>JADRCH010000017.1:7578600-7589506 GCA_019843965.1 Rhynchomys soricoides | reverse complement strand
TCTCTCTCTCTCTTTCCGTGCCACTATTGCCAGCTTTCTTATTCTGGTCCTAGCCATATGTCTCTTTGATACTGCTATTAAATTCTATTCAGTTATAACCAATGTATACAGTTCTCAGTCCTGTCAGAAGTTTGTTAATTCTTAAGTTATGGCAGACAGAATTCCTAAAGTCTTTCAACAGTTGGCCCAGGATGATATACGGTCTCAGAAGATGTGGACACAGCTACAGGATACTGCCTAGATTGTGATAAGACAATCACTAAAAATGCGACGGACAAAACCGGATACTTTGGGTCAAGGGGCTTGGCTGTTAAACCAAGGTAAGCTTACTTCCCATGTCACGTGCATCCATTCCACAGAGAAAAAGCCCTGAGTCTTCTGTGGTTGAAAGCCAGACTGACTCTACCCAAGTTGCCGCAGAGACCAGGGAACTGTTGACTATTGGACTCTGTCATGTTTTAAATAATATGACTGCTAGATTACTGTTTACTCTTTCTCAGACTTCTGACTACATTGACAGCGAAGCTTTCACAGGTGTAATCTGTTATCTCCTTTCCTAAGCTCGGTTCCCATTAACTAAATGCTTCATATTCCCTCTTCTTGGTATGATATGCCTGACTCTAATAAAACATTCCACTATACGATCCAACTTTATCAACTTTTTAATCTTGTCCCTTCTGTTCCACAAAAGGCACATCTTAAAGACTGTTCATGTTGTTAACTCATGTTGTTATCTCTTTTATAAACTTATAAGCTACAGAAATCCACTCAGATCTGCCTCTCATGGACCCAATAGACTCCATGCAGATAAGTACATCTTACTTACTACCTATTCCCACTTACTACCTATTCCTAAGGGTGGGATTCCTCTGGGTTTAAAATGTACATCTTAAAAAAATTTTCTTTCTCCCAAATGTAGTTAATCTATTTCTCCACCTATAATAATGTGTTTCAATATCTTGTCAAGTCCAGGTGTTTACTACACCCAGGACAGTTCCAGAGAAGCAACCTTCAGATGCTCCAATCTCCACTCAGACACAGACGCTTCTACTGGACCTGTTCCTTCTGACCTATCCTCAGATGGCTCCACAGACCCTGGACAGCAAGGAAACAGCCAACTCTCCTACGACTGGACAAATGTCCCCCACACCCATTCTTCTAGGTTCCCCAGAGACACATCGCCCCCAATGCCAGCATGAAGCAGTCAGATATTAGGACGACCCTATTCTTGCTTTGCCATTGCCTCTTTCTAATTTTTCTTTTTAATTAAACCAAAACAGGTGAATGTTTTCATTCTGTCTAAACTCCACCCCACAGTTACCTGGCAACAGCCAGGTGGGCCTGGCCCACTATAAAAGGGCCTGCTTGCCCCTCCTCCATATCTCTTGCTCTTGCCTCTCTGTGGCATCTCTTATCTCTTACCTCTCCCCATTCCCTTCTCCACCTCTCTCCATGTGGTCATGGCCAGCCTCCACCTCTCCACTTCTCTACTCTCTTCCTCTCTCTGTCTTTCTCTGCCTCTACTACCCTCTTAACTCCCCTCCCCATGCCCTAAATAAACTCTATTTCTATGCTATAGCTTCAAGTATGTCTGGTCCCTCTGGGGGAAGGGATGCCTGGGCTTGGGCCTGCACACCCTTTCCCACACCTTCCTCCCCTACACCCATATAACATGTATCTTATCACTTTTTATAAACACATCACAGCTATCCTGGGTTCCAAGTTTAGGAGAATTCTGAACTCCCCAACAAAAACTAGCATCCAAGTAAAAAGAGTTAAAATTGGGAGGCCTGATGAACAGAAATCCTTCCTAATCTCTGAGCCAGCTGAGAGATCAGGTCAGAGAATTAGTAATTCAGACTATCAACATCTGTTCACATTATCTGCCAAGCCTATCATGATATCAATCACATAGATGAAATTCAGAATCTAGTCCCTGAATTTGAATGAGTAAGTACAGAAATGAATAACAGTTTTGTCATCCCAGGAAGGAAGTGCTTTTTAATGTAAAAGAATAAAGATTCAAAAGATCAACTTCTAGGAATCAATCAGTAGCAAGAAATGAATATGATAAAATCCACTCCCTTTCATCCTATTGTACTTTACTTCTATAGTGTACATACATGTGCATGTGTTGAATATTTAGCAATAGAATGAGTATTTGACTATATCTCTCATAAAGTTATAAAGTTCATTAATGCAGAGGTTTTATGTTTGTTTTACCATTAGAACACTGTAATTATTTTCATCTTAGCAGGTCTCCCCCAAATATTCACATTGCTACAGTAAGACAAAAGTAGATGTAGACCATACTCAGTAAATGGATATAGCTATGTTCCAATAAAGCTATATTAATAAAAATAGGAGGTGACATATAGCTAGACTGTGTAAAGACCCCTGAACTAGATGCATTTGAGGGCCTTGATAAGAAATATAGACAAGTAATAAGACTTGTTGTGAATAGCCCTGGGGCTCTTTGTATTCTAATTCTGCCCTCCTTGGAGGGGCTTCAGAGAAGGAGAGAGTTACACCTGTGACTCCTTGTGAACTAATCCCCTAATGAATAAAAGAGCCAATCACTGGGGGCATAAGGAGGGACATCCAGGTTGGAGAGAGGAAGAGAGAAGGAGAGAGAGAGAGAGAGAGAGAGAGAGAGAGAGAGAGAGCCCAATGGAACAGGGACAACATGTAGTAGGTAAGATGTAGCTAGTAAAGTCTCCTGGTATCATGTTGGATCTAAAAGGATTTGCCACCAGAGGAATCAGACTTTGATAAGGTTTACAAGATTAGGTTTTAGTTGTTGCTCCCAGAGATTGAGTTATCATTGTTTCTGAACTAAGTTTGTGTTGTGTTTTCCTTCACTCGGCAGTTCATCTGGGTTCAAGAAAGAAAGGTACAGCAGCAAAGTGTGGGTTTGCCTGATGTGCACCGCAGAGGCCATGGGGGTACTGAAGCATGGGGCTGGCGTGGTAGTGACCTGCCAGTGGGGACCTAGCGAGCTGGGTGGAGAGATCGTGGAGCTGAGTCAGAGCTCCATGAAATGAAAGCAGGTCAGCCATTGCCCACCAGTGCATGACTGGCCAGCCTGCCTGGGATGAGAGAACCAGGGGGTAATTCGGGAACATGCTACCATAATTCCTTCTTTTTTAATACTTCCCGAAACACTTACTAGATTAATACCTTTATCAACAACAGCTTAGGAAGAAACACTTCAGGGTCCCTGTAGGAAACAGTGCAAACTAGGTCTTACTCCTTATTTCTCTGCTTCAAGTCACATCAGAACCTCAGGTTCCCTTACTAAATTTTTACTAGCAGTCATTTAAGAAAAGGACAGACGAGAAGAAAATAAAATTTCAGGTCAAGTTAGATGATCTCTTTCTAGAGCTAGCACTAAAGCAGAGCTCAAACCAAACATGAAGGTACTATTTGACTCTGAGGTCGAAGAGCCTAAGCTGAAGCCACTTCCTGCTACTTCTCAGCTGTGTGAACTAGTGGCTTTTCAGTTGAGCCATCCCAGAGTTTACACCATGGAAGTCTTGAGGCCTTCCTTGCAATAAATTGTGAAGACCAAGTAGTAAGTATTGTAGTATTTAACTCCTCCTAAAATATACTCTAACTAAAATAAGCTCAACAAATGTTACCCTTGTTAGTGCTGTTGTGATGGCTTCTATTCTGCTTTGAAACCCTGCCCTAAGATCTGCAAAATGCCATTTGGCCTCAACCAACTTTCGTGAAAAATTCAAGACCTCGTCTCAATGTACATGTTTCCTTTGCCATCGCTCCTCAATACAGAACATGTGTGTAGTTACAAAGAAACAAACAAAGCATGGTGGCATAAATTATTGATATGTTTGGGAGCATATGCAAAACGAGACATGGGGGAGGGAGATGAAGTGAATAAAGAGATGGATTTGAAAGACAGGATTTATAAGCACAATTAAATCCCTATGAAATGGTCCGAGCCAAATAGCAATAATTTAAACAGGCTGACTATAAATTAGAAGAAAGTAAGTTCATGGCACTTGTTTATTGGCAAGAACGAGTGGGTTTGATTGCTCCAAAGCCATGTACCTTGTGTTATCTTTAACGTTTTAAAAAGGACCTTATCTTTAGCATAAAATAGCATTGATGTAATTCAGCATGTCTTATTGGAGAAGGAAAAGGATATTTGCCTTTTGGGTTTTTATAGGAGCAAGCCAAACTACAAATGGAAAGAAAATAAGGCACCATTTGCCTAATCCCACCCATGCAGGCATGCAAACACACACATTTTATTATTGTAATTAACAAGTTATGTTGTTTCCCTGGAGCTCCCTTTGCTGTAGACTGTCTCAATTAGTAGAAGGCTCCTGTGAGGAACATGATAGGCAACTCTTAGAAGAGTTAAGCAACACTCCAGTGTGCTCACTTCCCTTCCAATTTTTCATTTCAACTAGCCCTAGAGACAAATTTCCACCTGTAGCCACAGACAATGCTTCTCCCTAAAGGAGACCTTTCTCCCCAGCTGGGAATAAGTAAATCACACCAAAATGAATGGATTGTCAAACAAGAACAGAGTTACCAGTCCTACAGAATTTGGAACAGCTTTCATCTGAGCTTGGTTTTCATCCTTTCCCAGTTCTCTTTTGCTTGAAACTGTAGGACATCCTCCCTTTAACTTTCTAATGGGGAATTGTGAGAAAGAAGATTATGTGCTGTGTGAGATATTGGTGAAAAGGTCTCTTTATCTTCCCACAATTCCACAACTCCTCAGAAAGCATGCTCAGGGAGACTGACTTAGAATTATTAGGTTCTATACTACATTGATTTTTAATGTAAGTAAACAGTATTTCTATGTGCAATGATTCCAAGGCTGCAAAACTTGTCATTTGCCTTGATGAATATTGATGGGTCCTTTTTGTTCTCCAAAACAGGACCTTACATTCAAAGGTGTAGCTGGGCCAGCAGAATGCAATTTAGTTGGTCATGAACACAAAGAAGTCCTCCTTACTTCTTCAAATACATAGATTCTTCTCCATCTTTCTTGAAGAGTTGGGTCATCTCTGTTTTGTTTTCATATTTGTAAGTCATGGATATGGAAAATATTTCTGTAGTCTGCACTGAATATTTCCCAAGCTGGGTGCAAACACAGGAGCTTGTGCTGGGATGTGGGAATGGCAATGGTGAGTAGAAGGTTCCTTGGAAATTCCAAGTGGGGGCATGGCCTTAACCCAGGGAAGGCAATGGCTGCTCATGAGTAGGTTAACAGAGGAGACTGGGAGTCTTAGGCCTGGGATGGTGGAAGGTTTCTTAGCTATAGCTGTAGCTGGTACAGACAAAACAATCAGAATGAACTATCATCATGACTGCTGTTATTACAGTCACTGATTCAGAATAGGTAGGTTGGAGATGAATCAGGGCTGAGTTTGGTTAGTGTCTGTGATTGATTCCAATAAAGGAACCATTCACTGATTCCTTCCGTTCATGTCCAAATTCTTTATACTTTCATGCCTTGGCCTGATTTTTGCTCCAAAGAAGATTCCTCTCCCCTCCTCCCCAGTGTCAAGAAACTAAATCCTGCATAAGTATTTAAGACTAAAGAACCCAGTGGCATCCTTCTGACCTATCCCATTGTCAATCTCAACTCTGAACTCCCAAAGCTCCTGATCCAGCCATGTTTGATTCGGGCATGTATCAGCTTCAAAATAGCACTGTGGATCTTCTAAATTTTTCTAAACTTGTTGTTAAACATAACATTATTAAAAATCAAAGTACACAAATTTAGAATTTTATGAATGATATTAAAACCAAAGATGTTAATGTGATTCTGATTTATTTTGCTGCAGTTCATTCCTGCATTCGTGGAATTATTAAGAGAAACCAACCTATGTAGCTGAAATGTATATAACAGGCCATAGCAGTGTCTCCTTAGTTCTGTGTTCAGTGATTCCATATTAGAAGCTTGAAGTTGGACTAATAGGAATATTTTCATTGTGAAAATTGGCCGTTGCTACAAACTAAGGTTCTTCTCACCATACAAAAGAGAGGCATGTGCTAAATGCACACTGAACAGCACAGCTTGTTTTGAATACTTGTTTTGAATCATTTGCATGGCTGCATTCACGTGCCTGCACACACATGCAAGATGATGCACCATGTGCACTTACACATATGGAGATCAGAAATCAATGGCAAGACCTATTTCAGTTGCACTTCACTGTCTTTTTGAGGCAGGGTCTCTCACTAGACTTGAAGCTTACCAATTTGGCTAAACTAGCTGGGCAGCAAGCCCTAGGGATCCTCCTACCTCTGCCTGCTGACACTGGGATAACCTGCCACATCCAAGTTTTTATCTGTGCACTGGGATTGTAAGCATTCGTATTATCATGCTTGCATGGTAAGCACCTTTCTGACTATGCCATCTTCCTAGCCCTAGATACTTCACATTTTTCAAAACAGAAAAACTACACCTCTCTTAGGAAACTACCATGTATTATAGATTATTGGTTGCAAATTCATAAAAATACTTCAAAACTGAACTTGCCTTGAGGTCAAGATACATACTTCATGTTTTTATTTTTCACAGCTTCTAGCATAGATTATGTTCAGTGTTTACTGATTAGTGAAAATTATCTTAAGACATAACCCAGTTCTGGGAAAGTAAAAAATTGGATTCAAACATTACATTTAAATAAAATGTGGGCATCCCTTGGTTGATTCTACCCCTCCTAGGTTACCAAAATTTCCAGATACTCACATCTCTTACAAAATAGTGAAAATTTGCCTTATTTTTGTACATGACCCATTACTTTACAGCTTCTCTTCATTGCTCAAAATATCTGATAGAATGCCAATGTTATGTAGATGACCATGCTGTATTATATATAGAATAGTAAAAGGAAAGGTCTTGTGCATGTTCCATACAGATGAAATATTTGATGAAATAGTTAATTTATCTATTAAAATAATAGTTCCCATTGTGGATGGTGCCAACTCTAGGCTGAAAGTGTTGGTTTCTAAAGCATACTGAGCATGCCATGAGGAGTAAACCAGTAAGCAGCACCCCTCCATGGCCTCTACAATCAGCTCCTGTCTCCAGGTTCTTGCCCTTCTTTAGTTCTTACCCTGGTTGCCTTTGTTGACAAACAGCAGTGTTCATGGTGTTTCATCACAGCAATAGAAACCTAACTAAGAGAGACAGTTACCTCTGTGGATACATAATACACAAATTCAGAGGACCAACTATAGAGTCCATTCCACACACATGGACTGAATCAGCGAAGGAAGGGCTGCCTATAAGAAGCCATGCAAGGAGCTGTGCTTGAAAAGCAAGGATCTGTGCAGAAAGGAACAGGAAAGAAGTGGCCTGTTCAGTTATGCTTATCTGTGGGGAACAACAGAAGGGAGAGGATAAATTAAAACAATTCTAACTTGAGGGGTCTGGTAATACAGAAATCTTCTTTTCTGTTTCTTTTATATTGAGACAAAAATCACCCTTCACAGAGGGCTCTGGATGTAGCTCCATTATAAGCTCCCCTGAGTTCCATTCTCAGTAGCACTACACTCTCTTCAAGATCACAAGTCTCTTTGCTTCTTCAGTAAGTACTCATGTCTTCAACATGATTCTGATCATGTAGGAGAATATTGGGATTTTGTCTGACAATCCCCTCTGTTTGGATGCGACCTGATTTCACCCTGATGGGAGTTACCCTAGGTGGACTCACTACTGCACTCATGGTTGTGTTTGGTGTCAAGTGACTTCACCTCCACAACTAGTTGGCTCAGGAATGGATATCTGTGCTGTACCAAACCTGAAAGGTCTGAGAGACCTGTGGCATTGCTCGAAGGAATCTTACCAGGGTTCCTGTGAATTTGTAGGGAGCTTGAGGCAATTAAAATTGGTAGATAGTACCAAAGGTGCTGTAAAGATGCTACAAGTTAGAAGTGGTATCCACAGCAAACAAAAGCCATCTGATAAAAATCACAGAATGCTTTGGGAAGCAGAAAAGGCTATTTGATGGCTGTTGAAGTGTACAACAAAGAAAGACAAGGATGAGGTGAAGGGAGAAGGAGGGGGTGGGTCGTGGAGCTCCTTTAGTTCCTTTGTTTAGCAGTTACATTACATAGTGTTAGATGAAGAGAATGTAATTTACCCAAGGTCCTATTTAGTAAGCAGACTTCTCAATCACAGATGGGTGGTTTTCTAAAATAGATATGTGATATATTTGTTTCTCTCCCACTCGGTACCCACAATAAACATGGCTGATTAAACCAGGGACACTCATTGTGAAACTTGGATTTAGTTTCTAAACTTTTAGCAAACTGAGCTCTTGGAATCCCTTTGCTGTTGTTCAGAGTCAGAGTCAGAGTCTGCTACTGTTAAGTCCATGTCACCCATGGAGACCTTTGTAAAACTTTGCTCAATTCTATGGGTAGTAAACTGCTTCTCCGAAAACAAAACAAAACAAAACAAAAAAAGACCCACATGTTCAATTGTTTTAATAAGATCTGGTCTTATAATTTATGTTTATCATAAACAGTTGAGGTACATGCATTTAAAAAAACAAAACTGTTTTATAGTTGCAGACATGGTAAAGAAATAAAATCAAGTCGTTATAAAATGGTACTAGAAATAATTAGGAAAAATCATTGTAAAAAGCTGAAAGAGATTCAGCAAATGGTTGCTTTCCTACTGTATCAAAGAAGAGATGACTCAAAATGTGAGAAGTTACAAATCTTTTGGCTTTAAAGAAATTGTGTAAGATACACTGTATGATTAGTGCTCTGTGTACATTGTGTCATAATGGACTTCTAAGTTTAAAAATAAATGTCAAATCAAGCAAAACCTTTCAACTTACTAGATATTTTTCAGCTTTTATAATTGCTAAGAAAGAATTTCCACTAAATATGGAAGAAAAACTCTCTTTCATGATGGAGGATATCCAGTTAATTAGGTCGATGTCCAAGGTTAACGCAATTTTAAATGTTTTTATTGCATTGTGTGTACACGTGCATGTAAGTGCATATTTGTGTATACACACACACACACACACACACACACACACACACACGTGCATGTGAGCCGCAAAGAGCATGTAATCATTAAAGGATAACTTTCAGGAGTCTATTCTTTCTACCATGTGAGTCCTAGAGGCTGAACTCAGAACATCTAGCTTCATGACAAGTCCCTTTACCCACTGAGCCATCTCACCATCCCAGTTATATGTCATTTAAAAGCAAGAAATGACTGAGACCTGTGTTGATTTGTTCCACTGTATGATTATATTTAAAATATGTCCAATTTTTATATAATAAAATATAAAAATATCTAGTTTTTTTTTTCTTTTCTGGCATAGGTATGTGTGCATGCTGTGCTTGCAAGAATACATGTTTGCATATATGTGGTACATGTCAGGAGTTCATGTGCATGTGTGTATTGTATACATGTAACAGTCCAAAATTGGTGTCCAATATCTTCTTCAATTGCTCTCCTCCTTGTATATTGCAAGGCAAGGTCTTTTGCTAAACTCAAGGCCTGCCATTTCAGCCAGTCTGGCTAGCTAGTTGGCTCTGAGGATTCCCTGCCACTGCCTCCTGTTCTGAGATAACAGCTTTCTACCATGCCGATCCCGTGCGCTCTGGGAACCCCATCTCCAGTGCACACTGGTGCAGCAAACTCTTTACCCGCTGAGCCATCGCCCAACTTGTGCTCAGTTGTCTAAAGCAAACTCTGTGAACGTGCCATCATTAAAAGTAATTTAAAATGGTAAATAGATGTAGAAATTCTAGTAGTCCTTGTTAACTTATGGAACTGTTGATGAAAGCAAAGACAATGGTAACTTTAGCGGTCTTAAGTACTTTACTGATTCATTGGTTGAGTCCTCAGAGTGTTTCATAAAGATTTCATACCAATTTAAAAATTTCTTGCAACAAAATAAGTGTTTTAAAAATTCTAATAATCAAAATCCAAAAGGTCACAGGATAATTTATTGATTTCACTCATATCAGACTCAACATAAATTAACTTCATTTAAAAGTTGAAAGGACTTATTTAACAAGACAGGTCTGAGAATCAACGATGAGATACAACTTTATAAAACAACTGATGCTGATATCCCACATTTTCTGACACTAATCATTCTGTAAAACATAGGCACAGTAATTGTTAGCCTCAGATAAATTACTAAGAGAAAAACTAAGAAAAACAATGAAAGAATGTTTTATTGATATTGACAAAATCTAGAGTTGTCTTTCATTTATGGTATATCCTTTAAAATGTGATGTTAATAGCCATAAATTGATCCCAAATGATGAATTTATTTAATTTGGGCAAACACAGAGGTGACATTAGATTAATTTTGATAAAAAAATCAGATAAATTCTGTTAAAAAGATATTAACCAATTCTATTTGAACACATATATATTAGAGGACTATGTTTGTTTAGATGATACACTTTGTTTCTATTAGGTGGAGCATTTTGGAAAACATCCAGGTACATTGGAGCATGCGAATCTACTTATTCAAGTATAAATTGTATTTCATTTACTCTAAATACAGATCAAGAATTTCCATAGCCTGAGGATATAGCTCAGTAATAGGATGCTCACCCAGCCTATGCTGTTAAATTTTTTAAAAGGTTTTGAATACAGTATAGTATATCAAATTGAAGTGTGCTTTTAAGTTCGAATATCAATGTTCAAGGATTCATTGTAGAAAACAATATTCAATATCCAGGTAATGTTTTCTGTTGATTATACAACTGTTTGGTGATAGCATTGCTATATATAGTCAAGCTAAATGTATTTAGAAAATGAATGTTACTTGCTTCTCTTTGTGTCTTTGAAGATGACTGCTAGGGTGTTAAAAATGTAACTGTAACCCCCTGTATCTCTGAGACAGTGCTGCCCTGGAGATACGGTTCTTCC
>JADRCH010000017.1:7520066-7569152 GCA_019843965.1 Rhynchomys soricoides | reverse complement strand
TTCTTCTTCTTCTTCTTCTTCTTCTTCTTCTTCTTCTTCTTCTTCTTCTAATTCTCCTTCTCCTCTTCCTCCTCCTCCTCCTCCTCCTCCTTCTCCTTCTCCTTCTTCTCCTAGAGCTTTCAGATGTACTTTTAGTTCCTTATTATGACAACTCTCCAGTTTCTTTATGAAAGCACTTAGTGTTATGAACTTTCCTCTTAGCATTGCTTTCATAGTCTCCCGTATGTTTGGGTATGTTCTGGCCTCATTTTTATTAAATTCTATAAAGTCTTTAATTTATTTCTTTATTTCTTCCCTGACCCAATGATCACTGAGTAGAGAGTTGGTCAGTTTCCATAAATATGTGGGCTTCCTATTGTTTCTGTTGTTGTTGAAGTCCAGCTATAATCCATGATGATCTGATAAGATGCATGGGGTTATTTCAACCTTTTTACATCTGTTGAGGCTTGCTTTGTGACTGAGTATATGATCAATTTTGAAGAAGGTTCCCATAAGCTTCTGAAAAGAAAGTATATTCTTTTGTGTTTCTGTTAGGTCCATTTGAGTCATAACCACTGTCAGTTTTGTTGTTTCTCTGTTTACTTTCTGTCTTGATTACTTGTTCATTGGTGAGAGAGGGGTGTTGAAGTCTTCCACTATTAATTTGTAGGGCTCAATTTGTGATCTAAGCTTTAGTAATGATTTTTTGTTGTCATTTTTTTATACCAATGTGGATACCTTTGCATTTAAAGCATAAATGTTCAGAATTGAGATGTCCTCTTAGAGGAATTTTCTTTTGATGAGTATGAAGTGTCCTTCTCTATCTCTTTTGATTGCTTTCAGCTGAAAGGCTATTTTATTAGATATTAGAATGACTACTCCAACTTGTTTCTTGGGTCCATTTGCTTGTAATACCCTTTCCCAGTCCTTTATACTGAGATAATAACTATCTTTGTTGCTGAGATATCTTTCTTATAGATAGCAGAAAGATGGATTCTATTTAAACATCTATTCTGTTAGCCTGTGTCTTAGCCTAGGGAATTGAATTCTTTGATGTTGAGAGATATTAATCATCAATGATTACTTCCTGTTATTTTGGTGGTGGTAGTGGTAGTGGTGGTGGTGGTGGTGGTGGTGGTGGTGGTGTGTGTGTGTGTGTGTGTTTGTGTCTTTCTCTTCTATTGGTTTTAATCGTGTGAAATAATTTGTTTCTTATGTTTTCTTCAGTTTAATTAGCATCTTTGGGTTGGAGTTTTCCTTCTAGTATCCTCTGTAGGGTTTGTAGAAAAGTATTGTTTAAATTTGGTTTTGTAATGGAATATCTGGGTTTCTCCATCTACGGTAATTGAAAGTTTTGCTAGGCATAGTAGTCTAGGCTGGCATCCGTGGTCTCTTAGAGTCTGCAAGACATATGCCCAGGCCCTTCTAGCTTTTAGAGTCTCAGTTGAGAAATTAGGTATAATTCTGATAAATATTTCTTTATATGTCACTTTGGCTTTTTCCCTTGAAGTTTTTAAAATTCCTTCTTTGTTCTGTATATTTAGTATTTTGATTATTATGTACCTGGAAGAGTTTCTTTTCTGGTCCAATCTGTTTAGTGTGGTATAAGCTTTTTGTATATCTGTAGGCATCTTTCTTTAGGTTAGAGAATTTTTTTCTATGATTTTGTTGAAGATGTTTTCTGGGCCTCTAAGCTGGGAATTGTTTCCTTCTATTTTTATTATTCTTAGGTTTGGTCTTTTCATGGTGTCCCAAATTTCCTGGATGTTTTGTGTTATGAACTTTGTAGCTTTTTCATTTTCTTTGACCAATATATTGATTTCTTCTATTCTATCTTCTACAACTGAGATTCTCTCTTCCATCTCCTGTATTCTGTTGGTGATGCTTACATCGGTAGTTTATGTTCTTTCCTAGGTTTTCTATCTCCAGTATTTCCTCAGTTTGTGTTTTCTTTATTGCCTCTATTTCCTTTTTGAGGTCTTGGAAAGTTTCATTCATATCCTTCACCCATTTGATTATATTTTCCTATATTTCTTTATATTTATTTGCTTTGTCTTTTAATGCCTCTACCTCTTTAAATACATTTTCCTGTATTCCCTTGAGTGATATATTCATGTCCTTTTTAAAGGCCTCTATCATCTTTATAAGATTGAATTTAAGATCCTCTTCTTGTGCTTCAGTTTCATTCACATATCCAGGGTTTGTTGTAGCAGGATAGCTGGGCTCTGGTGGTACCCTATTGCCCTCGTTCTTGTTTGTTGTGTTCTTAAGCTGTCCTTTAGGCATCTTGTTTTCTCTGGTGTTGGCTGGATGATTTTGATGGCAGCAGAACTTCGCAGGAAGGTGGGGGAGCTGTGGGCCAGACAACGGAGGTCAGGGTACCAAATTCTGCTGGGTTTGTCTAAGGTAGACCCCACTGGTAAGAGATCAGTGTAGCTATATTCCAAGTTGGTAATTCTTGGGGTCTCTGCAGGCCTCCACGGGGTAGTAAGAGGTTCTTAGGGTCCTGCATGGGTCCTCAGGACTGAAGAGTGAGCACAGAAATAGACAAAGGAGCTCAGGGGACCCCCGAGCAACTCCCCTCTGCAGGCTGTGTCCCAGGAGTTTCGACTGGGATGACTGGCAGATCTGACAGGATTGGGATTGGCAGAGCAGGGTTCCATGCTAGTTAGTTTGGGGGTCCCTAAGGTTTCCACAGGGAAGCAGAACACTCTTAGAGGCCGACAAGTCTCCTCTCCTAACAGAGGAGCTAGCTCAGAGCTAGACAACGAAGCTCTGGGACAGCACACAACTCATCTCTGTAGGCTGTGTTTTGGGCGGCCCAGCTGGGAAGCCATACAGTTCTTTATAACAGAACCAAAAGCAGATCATTTTCCCATACATGCTATGAAACAAGATTTGCAAAAGAAGTTCTGTGAGAGTATGATAAGCTCTTTGCATCTGCCTCCATTTGCAGACAGTCATTTGTTACAACACATGTGACATTCTACAGTTTAGTTCAAGGCTCTGAAGATCATGGGCAGAATGGAAGAGTGAATCCAAGTGGATGATACAAAACAGGCACTGAGATAAGAGCAGTTTCCAACCTACAGGCTGCTCACATCATTTAGAGATCAGCAGCAAGACCATAAGTTATGCCAAGCTTAAATGCATTTTGAAATACTGTCTCCTGCCACTGTGGAAATCTGCAGCCTGTGCTTTTCTTCACCTCATTCATTCCCTGTCATTAAATTCCAGTCGTGATGAACTTTCCTAATACCATGGCCTGATGTCATGTTACTACAAGTGCATTCTATTTTAATTGGTCACACCATTTCTCATCTATGTCACTCTCAGGAGTCACTTGAATATTATCTAGGGGATAGTCTAAAGGAACTTCCTGCAGGTTTTGTTTACCTCTTAACTTATAATAAATGAGGATGAGGAAGGAGGACCACTCTTCAGAATAGTTATCTGCCTTGTAAAGTCAGAAGAAAAAGATGAAATAATGGAATCTGGCCCTGAGGTGTTTAAAAAGTAGCACAGAGGGAAAATAAAAACATTGCCTAGATTTAAAACAAAATCATCCTGATCCAATATCACGAGCATGTCTTGTGAGGTCATAATTCCTCCAAGAATAATAACAAATAGATGAGAGAGACACATTAATAGGTTTACATTTGTTAATTACCATTGAAAACATAAAAGTTCCAAAAAGATCTAGAGTCGTTTCTGTGCCTGTGAAGAGACTGGGATGGACCTTTCTGGTCTCTTTACTGGAGGAACTTCACTCTCTCAAAGGCTATGGTTTACTTTATGAAGCTCTTTGACAAGACTCAGCAAGCCTCCCAGGCCTCTCTAGCTACACACTATAGTATATGTATGCTTTATCCTAAAAGTGCCTCTTGTCACAATTTCACGTTTCTTATCTCAAAGAGGATGTAAACCAGAGGTCCCAGAGAATGTTTAAGACTAGAACAAATCTCACTTGATCAGACCTCAGGAATGCAAACTTCTAGGAGATAGGAGAAATGTCTGCTATGGTCAGCATTTGCTCAGAGCTCCCATTTCTGCATTCAGCTTCTCATTCTCCCTTAATCTATTAAAGCCCAATTATGGCTGTAATAATTTTCCTTTGAGGTACAAGGGAAAGTTGGGGCCACAAAAATCCTTAATTGCTACTCAAAGTCCACCTTGCCTGATTCAAAGATGCTTGAGATTGAAAAACCAAATATAGTCTTGATGACTTTGGTAGCTTCAGAGAACATTGGTTTTTTTTGTTTTGTTTTATTTTGTTTTTTAACATAACAATAAACAAGTTTACTCTCCTTGAAAGCAAAAATATAATAAATGTCAGTATGAAAGATTACTGGGAAAGACATGAACATTTACTGTGGCATAAGAAATTGAAATTCTAAGTGATACCTACAATATCAATGATCCTGGATATAGTACCCATAAATTTAAATATATACAGATAATATTTTAGTATGCTAAAGTGTATTTATTTTGTTTTAATACAGTGAAATACATCAAATTAGAATTCGTAGAATCACTGTACTAAGGAAGCAGGCTTGCAAACTTGTGAAAGGGTGAAGGAGATGGTCTCAGTAGCCACATGTCACCCTCATATTCTTCCCAGAGTATTAGTGCTATGCATGGTTTCTGCATAAAAGGCTGGAGTTATGTAAACAATATTACCCTAAGTCCTTCCCCAGAGCTTTTCATATAAATCTATTATCATGGCACTTGCCAGGACCATGGCTAAGTCAAGTAGAGAGACTGCATTGTTGACAATCAGATAATGTAAATTACATTTGCTCTGAACTAGTGATGGCCATTGCTTTTGAAGCTAACCAAGGTCAAACTTACAGGATGGGAAGCATCTGCACATTGGCTCAAGCACTGGAAAAAATGTCTATTTAAAAATCCCAGTTCCTTGAACCTATCAAGAAGACTGATGTTAATGGGAAACCCCCTTCCTCTGAAGTCCTTAAATCTGCCTGCTTTGGGAAGTAGGGCAGCATTATCTCACCTAGTGACCTGAGCTTAGAAGAAAGGGTTTGCCATAAGGTAAGAAAATGGATACTACCCTGCATTGTTGGCGTAAATCATCAGTTGGAATCCAACACAATACTTTTCTTTGGTGGTATGCTTCACCATTGTAAAGGAAGCAACTTTATGTCTTTTGTAATCTTAGTTAATACTTTAATTATAAGTATGTTGGCTATAAGAGAAAATTCATATCAAGCTCTGATAAACCTCAATGGGTCCATCAAATCCAGTGTCATTGGATAGGTATTACTGTCAATTAGCTGTATTATCTGAGACAAAGGTTCATGAATTGACCATAGGAGTACTTTGAAATGTTCTCTTCTGGACATGACATCATCATTGAGTCCATGGACTTCAAGCAGCAGTGGCTGTCTACACAATAGTGTTAGACGAGGCCCTTCAATACTCCTTCATTGAAGGTTGGGGAAACTCTTGAGACCCCTCTTTTCACTGAGATGCCATTGGCCATTAATGCTTTCTGGAGTGGGAGAAGTCATTTTCTTCATTGATGTCATTGGTAGGTTTTCCATGCTCCAGAAAACCAAGCCTACAGAATTACTTCTTCTAGAAATTTGAGTCACAAGAAGAGTATGACATGGACATAAAATAGTAAAGCACTACTTTCCCCCACTGTGCTGACATAAGGACATAGTCACCATGCTCTGATCCCCAAGAGCTTCATTGTGATAAATTTTCTGGAGTCTCACTTTTTTCCCATCATATTCCTTGCCTACTTCCTATACTTCCAATGGCTAATAATGTATTTAAATTGCTATAATTTAATTCAGTTCATTCCTATTACTTATTACTCAAGAACTGGCATCAAGGGAATACAAATGAATGATGTGAAAGATGACAAACCTTACAGACCAATTCCAGAACATTCTCACTTAATATTTGTACTGTTACAAGATAGCTGGAGAGCTAAATTGAAAAATTCAATATAAGAAAGTTCTTCGTATATAAAAATATGTGAGCTGTCTAGGAAATAGGATGAAATAACCCAACTCCCCAAAATATTGGAAACAAGAAGTGTTTAAGAATCAAAGCAATTAGGATATGTTGTGGTTTGTATATGCTCAGCCCAGAGAGTGGCATTATTAGAAGGTGTGGCCTTGCTGGAGTAGATTTGTCACTGTGGGTAAGGGCTTTAAGACCCTCATTGTAGCTATCTGGAAGCCAGTATTCTGCTAGCAGCCTTCAGATGAAGATGTAGAACTCTCAGCTCCTCCTGCACCATGCCTGCCTGGATGCTGCCATGTTCCTACCTTGATGATAATGGACTGAACCTCTAAACTTGTAAGCTAGCCCCAATTAAATGTTGTCCTTATAAGAGTTGCCTTGGTCATGGTGTCTGTTCACAGCAGTATAACTCTAACTAAGACAGGACATCTCTTCAAAGCACTCTTATTGGGGTATTTTTCAGCTCACTACTTTATGACCTTCCCATGCTCTACTCAGGAGAACAAAAGAGAGACCAGGATGGAAGCATTTTATGGAGAACCAGGATAAAAAGAGAAGGTTTGTTCTGGGAAGAGATTGATCTAGAGATAAGAAAATATCTTTCGGTAACAGAACATTTTTGTGGGATAAAGAAGATCTCCATTTGTTTACTTGTTGTTTTAGCAGCATGGTTTTATTGCAATTTTTCAGACACTTGAATTACAGACATAAATAACATGAAACTGAAACTCTTAGAACTTGGGTTCTGCAATAAATACTTGATAGATATAAATACATAAAAATTTTAAGTGATAGGCGCCGTGGAAGTAGGCTGGGTGGTCAAGAAGACCTCTCTTAAGATAACAAGTCACATGCAGAAATGTGCATGAGAGACAGGATCCCATCAGGATATAATCCGAAGAAAGCTCATTGTGGTCAGGGAACAGAAACAGCAGAGACTTTCACCCAGGTATCTAGGACCCATTGGAGATTAGTGAATAAGAGAGTTAGGAACTTGGTATGAGGGCAACACCAGTGCAGGACTCTAGTGTGGCTAAGCTACACTGGTATGATTTAGCCAATGGAGTAGCATAATGGAATACAATTGTTTTTTTCATTAGAACACATTCATTATGTGTAGTGGTGGATTTTCTAAAGACTTTTTGTACGTTTCAAAGCATCAAATTTTTTTCTGAATTTCATAGACAACAGGTGAAAGGGGGAAAAGATGAATGCATGGACTCCAACCAAGGGATTATTGCAGTGGTCCAGGCATGAGAATAAGGCTGACTTATCTACTAAGGTTCAAGACATAGATGAAAATTCATGAAACTTGGTGTATCTGTTTGTTTCTTATCTTGTTGGTTTGTTAAAAATACCTTGAAAGGGGCAACTTAAGGGGAAAAGTGGTTTATTTTGGCTCACTGTGGCTGGCTGTTGTCCATCATGGAAGGAAGTAACAGCAGCAGGAGTGTAAGGCAGCTGCTCACATTTCATTTGCAGTCAGGAAGCAGAGAGTGATCGGGGCTGGTGCTTTGCTTGCTTTCTCCTATCTATGTAGTCTAGGATCCAAATCCAAGAAATGGTGCTGCCTAGTTTTAGGGTAGGTCTCTGCACTTCAATTAACCTAATCAAGATAATACTTCACAGACGAGGCCAGAGGCTTATCTTCTTAATAGTTAGATCCTGCCAAGTTGATAATCAATATTAATTATTATATTTGGTATAACATTTGCATGTAGATCTACTGTTACTTATGGACAGATTGCAGAAGAAGAAACTCCACAATAAGTCTCACATTTCTAATGTGAGTAACTGGACAAATGATGGTATTTGTCACTGAACAGTCCAATGGAGTAGACTAGACTGCTGATAGGTGATTGGGATTTGGTGTACATAAGGTCACAGCAGCCATGCCTGGCATGGAGAGAGTGCATAGCCTCTTAGGATGAAGAGCTACACGTACAGAAGGTGTCATTCGGAAGCTGGCTGACAGTTGATGGAAGCTTCCGGAAGAGATTGAGATGTCAGCAAGTCATGGAATTGAGTGATCTGAAACAATCCTTGTAAGGGTGAAATTCTACCAAAGATGTAGTTTAAAGAATCGATAAGTAACTCACCATCTATCATTTATAGCACATCTCTGTAAAAGGTAGAAAGAATAGAGCTCAGTTTTGCTTTTCCTGTTCCAATCATGGGCCAGCTGCAGAGAACAATGGTTGGTACATCTGTCTCACGACACACTGCTTATTACTTAGACATAAGACAATTCCTTTTCAAATCCAAGCATCCTGGAGAAACCACAGCATATGGTTTGTTCTTTTCCTTTGCTGTCCTCAATGTGAAGCTAGAAAATCCTGTGCATCTGTGTAGTCTGCTTCTGCTAAGGTAATGGACTATAAAAAGCAGTAGCCAGATTCTGGTTATGCTTCAGTCCTTATGTTAGCCGGCCTTAGAACTGCTGATTATATACAAAGAACCTCCCAGACAAATGAAAGGGAAGAAATAAGAACCAGGACTGCTGACTCCCAGTCCCCCCTTTTTTTTCAAGAGACATGCTTTTTATAAATTTAATGAATAGTATCTAAGGTTCTGCAGGACACATTTATAGATGATCCCAGTTGTCCAGGGATGGGTTAGGGTGTCCAAACTCTATTTCCCGTGGATTCAGTCAGTTTTTCCAAGGTCACATTTCTGTCTCTAAACATCTGTGTCTACCACTCCCCTTAGGACAAACAACACAGTAATCTGTGCTCTCAGACCCATCTCCTCTACTTCATAATTTTGTACAGAAGAAATCAAGGGGCACATATAGGCCATGCTTCGGTGTGATTTCTGACTATTACAGTCCCCAGTTCTCTCTTCTTGCTTCTGGCTAGCCTACAAGTCTGTATCCATCTCTCCTTGACTCTCCTTGGGAGCTTCTCTCTTCACCTAGTCTCCTTGTCTCCTTCACAGTCCATTCACACTGTGGTCAGAACTTTTGAGCCTCTAATTATGCCAAGCACGTTGCACTGTGGCACATAACAACAAAGCCACTTCTCTTTCTTCTCCACAGCCACCCCTGATGTGGTTGCTGAAGAAGCGATTCTGGCTTGAGTGTGTGAGCATGTGACATTCAAGTGTGATACTCCTAGCTACTTTTCAGAAGATAAGACTAAGTAAGCGTGCACACCCAACGTCAATAGCCCTTGGTGTAGCAGAGCACCTGCAGGAATTTTAGGCCTACAAAGAAAAGTCTAGCTTTGAAGTAAGGAGGTAAGAGAGCTCACCTGTTAGGCATGAAACAATAAGGAGGCTGTGGGAGCAGCTAGGTGTTCCGGATGCACAATTGTGACCAGGCAGTCTCCCAGGGTGTCGATCGTTCTATGTGGTGGTAGGGATAGGGACATGAGACCCTGATTCTGGAGCCCTATCTGAATATGTTCTAGGTTACCAAAAACTTCTATAAAAATCAGTATCTTGTCATATTTCTCCCCAATTTTTTTTGAGTGAAGACAGAAAAGGGGTCCTATCTAGGTAAGAGATGATAGGGAAGAAGATAAGTCTGCAGGTTAAAAAAAAAACAAACAAATCATAGATTAGTACTCTCTCCTTCTTGGGTAACCATTTATTTCATAATCAATTAATAATTCTGACCCCTCATGCAACTGCTACATATCTTCCTGTACCACTCTCCCGGGTATTCCCTGAGAGCAGTAGTAGTCATTCATTCCAACAGCATTTACTGAATGCCTGCTGTATATCAAGCACAGAGATAGGCTCTAGTTGTACAAAGATCAAGAAGATCCAAATTCTTCTTCTTTTTCATTTTTCTTCAGTTTTTTCAGTCAGGCTTTCACTGTGGATAGCCTTACCTGTCCTGGAACTCATTCTGTAGATTAGACTGGCCTTGAACTCGCCAAGATCTGCCTGCCCCTGCCTCCAGAGTCCTGGTTAAGATGTATGTCAGTTCTAATTGATACCGGGAGAGTTTCCAATCTCAAAAAATAAGTTGAAAGAAAATATATGTTCTTCTCATTTTGTGTGTGTGTGTGTATGTGCATATGTATATGTGCATGTATGTGTACATGTATTCATGGATGTATTCATATATGTTCTCATAGAAAGGCAGGAAGTCAGCCTTAGGTATCTTTCCCAAATGCATAATCATCTTATTTATAGAGCCATGGTCTCTTCCTGATCTAGAACATGACAAGTAAGGCTAAGATGGTGGACCATTAGCCATTAGGGGTCCACCCACCTGCGTCTGCCTTCCCAGCACTGGTACTGAATGCGTATCACCATGCCCAGCTTTTTACATGGTTCTGGGACTCCTACTCAGATGCTGATCCTTGTGTGGCAAGCACGGCACTGATCAAGCGCTCTCTCCAGCTTCTAACTCTCTCCTCACAATTATGTGCTAGAAGAAGGTGTGAACACAATAAATGCTTCATGACGCTCTCTAATAAAAGGGGCATATGAGAGACCATAACTACATACAGAAAGTGACATCACTGAGGATATGAATCTAAGTGAATAGAGTACACTAGCTTCTCTTCTTTGGAGGTATGTATTGGTAATGATTACTTTGCAGGGGGAAAGCTAATCAGTGCATGTTTAGATTTTCCTAACGTCCCTTTCATGATTTCTGAGACAAGCTTGTGTCTTTATTTCTCCTCCAAACATCATCCTCAAGAGCCTCTGAAGTTGCACTTTCTCTATTCAATTTTAAAAACATTCAAGACAACAATGGAAATTAACAATTTAAAACCGCGCCTGGAATAGATGACACAGCGCTACCAAGCCAATGAAAATTTAATAAAGAAAATGGGACAAGCTTCTTCCCCAGCTACTGTGACTTGGCTCCCTTTGAAGAAGTTTTACTTACATTTTAAATGAGAGTATTTTTTTTTTCCTATGCTTTCTGGTTTAATCCCAAGCTTCCAAAATGCTAAATATTATAAACCAGATGAATTGAATTTAGACCACATTATATGGTCAAAAAAAGAAAAAAAGTAAAAGAAGAATTCAAGAAAAGCTTGAGAAATGGCAGAGAGTTATTAATTCTTAACAGTATTAAGAAAGAATACCACTAAAGCAGAAGTGCAGGTCATTGTCTGTGTTTCCCCAGGGGTCTTCCCATGTTGATTGTGGTTCCGAGACTGGAGACCCTCCAGACAAGGACTGAGGAAAGGAACAACATCATCAAGCATGATCTAGGTCTCCATCTCTGACCCACTAGTTAGGTTCTTCATTACAGATAACAAAAATCCTTTCTGGTTAGGTGATTCAAAGAAGGCATTTATTGGAAGGATATTTGGTAACTCAAATAATTATAGAGCGCAGAGACACAGACAGCTCAGTCAGGAGCCAGAAGTCACAGCAAAGGCAAGCTTAGCCAAGGGGTAGGGGAGGGGAGGGGGGGAGGGGAGGTGAGAGGGTGATTACCTGAGAAATCCACCCTGTTGTCACTGCTACCATCAAAGGCGCTCCCACTGGTGGGATGCCTTGATGCATCTGGGTTCCCAATACTATGTCAGGTCATCCCTGTCTGATGCTTTGTCTTTTTGTAGCTCATAAGACCCTGCTACAGTGTTGGAGAATAAGAAAAGAGCATGGCTCACATTTTAGTCCTTGTCTTGCTCTTATTCTTGGATCCCCTGTGTTCTGCCAGCAAAGTGTCAGAGTGCCCTCTCTCAGCTCTCTAGTGTGTCAGAAAAAAAAGGCAAATATTGAGCCATACAGGCTTATACAAGAGGAGTTTGGGACTGCTTTATGCATCTTCAGGCACATGACACTTGATAAATGTGAGCAAATGGTCTTGCAGCTAAAACAAAAAACTAGAAAGTCATGATCGGGACAGGAGCACGTTGTATGGTGAGCACTAAAGACAGCTACTCGATTATACGGACACCATCTGTAGTACTCTCAGGTAGGTCTTTGGAGAAGATACTGATTTTGTGTGTATGGGGGGGCCGGGAAGGAGAAGGGGAGAGACAGAGACACAGAGAGACACACAGAGAATCGTTCAGGTGCCCACAGAGGACAGAAGAGGGCATCAGATCCCCTGAATCTGGAGTTACAGGCAGTTGAAAGTAACCCAACCTGGGTGCTGGGAATTCAACTCAGGTCCTCTAGGAGAGCAGGAAGTGCTCTTGATGCTGAGCCATCTCTCTAGCTCTAATCCTGGTGCTTTCAAGAGTAACAACACACTATTGTCTTCTAAAATATCTGCTGTCAGCACAGCATCTTTCACAAAGCACCTTCATCCACGGCACTGTCCTTTACCTATGTGGTGCCACAGCATGGATGCTATAAGTACTGATATTTTAGGTAGCTGTGGGTAAAGTTCAGTTAGGCCTTTATTTTTATGGCATTCAGACCTAGACCAGCATTGAGTCTGTTTAAATCCTATATGCACATTTCACATCACTTAACCTTCCCAGCAACCAGATGAAGTGTCCTTTCTGATTTCCCACACTCTAATGAAACCAAGGCCCAAAGAGGTTAGCATGTTCAAGCTCACAGGTAGTGAGGGAGGGAACCGGAGCGTCCACATGGGAAGGCCTACAGAACCCTTGACATCAAATATGCCATAGAGGTGAGGAGGTGATGAGCAAAGGCTATAATTTATTTTTCCTTTTTAATAAATATGAATCTTTCTTCTGACTGCCGACCAGTGAGAGTGGTAGCAGCTAGTGCTGCCCACAGTGTTGAAAGCCATGCCAGTTACTGCAGTAAGCTATACATTTATAGCCAGTCTTAATCATGAGGCCAAGGCTCTCATCATTTTCATTTCCCAGAGCAGAAACTGAGGCTTAGAAACTTAGCTGCAAGCCTGAAGTAACACAGAATAAGTGACAGTAAATGATAGAGCCAGGATGGGAGTTGTGGTTATCAGTCTTCAGAGTCTGGGCTTTTGCCCATGTGACATATATTACCTTGTTAGCTGAGTGCCTCGGAGATTAAAGGTATAACTTTGACCACATTGTACAGATAAGTAATGTGGATTTTCTTGGGTCAGCAATTAGCAAAATTTCACCTAAAAGACTGACTAGGAAAGACATCTTAGCTAGTGGAACCATAAGTTTCTGTCTTAACAATGTTACTCTGCTACTACAGCGCAATTAGCTAGAAACAAAGCACAAATGAATGGGCTGGTTATGCTACAGTCAAACCTCATGTGTAGCCACTGCAATATGAATTTCATTTAATTTTCACATGTGGCAAATTATAGCTCCTTGTCTAACTTCCTTCTAATCATTTAAATATGCAAATGTCTATTATTAGCTTTGGCCATACAAACACAGGAGACAGACAAGACTGCCCACAGGTTGTAGTCTGTCTACTCTTGGCCCAGGTCACACGGTTGAATGTGCCTGAATCCAAGCCAACATGTTAGTTTTCTTTTTCCTTCATTATATTAAACAGAGGAAGGAAAAGAAGAAATGCCCCTTCACCTAGGGATGAGTGAGAGGCTACACAGTGACAGTCCTTGCTGATGTGTAACGTCTCTAGGTCTAGCTGTATAGCCACAAGAGTGAGGTGGCTAGAAAGGAAGCATGGTGGGTGAAAAGAAAAAGCCATAGGCTATATCAATCCAGCCAGGAGGAACTGTAAATTTCTATCTAGCTAGAGTAGATCATGAAAACAAGATGTAAGATCTCGAAGTACGTAAATCTTTGGCCCATGTTTTATAAAGCGCACTCTAAATCACAAGAGTACTGAAAAGTGTCTTCGGAGTCATGATGAAAGGGAGAGTTTTAAACCGTAGCTTGCCTTCTCCCCTTTGACTCCAAAGAACATCAAACTGTAAAGGCATGACTTGCCTCAAGAGAGCTCTTTGCCCATTCAGCCATGTCTTCTAAGGGGGATGGTTTATTGAAAAATAGAAACTACTTGTGGTTGTAAAACCAGTGAACCTCTTTCCGTGATTTAACCTCTTGCCCTTGAAAACTTGCTTTTTTATGGCTTGCTCGTGACCTAAGCAAGCCCTTACCAGGCTCTCCTTATACATGAGCTCGATATGGAAGCACTTCAAAGAGAAGGCAGAATCCTACAGAAATACAGGGTGGCAGTGTAGCTCCTGTACTAGCAATGCAGACATTTGTGAGACAGGGGGGCCCTTGTGTGCTGTGCCTGGCTTCCTCTCCCCTGGATCCTTTTGTCATGTTGGTGCATGAGAAGTCTCAGCACCTGTCACAGCCCCTGGGCTAGGTGGGAAGGTTCTTCCTATGTGTCAAACAACAGAAGTATCTGAGGATGTGTGCGTTTCAGTTTAGGGAGCAAGACTCAGTAGGCCAATGCGTCTAAGGCTATAAACACTCTCTGGTACCTCACAGGGGCCACTGGAGGCGTGAGGCACCATGTATTCAGCACAACTCTTTAAAATCTTGCAGGGTTCTGCAAAAGGGTGTAGGCTGTGCTGTGACAACCTTAGCTAATCTCTAGTTTCACTCCTCACTGACTTTTTCCCCTTTGGGACAAGTCCCCATAAATTGTTTTCATATAAACTCTCCTCAAAGGTTTTGTTTCTGGAGAATCAGTCAACACCACAGATCTTCAAGTATTTTAAAGCTACACCTTCAGAGATATATGATATATCCTAATTAAAATCTATTATTTTGCACAGTACAAAATTGTCAAATGTTCCTACGTCACCTCTGCATATTTTTCTAACTAAGCCTCAAGACACAGGTGAGAAAACAGGCTCAGACAGAATCAAGACCTGCTTAGGTCACTTGGACAGGAACTTTCAGAGCTAAAAGTCCTCTGGGAGTGGCCCTGGGGTAGCCAGTCACCAGATTGCTGCTGAAACTGTGATTGTTATTGCGAATTACATTTTAACAGAACATTTTAGAGTAAGTGAGTGTGTGTGTGTGTGTGTGTGTATGTGTGTGTGTATACATGTGTGCACACATAAAGCAAAAAAGAAAGAAAAGAAATACTGAAATACTACATGTTGATAGCATCATTTCATCCACAAATATCTATTAAGGCACAGGTAGTTCCAAGATTGGCCAAGGAAAATGGAATGCAGTGCAAAAGCCACGTGTGAACTATAGAAATTTCTACAGTTGTATTGTTCTTAAGTAAATTTATTTTCATAATAATTTATGAAATTTATTTTCATAATAATTTTTCTGCCTAATATGTTTTAAATAGGACTTTTGATAAGGAATCAATAGAATTCAGAAGAAGGGATACCTTCCTTTTTATCCTGAATTTTCAAAATGCCGTATGCTATATATTTCATACATCAATTTCAGTTATTTAGCATATTGCAAATGTTTAATTAGCCACATGTGTTTGTTGGCTAACATTTAGGGACGCCTACTTTAGATAATAGAAAAATTATAATTATAAAGGCTGAAACTATAATATCACAGTAGTTCTTGGCACAGAAATTCATGTTCCCATCTCCATAATGAAAATAAAAACTGCAGTCATTTGTAGTGTGATAAAATAACCAAGAAAATGTAAAATTGGCTATGTGGACTGTGAACATAGAAAGTCACTTTATTCTGTCTTCAGCGGTAGAAAAGTTTTCATTTCTTCCCCCTGTCAAGATATACAAGGAAGCCAATAAATAAAAATGGAGGCTTTTGTATGGCCTGGTGAAGTTCAGACTTATATCCTCCTTCTTCACCTCATTCAAGTCTCCCTCCCAAAGTCACTTCCTCAGCAAGGTCACCACCTCACATTTAAACTCTCTAAGTGATGTGGGACACAGATGTCTGCTGCATCGCTGTGGTTACACGCATATGGTTTCTTCTTGCTAACTGAATACCTGGAGACTCCATCAATGTGAAAGTTTCTTCTTCCCTTCCTGCAGTCTCGGGGGCTGCATGTCACCAACACCTCAATCATTTGCAGGAGTTCTGCTCTCCATCTCTTCTTCCTTACTCCCTTTCCCCACCAGACTCCAAACCATAGAATTTAATACCAGGATTTCCAAATCTGAAGACGTAGAAGATGAAGCTGCCTTTTGTTGTTGGCACTCTGGGTCACACATGGTTGAGGCCTTCCACTCAATGCTTTTGTTCCTCTGCTGTTGTCGTCCCAAAAATGTGCAACTCCCACCTCATGGCTTTAATCTTAGTTCTCTCAGGAGGTTGAAGACCTGCGGATCAGAAGTTCAAGGTCATCCTCAGCTAAGTAATGAGTACAAGGCTGAACTGGGCTACATGGGACCCTGGACATTCCCATGCCCTACCAACCTTCAAAACCAAACCAAAAAAACCTGTTAAAGGTAACACAGTATATTCTGGCTGAAGTAGTGCTAAAATAATATGTCCCCTCTCTCAAGTCTATCATCTCTTACACTTCCCTACCTAATCTGTAATTATCATATCATGGGGACACATCTTTATTTTTTGTGATCACAAAGTTAGAATACTTCAATGGCAGACCCCTCATGAGGTGGAAGGAAACAGATAGGTGTCAGTTCCAGGGGGACAGACTTGTACACATCACCAGGGCTTGGAGGTCAGCAGGTGAAACTGGTAAGATTACATATAACAAAACCCAGGATTTAAAATGCAATTTAAAATGCAAATACCAGAATGATTCATTAACATGGTCACAGCTTAGGCTTTGGTGCATGTTTGACAAAGGGTCTGTGTACATGCCACATGTGTCACTATTATGTCTGTAGGAATTGCCTTGGATTTCTACAGGGCTCCCCACAGGTCCACGTCATTCAGTTCTATTATCAGATGCTCACCATGTGCTTGCATGATGGCTGGTGGAGTGGTGAGACAAAGAGCAAATTCTGGTCCTGTGACAAAATTTAAACAAAAACAACTTGAGGAAACTGTGTGCTATTTTTCCATCTTCTAATTGGAAGGGATACAGTCCATCATGGTGGAGAAGGCATGGCAGAAGGAATGAAAGGTGCCTGCTCGAATTTCATCCACAATCAGGAAGCAGAGAGAAATGAATGATGCTGCTCATCTATCTTTTTTGCCCCATTCCCCCTTTTCTTCACTCTGGGTTCCCACTTCCTGTTTAGGGTATATCTCCCAGCCTCATTTAAACCTCATTGGAAATACCCCCAAAAGCTGTGTCTTCTAGATGATTGCAAATCCAGTCAAGCTGGGAAGAAGATTACCCATCCTACCTGCCAAGGTCATCTCAAATGGGCAGGTGAAAGCCAAGTGGCAAAGTCTCCTGGGGACTGGATGACAACAAAGCACAGCTATTTTTGTCCCATGCTCAGTTCACCTCAAAGATGTCTGTGACCTATCTCAGGGCTCTAGGGAAGTCAGAGGGAATGATTCATAGAGCTAGCTAACAGAGTGACTTCATATGCCTACAATGTACAAAGTGTTTTGTTACCCAACCTACATGCCACCTCAGGGAAAAGACTATTAATTTCATTGAAAATATGAGAAGACTGAGGTTTGAAGTAATGTAACTTCTTATAGCTGTCCCAGCATCTTTAAACTGCTTAAAATAAGTCTTAAAAATCAGTTATCATTTCTGAACACATGTTCTGGGTTTTTTGGTAAAAGATCTCTTGCGGCCATTTAAGATGCACACACACAAACACACCTGGAGTAGACCCCTATTAAGCAAAGGCATGGAAGATTCCTCTGCTCATAAGCAGATGTGGAGAAAGGGAGGAAGATCAAAGAAAAATTGGACTGACCAGCCAGAATGTAAGTAACCTGAGAGAAGTAGACCGCACATGCCTGTCCATCTGGGCTTGAGCTGAGGAAGCATGGTGAGCCATCTGAATGGTTAACCTCTACCCTCAGGTGGTAGGAGAGGCTGGAGAACATAGAGGGTACCTAGCTGTCTCCATGTGAACTTAAAATGTGGTCATAGAAATTATTTTTAACTTCACTTAGAGGAGAATATTACAGGGTTAATAAATCATTGCACATACCATTTAGCCTGCAAAATACAGGGTTAAGAAGCAAATGACTTTGAAATCAAAGGCAGAGTATAAATCCATATGTTTCTCTGAAATTTAGAAACGTACTAACTTCCACAGATGTTTGGCCTCTATGGAAGGAAGGCAGGTCCCTTCTCTTTTGGGAAGTCTGGGAGGAAAGCCCTTTTCTCCCCGTTGCTTTCCCTTAACTCTCTGATCAGCAGCATGAGTCCCTCCCTTACTGTCTGGACCACAGTGAGTTCTGAGTTTGTTTTCTCTGTTAATTAGAAATCTCTGCTTGCTTTTCAAATTTTCAGTGTGACTGTAGCTAGTCAGTCACCAAAACCCACCTGAATGCCTTGACAGCTCTCTGTGAACAGTGCATGGTATGTTCATGGTCACAGCATTCGAGGCAGTTTGCAGAGTTGTTTATCTGGTGGAAGCATCAACAGGGACTCCCTGATGAGGTGAAACTGATGCCAGCACAAGTAGATGGCAACTAGGTGAAGAGAGACCAAGAGCAAGAGTGAGGGCTCAGGAGATGGCTTGGCCAGGAAAGGGCTTGTTGCACAAGCATAAGAGCTGAATGTGATGCCCACGAGAATACGTTTATGAGTCACTCCTGGTCTAGTGGTGTGCATTTGTAATCCCAGTGCTGAGAAGGCTGAGACAGAAAGAATAGACAGTCTGGGCTACTTAGCAACTCCAGGCAATGAGAGAGCCTGTCTTAAAAAATAGGGTATACAGTGCTTGAAGAACAACACCCAAGATTGTCCTCTGCAAACATGTGCATGAACACACACACACACACACACACACATACCCGTGAGCAAGCGTGAGTCCTTGGCATGGCTTTTGTAGGTATAAGGAGAAAGACATCTTGCATGGCTGGTTAAATTTCTATAATATGGAAGTTTTCAAGTGGGATTGATTTGATCCAGGAGACACTTTGTCGTGTCTAGAGACATTCCAGTTGTCACATCTAGGAGATAAATGCTATTGGCACTGAGTGACTAGGCATAAAAGAGGCCACTTATTTACCTACAGTGCACGTCCCAGCCTCCTGAAGCAAGAATGATTGGGTCCCAGATCCAAACAAGGCAAATGTTGACAAATTCTGCACAGATAGCTGAGTGAAAAGGACTACCTAAGCAAGACAGGCTTACTCTCTATGTGTAACCCCTCCTTTGTGTAAAGCCCCCTTTAGCCTAAGAGGCCTGCTCCGTAGTGATATGAACCTTTGTCCCTCTTCCTTCATGTGTATGTCCATGCCCTACCCACAGAGCACCTACAACCAGGACAGGTGTTGGCAGAATTTTCCAGGAAGGACAAGACTGGACATGGCTTTGTTGCCACAGGGATTCCATTGTGTCATCTCAAGCTTAACAGGGTTCTATAAATGTAGCCATAGGTGCTAGGGTGAAAGGAGAGAGTACCCCACTTATATAAACAGACAGTGGGCTGGGTTGGGTCTACAGGCTGCTGTCAGAACCCTGTCTGGTCAAAAGGGTTTGGTCTGCATGAGAGATAGTGGAAATACAGAGGAAGCCTGTTTACTTTTAAGAGATAACACAAGGGTTACTCTCATCCATCACTTCTCTGTGTGTGTCCTACTGGTCAGAATTTAGAAAAACTGGATATGTACTTTGGAGCTAGGTATCATAGCTAGGGAAAACTCAGATGCTGTCCTTTTTATTTTTTTTCCTCCCAGTTTATCTGATTTTCAAGACAGGATCTTGCTATACAGCTGTGCTGTATGGTCCAGGGTAGGCTCAAAGTCCAAAGGATCCTAATGCCTCTGCTTCCCAAGTGAGTGCTGGGATTACAGGTGCTCCCACATCTGGGTTCACCATTATCCTTTAAGGCAGGGAAGGATGGCTATTAAGGGACACATACCATTGTCTATCACCACAATGTGAACATAGAATATGAGTGAGAGTCACCACAGGATGCTGGCAACACAGCAAAGTGATGTCACATCCAACCCTTGAAGTGGCATGTGTGGTTACAAGTTTTCTCTTGCAGATAGGAACTGCTCTGCAGTTCTTAGTGTCAGGACCAGTGTTTCATTTTAAGATTTCTACTGCAAAAAATATGCAGAGTAAAATGGAATGGCCAGGCTGGGATGTTGCAGGGCGTGGAAACATCCTTGGAAAACACTGCCAGATTGTTGGTAAAGGAGAGGTCAGCTTGAATAAACATGGTGGGAAAGAAATGAAGTAAAGGAACAGGGGAGACATTTAGAAGGGAGCATGGGCAGAGTGGGCATGCTCCAGATTGAACTTATTTTAGGCACTTAGGAAAAGCAGTTTTAATGATTAATAGCAATTAAACTGTAAACAAAATAATAAAAATATGCTTCTGTCACTACAAGCATTCTGGCCCTAGGTTAGCCTGCACTATTTGCTCTTCCTCTTTCAGATCTCCAGCACAAGGAAACATCACCATCCTTCAAGAAAAGCCGTCTGCTTGCTTCTCTGAAGTGTAGAACCCAGGGCTTAAAGGTGACTTGAAAGATGCAGCATTTGTAAGCCTGAGTTATAATGAGGGGGCAACCCCTGTGCTCAACAGAAGCAAAGCGAGCAAGTAGCATGTACTTTGAGACTGGCTGGCACCAAGGGAGACAAAAGCCCATGGTGTAATTATGTTGAGTGAAGTATAACATGATGCAATCAGGGACTGTCTCCAATATGCCCCGCAGTGTTGTGAAGGGGCTCTGAATAACAGAATGCTCTAGAACAGTGAGTCCGTGTCCCTGAAAGCCGGAGAAAGTTGCCTCGACCGGCATCTTCTCTCCTTCAGCTAACATGCCCGTGGGCATTTATTGAGCATCTTCTGGATGGCAGAAACCATGCTCAGTCTTAGGGACACAGAGAGTAAGACATGAGCTTTCAACTTTCTTACACAAAGACTCTCTAGTTGCTGTCATTGGAGCCAGTGAACAAAGGCTGGACAAGTGTTTCTTTCATTTGTTTAAAGCCCGGTTTCTAGTTATGAGGGTGTCCCAACTGGCAGTCTCAGTTATAAGGTTTCTCCAACGTTCCTTTTGCATTTAATGTGCTGGACACATTTGGCCCTAAAGACTTGGTGTCTAGTCAAGCACTATCAAGGAATTGCCTGAAAAAACTTTGGCACCATTTTTTCCTAAAGAGAAAACAATGAGTTCTTTGTTGCCTGTCTGCAGTTGTTTACGTGTTGTCAAATTCACTATGGCAACTGGGCTAGTTCTCTAAATAATAAATAACTCCAGGAGGGAGACAACTCACAACTCACGTGGAGCACAGCTATAGCCACTTCTTACCTTTTGTGCCTAATTTGTTTCTGTTAAAGTTTGTCAACAAACTATTTTTTGGAGCTAATTTTGGAGCCATTGTCTGTGCATAGAGTCTGATCATCTTCAGCTCTGGGGCTCCAGAGCTTGGGCTGGGTTTGTGGGTGCTCCTTTCTGTAGTATAAGCAGTGCTGGTCTCCCTCATCCTCCCTTTAGAGCCAGCCATTCATTCATTCCTAACATTATTTATCTCAGAATGTTCTGGTAGTGTGCTGCTCTGTGTACATTTCCTTGTTTAAATGTTACAATATTCAACGAGTTCTCCACTTGCTCTGTGAAGCACGATAAGGAATAAACAATGCCTGCAGGTAACAGTGAGGAAATCCGAATGAAATGATTGGCCTTCAAGACTCTGTCAGCGGGAATTGGCAGAACAAGCGTTTGATGCAGGCTTTCATGACTCACAAGCACACACTATTCCACGACTCTGCTGAGTGCTTATTTTTTCTATAATGCCTTGAATTGTTATTATGTATGTGGGTGCATGATCTGGGGAGTCCTGTGCACAAATGGAGGACAACTTTGTGAAGTCAGTTCTTTCTTTACACTTTTACCTAGGCCCTGGAGATCAAACTCAGGCCATTAGACTTCTTACTTACTAAGCCAATGTCTATTTTTGTTTCAAATAAGATTTTTATAGCTCTGTTTCATGATGATGGCCTTAATATCAAAAATTCAGCTGGTTTCCTGCTTGCAAAAAAACACAAAGCAATATGTTCATCTATAACAGTTTTTGGCAAACCAATACCTGTAGGCCAAATCTAGCCTTTTAAAACAATAAAGTTTTACTGGCACACGGCCATATCCATTCATTTACATACTGGCTTCTGCCTCCTTGGCATTGTTCTCCTGATAGACACTGCATGTCTCACAAAATTGAAAGAATTTACTGACTGGATCTCTACAGGAAGTTGTTGCCAATCCCTGCTGAGAGCACAATCATCTGTACTGTTTCGTTCTTGAAGTTGTTTCTATTGAGTAAAGGGGTGCTATTAAGTGATTGTAAGCAGCTTAGCTATTAAATGAATATCTCTCTATATATTGTATTAGTTTAGCTCAATATATTTTAAAATTTTTTCAAGATATATATTTTTTTCTATCCTCATCTTCTTTCACTTCTCCCTTTCCCCATTGCTTCTCTTTCTCATTCTAAACAGTTTCATGTCTAACACACACACACACACACACCACATACATGTATATATGATTTAATGAACAAAGTTATGCCATTTGTAGGAAATCCAGGCTGCAACTGTAGACAACCATATTGAGTGAACTAAGCCAATACAAGAAAGACAAATATTGTTATGGTTTTTTCTCAATTCTAGATTTTTATATAGGTGCATGAAATCAGTACTTTTTTATCAAATGTCCAAAAAAACCAACCAAACAAAAAACCAAATAAATAAAACAATGTCGGGCAGGAACCTATACACAGACAGAAGCACCATTTCCAACTGAACTCTGAGAAGTGTGTCTTGTTTTGCCTCTTCTCAGAAGCAGCTTGGGACCTGTGTTGTTGGTCTCCCCTTTCCTTCCTATCCTAGAGAGTTCTTGCTGTGTCTAGTAGTTATTGCTCCTCTGGGAAAGAAAAACGCATAGTGGAAAAGAGAGCAATACGCTTTCCCTTCTCCTTCACTGCTTAACCAATTCTCCAAAGCGTGCAGTCCAGGGCTACAGAGCCAGTGTGAGCACAAGTTCTGCATCCTGGCTTTATCTTCATCTTTAAGCTTATATAACCCGCAGATAAATTATAAGTTACTACAAAGATTCCCACCAATGACAGACTGAGTCACTGTCCTCCGAGCCCTTTCATCTTTCTGGATTCCACTTCTAAGCCTCTTTATATTCTGTCAAAATGGAGTGTGCCTCTGCCAACATCGTGCAGCCTATGCCAACCCTTGGACGCATTTTCCACTTTACCTGGATAGAAAAACATGACCATGGGTGAAGTTTTTCCACCATTCCTTGTCCTGTCCCCGTCTCTCAAAGCTCCTAGCCAGCTTTGGGAAACACTTCGTGTCTGTACTTGTGCAACAGCAGAAAGAGAATGAACAGTTCAAGTGGCTTTTGTTTGCTAAAATATAACAAACGATTATCTTCTACCCCATGCTGTTAGAGAACTAATCTGCTGAAGGTTTTGCTTTGACTTTTTAATCGCCAAGTGCCCACTTGATCTGGGGACTGAAACCACAGTTTCAGGAGAAGATTTCAAAGAACATTGATGCCACAGTTTTCTTGCTTGGCTGATACCTCAAAAGAAAAAAAAATCACTTGCCCAGAGCAATCCCAGAAGAATAAAAATTGTCTTCTAAAAAAAAATGGTCTTAAAAAAAATCACTAAGGAATAAAGAATAAGTCTTTTCTGGATAATGTAATGGTAGTGTGTGTGTGTGTGTGTGTGTGTGTGTGTGTGTTATATGTGTGTATATGCATGTGTGCATGTATGTGGTCACAGGTGAGTAGGTATACGTGGGGGCATGTGAGCATCTGTGTGCATATAATGATTGACACTGGGTGTCTTCCACAGTCATTCTCCATTTTATTTTTGGAGGTTCATTGAACCTGGAACTCACTAATTCAGCTAGACTTGCTGACTGGAGTTCCTTAGGGCTCTCCCACCCCCACCCCACTCCGTCTCCACCTCCCCAACACCGGTATTGCACCAAGCCTTGTTTCACTTGGGTACTGGGGACCTGAACTCAGATCCTCACCCATGGCAAGGACTTTACACTTTACCAAGTGAACCTTTTCCCTGCCTTTGAATGACATTTAAATGAAGGCCATTGTGTACTGTGCCTAAAGAACCCGAGGCTCTCTAGAGCACTGCAACTATGTATCATTTATGCTTTAATCCTTGCAGATGCCAATTCCAGAGCAAAAGACATTCTGTTGCGGAGCTCCTACTTGTAAAACACTGGCCACAACACTGGTTGTTGCTGCAGGCTCTTAGACAAGCACCATCTCACTGCAGGATTTTGCTGGTCCAACCAATCACTGAGGAGATGCTGCATGGGATAGGCTTATTATCAGTGTCCATTCCCAGGGAGAGAGTAGACATCGTAACCGGTCTCCCTCAAATAGAGCAGTGTTCTTCAGCACTACCAGATAATAACGCCTAGCACCCATGTAATGTCTTCACAGGTTTCTACATATAAAAATTAGTTAATTAGCAATTATTACTGTGTGCTAGGTAAGCAATGATTAAGATCATAATTTTATGGACTGAGTAAATGAGAGTGGAGGATAAAGTGCCAAGAAAAAAATTAAAATTAATAAGTTCCTAGATCATAGGCCTGAACTGCAGCACTTTCAAAGGGTATGTTTGTTTGTCTGTTTGTTTTAAAGGATATACTGGGTGGTGATGCTAAAAGCCTGGAAAATTTTATTTTCCAGATTGAAATTTTCCTATTTATTCTTTGCTCCTGGGATTCTGGGTTTTGTTTTTAGATGTGACTCTTTACATACAAGCTGCGATGCATTTAAAAAAAAAAAAAATTGGGGAATTTTTGTAATCATAGATTTCATCTTTGATGTCCCTTACATTGTTTCTCCCCCCACACACTTTAGAAACAGTGGTAAGGCTTACTCTCGTATGATCTTAGAAGCCTAAAAACTGTGTGTTTGGAATAGCAAATGTGTGAGTGAGCCACTCTTTTCCGCCTTCATTCCTTATGATCCAAGTGAAACTTCTGCTGCCTGGTTTGAGAATAGGCAGAGGAAATGAGGCCAGCCAGGATCCACACCGTGGACACACACACTGACTGACTGAGCTCAGAAGCTATGAAGGATCAAACCTGGTTAGTATTGGATGGGAAAGCACAGAATAAGGTCATAAAAAAGGTGATGGCAGAGATGGTGAAGATGACAAAGATTTGCAAAGTCACCGATCTCTCTGTCCAGAATTGCCCATATCTCAACCCCCAGATGCTATGGCCACCGTTGAGTGAATATGTAATCCAGGTCCGAAAAATCAGAGTCTTTTCTCAGGAGGCTTGGCTTGTCCAGAATTCATCTTCCTGTGGCTTCACTGCATGTTTGATAGCAGCGTGAAGTCTCTACTTTTCAGTGCTGCCTTCCTTTCTCACTGTGTTGCCTAGACCAGGTAGGTGATTCTTCAGCCAGCTGAGGATGCCAGTTGCTGTCAGAGCCTGGCTTTAGAATGAAGAGAAGATTGCCCTCAAACACTGCAGTGGTTCTCATTCTGGGGCAGCTTTCCCCCAGAAGACATTGGCAATGATTGGATGTCATACGTGGTGGGCGAGAGTGGTGCTTCATCACTGCATTTATGAGCATGTCCAAGAGCTGTTGCTAACCATCCCAGAATACAGAGGGCAGCCCCACACCAAAGGATGTTCTGGAGGAATGTGTCACCACTGTAAAACAAAACAAAAAGAAAAGAAAAGAAAAACTGATAATGCCCTGATTTCTTCTTTTTCTTAACAGTTTTGTCTCTTGGTTCTCCTGTCCAATCCAGTGATAGAATAACATGCATGCCCCTCCCTTCGCCCTCACATTCCAGGAGGTTTATCTGGCTTGATTTTTGCTGACTTCCAAGAATTTTAATACTAAAGTTCACTAATGAGGAGAGGCTTTCTGAAGACTTTGCCTTTGCCTGAAAGGGCAAAATGACAATAGGGGAGAGCTTCTCTGTGGTCTCAGTCTGTCTCTTTCTCTACGGCCTGCCCCTAGCCCCCAGTCTGTCATCAGAGGCCACAGATGGGTGTAGAGACAACTCTGAACTGAAGTGTGCATCTCAGGTAAGTGCTAATTTCCCATTTATGGTGTATTGCAGAGTTTCCCCCGTGCTCCTCAAAACCAGTTTGGTTTGAAGATTATCACCTTGTTGACACTAGCTTGTCTATGAAACTGACAAGCCCACACACCTTGGTTGAAAGAAGCTGCCGATTACCCTTATGTGAGAGCCCACAGTAGCTTAATATATGCACCAATGGAAGATCTTCCCTGCTGGAGCTTATCTGAACAAAGGTCATGAATATTTCACATCACTTGGAATCCTATAAAAAGAAATGCAGTAATGGATTAAAGGCAATGAAACAAAAGTATCACGACTAGACACCAAATGCCATGGGTAAGGATTAAAGAACATCATTGGGAGACCTGAACCATGCACTGAACAATCTGGCTAGCAACAGTTTTGCAGAGTTCACTTCAGAACACTAATCCTTATAGACATCAAGGCAATTCTTTCCCTCCAATGAAGCAGTTCAATAGTGAAGGTCATGGGTCTTCAGCAGCCCTCTAAAGGACAGAAGTAAAAGTAATTAGACAAAATAAATGCTGTAATCCCATTTTCTTGGGTCCACAGCAGACACAAAATTCTTAGCTCTCCATTTCCAGATTCTCTCGAGAATCTGGCAGCAGATTCCGAATGAGAATTCCAGAACTTGACTTTACTCTTACTAGGACTGCCTGCGGACTGACTTCGTGTTTCTTAGGAATGTCTACAGCCTTGGGAGGTAGTAAAACCAAAACCAAAACTACCAAATGCATGGGTAATGTTATGAACTTTCCACTTAGACTGGAATCCCAAAAGTGGTGTTTGGACACAATGCCAGGCTTGCTACTATGCTTGAAAAACTGCTCTGGAGTAGAAGAAAACGGTCTAGAGCACCGGATGGCAAGGATTTCCCATCTAGTTAAAATCCAGGGTGTCTATAGACCAGCAGCTTCTCCATGGCTGGTAAGTTCTTTTAGCGTGGACACTCAGGCTCCATGTAGACCACTGGCTCACAATCTGAAAGGACACAAAACTCTCAAAAGAGCCTGTCTGCAGCGATTCTTCAAACTGCTCCAGTGGGAAGATGGAGATAAAACAATAAATAAATAATATACAATAAATGTACTTAGGAAAAACAAAACAACAACAAAAACAAGCTGAAGGGATGTAGTTGGCAAGTTAGCTGGGGTAGGCGTTGCTACAGGGACTTGAAGTTTTAAGCTCCTTCAGCTCTTCAACCGCCAGAGTCAAGGCTCAAGTAATAAGAGGCAATAGTTTTCAAGCAGAGCTAAAGTACGCTCTCGCAACATGGTAGCGCTGGTTTTTAAAGGGACCAGTTTAGAAACTCTGAGCAAAATGCTTGCGGTACTCTTTATAGAGGCGTAAGAGGTGGACCCAGCCAACCACTCTGACCTGTCCTATCCAGACAGCTGGAGGGGAGATCTAATTCCTGCAGATTCGCCTTCTGGCCCTAGAAACGTCTAGCTGCTAAACACTGCAGTTCGCAGATCTCTTAGTTGCTACCAAAGTTTCAGCCAGAGCGTCCAGCAGCCGCTGTAACTTTCCCCGGAGTGAAATAAATAAATAACGACCGTAAATACAGAGAAAGCAGGGCTTTAGATATTTTTCACTCTAAAATTTAGACAAACACAGGAGAAAGAAGGAGGCGGGGAATGAAAAGTCCTGATGTGGCAGGAAACTTCTATGGGCGAGAGCCACAGACGCAGCTCCAAACCGAGAGAGATGCTCTATGCTGGTGTATTTTGTCTTTTAGAGAATCCTCCAAGAAAGCGGAGAGAAGACCCCTAAGAAGGGGCCCATCTCCGGTCTCTGGCAGGTCTCCTTGCTTTGTTGTCACCTCAGCCTCTTCTGCCTCGAGGCCCCCTCCCTTTGGCAAAAGGAGGATAGCGAAGCCCGGGAGTCAGGATGTGAGTGCGCTCGCGCTCGAGCCAATACGGCCGGAGGAGTCCTGTTCCTCGGGCATTTTCCCAGGAAGTCTGGAGCAATTAGGCTCAGTCCTGGGAGAGCTAGCTAGAGAGCGGGCGGCGTAGCCGGCGTGTCGGGGCCGCCTCGCGGGGGGGGGGGGGGGGGGGGGGCGGCCGGTCGCCCGGCGGCGACACCGGGCCCCGGCCGCCACCATGGGTTTCGAGTTGGACCGCTTCGATGGCGACGTGGACCCTGATCTGAAGTGCGCCTTGTGCCACAAGGTCCTGGAGGACCCGCTGACCACCCCGTGCGGCCACGTATTCTGCGCCGGCTGCGTGCTGCCCTGGGTAGTGCAGGAGGGCAGCTGCCCCGCGCGTTGTCGCGGTCGCCTATCGGCCAAGGAGCTCAACCACGTCCTGCCGCTCAAGCGGCTCATCCTCAAGTTGGACATCAAGTGCGCGAACGCGGCGCGGGGCTGCGGCCGGGTGGTCAAGTTGCAGGACTTGCCCGAGCACCTGGAGCGCTGCGACTTCGCGCCCGCGCGCTGCCGCCACGCGGGCTGTGGCCAGCTGCTGCTGCGACGCGACGTGGAGGCCCACATGAGCGACGCGTGCGACGCGCGGCCCGTGGGTCGCTGCCAGGAGGGCTGCGGGCTGCCGCTGACGCACGGCGAGCAGCGGGCGGGCGGCCACTGCTGCGCGCGGGCTCTGCGGGCGCACAACGGCGCGCTGCAGGCCCGCCTGGGCGCGCTGCACAAGGCGCTTAAGAAGGAGGCGCTGCGGGCAGGCAAGCGCGAGAAGTCGCTGGTGGCGCAGCTGGCCGCCGCGCAGCTCGAACTGCAGATGACCGCGCTGCGCTACCAGAAGAAGTTCACCGAGTACAGCGCGCGCCTCGACTCGCTCAGCCGCTGCGTGGCCGCGCCGCCAGGCGGCAAGGTAGGCAATCTCTCTCTCTCTCTCTCTCTCTCTCTCTCTCTCTCTCTCTCTCTCTCTCTCTCTCTCCCCCTCTCCCCCTCTCCCCCTCCGTCCCTGCATCCTTCCCTCCCTCTTTCCCTCCTTCTCTCCTTCCCTCTTTAGTTGGCCCAGAGTCCCACCCAGGTCAGTTGAGTATAGGGATGCCAAGGTCTTCCTGGGTGCATCTCTGGCCTCCTCTTGTTAGCAGTGCTTGCCAGCTGCATCCACTCCGTGCGGTTTACTTAACTTATTCCAACAGAGAAAATATGGTCCCCACAGGTAGGACATATAGGGCGAATTGAAGCTACAGCAGTTTTGGGGGGCCGGAGTGTGACTACGAACACTAAAAGGAACCCACAACCAAGTGTAGGGTAGGGACAGAGAACGTGGCGCCAGGGTCACAGCGGTGTGGAGAGACTTTGCCCTGCACGCCCCCCTAAGATCCTGGAAGCTGCTCATCTTGGCTTAAGGTCCTTGTGGATGTGACACTGCATGGGGTGATCTGGATCCTTGTATCTGCTGCAATCCAAAGGGGGAGGGGGTGGCGGTAGAGCGGTTCTGGTGCGGCTTATACGGGATGCCAGGAGAGAGGCCCCAGTGTAAAGGATGCATTCAAACATGCACGTTCCTGCCAACTCACTGGCTGACCTTGAGCAAGTAGCTTAGCCTCTCTAAAGTTGGAAACTATGGTTCCTAAAGGCATACAGCAGGAAAACACAGTCAACCACAGTAGGGATACGCGTTTGGGCAATCGAGAAAGAACCCAACGACCCACTTGCTCCAATAACTGGAAAATAATCATTAAGCGGTAGTCTCCTGTGATTAGAACATCTCCACCTTTTGGAAACCAGCTGAGTGACTTGTGGCTTAGCCTCCACAGGTGCCTCGGTTTACCTCTACTGTAAAATGATGTTGTTTCCATCACGGTGAGGATGTAGAAAATGGTCTGGCACTGTGCTGGACTGAGAGTACCTGCAATTACCTTAAACCACTTTTGTACCATTCCCCTGCCCTGCTGATCAGGGGAATTATGTCAGCCTCCATTCCTGAGGTTTACCAGCGTCAGCTCTTCTCAGGCATTTCTCTTTACTCTCTTCTCTCTTCCCTCCCTCCCTCTCCCTTCTCCCTTCCCCTTCCTTCCCCCTCCTTTCTTCCCTCCCTCCCCCCCCCTCTCCCCTCTTCCCCTCTGGCTCATGTGCTCTTTCTCTCCCTCTCCCCCTCCCCCTTCCCCCTCTCTCTCATAAAAAATATAAGTACAAAGCTCACCATTTTGTACATGGTTCCTGGAGGAACAATCCTATGCTTAGGTCAGGGCTTTAAAGATTCAGAGGTGGCCTTTGACCATACTTGTCTCTCTAGCACAGTGGTTTTCAATCTGTGGGTTGGGGTCTCATATTAGATACCCTGCATATCAGACATTTACAGTTTGTAACAGTAGCAAAATTACAGTTCTGAAGTAGCAACAAGGTAATTTTATTTTATTGCCCAGAACCAGTTCCAACATAAGGAACTGTATTAAAGGGTCAGGCATTATGCCTGTTCTTAACCACCATTGTGCAGTGTCTCAGTTTAACCACTGGTACCTGTTACTCTGTTTATTAAGGGCCACCAACAGTGGTGGTGGGGACTTTCTACTTCATCTGACCTTTATAGAGGAGGGAACTGACCTAGGAGACATTATATAACCTGTCCAAATCCCAGCAGTGGGACTCAGGAGAAAAGCATGGATTTAGATTCTGCCTCCCAGAGAAGATGGGTTTTCACTAGACTTTGGCTCAGTCTAGGCATGTGCTGACATTTGGGGGCTTGGTAAGGCTTTGTTACTGGGAGTCTGTGTTGTCAGATACTCTGTAGAATACTGAGTAGCGCTCCTCCTGGCTTCATCTTACACGATGCCAGTAGATTTTATTCCCAATTCCAACAATTCAAGATGTCTCCAGATATTGTCAAGTGTCCTCTAGGGAACTACATCCCCTCACTTGAAAACCACTGCTTTGCCTGCAAGCAAGCGTGCCACATTTTCAACAGCTGGGTGTTTCTGCTGCCCGGCAAGGGATGTGGACCCTGCTGCTGCCACTCTGGCTGCTGCTCCAGATGGCCTGGCAGAGAGGGGAGCATATTTGCCTAAGGGGGCCTCCAGGGACCTGTGTCTGCTCTGTTCTCCCCACTTCCCCTCCTCTGCTTCTCCTTCCATGCCTACATTCCGGGCCTGGGCCTGCAAGTTTCTTCCCTTCACCCCCTTTCTGGCCCCTGGCCTGTCCGTCAGCTGCAGTCTCCACAGCTGGCCAGCTCTGGGCGAAGGGCAAATATTTACAGCTCTGAAACTCACAGAGGACTGCACAGGAGACTGATGTGAGTTTGCAGCTCACCCAAACAGAGGGTTGAGCTTGCTTTTCAATCAGGCGCCAGGCTTTGGGCAAAGGCTTTCCCAAGTGTCTCTTGTTTATGCTGTCGTCTGGGCTTCCTGTGTCGTCTTACAAGTGACGCTTATTTATAAATAAGCCATTCACTCCTTCTGAGTTCATACATCATTCACTGTTGAGATAGTTTATTATTCCTTCTTGCCTTTCTATTTGCTTTCTGGGATGTTTGAGTAAACTCTTAGAATCAAAAATATGATGCTTGAATAGAATTTGTGGATGTGTTTCAGAGCTCTCTTGTGTAAGTAGGGCAGCGAATCAGGGGTGTTAAGCTCAGGAACAAGTTGTTGATTTTGAGAGACAGAAAAACTCCATCCCGAAGGTGGAGCCCTGCTTAGGACCTAGATGGACCTTTGTGCCAGGCTTAGGGACAATCAAGGATGTCCTGGTCCAAAAGCTGCCCTAGTTGGCTTCTCAGACTTTAACCCATAGGGAAGCTTGCTCCTCTTGTTCCCAAGTTAATCCTCCCTGGCCTTCGCTGAGAGGGTCAGCTCTTCCTGTAGTCAGCTGTAACTCCTTCACCAGAAGCTGTTTAGGGCTGTGTATTTCAGTGGGCCAACTTTCTGTCCCTCCTCGGTTCTGTTTATCCTTTTCCAGAGGCAGAAGGATTTAAGTTGCCTGGAAACTCTCAGATACAAAACTTTTATTTCATATTTTTCTAAAACCCATTGTTTGTTCCTCCATTATAAACTGAAGCATATAATAAAACTTGCTCCATAAGTGATCTGACGTTCTTCATATTGTCTTGATTCAGTTTTTGACAACACCCGAGCACCCCGGATTTGGCTAGATTAGTCCATGTGGTTCGCTGTGGTTAAAGTGTTATTGTTGCTTTTTCAGACCCCAGTGTGCTAGGAATCTTTGGAGAATGTGGTAAAACCCATTTTCCACAGCCTCACCCCTTAGCCAGTCTCAGGAACCTAGAGTCCTTGTACATGCTAAGCAAGCATGCTTCCACTGAGTTATATCCCCAGTTCTAGTTTATGATTTTTTTCCCTCTGTGCAGTGTTGGTGATGGAGTCTGGAGCCTTGTAAATGCTTGGCAAGTCTTCAGCCATTGAATTAATTCCTACCCTTCAGATCATTGTCTAAACATTTTAAGACCAGGATAATATTTTAAAACTGACATCAACAGCAGTGGTCTAGGAAGATAACTCTGATTTGCCTGAGGCCACATCTCTTGTAGTAGGCCTGACTTGCCTCCACCCTCGGTTTCCCACCTGTTTGTAAGAGCAGAGAGCAGAGGCATTCTAGAGCATGTTTAGTTTTGCTCTCTGACAAAGTAGAAGCTCTTGGTAAAACTTCACTCATCCCTGTGCCCTTTGACCCTCTGTGTCCAGTCAGTTACTGAACCCTGTGGGTCTTACCTCTTAAACCTGTCTTGCACCTACCTATTTACTCTTCTCTTAGGTCATTCAGGCAATCTTCTGTCTCAGTCGGAGGTTCTCAACCACAGCACAGCCAACATTTGCACTGACTGACTCCTGTTGTGCCTGTGGTGTGGCCTGGGTAGCACCATGCCCTAACAGAAGCACACCTTGAGATGCAGCAGTCCCTGAGCTGTGGTAATCGGATCTACCTGCAGCTACTCCATAATGAGGAACAAGACTGGCCGTTCTTTCAACCACAGCCATCCCAGCATCATCTCCTGCCTGGACTAGCCTTTCCTCCCCATAACCTTTCATTTCCTGTCATTCTTTACCCATCACTAGCAATAACTTCTTACAAGTGTCAATCACATCTCACTCTATTCTACTTTCTTTGCCTTGGGTGGGAGGAGGCAAACAGTCTAGCAAACTGCATCCAACTACATCCACCTGTTGGTGTTCTCCTTTCTCTTGTCTTGACTTCACTGAGTTCTGGGGCTTTGTGGCTACATCTCCAAGCTCCTAATTAACTAACCATGGGCCTTGGCCCCTCCTTTTTTCTCTACCTGGAACAGGTGTTTCCAGTCATGCTTCTCCACAGCACCTGCTCCTTTTCTACCTCACTCCTCTTGCCCTGGGACTTTCTGTCCACACTTAGGTTTATTTCTTAGTAAATATCTGACTTCCTATCTTTCCCATCTTGGTCCAGCATCACTATATCCAGAAGCCAGGCTTCCCTGATCTTATAGATGATATCTGGTATCCTAAGGCTCTCCCTTGTTCATGGAATTTGTGCTAGTTATAACCCTCTAATTAGAAGGGACTGTCTGATCGATGGCTGTCTCCTCTCTGCTCTAGTCCTCCCCATGTGTCACCTAAGTCCTTGATGGCCACTCCTACCAACCATAAAAATTATTCAGGTTGCTCATGAAGAATGGAATTGTGTTACAAACAGTAAGTTTTCCTGTGTCATCCATACCTCAAATTATTTCCAGGTTTTTGGGACACATTGTTTTTCTTCTATGAGGTCCACGAAGATCACATGGTATAAAGCTTCAAATCCCTGAAACCGTTTTTGGCCATTTAGAATTGGAAATAAGTTAGTTTAACAAATAATTGTATCAAGAAAGTATTCCAGATGTGTGAAGGCTTTGAAATGAATCTATACCGTGTTTGCCCTTGGGTGTTCTTTGTTTCAGACAAGTGTTAGCAACTAGCTGTTCCTTAGTGTGTTTAACAAAACAGCCTCTTTCAGCTGAAAGAAATGTGGGCTGACAGTTGTATTCTGTTTCAGTGATTTATAAAGAAGGTGAAGATTTGGTTTACAGATATATTAGCTATCCTGGAGTCAGTGTGTAGAACTGTTGGGGTTGGAATTCTCCTGAGATTAATGTATGAGTGGTTCTTTTAGTGTTCAGAGGTGATGCATGCCTCTCTGGGTGTGTACTTGATAAGTGAGAATCTGTGTGTCAGGTAGTTCTCACTGGACTGGAACCCAGAATGCTTAAAAGAAAAGTATCCAGCAGGTTTCACTGGCGCTGACACTTGAGGGTGCCGTGCAGCATCTTGAGACACCATCCTCATTACATAGAATTCTCCAGCTGGCTTTCTCTTTGTTTTATGGAGGTTATAAAATGTTTTAAGCCAGAGACTGGGGCAATAGCTTACTACAGTAAGCATTGAGGACCTAAATTTAAATCCCCATCACTCAGGGAAACCGTGAGCACTGCAGCACATATCATCCTGCCAGCAGGATGGAGGCAGAGGCCAGAGAATTCCTGTTGCCTGCTTGCCAGCCAGCCTAGCTGAATTGATGAGCTCCAGATTAAATGAGAGACCTGTCTTGACGTATGTAGACCCGTATATATGTATATATGGTGAAGAGCAATTGAGGAAGACAGCAGCCCTTGACGTCTGGCCTCCACATACATGAACACATACTTGAATCTATGTGCACACACAGAGAAACAGGTACACATATATGCACGTACAAAACAGAAAGAAAAACAACAACATTGATTAAACAAAATCAAAAATATCACCCCCACAAAACAAAAACAAAAAACAACTAACCAAACAAAAAAACCAAGAAACATTCTAAATCAGTTTGGTTAAAGCTAGAAATGAGATGGGAAGGCAAAGCTGGCTTTAAACCTAGTGTTTCCTGGCTTCACTCTCATACACTTTCATCCAAATAAGAGTACTTTATCCAATACCGATTGGTCATTCCTGAGATCATATATACATACGCAGTCCTAAACAGACGCATCAGGTTGTAGTTACATAGTTGTGCACACACACATCAATGATAGTCATGGAAAAAGAGGCCACAAATTTATGAAGGGGAGCATGGGAGGGGTTGGAAGAAGGGAAGGGGGAAATACGTAATTATATTTTAACTAAAATTTTAAAAAATTAAAAGAAGACTAGTTTATCACTCTGAGAAGTCCCCCACAAGCTTCAGAGGATTGTTGTCATCTGTGCCTAGCTCTGTGTTGGTTTTGGAGCATAGATGGAGTCCTCTAGTTCATCCTCAGGGAAACCTGGTCACTCCCTATGGTAGATAGGGCCAGACCCAGATGGTTGAGTACCTTGACCGCTGCTATGCTCCCCAGGCTCCTTCCACTGGTTTTTCTTGCCTTTCAATGCATGGATTTCCTCCCCTTGCAGAAATTGCCATGTTCACATATCCTACTCAATGCATGGCGAGTATAGACCACAGCATGGCAAAGACACTCAGGCAAAGAGGATAAACTAAAACAAACAAAATGATAGTTCAGGAGGTAATCGTAGTATTTCATTTCTTTCATTTTTATCCAAGTTATTTTAAGAGGGACTCGTGGTGGGAAGTAGATAAAATTCTTCCAAATATATTCTGTTGTTCAGTTCCTCATATCCTTGTATCTGGAGTACCAGGTTCTGTGGTGGGCTTTGGTACAAAGGCAAAACTGAGCACCTTTAGCTCAAGGGAGCAGTCAGACACCTATTTATGAATTGACATCACCTTAGCTCTTATTATTTGCCTATCCAAGCTTCGTATCTGTCAGGTTACCCTTCTCCCCCTGGCCCCAGTAATGGTGCCCTGATAACCCAGTTCCAATAAGAAAGAGATTGGTATAATGCAATGATTACTCTTATAAAGACAATAACTACGGCTTAGGTGGCCATCTTTCTCATCCATGCCATATGTGTAATTGCTGGGGTGTAACAGGGCAGAGGCAGTATGTAACCTTGGTTTGAGTGTAGCCTGCAGCAACCACAGCCATGGGAACTGGGGATGGATGTGCCCGATCAGCCCTCAGTAGACAGTTCACCCTGTTTGTTCGTAGCTGTCTTCAGGTGCCCATAGCTCCGCTGCAGGAACCTGAGAGGGGCAGAGTCCCATCAGATTGAGGGTCCCAGAGAAGAGCTAGTGTGAAATGCCTATCAGATCTTAGACACTGTGGTCTGAAGGATCACATGTGTCTTCTCCCTGATGTTCAGGGACTCTGAGAGGAACTCCTAGTTCCTATAAACAGGAAAATAATAGTTTTACAGCTGCTAAGTGAAGTAGGCTTGGCTCTCTGTAATCTGGCAAAGAAAATACTTTAGGGTGCGTCTTCGAATGTTTAAAATTTAAACAGCTCTTACCATGGTACTCGGGGGGCTATGGCAGGAGGATCACATTCAAGGCTTGTCCTGTGCTACATACTGAGAGCAATTTAAAAACAAAATCTCACAAACTCTTATTCATCCTGTTTTAGTCCATTTGAATTGCTATAACAAAATACCATAAATTGGGTAGCTTGTAAACAATAGAAATTGGTTTCTTGAGCTCTGGAGTCTGAGAATCCCAGGAAGACAGATGTGGCACATTCAGTGTTGGGTGAAGGCCTGGGGCAGCCTTGGTTCACAGACAACATTTTGGTCTTTTTGTTTTGTTTGTTTGTTTGTTTGTTTGTTTTTCCCTTTGCCTTTATAGAAGAGGTAGGAGGCCCTCTAGGGCTTTTATGAAGGCACTGATTCCTAAACACATTTCAACATGCCTCTCTTCTTCCACTAATATCATTACCCTTAAGACTTACGATTTCAACAAAATTGTTAAAATGTGTATGTTGTGTGTACGTATACCTATATGTGTATGTACAGGGAGGGGGCTCTATAGGGCAGAGGGTGACATTCAGTGTTATTCCTCAGGTGATGTCCACCTTAGTTTTTGAGACAGAGTCTTTGAGTGGTGTAGAACTTGGTATGTGCTAGGTTGGCTGGCCAGAGAGCCCCAGGGATCTCTGCCAGTTTCCACACCCCCAGCACTGGGATTATATGTGTGTACCACCACCTCTTATGATAGTCTTATTGATTACAAGGCAAGCACTTTAATGACTGAGCTATTTCCCAACCTCCTAACATCTGAATATTGAGGGCGCACAGAAGTTCACAGCCTAACACACCCTTGACGGACTCATCAAGGATGTCGCACTTGAGGTTCTGCTTCTGATGGCAGCGGTGTTTTGCATCATGTTTGGTTATTTCCATGAATCATTGCTTAGGAGCAGTCTTGAGAAAAGCAAATGAGTCAATGGCAAACATTAGAGATCTGAATTTGGAGCTCAGCTTGTGGAAATACAAAATCGAACACTTGGTGATTCTGCAGTTTGTTTAAATGATGTGGCAAATGTTTGAGTAGAGCAGAAGTGAGAACTCGGTCTCTGTTACATCATTTTCCAAACACATGCCGTTTGGCTTGCAGATGTGTATGTGTGATTCGGCAGAACTAAAAGCCCAGCAAAAGCTGTCCTTTGGTCCCATGTACCTGTCTTCCTGGGCCCTTCATCTATCTCCGTTCTCTCTACAGCTGTCTTGGTAAGTCACACATCCTGTTCTTGTTCCCATGGATGTCTCATCCAACTGAAACTTGTATTCAAGTATCATCTTCATTACTCGCCGCTGCCTAAGGCTCAAACAGTGTTCCCTTCTGTCCTTCCTTGAAGATCCCTTTATTTCAACTGGAATTTGAATTACAAGGAGGTCTTAGTCTATGCTCCTTCACTGAGAAGTGAAGACATTCCCAGCCCTTCCTTACAAAACTTCTGGCAGATGGCTCTGTCTCCTGGTCCGTCCAACCCCCAGCTCTGCACATTCTTTGCTTGGCGACAGCCAAATATACAGCACTTTCATGTCACTAGTCAACAGACGGGCCTGTTTCCCAGCTGTGTGAGCCTCAAGGAACTTTGCCAATCTGAAGCTGACGGGTGTCCTGTCACCCCAGACAGCCTAGTGGTCTGTTGGTCAAGTCAGTCAATTCCATTTCCCCTGTACCCACTGGGCAGCTTTCCAGTTCAGCTTGCCCTGTCCCAGGAGCCCACAACCACACTGAGCCAGAAACAGCCCTTGCTTGGCAAAAAGGGGGTTTTGAAAGAGTTCATAGTGACAGCAGCAGGGATGGATGCTGGAAGAGCCACACTGATTAGTGACAGCCTGAGTCCAAGCTTCTGAAGCCAGAGAGAAGTGACAGAAACAGGACTGAAATGCATAGGGACTTTGTCCCTAGAGGGCAGGTCACACTCTTCAGTGCTGAAAGAGCAGCTCTTACGAGAGTGTCTCCCAGACATTCAAAGTGGAAATGAACTGAGAAATGCGTTAGGCAGTTCTGTCACATGAGAACTTGATAAAGTCTGGTTACACTGGGCTAGTACCAGGACATAGCATCCCATGTGGTCTCATATATGTGGCCTGCCTTTAAGTAAAAAAGTCCTTGGGTGGAGGAACATCGTTAAGAGGTTTATGGCACTGCATGGAATATATGACTTCCACCCTGAAGTTTCCTTCCCTCCCCCAAATTCTTACATAGCTGACTGTAGAATTGAAAGCTGAAACAGCTGAGATTTCAGATGATCCAATAGGTCTATATTGGAAGAGGGATTTTAAGCAAAATCACATTTATGGTACTGGGAAGCAGGCTTCTATTTCTTCTTGTGGCATGCTGGCATGGGGCCTCTGGAGGTTTCATGCCCTTGTTTGAGTGTAGCCATAACCCCTTCTCTAAGGTTAATCTGTATTCTTTCTCCATCCTAAAGATGCAAGGCTATCCCAAGGAGACCGGCATCACACTAATGGACCAGCTATGTCCTTCACTAGATTTCTAGGAGGTGCAGTAGCTTGACAGTTGTGTGTTCCATCTGTCTGTCCAGCTATAAGAAATAATGATGTCAGTGGGCTCCATAATTACTTGTTTTTCCTTTCCACTCAGTGGCATGCTCCTCTGTCTATTGGGTCCTAGGGAAGAGACATGAGAACTGTTATAGTCTGGACAGCCGACGGCAAAGCTCCTGAGGAAGGCTCTCCTGACTTCTACTTGCTGCTGTTTTCCTTCTCTTGTTTTCTTCTCAGCCTTAAGCCCGGGATCTGGTGGGCCTTGGTGCTGACCAGAGTGTGTGGCCATCCCTAAGACTCTGCTCCCCTTCTCCCTCTGCCTCCACGATTCATACATAGCCAAGCTCACAGTTTCTTGGGTTTGCGCTGGTGCAAGTGGCATCTGCTTTCCATCTGCTTTGCTTCTAGGGAATCCTCCCCCTCTGCCTGGCCGTGTCCTGTGTCCCATTCTGCTGGCCCACAGCCCACCTTGTTGTCTGTCAGTCTAGTCTATGCTTTGCTCAGAGTCTGAGCTGTCTGCCTTGATTTTTCTCATCATGTATACCCTCTCCAGTGTGAAATGTGTCTGCCTGGTATTTTTTCCATCAGTATTCTAGAGTTATTTTTGCTGTGTTCAAAAAAAGGAGAGATACTATACAGGCTAATATATTCCTTTTTGTTTATTTTTAAAATTTCTTTTATTTTCCGTGCCAGTTCTTCAAGCATACCTTAATATTGACTAAGCTGTTCTCTACTGAATGGATTTGTGGGGCTAGTGACTGATGGGTTAATGAACATCCCACCATCAATGCTAAGCCAGGTCCATCTCAGCATTCAGCCTTGTCTTGAGCACTTACTATGGGCCAGTATACTTAGGCTTACATGGATCCTTGTGAGGTATTGCCTGCATCATCTGTTACCATGGTACCCATGGCACGAGAAGAAGCTATTAATCCCTTTCTGTGGATCAGGAAAATTACTTCAAGTCATGACTTGTAAGTGGAAGATCTTACCTGAGGTTCTGGTATCAGGGGCATAGTACTTTCAGGATTTACCAAGCTCTGGAAAACATTCTCAATCTTCACAGTTAGTCTTATAAAATCCAGTATGCTTGTTAGACTTTACAAGCTGCCTTATCATATGATCCAGGGATGTTCAACCTTTTGATATTACTATATGATATTGTGGTATGCACTTTTTGTGGGAGCACATTGTAGCTCTCGGGAGGGGTGGAGCCCTCAGCTGGCAGATTGACGTAGCTGGTACAGACAGATTAGGACAGGGTGCAGACATTTACAGTTACCCCACAGACAGCATGGGTGCTGGAGTTCCACAGACCTCAGTTCTACTCTCCAGGCTCCCACTTTATTTCCGTTTAACCTTGAGCCTGTGTGTGATTGTCCCTGTGTCCCTGTGTTAAGAGACAGATGTGGCACTTAATCAGCTGTTCACATAAAGTTGGACCCTTTCCCATGTCTGCTCCCCAACCATGAATTTTGGGGAAAATTATATAGCATGGCTTATGATAAGCCCCCAAATGATGAAGTACTGCTTAAATATTCCCTTAAGTGGAAGACACCATTGTACCAGAGTATAAAATGTCAGGAGAGCAGCATGGGAGAGAACACTTGAAAACCCCCAATGCCCCACCCCTCACCTACCACTCTTTAGTTGGTAAAATGTAATTGAGTGGAAACCATTTCTATAACTCTTTTCTGAAGTATTTTGATCCCAGGAACAGATTACACAGTCTTTCAGAGATGAGTGTTTTTAAGTCCACTGTTTGTATGGGATCTGACGGTGGAAACCGTAATTCATATTTCACCTGCAAAACTGAGCAGGTGAAGGTTGTTTTAGACAGTAGGAAAGGAAATGCAGAATGAAGTCCATGGGAGGAGAACAGAGCTGGCATTTGATAATTGGGTGGAGAAATGAAAGAGTTCAGTTCCTGCTGACCTTCATCTTAGCCAGCTCAGCATCGCATCCCTGGTGACTCTTCTACGTTCTAGCTTACTGCTGTGACTCAGCCCTAGGTGATGCACTGTCATCTCAATCCAGTCTGGGCACAGACTAGTTCAAGGCGGTTGTGAAGCATCCTTATTTCTTCTCATGGATTGCCTCTGGCAAAGAAGTGTAGGCCCACTTGATTTTTGCGAGCTGCTGCTGAGCCAAGGAATATTGTGTTTAAGGCATGGCTTTCTTAATCCTTCAAAAGATACCCAAGGCCATGTCTCTGAGTACCTCAGATGGCATTCTTTGGCAATTTCAGGGTTTTGTTCTGTTTCTGTATCCTGGGCAAACCTTCCTACAGTGAACCCCTTTCCTGAAATTTTAGCAGCTGAAGCATGAGGGACAGCATATAGATTTTGCAGACCTGCATAGAATTACCTTCTCCATGCTATACTGAAACAAATCAGTGTGGAAGACGGATGGAATTGGAGGCTGTTCATCTAAACACTAGCTCAACCTAGTATTAGCTCATTGACTCATTGTATCTTTGGCACAATCTTTCACCTATATTTGGAGGATAGGAATAGCGTCAGTTTATAAAACTGTGGGATTAGTAAATGGAATAAAGCGCTTCACTTTGAGTATAATATTTGGCATATAGCAAAAGCTGAAAATATCAGCTGTTGCCATTGGAAATGTAGCATAATAAAATTCTTTGCTTTTTGCCCCTCTCCTCCCCTCCCTCTTTCTCTTCTTCCCTTTTACTCTTCCTATTCCTCTCCTCCCTTCTCTTCCTAATTTGCTCCCTTCCTTGGTCCCCCCTTCTGTCTATCTTCATGATTCTCACCCAGTAGATCTGAAAGTAAGCTTTGGGTTCATTTGATCATGCATTTTTTCTTTGTACACCACTTGAGATTGTTAGAGCATAACCATCTGCCTTGAATTAGCGTGTAACTGTACAGTTTCCATCATTGATTGTTATGAAAGCCAGGCGTGTAAGCCATGTAAGATAGCTTGTTCAAAGTACCATGTATTTCTAACTTTTCACCCTTCTAAAGAGAGCATGGTAAGAGATGGGCTTCCAGTTCATCTGGATGAGTTTCCAGTGTCCAATACAGAAACCTGGGAACTGTCTTGCTAGACGAGTATTTAAAGTTGTGTTAGTAAACTTTATGTGCATGTCACAGGACAAGAACAGCTTGTACACGAGATAGCTCTATTCTTACTGTTCTCCTATCACTTAAGAGTGTTAGCTGAAGTGCTTGGCATCTCTGTCCCTTTTGACTGCCTGTGTGACCTGTCCCAGGTGACTTCAGCTTGTTGGATTTGAGGTTGTTGTGATGTCCAGCTCTCCCCAGCATGTCCTGTGTTAAGGGGTTCTACATTTCCTACATATGAGTCAGTAATGACTGTGTGGAAATGAGCCTGTCCCCTCTGGAGCACCATTCAGGGTTTTTTGCTTTCACTCCACATTTTGCATCTGACAATTGCTTACACACACACACACACACACACACACACACACACACACACTGTGTTCCCAAACAGAGATGACTATTGACAGTTCATGGCATGTGCTCACACTTCCGAGAGGATTGCCTTTTGACCCTCTCATGATGTGACATGACTGCTGTCCTTGAGAAGTATAGAGAAACAGAGAGTGGCTGTCTAGACAGCCAGAGTCTAGAGGGCCAAAAGAAGGCTGCATCTGTACCTAGGAGTCATTGATAATGAATGATTGGGGGCCTGTCTGGACGCCTCCAGACATTCTTCTGTGGTCATCCCAGGCATGTCTGCAAGGTCCTAAAGGCAGGGCTGAATTTCAGATTGTGTTCTAAAAGTTTCCTCGGCCAAACTTCTCAAGAGATAAGAATTTATAAAGTAATTAGCTCCATAGTCATGAGTCTCCTTGTATAAGAAGAAAGTACTACCCTCAATTTCCTGTTTGCAAATCAACATTTTAACTCATTTGTTGTCTTGCAGGGCGAAGAGACCAAAAGCCTGACTCTTGTCTTGCATCGGGACTCTGGCTCCCTGGGATTCAATATCATTGGCGGCCGACCCTGTGTGGTATGTTAATTGCTAAAATGATTTTTTGGGTTTTTGGTTTTTTTTCCTGTGTGGAGGTTGGGCAAAAGGTCAAGGATGAGGACTGGATGCTCACTAGTGTCATTCTGCTGTCTGTCTTTAGATTTTTATGTGTCTGATGTTTTCACACTCAGAGCTGTTCACATTGATCAGTATTATTTGTCTGACTTTTCTTACTTTTGCTTTACAGCATTGGCCTCTCTTTCACACTATTGACCTTTAGGGTTGCCTTAGTGATTATGTAGCAGGAGGGCTGAATGGAGCTTTGTGATGTGGATGTAGCTAGAAATGAATGACCAGTTACCCCTCAACTGAGCTAGAGTTTGGGCTCCCCATGAGGAAACGACATCCTGATCTATGCTTTGTCACCTTGGCATTACTCATGGACAAAGTTCAATCCTTTCCTCTTTTCTTCCCAGGTCAGCTTTTTGGTCATCCCATCCCTCAGTGGCCTCTCCTCTAAATGGAAGAGGCCAAGAGTTCTGGGGATGGCGAGGGATGCTCTTCAGACTCTCAGCATTTAAGGAGAATCAACTGAGTATCTGCTGTCTTTTCCTCTGTTCTAACACTGACCATGTGCTACACCTTGTTTACCAACTAAAAACAGCTCAAGAAAACGGGATTTTCTCATTCAACAAATACACACTGAGCACAGCTATTTGCTAGAGACAGATAGGTACAGTAGAGGCCAAACAAATTGAGACCCTGTAGTCAGGGAGTGATTCCTGGGTAGAGATGGGGATTGTCAGGCACAAACCAAGTCTACCTGTTAACCATAGACTGGAAAAAGTGGAGTAGAAAGGGCATCATTAATGTGACAATTAGGAAAGCCTAGAGAAGATGGCTTGTTGAATCCTAAAGTAGGATAAGGTGTGGGCCCTGCAGAGATGGGGAATATCCCACCTGCCCTCCTGGAGCTCACATTTCCTTGGAGAGACTGATGGAGTAGGAGAGAACCATGCCACTAGAGATGCTCTGAAGGAGAAAGCATCTTAGAGCAGGGTCACTGAACTGAGTTCTGAAAACAGATAGGGCTTTGCTCAATCAAAGGACCGTTTAGGTTTAGAGACAGTCTCTTGCTGTGAATTCACCCTGGCACAGAATATGTGATCTTCTTGCCTTAGCCTCCTGAGTATTGGTTTTCTACATATGCACCCCTGTGCCCAGGTTCATAAATTGTGTTTTGTCTACAAACACACACACACACACACACACACACACACACACACAATTTTTGAAAGTATTTGAAGATCACTGAGATAGAAAACAGTGGATTTGGCGGTGTTTACAAGATCCCCTAGGGCAGGGGTACGATTTGGGGCAGCTAGACGTAATCAAATGATTGGAGTTGAGCGATGTACAGGGACGTGATCAAATTGGGATGCAGTCAGGACTGGATCCTGAAATAGTGTGGGCAGCGACTTACTGCGCTGTGTTTTCACTCAAGGGGAGTGACAGGAGATTTATGGTGGAATTCCTGTAGCTTTTAGCCAAAACCACAGTTTCAAAAACAAAGTTTTGTTTTTAAAAACTGACAGCTGTGTCAGAAACGATATGTAGTAGATAAAATGATGAACGTCATCTGTCTGGGACAACATTTTAAATGCCAGATGGGGACAGCAGCCCTTCCCACTTTACTCAACCAGAGGAATGAGCTCACAGATTCCCATCATCTTTGTGGAAATCTTACCAAACTGGAGAAATACGTGTGAGGCTGGAGCGTTTCTGAATTCCCTCTTGTAATTGATGATGATCCCAGACTGCATTATTCTGATCTAGTCTCTTGAAGCCCCAGCTTTGGAAAGGGGGGGTGGAGACAGGCAGGCTTCAGTGTGTAAACATTTGACCTCAGCTAACAACAAAGAGGGGCTTGGATCTGTGCCAACTTATAAAAAGACATATTGTAACGGGGTTGGTGACCAGCATGCACAGCACCCTAAAGTAAAAACAAAACAAAACAAAAACAAACAAACAAACCAACAAGAGAGCATGTAAGCTACTTAGCACAGAGAATAGATGGCATTCCCTTTGATTGCATTGGTGATGATGCTCCCTCCTCTGCCACCTTCTGTTGTCAGATTTAAACAACCTCTGGAAACCACGATCCATTCCACTTAGTAGATGTTTTAGAAACTTCTATAGCAGACAGAGCCTGAACTAGGAAGACCTTGTCTCTGCCCTAGGTGGAACCACATCAAAGCCCAGTGTTTGCAAAACCTTGGTGTGGAGAGGCACTCTTATGGGTGGTGATTGCTGAGAAACCCATTAGGCTGTGTCCAGGAGGCTGTTTGGCAGCCACACCCTAGGAGGGGTGAAGGGCTTTTTCTCCTCCCTGGGAGGATGGTTTCTGCTTTTCGGGGGGGGGGGGGGGGGGGGGGAGGGAGAGTTTCCATTTCTTTTTCTTTTAAAAAAGTTGATTTAATATAAATCCAACCTGATTTTGTAGCCTTTTCAAAGATTCTCCATTGATTTGGTCTTGAGCTAACAATCTATATGGGCCCTGAGTAGATGACTTAGTGAGTTAATGCTTGCCGTGCACACATGAGGAATGGAGTTCAGTCCATAGCATCCACATGTAAAGCCAGAGGTTGTAGCCCTAATGCTGGAGGGTGGGCAGAGAGGGGAGGATTGCAGGTCCTATCTGCCTTTGATAGTTTAGCTAGTTTAGCTCAAATGGCATGCTCAGCTTCAGTAAGAGACTTGCTCTTAAGAAATAAATTTGGTTTAGAGCTGCTGGTGCGTTAGCCCAGGGGGCTGCTGAGCCTGATGACCTGACTTTGGTCCCCAGGACCCACCTGATAAAGAGACCTGACATGTGCGCACACACACATACACACATGGACTTGAACATTCTTTACATGCAGATGCACACAAACATAAACCATACATACCAAATAGCAGAAACCAGAAGGAAGTTCAGTTTCACATGGATATGTTTCCTGTAGTGTTGATTACAAGTTTTCCGATGAGCAGGAAAAGCATATTAAAATCTAAAATGTATTCTGCACCTCACTGGAGTGGGAGGGGCTGGCAGGTCTCTAAGTAGACAGGAAAAAGCCGAACTGAATTCTAGGCACAGACACACGTCTTTAATCCCAGCACTCAGAGGCAGAGACAGGTGGATCTCTGAGTTTGGGGCCAGCCTGGTCTACAGATTGAGTTTTGGTAGAACCCAGAGCTAAGCAGTCAGGCATATCAGGTCTGGAAGTTGAAAGCAGTACAAATAGTGAGTGTCTTTTCCCACGGCATTCCTATGAGATGATTGGTTGGACAGTGAAGTAGCCTAGGGCAGGACCTCTGACATCAGGACTGTCATTTCAGGAATCTCTGTACAATGCTGTCAGCCAAACTCCATCACTTATTTATCAGTTCTCATGTCCCTAAGAAGCAGTAGCTAGTCAGGCGAATCCTGTCATTTAAGCCTTGGGCAAATGTATTTTATTATCTGGGTGCTCCTGGAATGAAAGGAACCCTTCTTGTTTTTCTTTGACTCAAGACAATAAAACAAATCCCATGGCACATTAGTTCACCTTGATTAATAAATCAGACTTGGAGTATGTTAGAAGAGGAGCCAGACAGACTAAGAGAGAAGACAGATACCCAAGATGAAAATCTGTCTGTCAGGAATGGGCTTTTACTGGTTTTCTTTCATTTTTGTGTTTCATATGTGTGCAGGTGTGTGTGTGCACACACACACACACACACACACACACATATGTACACCTATGTGTACATATGGCCACCCCAACTGTTCCTCAAGCACCAGCACGTGGTTTTTTATTAACTTCAAAAGGATAGATTGTATTGTCTGTAAATTATACATTAATAACTAGTCAATCACTCTTCTTATTCTTTGTGCGGGTAGTTTATTCGTTTGTTTGTTTTGTTGTTGGTCCTTGTTTTGTTTAGAGACAGGGTCTGTCTGTGTCACCCTCTCTGTCCTGGAACTCTATATAGACAAGGCTGGCCTCAAACTCACTGAGATCCAACTACCTCTTCCTTCCAAGGGCTGAGATTAAGGGTGTGTTCCCCCACCCCCACTCCCACCCCCACCCCAGCATCATCTCTTTAAACAGTCTGTTCTACTTAATGTTTTAGACAAATACTAGCAACAAAGTATCTAATTATATACTCACACATAATTTGAAAAAAATATAAACTTGCCTGCCATCATTACTAATCTTTGTATCTGCATAGTTCTGATTTTAGTATTTGTGCCATGGAAGAGAATATCACATTGTTTTTTTTTTTTTGAGACAGGGTCTCACTGGTCTGGAGCTCACCAAGTAGACTAGGCTAGCTGGCCAGCAAGCCCCAGGGATCTACTTGTCTCTACCTCCACAGCACTGGGATTATAATCTAGTACTGCCATGCCTTGCTTGCTTGCGCGAGTGTGTGAGTGTGTGTGTGTGTGTGTGTGTGTGTGTGTTCCTGTGTATTCTCAGGAGTTCTGAGGTATTGAACTCAGGTCCTCATGCTTGTAAGGCAAATGCTTTACTAACTGACCTGTTGCCACAGCCTCCATTTTGCATTTTCTGCATCCCAGCCTCACCCTTTACCACTGTATTATACCAAATTCTGGTGTTGGGTGTTGCTTGTTCCTCTCAAATCTTTTGCTTGGACTTCTTTGTAACCCTTTATAATTATTTAGGCACAGTGTAGTATTTTGCAAAGCAAACCAAAGCCCACCTTGCATCTCTTCTCTGGCCATGAAATACAAAATGACTGAACACAGATATGTCATTTTCTTTTTATGAGATGTGTCAGCATGTCCTCTATGGGAAGTCCAACTTGCTTATAAGACTTTTGCTGTCCAGTGAGACTCTTCAGTTACCTTAATCAGAATGTCATGTAGACTGAGATGTTGGACGCTGTTTGTGAGCTTTCTTATTGGAAAGAGGATTGCCTCTGAAGATCTCTATGAAACTAAGACATGCTGCTTTTGAGCTCTGTGCTTTCACATCGTTTAGCTTTTCAGAATTCAGGCTTTCCTCCTGTGGGGTAGACCACAGTGGTCCTTACTGCTGTGGCTGTTGTGAGGACTGAGTAACACGAATGCCTGCTGCCTCTCAAGTCCTCAGGAAACAGACACCCACACGCATCTTTGCGCTGGCATTGTGGTACTCTTGTAGGAAGCTGGATTGGGATGCAGGCATGAATGAGGCTGCTAAGAAGAAAGGATGCTTGTAGCTTCTGAGCTGGTGAAGGGTTAGCTTGAGCAGAGTGAAGAGATGGTAGTGATGGATGGTGACGAGAGCTAACCTCATGCAGCACCCATGGCAGTGCTGACCCGACTTCTAAGAAAGCATGGATCTTAGAGACCTGCATATGGCACGTGGAGATAGATGGTGGATAAATGCCTAAGGCTCATGTTAGCGTGGTGGGTTTTTGTTTCGTTGGTACAGCATATATAAAAAGAAAGAGACCCAGGAATAGACAAAGTTTGACAGACAGACAGACAGACAGGCAGACAGCTAGAGATAGAGATAGACAGAGATAGACAGAAAAGACAGATAAAGAGATACACAGAGAGAAAGAAACAGAGATGGAGAGTGAGAGCCAAGGAGAGGGGTGAGAGGAAGGGAGGGAGGGAGGAGGGAGGGAGAAGGGAGGGAGGAGGCTGTAGGATGTCTCTTCTCAGCCTTAGTTGTCATTCTTTAGAATAGTTCCCCCTCCTGCCCCCCTCTCTTTACTTTCTCTTCCTTCGTTTCCCTCTCGATTTCCCTCTATTCCCCTCTCCATCTCTCTTTTCTGTTTGAAGAAGGAAATGTTATATTTTCATAGTTATTTTTGGCCATGGTATTTTTATATACTTATAGGGAGAGCATTATTAAAATAGAGCTCATGGCATTGTGGACAGAGTTTAACATGGCGCTGGTTTGGTTATGTGGGGTATCTTCTGCTTCCTTTCAAGTCATCTTGTTTTATTGGCCTTTTGGGTAAGATTGAGTATATTATCAGATGCTGTTGTTTGGAAACAGCACATGCTTGTGCTGTGTAATTATTTAAAAACCCATCTGTTAATCACTAGAACTTTCTAAACACTTGAAGAAGACTCATTTTAGTGCTGTGTAGACAGAAGTTTGTGGACAAGCTGGGGCGAGGATGAGCAGTTGGACCGTTTTCTAATTAGAGAAAGGAGCGACTTTGAGAAATTAGCTGACCTATTTGTCTTTATTTGTAAATATCTCTTTTCATAATTAGATTCTTACCTAGTGACCCCTGTAGCGATTCTCTGTGTAGGTAACACGTGAGGAAGTGTCTAGTGAACTCTCAGGCTGGTCGTTCAGCGGTGTTTGCCCCTTGCTCAAATTTGAGCCAGTCATGTAAATTGCTAAGGACTCCACTTTAGGTGTCTGTGAACAAAGATGTTTCAAAATG
>JADRCH010000017.1:7463553-7503014 GCA_019843965.1 Rhynchomys soricoides | reverse complement strand
TAAGCTCCTGAGTGATCAACATTGAATGGGTAAGCTCCTGAGTGATCGTCACCTTGACTCAGTTGTGTGTATCTGCTCTTCCCAGTACCTAGCCCCACTTCTGATGAAGAATGAAGTGTCAGGTCAGTAGATGTCTGCTGCCTGACTCAGGAATAGATGGAGTCAGATGATCAACTTCTGAGGGCATTCGGGTGGGCCATCTCACGTTAGAAACATTCATGGTAGGTGACGGTATGTCATGAGTCCTGGAAGGCATTTGATACTTTGACAACACATCCTTCAGACAGGTGGAATCTGCCAGCTGTCCACACAAGAATAGCAGCAACTTAAAATAGATCTCTGTCTCAAAGCCAGTAGGGGGTCCTGGAGCAGGGTTCTTTTATTTGAAGAATGAATCGGAGATAACAACAGACCATCCAAAGAGAAACTATGAGGATGCATGCACTTTGTCTTTAAAAAAATAAAACAGTAAGTACAGTGGTATCATAAGAAAATCAAAAGTTTCATTTGTGATTACAGCCTTTGGTTTATGAACTGTAAATAAAGAAGTCTGTTGCATTCATGGATTTCCATTTTACCATCATCGTCGTCGTCGTCGTCGTCGTCGTCGTCATTGTCGTTTATTGTGTAGTGTATGCATGTATGTGTGCACAAGTGTGTATATAGCTATGGTGCACTGGCTTGTGCATGTGCTACTATAGAAGCCAGCTATGAACCCCACGCATCTCCTTCTACCACTCTTTACCTTATTTTCTGAGTTAGGATCTCTCATTGAACCTGAAGCTTGCCATGTTGACTAGACTGGCTGGCCAGCAAGCTCCCACCCGGTCCCAGCACTGGGGTTACAGGTGCACATTACCATGCTTGGCTTTTACATGGGTTCTAGGGATCCACATTTAGATCCTCGTTCTACATAACTACTGTCCACAGCTGCTCTCACCTCATTTTACCTTGTAAGTAAACATCCTCTTAGCTGTCTTTAATGCCAATGCAGGAAATGGTATTGTCTCTGGGTAGGCTACTTCCTATGAGGTGGTCTGAGATTTTTTTTCAGTGTTCGGGCCTTTTGGTCGTGAGGCTGTAGAATGTGCCACCATCCTTGGAGAATATTAGGTATTATCACCTTCCTCTTCCTCCTCATTTATGGACTGAGATCTCACCTCTGTCTCCAAGCCAGGCTTAAGAATGTGAGGCCTGCGGATGACATCAAAGCTGAGTTGCTGAGGGAGCCTTTTGCTCCTTTCTCTTTTTCTTCAATGCAAGCTCAGCTGCCACTGTCACTGCAGAATTTTCAAACATGTTCCAGGAAACAACACCATTGCCAGTGTCACTTAATTAAACCGAGTTCTCAGTGAAGTGATAGATCACAGTGGAAAGTGAGCTCAGGGGCCAGGGATGCAATTAAGAGCATTAAGCAACAAGTTCTCCATGGCTTCCAACTACCATACCCAACCCAAGGATGGATTCGATGACCCAATGATGTTAACTGTCGGCTGCAATGAAGAGATCTGGCTCTGCCTTCTTCCTTCTGTCTACTACAATGTTCGAGATTTCCATTCTGTGGGATAAAAAGTAACAGCGAGTACAGGAATTGCATCATAGAATATATTAACTAGAATGTTTTCAGACATGTTTCCTAGCAGCAGCCATGTTTGCTAACAGAAACTTTACAACTTTAATTCCTGTGCTTCAGAATAATAAGCCTGATAGAGAACAACAATAAAATCTAATCGTTCCTTTGTACACCCTGGGCACCCATCTGCTCACGGGTTTCTGTGTCAACCAATGGAAAACTGAAATACTCCCTTTTGGAGGTGAGGGAATCCCAGACTCACTTCTAAATGGTTTATGGGGGAGGGGGGGTTGGATAAAGCTGTCTTTTTATTGTTGTTGAAATCTTTAGAAAAGGTAAAATTATTGCATATCTTTGTCTCTTGGGAATGCAAGAGTCTTTCAGATGAACTTTTGTTCGTTTATGGTGAGACCTCAGCGACAGAAACTAGCCACATCTGCCGTTGTCCATGCTGAAGGCAAGTGTGCCGAATGTAGCCTCTTGCTCAGCTTGCTGTCCTTGCCTGAATGGACACACTAAGGACAGAATGCGATGTAGTGTCTATATTTACACTAGAGACCCTGCTTTGGAGCGCTATTGATCCCACTAGTAACATGAGATTTAAACCAGATCAACTGTTCTTGTAAAAAGTGCAATGAACACTTGTTTAAAAAATGAAGGGGCTTCATTAGTGATTGTGCTTCTTTTCTTTTTCCTAAAGCAGTCTTCAGTTATTTTCTCCCCACCTCACCCCCCCTCTCAACACTGTCAAGAGCACCCAATTAGGAAATACTTATTTGTACTGGAAGCACAGCCATTTTCCTAATTGGGGACAAAGTGGTTTTTAGAACCGAAGTTCAACTCCAAAGTGAAAGGGGCCTGTGCATCTGTCTTTCATTATCCTCTTCCTGGGGCAGACCGTTTTCCCCTCTGCTCCAGGTCTCTTCTTTTTCTCCCTTCCCAAGTTCACCTCCATGACATGTCAAGTTTAGGAGTGGTCCTGCTTCTGCTGTGTGTAACAAGGTTTCAAGAGTCCACTCTCGAAGGACAGCAGAAGCAACCTCTGTGTTTGAAATGAACATCTTGTTTCTCTTCTCTATTCTCCCATCATTTACTAAGGTGGATGGGGGTGTGTGTCCTGGTCCTGTGTGTATGTGTGTGTGTGTGTGTGTGTGTGTGTGTGTGTGTGTGTGAGAGAGAGAGAGAGAGAGAGAGAGAGAGAGAGAGAGAGAGAGAGAGATCATGGTGGCACTGGATGCAAAAGCAGAAAGCTAATTGGTGGTGGTTTAATGTTTCAGACCACCTTGGAGACAGCAAGAACTAAAGGATTTTATACTTTTAAGAGAACTGAAATACCACTTTGATTCAATTTAAGGAAGTACTGAAAGTCGTGGTACATGTTACCAAATGTTCCAGGAGACTGAATGTAAGAAGCTGCTTTGTGTCAGTAAGGAAGCCCATATTTTTAATAAGCTGGTTGTAGGATTCTGGTGATAGGCTGGACACAGGGGTGGGGTGGTCCCTAACATGGAACCATTTATTCCAGTGTAAGTAAATATAGTCATCGTCATAAGCTAGTGCCTAGGATGCATATTTCCCTAAAGACTAATTAAAGATTTCTGGGCTCAGATGGAAATAGCCTGGAAGGGTGTCCTATCCATTTAACTTGGAGAGTTTTTCCTGTTGCCCCATGTTAAAATTTTGCTTAGTGGTACTGGGGTGCATATGTAAGAAAGAAAACTTCCTGGCTACTGTGTGTCCTTCACAGATTATGGCTTAATGAACATAGAGGGGATGCCAGAAGAGAATACTGAGGAGAACAGGTGGACTAGTTTGGGGTGTCCAGGTGAAGGTGACATGTATGTCCACAGAGTGAAAAGATGTGCACCAGTGCTGAAAATCGTGAGTCCCAGCCTGAGGCTTCTTTAACCATAATGAGTAATCTGTGGTTACACGGTCCACAGAAGTGCTTATGCGGGAAGCACATTCTTCCATTAACTCTGTCCACAGCCAGAGTGGTGAAGAACAGAGCCACCCCATTTAGTGAGCTGCCTGCATGCATTTGACCTTTTAGAGGTTCACCCTCCTGCTCCTTCACAGCGTGGTCTCTCCTATGCCCCCCTCATGGTGGAATTCCTTCTTCTCTTCTGTGTTTCTTGCCTGAGAATCCTAAAAGTCCCGCCTCTGTCTTTCTGCCCAGCCATTGGCTGCTGGCTCTTTATTGATGATTCAAAAACCATTTAGGGACAAGGACACTCAGCATCTGGACAAGTAGATTCCCATGTGATTTTGGAAGCTGAAGTAAGACAAAGCATTAGAACCAATCCCCAACTGAAGAGTGTGAACAGGAGCCCCTACTTTGTAAGTCAGAGGTGCTGATCACCGTGAAGACATGACAAGAGCTAAACTAGATAAGGATGGGACATCATTATTGATAATTTTCTTTCTTTGCTGGACACTTTCTTCTGTGCACACATGCTCCACATACAGGAAACTCAGACAGTGAGTATAACTGTCTCAATATGTCATGGTCCCTGCTACCCTGAAACAGCTGGTAGTAGGTAGTGTTGTCTTCATTTAATGAGAATGCAATAGTTTTGAGTAACTTCTAGTGTGTTCTGTAAGTGTGGTTGACTGGAGACTGTGCAGGCAACTGTACTGTATTTGGCTGTTAGTTTAAGGTACATTTTATTGTTAGAAAGCAAGATCGACTTCAGGCTGCACTCTGGACAAATAACAGCAGTAACAAAGCAGAGTCATTTCTGGGAAATTACTGATCACAGGTGCTCCGAGAGGTAGGAGAGGTTGTGTGCAGCTTTTGTAGTCAGGCTCAGGTCAAGATTAAGTGGAAGCCCTATTTTGAACGTAAGGCTGCATGGCAAGAAAGTGTCTCGTGGGCAGAATGGCCATAAGCCACAGAAGAGACCCTGTTATCACCTGCATAGTTAGACCACTTGGAAGAAGTCCAACCCAGCCGTCCTTGTATCTAGTCCTGACCCTCCCCACCCCATGTAGGGAATGGTCTGTGATATCATAGGGTCACTCGAGTCATTGGTGAGTGGAGCTTTTGAGGCCTCTAGGAGGAAAGAAAAAGAATGCTGACACAGTTGCCTCTGCCTAGACTCAGCATAACCTTACAGAAAGTTCTGGAAGTGGACTGTAGTATCTCACATGAGGGGTTCTGCAGGTTCGATCTCCACTAAGACCTAATGAATGTTCTGGTTCTTGTCAAGTATTTTGTCTTTTCATTTCCTTCCCTTCACATGTTCACACGTGGCACGATTTAAGGGAACTCCTTGATTCCTTGGAGTTCGTCCACAATGCTTCTGCAAGGAATTCTTCATGTCTTTGAAGGGTCCTAGACTAACCTCAGAAAACTGCATTCTCCCTCAGTCAAGATCTACTGGACCCTAACCTGGCTTCTCAGGTCTCCAGTGACTGGATTATCAGCCCCCACCCCTATCCCTCAAGAAATCTAAAGAAAAGGGTGTAAGATGTCATATAACATAGAAAAGAACAGGTGGTGAGTTAGGGACACGATAGGAGCCGCCCTTTTGTGGGAGAGGCTTATAAGGAATCACTACTCTTTGGTAGACTTTGAGCTAATTGTGTTTTCTGTTCATTTCTGAAAAGGCTGGAGGCAAATCATATGTAAATGTATCCACCCAAATATATACTCTGTATCTAACAGGGCTTAGCTACTGAGCAAGCAGTGAGCTTGCACACGTAGAATGGGTACTATACTATACCGATAACTTTGATCTGTGGGAGCATCTAGAGAACTGTTAAGGCACTCCTGAAGAAATGCAGCATTATGCCTTCTGCAGACAAATGATGAAGGAAGACGTTTTTCACCTGCGTCAGTAAGGACTACTCTAGTGATAAGCACCTAAACAGATCCTAACCTTGGCTATTCACCACATGCATTATAGTAGTTGTGATTTATACTGTTAGCCATCTTAACTGGGGTGAGACGGAATATTAATGCAGCTCTGATTTGGATTTCCCTGATGGCTTAACATGATGGGCATGTTTTCATATGTTTACTGGCCATCTGTATCACTTCTTTTGATAGATGTCTAATTGGAATACCTAGCATATTTTTATTGGAGTTCTCTGTATGTGTGTACACACAATGCATGTGCACACATGCACATGTATGTGTGTGAAGTTTTGAGTTTCTTGTATGTTCTAAGTATTAATCTTCTGCCAGATGCATAGGAACAGATTCTTTGGCCATCTTTCTGGTTGTTTCCTTTGCCGTGCAGCTTTTCAGTTACATGCTGTCCTATTTGTCGTTTCTCACAAGTGTTTCCTGAGCTATTGGAGTCCTTTCCAAGAAGTCCTAGCACATGGCTTTGAAGTCTTTCCCTGTTTATATTAAGGTCTTTGGCCCATTTCCTGTGCGCGTGTGTGTGTGCAGGCATGCACATTCCATGGCACATAGAGAGTTCAGAGGACTACTTTTCAGAAATCTGTTATCGCCCTCCTCATTATTAAAGCCAGAATCTCTCATTTCTGCTACTTCACTGTGTGCTTCAGGCTAGCTGCATGTTTCTTCTTCCTGCCTTCCATACCATAGTTTGGGCACTGAGATTACAGATGTGTGCCACCACATCCATCTTTTCATGTGGGTCCTGGGGATCAAAATTTTGGTTGTCAAGTTCCCGTGACAGCCGTTTTTACCCACTAGGTCATTCCCTGCTTTGCACTTTTATCTTTGGCACAAATATGATAACTTCCTGTCCTTGCTACAAGCATTTTTCCAGTGTATTTTTTAAATTTTCTGTTCTTTGACTGATGTTTTAGTTTCTAACAAAGAAAGAAGAAGTTTGAATTCTAGGAGCACTGTTTCCCATGTAGCACTTCATGGAGCTGGCTGTAGATATTTATAAAGAAGTCTTGAGTAGAGAAGGTTCAGACATCCCCTCTGAAGGTTTAGTAACTGCAGTGATTACCTAAGACTGTAAGATTAATAGAATTAAAACTCTTAACAATTTTGTTAACATGCTTAATATGGGCACCATGCAAAATAAGAAACACAGAAGAGGACAAGATGCCCAAGACTTCATTCCTTTCCTCACAGGCAAGAAGGCATAAGGAATTATACAGGAACAGCATATGGTCCTGGGTGAAATGGGTAGCCTCAGGAAAGCAGACAGTGACCTGGGTGATATTTGGCTTTCAGTCTCTTCCTAGGTGATGTGGGCTTCTTGTTTCTTGGTATGACATTTTAGAAAGAAGACTAAAAACCCTTACGGTGGATCCAAGCTTTAGTTAGACAGGGAAACTGGGGAAAGCCTGTTGCTGGGTTGGAAGATGGTGAAACAGATTTCAAGGCTGATATAGCTGAGCATATAAAGCAGTCTTTCTCTCAGAAAGAGAGCATCTCCTTCTGAGTCTTCTTGACTCAGAAGGAAATGCTCTCAGAATGCTTGTCCCCTGTGTCATAGAGGCGGAAGTATGACAAGAGTTGGACATGTGGGATGATGGTGGAGTTTTCAGGTTCTAGATTCCCTTGTGATATCTGAACTCTAAGTACACTGTGCTTGCTCCAGAGTCCTCTGGGCGATTTCCAGAATAACCTTTGTAATTATAAAGCCCCGTTCTTGTTTTTCAGTATAAATAATGCCACTTGTGCTTATTGGTGGGCCATGTTGCAGTAATACCTGTGTTTGTTTGGCTGCGCACCTTCATTTCAGTGTTTTAAGCTATGTTTGGAATGTCTAAGAAGCATCTCTTGCCTGTATCAGTTCCTTCTACCTGGTTAGTTAGTTAGCGCAGCCAAATACCCAGGTTACTTTTCTAACTTGATTCAGCTATAGCCAGGAAAGAGTCTCTATCCTAGAGTGGTTAGTCTGGTAGGGGAGAGATTAGCTCTTCAAGAGGCTCCCAGAGAGGGGGCAAGAGTGTACTTAGAACAGGACGGCCTTTCACCCCAGAAGGTAATTAATAGGTGACATTTTGCTTTTTTTTTCTTTTCTGTTTACTGCCTGAGTGTCAGATATCAAGCAGGACTGTGTGTGTGTTTGTTAATCCTGACAACTGCCAGTTCTCTGGGGTGTCAGAATAAAGGCGGTTTCCCTTTGCATTACAGGGCCTTCTTGCCTCCTGCAAACCACTTGTGTTCAGAGAATTTGCTAAGATCATGCTCCTCTTACAGCCACAGATTTGCATTTGTGGGAGGCCAGTGCCATCTGCTCATCTTGAGTAGCGTAGATGCAGTTCCCTCTATTAGCTGTGACTTTAAAACAGCATTACAACGTCATTTCCTGATCAAAGCTTAATGTGGTAACCCCCGTGTGTGAGGCGAGTCCAGTTTATACATTTGATGTATCTCCATAGAGCAGGGATTGGAAAACCTCTTCTATAAAGGTGGTCAATGTTTCTAGCTTTGAGGGCAGTGGCACTGATGTAGTAACCTGACTCTGTTGCTGGGGAAACACCAATATTCTTCAACAGTATTGAAGCAGATGAACACGGCTCATCTGTTGTAATAAAACTTTATTTAAAAAAAGTAGAAGTAGTCAAAAACTGGCCTGTAGGTTCTGTTTTCCTAGATACTACTAGAAAGTTCTTCTGAAGCATAGCACAAGCTCAGTGGCTAGGCTCTGACTAAGAGGACAGTTTTGCTTTTAGCTCTTTCTGGCATGCATGCATTCCTCGCTGTCACCAACTCTACCCTCTAATAAATGCAATCGCTCTTGGAGTGCTTATGATGTTCTCTTATGCCAGTTGGAGGCTCCAGAGCCCTTGCCTAGCCTGCTATTTTGGTCTGGGGTCCTGTCCTGACAGGGAAACTGAAGGACCTCAAGGAACTCTCTTGGGCAGCTAAGGTGAATCAATATTTCTGTAAGCCATCACTGGTTTCCAGTCAACTATCAGTAACTACATGCCTTGCTCAGAGCTCAGCGATAAGCCCACCCCCACTGCCCCCAGCCCCTACTGTGTACACAAAGCTGAGCTGGAAGCCCTCTGTGGCTGGTGACTTGTAGTTCCTTGCAGGTCTCTAGCCAGAAGTAGGAATCATCTTTTCTGAACTCTCAGTCTTCCCAGGTATCCCATAGTCTAGGTCATGTGGGTGAGTAGACTTCCTGAGTATGAGGATGGTGCTCCATTTTATTGAAGGTGGGAGAGATACTCCTCCAGTGAAGGCTGTTTCCCTGCCCAGCCTGTGTGGTGTGATAGTCTACCTTCCTTCTAACCTTCCTTCCTTCTTTTTTCCTCCCCCTCCTCCCCCTCCTCCCCCTCCTCCTCCACCTCCTCCCCCTCCCCCTCCTCCTCCTCCTCCTACTCCTCCTCCTCCTCCTCCTCATTATTATTATTTTAATTTTGGGGATAGGTTCTTCTGTGTAGCCAAGGCTGACCTTGAGCTTCTCATCTTGCTGCTTTCACCTTTCTGGAGTACCCAGGTTACAGGCATGCTCCACCATACCCAGTTCTAGAGGTTTCTGGAGATGCAGTACACGTTTGCAAGCACTTTACAACCGAGCTATCTGCCATCCATCTGTGATCATTTCTGACGGTATCTAACATGTTGTCATTTGGTGACAGTTCTTTTGGGCACTGCTGTCCTATCCCTTGCAGTGACTTGTATATGCTGGGAAACAAGACACATCTGACTTTGACAGCAAGAATGTACACTGTGATTTATGGGGGTGGTTCATACAGAGAACAGAGATAGCTTTCTTTGCTGGTCCCCATGTGATCTTCTGAGACCCATAAAGGATGTGCTATCAGAAACCATTGATAGGTCTTTATGTCACAATGAATTGAACCAAAGCTTCTCCTTTCCTTTCTGTGAACCTTCTGGGGTGGACTTGAATCAAGCACAGAACTGGGTTCCCACATGACTGAGTTACCAGCTAGCAATTTAACCATGGAAACTTTGTCAGAGCTTATTAGAGACAATAAGCTTATTAGTTTATGACATTGGGAGAAAGAGCTCTGAGCAGATAGATCTATCTATCTATCTATCTATATATATATATTTAACTATTGACTTTGAGAAGAGAATGACTTTGAATACCCAAACACTAGCTGTTTCCCCAGGCTTGCTTATCTGATGCAAAAAGCAGATGCTAAATGATTCCTAAGAACTTTCCTGTGACTCACTCCTTGTTTAGTTCAAATCTCATTCACTTTCTGGAAGCTGTCAATCATGCTGTCCTTTGTTTAGGTGAAGTACAAATTTACCTGGGGGCATGTTTGCTAACCTAACCCCAGTCTTCTGGTCTTCACCTTGCCCAGTCCCAACTTGGGACATCAAAAGGAATGGGAGAAGCACACCCTCCTGTCTTCACAGTGTGGGTGTCAGGGCAGTGGGATGCTAAGCTCCCAGGACACTGCTTTTCTCTTTGGTCTGGGAAGCCACTGAAGGGTTCACTGGAGCAGGGTGTGCAGCCTGCAAGGGGCAGATGAACACTAAGGGAGATGTCAGGAGGCCTTCCCCTGCCTGCAGGCCCCTCACACGGTTAACTGCCCCTTTGATTGAAAAGGTATGTGACCCTCCAGAGCTGACTTCAACCAAATGGCATGGGCCTTTGAAAAATGTACTTTAGCACAGGCTCCATAGAATGTGTTGACTTAAGGATTTCGCTCTCACTCAGAAGTGAGAATGTGATGCTGGGGGGCTATCCCTTGCTGGAGACGCTTGCTCGGAGAGTGCCCTCTGCTAATATGCTCAGGGATTTATAATGAAAACGGATCATTCTTAAATAAAAGGACGGTGACATAAAGAGCAGTAAGGGCCGGTACTATCTGGTTTATGAGGCTAAGAGTTTGTCACAGAGGCAAGATTTATGGCGGGAATGCAGCATAGAGAGCTGGCAGCAGTGGGTGATAAATCACCTTTCTCACCCCTGGCGACTGAGGAAAGGGGGGTTCAAAGACCCCTTACAAACAGGAAAAATCAGAGGCCTTCCAGGGCATGGGCATCTGTACGTTACGTTTGCAATTGGACTAAAGGTTATGCAAACTCACTCTCAAACTTTCTCTCTTTCAGCCACACCGCTCCCCCCCCCCAACCCCCCGTGTTGTTGTTGTTCTTGTGGAATGCATCATTTTAACATCAGTTTGAAGGGATCAGGCTCTTATCATCGCCACCACAGGTACCTTCTTATGGATGATCCAGTCCTTTCTAGTGGACCCTACTGAAGCCCAGTTTCTCCAGCAAATGCTAATGAGTGCAGGACCTGAGCAACTACCCGGTTGCCTAGTGTGAAGTCAGAAATAATTGTCTTTCAGTATAGCTCATAAGTCGGGACCTGTGGTGGGTGGTTGGGGGTGGGGTGGAGGTGAACTGCCCCTGGGATTGATTGTGTGACTTATTTGATGGTTGTCTTGACAGTTTTCGATCCTAACATTCGTCAGCTCCCGTCCTGACTGTGAGCTCTGTGAGTTGGCCAGTTTCGTTAGTTGGTTTGGTGTTTTTTGTCTTATTGATTGGCCCCCATATTTACTCATTTCTGTATTTAAGAGGTACTAGAAGCCTTCTGGGCACCAGCCATTTTCTTGGATTCCAACACACAGAGAAGAGAATGAGAGGTCTGACCTCATTCATACCATTTACATTAGGTAGGGGAGATCAGGCATTGAGCCAAACCACACATGTGTCCTCAGAGCGAGTCATTAGAAAGAAAGCAGGGTAAGGGCGGCTGAAGGGAAGGAAGACTACAGTGGCAACATCTTCTCAGCCACTGTCAAGAGTCTATCAAGAATCTTTGACCTCTGCCTTCTGCCTCTTGCCTTTTATCCTGCAAACAACTGCAGGGCGGGGTGGGTTAGGATGGGTCAGGGTGAACAAGACTATCATCCCCATTTACAGATGTAATAATCAAGGCAGGGCCTTTAAGAGATAGCCAAACCGACACCACAGGCGAATGTCCAGTTACCCAAAGCCCCTTCCTTGAGCCCCTGGAAACATTTGTGTCTTTGCTACTGTCATCCCAGCTCAGTCAGCCCCCAGCCCTGGGCCAGGTAAAGTGTTCTGAGTGTCTGCTGGGCTTTAGAGCTCTAAGGCACTCTGCTAATTCAGGGAGGGAAAGAAACCGGAGTTCGGGTTCTGCCTAAAGACTCCAGACTGATAAGGATGGTCCCCAGGGTCACCTGGCCACAAGGCTCAGCAGTCCAGCATCCCTGAAGTGTCTTGGTGGGCATTGCTCTCTGTCCCAGTTTGTAGAGGTGGAGAATTTTCTTCTTGGTTGGTTATTTGTATATAACAGTGTAGCAGACATCACGCATCAGGAACCTGTGCTATAAAAAGAGTACGGCACAAACAGGGTTTGGTGGTCAGCCAGAAAATTTGCTATGGTATCAAATGAGTCTCCCTGGTGTCCTCAGCTTGCTGTTGGCCTCCCTTGAGGATCCCGTCACAAGGTCATTATGGAGAGTTATTCTGCTTAACTTTGCATTGGCAGTATACTTCCTTACAGTTCTGAGTGTGCCATTCTACATAGGGATGGGAGCACAGCCCACTGGCTCTCCATAGATCTCAAAGATTATACAAATCTTCACACGAAACTAGCGGCAATGTTTCTCATTCTGAGACAGACACAGCATGAAACACAAGACAGCAGTGAGTGTCTATTTTTGGAGCAACTAAGTCTTCTTAACAGGAAAACTAATGATCAAGGCACTTACTGTTCATAGGACTTTGAACCTTGAATTCAAAGAGAAGGGGCTTTTCCTGTCTGTCATCATCATGGCCAGATCCACGGAGGTAGACCTCTGATCCTGCATCTTGTCCCAGATAGGGACATCTTTGGTTCCAGGGCCAGTCTTTCATTCCTGTGGTTGGTTCCAGGGTTGGGGCTTCCTCATCTCAAAGACTCTGTAGTGTGAATGTCAGCTAGCAAATTAAGACTTCAGCCTCACTTTTCTCCTGTTGACATGAGTCACTTTTTGTTTTTATGCACTTATTTGGGTTTTCAATTGTTGAGTCCTATTTAATTGTATTCACTGGTCTGTGTGTCCCCTTGGGACATTGATTGCTTCTTTTTCTCGGCTGGTGACACCCCAGGATGATAAGTTAAGAGGATTTACTTTACTTCAGCTCACAGTCATGTAAGCTGAAGGTTGAGGGACCTCATGTCTTGATGTCCTTTTTCTTAGCAGAGTCCTGAAGGTGACACAGGGCATCACAGGAGACAGGATGTGCATGTGTGTACATGTTTATGAATTTTATGCTCTCTCTCTCTCTCCCCTTCCCTCCCTCCTTCCCTCTCCCCTCTTTCTCTCTCCCCCTCTCTCTCCCCTTTGTCAGTCAAAGATGGAGGAAGGTCCCATGCTGCTATTGGATCCTAATCAACTCACAAAGGTGATTGTTTAATTGTTAAACCACCCTTTAGACACAATAGTTGAGTAAGGCTTCCTCCCTTCAGTTCTCCTTGGGTGATATCTGACTATAGCCAGACAAGAGCAGAGCATGAACACGTTCCCTGAAGCCAAGAGTGCTTTCTCTGCCTTCTCTCTGCCTGGACCTCAGTTCCTGTCTTACCACAAATGGAGACATGAATCACAGTACATTACGGACCGGACATAATTCTTGCAGAAACAAGAGAACAACGGAAGTTCTTCTAAAGGTCAAGCTATGCACTGAATCCCTGTGTTCAAAGTCAGGCAGCACAGACAGGGGAGGCTTTGAGCTGTGAGAGTTGTACCCAAACACACTGCCATACCCAAGCCAGGTTTATACCTCACTATGTGCACACTTCTGTGAATAATGTTTAGCAGATGCCTTAGACTAGCTCTGGGGACTTTTCCGTCCCTGGTGGACTTTGAATTAGAAGCAGTTCCCGTGCTGTCCTCCTCGAGTAGAATCGATAAAATCTGTTAATCATCAGTTTTGCTTTAAACCTTGAGAAACTTTTAAACTTTGGGAAGGCAGGCCTTGGACTTGAACTTTCTAATAATTAGACATGGCATTTATATACGGACTTTTTTTAGTTGCTAATTTTTAAATCTTTATTGTAACCATATGCAGTTTGAGAGTCCTGTCTGTAAATCCCACTCCGTCAGACTGCAGTCTGACACCTGTGGGGAAGCACCCAGGTGAGCTGGGAAAAGCTGCTTTCTGGGTGACAGATGTTCACATTCTTCAAAGCCCCATGTTCTTAATCTAGTTCCTTTCCCAGTTCTAGATGACCTTAGTGCAAGGCATGTCTAAGAAACAACTGGAGGGTTTTTTTTTATTATTTTTTCCCCCACTGGCCCGATTATATTAGTTACTTTCAGCTACAAGTAATAGGAGATTTAGATCCAGACAGCTTATTCATGCTATCTTGGGCACAGGACTAAGTCATTCCCATGACAGTGAATTGAAGGAGTCACTGCTTTCACCAAGGATCTGTGTTCTTTGCCGTCATAGTTAGCCTGTGAGAGTGCCTCGCAGCCACAATACGTCCACCAGAGGTTCAGGCATTTCACCTAGACACAGCAAAAGGATCTTTCCTGTTATGTCCAACAAGGCAATATTTTCTTAACTGTATAAATATAAAGGAAATGCTTTCTTTTAAAAGAAGCCCTAGGTGGTTTGTGGGTCAGAACATGTCGTAACTGTGACCGTTAATTACTTTGATTAGGTTTAGGCAATTGGGGTTTATTCTCTGACTCTGAGGATGAGTAAGATATGGTTTGGAATGGAAAAATAGATCAGCAGTTAAAAGCAGTAATGCTGGGGCCAGAGAGATGGCTCAGTGGTTAAGGCACTGGCTGCTCTTCCAAAGGTCCTGAGTTCAATTCCCAGCGACCACATGGTGGGCTCACAACTATCTATAATGTGATCTGATGCCCTCTTCTGGCCTGCAGATATACATGTAGATACAGTACTCATAGATATAAAAATAAATAAATCTTAAAAAAAAAAAAAGCAGTAATGCTATTCCAGATGTTCCTGGTTTAGTACCTAGTACCCATGTGGCAACTGAACAGCTGTCTGTAACTCCATTTTAGGGGATCCAGTGCCTACTTCTGGCTTCCTCAAGCCTCAGACAGACATGTGGTGAACATACATATATTCAGGCAAACACTCAGACACAAAAATTAATTTAAAATATAAAATATAAATGATATATATGAACTAATACATAAATAATAGAAGAGGTTAATATATTTATTTATTTGTATGTGGTTTGTAGCATCAAAGATAAGAAAGAGAGAAACAAGGAATGATTGGCCATTCATTGTTCCTGACTTTATCTCTGTGGACTCTCCCATCATATAGCTAACATTTTGCTTATAGATATTGAGTGTTTTCTAAGATTGTGACACGTTGATGGCTCTTTTGAGGGAGAATACCCACTATAAATACAGATCCAGCCCCCACTCCCACCCCACCCCCAGGACTTCTATGGACAAAACCACTGTTTCAATATTTTCTCTATAATGGGAGGGATGTTGGTGTAGAAGGAATGAGAACATTTTGATAGGGCTATAAAATCGCACTTTAATAACAATCGGGGCATATGTCTGTTGACGAGTTGAGGGTATCTGCATCCTTGTTACTGCAAGTGTCATTGCACAAACCAGGAAAATGAATAGGTTTGAATAAGTCTAGCTATAAAGGTGCAAAACCAAGCTACCCCTCTGAGTCTCTTAAAGCTAAAATCTGGCATATAGCCTCAAAACATGGAACCATCACAGCCCTATCAGAGGTCTTGACTCATATTCCCTTCTCATTTCCCCTAATCTCCTTAAGATCTAATTATTGATTGTTTTCAGTGTTGGGCTTTTCTGATGTTGAGGAAAAGCACAGACTGTAATTTGTACTTTTCCTGCACACAGACAGGAATCCTCTTCTCAAAGGATTAGCCTCAGGAAGTGACTGAGGAATGAAGACAGCCCCAGCCTTTTTGAGAACAGGGAAGGTTTCCTGGGGAGTATAGCTTCAGCCCAGTTGGCTTGGAAACTGGTGGGGTTTCTCCTGCCTGCCCAGGTGTGGGGAAAGTTCTCATCTGTCTGCTGGTCCATTGCCCTTATTCTTTGAGACAGGGTAAAAAGTACTAACCTTAGGTTTAGCCAACTTCCTCCCTTCTCACATTGCTGGAAATTTAGACCTTGAAGGATTCCAGGACTTGTTGATGCTTTTAATGTTTGCATCTACCAAAAATCCATGGACGACTGTGCCTGTTCCTGACAGCTTAGATTGCCAATGATGATTCCAGCAGGACCAATAACCACCTGAGTGGCTTCAGGTTCCGAGCCTAGTCTCCCCATCCAAGTTACCTGGACTGCTCACTCTCTACCTTCCCATGTACTCCAAGCAGATTGCTTGTCTTCTCTGGCCCCAGTGCCCTCCTCTGTAAAAGTGAGCTAATAATTAGAGCTCATAGGATGTTGTATGAGTCCAATTAAAACCCCCACAGAAGCCATTTCTGTGAAGAACCTAATGGTAAACACATTACCATGATGGCTATACATAGGCAGAACATTTAGACACTGGCAAAATCTAGTATCTGGCACAGGGAACTTGCAGAAACCCACAGTAGGCACACATGGCTTGGCATGTATTGCAGTTGTGTTAAATGAGAGGTATGATGTTAAACGTAGGTAGTTAGGTGTAGGAACTAGGCAGCTCCTTTAAAATAAATAGATTTTTAATTTGGATGATGATGATGATAGGCACATTCTGATTTTGAAAAATCTCTTAGCTTTTTCTGATTTATCTAGTTCATTCGGGCTTTTTTTTTTTTTTTTTTTTTGTAGAAAATGGAATATGGCAGGTTCTGTCTGTGGGTTAAATAAATTCTTCCATTCAGCCTGAAAGCATGTTATCAATTTGTAAAGAAGAATCAGAGGTGAGTTAGATGCTGCCAGTACCACTCAAGTTAGAATAGTGCTTTTTAAGAGAGCAGAGTTGACAGACTTGGCAGATGTGTTGATGATGCTTTGAGTGAACATTTCTGAGTATTATATTAGGCAAGGATCATAGAATACACCACAGGGCAGGGCTGGGGGTCTTTGGATTTTAACGATTTTCTTTCCTGTCTTTGTAGGAATGAGGGGGGCGTGGAAAGCACTGAGCAGCCCAGCTGAGTTTTGCTTCTTATTCCATTGGCTTCATCTTTCATCTCTTGTTTCTTCATCACTAAACAGGCAATGTCAGCAGTACTGAATGAGTCTTCTGGTGGCGATTGAATTTGGAGGATCAGGGCTAGCACAGGACTTGAAACCACAGGGCCAACAGGATGACGCATTGGGCATGCCGCACAAGCCCAATGACCTGAGTTCACCCCTCCTACCCCCCCAGGATTCATGTAAAATTGGGAAGAGAGAACTGGCTCCTGAAAGCTTTTCCTTAACCACACATGTGCCTTCAACCTCCCCCCACATACACACCCACCCACACACACACATACATAATAATAAAATAAACTTAAAAGGAACTGTGCAAAATGTTCTCCTCTTGAGGTTTGAAGAGAAGGAGTCTGATGATAGAGTTTAGCCTTCTTAACACCAATAGATTGCTGTTTACCTTGACATTACTAGTACAGGCCTTGGTGAGGCATCCCTTCAGTTACAGACAAGTGGGCACTGTATGGCCCTTTCTACCAGGACACAAGATATAGCACATGACTTGGTAAGTTACTTTCTAGTTCTTTTGGCTTTTGAGTGTGTGTGTGTGTGTGTGTGTGTGTGTCCACCTGTGCATATGAGACATATGTATGAGTAGTGTATACATGTGTTTGTGTGAGTGTATATACATGAACAGATTACAGGTTAGTCAATGTGTACCTATTTCATTATCTTTCTACCATGTTTTCTTGAGACAGGGTCTCACTGAACCTGGAGCTAACCAATTGGCTAGAACGGTAGGCAGAGAACTCTAGGAATCCTGTCTCCAGCTCTCTGACACTGGGGCTACATGCACTTACCCAGACACCCAGCTCTTTATGTGGGTGCTGAGGATCTGAACTCAGGTCCTTATTCTTCCATAGCATGCAGTTGACCAACTGAGCCAACCCTCCCTGGCTTTTGGCCTTTAACTGCATGCATGTTATTCATTGCTGGCCAGCCTCAGTGCATCCGATATCACTGTTAGTTCTTATGTCTACTTTGCAAATAGACCCACTAAACACAGAATCCAAATAGACCCACTAAACACTGTGCTTCTTTCTTGGTGGTGGGAGGGGCCAGGTGCAACAATTTATCTTTCACCTTAGAAGGAATATCTCTGCATGCCCCACACCCCTGGACTCCTAAGAATTTCACTGAAGTAGATGGTACTTGAATTTTGGTTGGATTTATTTCCCATTTTTTGATATGCATATGTGTTACCGACTAGTCCAAAGTGGTTGCTACTTCCTGCTCACTTGGTCCAATCAGCATAATGTCATCAATATAGTGCACTAATGTGATATTTTGTGGATTAGACAAATAATCAAGATCCCTTCTAACTAAGTTATGACACAGGGCAGGAGAGTTAATATATCCTTGAGACAAAACTGTAAAGGTATACTGCTGGCCTTGCCAACTAAAAGCAAATTGCTTCTGGTGGTCCTTATGGACAGGTACTGAGAAGAAGGCATTTGCTAGATCAATAACTGCATACCAGGTACCAGGAGATGTGTTAATTTGCTCAAGTAAGGAAACTACCTCTGGTACAGCAGCTGCAATCGGAGTTACTACTTGATTTAGTTGTCAATAGTCAACTGTCATTCTCCATGATCCATCTGTCTTCTGCACTGGCCAGATAGGAGAGTTAAAGGGAGATGTGGTGGGAATCACCACCCCTGCATCTCTCAAGTCCTTGATAGTGGCAGTAATTTCTGCAGTTCCTCCAGGAATACGGTACTGTTTTTGATTCACTATTTTCTTTGGCAGAGGCAACACTAACGACTTCCATTTAGCCTTTCCAACCATAATCGCCCTCACTCCACATGTCAGGGGACCAATGTGAGAATTCTGCCAATTTCTAAGTATATCTATCCCAAATATACATTCTGGAACTAGGAAAATGACCATAGGATGTGTTTGGGGACCTACTGGACCTACTGTAAGTCAGACAACAGTCAAAACTCCATTAATTACCTGTCCTCCATAAGCCCCTACTTTAACTGGAGGGCCACAATGTTTCTTGGGATCTCCTGGGATCAATGTCAATTCAGAACCAGTATCCAATAGACCCCTGAAAGTCTGATTATTTCTTTTTCCCCAGTGTACAGTTACCTTATAAAAGGCCGTAGGTCCCTCTGGGGGAGGACTAGAGAAAGGCTAACAGCAAAACTTTTAGGTGTCTTATCAAGATCCTTCCTCAGGGGAACCTGGCCACCCCTTCATTCAAGGGGTTCTGGGTCTACAAACTGACTCAAGTCTGGAAATTGATTCACTGGCCGAGATTGCCTTTTGCCAGGGTCCAATGTATCCTTTCTTTCATTTGTTTGAGATTTTTTCTGCTTATACAGATCAAACAGATATGCAGTAGGCTTCCTATGTATTTCATACCTGGAAGCACCACGACTGATTAGCCAGAACCAAAGGTCTGAGTGAGTCAGGCTATTATAAATTTCACTTCTCCTGTGCTGACCATCATGGTATATGTCATTATAAATGTTGTTTTGTCTACACTGTCCATTATAATAACTGTGACCACCTTGTCTCAGGCGATTCAATGCTGCCACCTGGCCCTTTTACCTCGAGGCCCAATTAAACCCATTGCATTTAATTCATCTAATTGAGCAGCAGCATCTCCAACCCTAAGGTCTGGCACAAGAAAAAGAGCAAGAACAAAACTCTTCAAACGTGCTGGTGCCGCTCTCACCAGTTTGCATCTTATAGGATTGGTGAAGGGCATATCTTCTGGGCCTTCCCATTATGAAGAATTAGGCTTTACGAAACGTATCCACTCTAGCATTGCAATTTCCCTGAGCCTTAAAATCCCTTCATCAACACCAAACCAAGGGATATCAGGAATCTCCAACTCCTTCTCAGTAGGCCATCTTTTGCTAAATGCTTCAGCCAACCATTCAAACAAACTTCTGACACCTATTTTAACTGTACGAGCTTCCATTAAACCTTGAATCTCCACTCAGAGGACCCATGTCAATAAACTCAGCCTGATCTAGTTTTATGTTCCTTCCACCATTATCCCACATATTCTCCAGACTTCTGCTTGAATGAATTAGCAAACTCATTAAGCTCCTTAGTAGTGTAGCACACTTCCTCGTGGACTACACTTTCTACCTCCCCTCTACGGACCTGCATTGTCTTGAGTCTGGTTATAGGTCTAGAAGAGACTATTGGTGGACCTTGAGAAACATCAATATTGTCTTGTCTGGCATTTTCTTCAGCCAAAGTCACCGCTGTCCCATCAGACTCTGAGGGATTAACTTCCTCATGTGGAGAAGGCATTATTTCAAGGGGTGGGGCTGAGGATACTACTTCCTCAGGTGGGGTAAACCATTGAGAATCTGAAAATTCAGAATTCTCAGCTTCAACAGGGTCTTCCCACACATCCCCATTCCAAGTTATAGGATCCCATTCTTTGTCAATTAATGCCCTTACTTTAGCTGCTGACACCCTCTGAGGCTGAGATCTGAACTTTGCTGCAATTCAGCCAACCTTATAATGAGGGCTTCAGTTTGATTTTCTGCAACTTGAGCTCTATGGCTGCTGGAGAGAAGATTCTCTTCAAGGACACACTTAGCAACTTTTAGATTGGTCACTTGCATCTGGATCCGTTCAATTTTATTATAAACTCCTTCTTTTCCTTCGTCATCTTTTCCAGAGATACTAAGAGCAACTGGCCAGCAAAGTCATTTTCAAATTTTTTTCCCATATTGCAAAAAGTTTTGAGCACACGATCACCCAATTCATCAAGATGCTCAATGGCATTAACTTCTTTATGTTTAAACTATATATCCAACCATGAGTCTTCAATGTCCTCCCAGCTCCCAGAAGAGAGCAGATCTGGAGAGGTTTCAGCAGTTGAAGGTTCTGGTAAATTACTAAACCAACTCCAGATTCTTAAAAGACTCATCCTTATACTGCTTTCTGCTCCTCTAGAGCCACTCCCAGTACCAACTTCTGTATTAGTCCGGGTTCTCTAGAGTCACAGAACTTATAGGTAGTCTCTGTATAGTAAGGGAATTTGTTAATGACTTACAGTCTATAGTCAAACTCCCCAACGATGGTCAGCAGTAGCTGTGAATGAAAACCCGAGGATCTAGCAATTGCTTAGTCCCACAAGGCTCAAAGGTGAAGAAGATTGAATCTTCCTCCTTCCAATGTCCTTATGTAGATCTCCAGAAGCAAGTATGGCCCAGATTAGAGGGTTGTGTACCACCACCCCTAAAACTGTGTCTTCCAGAATCAAGATCTAGATCACAGGTGAGCCTTCCAATTCTGCATTGTAATTCACTCCAGATATAGTCAAGTTGACATTCAGAAATAGCCACTACAGCACCTTAGACAACTTGTAAAAGGTGACTATAGTTTCTTGTATTAACATATTTAGGAGATCAGACGTCATCTGATATCAGAGCATCTTACCCTCTCTGTGTATAACATAGCACTAGAAATAAAATAAAGTGTTATTACATTGTTCATTTAATTTGTTTCTTCTCAGCAAAAGCTTCAGGTTGGGAAGGCCATTGTTAGTTAAACATCTTGTCCATCCCAAAGCTGCTGAGATGGAAATTGGAGAGAGAACCATAGGTCCTGGTTCCTGGTGGTTCGTTGTGGCTGCCTGGGAGTTCTAAGGCGTGGTGTTCGTGCCAGACTCACTGAGGACAGGACTCATGGTAACACTCTTATAGCATTTCTCTGGAACCTTAGCTTTGAAAGATGTAGTCACATCTGTCCACTCTTGATGGGAAAACTTGGAGCATGTGATCGTTTCCCTAATCCTCAATCAGATAGATTTCTTTTCTCTCTGTAGGCTGTCAAACAATGCAGAGCCCGAATTCCTGAATTTGTGCAATTGGGTTGTCAGTGACAAGCCTCACAAGCCTGAGTTGACTGTTTTGAGAGTGTATTGCAAGGCTTACGCGGCGTATTTAAGTAACTATAGTTTTGATTTTTTTGTTTTCATTATTTCCCCCCACTTCAGACCCATTATATTTGGAAGTGGTTTGGGGGTCCAGCTGTGTTTGCCTTTGGAGCCCCTAAAACCTAGCTAGCTCCTTCACATCTGACCTTCCTTGTGAACTGGGACTCACCCCTGACCAGTGCGCAAAGTCTAGACAGGAAGAGAGAGGAGAGAGTGTGGGCTCACACTCCCGTGTCTGGATGGCTGTGCTTCTGTCGGGGCAAGGCCAAGAGTGGATGAGTCACTCAGTTTGCCCAATTCTGCATTTATTTCTGCTGTGATGGGATGTATATTTCAGTGTTTGCTGCTATTTGTGTATAGAAGTGTACAGCATGCTAAATTTAGAAAATACGCTTTTCAAAATTCACACTTCGAACCCTGCAGTGACTTCATGGCAGCAGGGGCTGTTCCCATGATGTTACAAATATTAAGACCTTTACATTGACGTTAGTGCTTTTTAACAATATTACATGTTGTGTTGTTACTTTTGTTGCTGGGACAAAATATCTCTCAGAAGCCACTTAAGGAAAGAAGAGTTTGATGTAGCTTACAGTTTAATGGTAGGGAGGTGCAGCAGCCTGGCTCCAGGGGTGCTGGCAGGAGCTCGGGGCCTGACTTGTTACACCTTGGTAGATCTTGAAACAGAGGGGTCAGGCTGGAACTGAGCCTTACTAGATCCCGCTAGCCCCACCCCTATGCTTGCTAGCTAGGCCCAGTATCCAAAAGTTGGCACAACTTCTTAAACCAGCACCACCAGCTGGGGTCCAAGTGTTGAAGTACAGGAGCCTGTGGGGGACATTTTAAACTAAACCATAGCACATTCCTTCTGACTTTGCAGATATGCCTCGGAAGATTATTTTCCTTTCTCGTACCCAAGCAGTTTTCTCCCATAACACAGAGCCCCGGGAAAGGTTTTATGTTCGTTATATAAACGAAACTGGCTATACTACAGAGGCCTATTTTGGGAAACAGGGTTTCTATATTTGATCTCTTCATCCCTAAAGGGAAAACAGCCATTAAAGACGTAAACTCTTCTTTCCAATCATAAAATGAATATATTTCCATTTTCCAAAACAAAGGAAGACTGTGTAACAAAATGAGAACAGGCCTTCTAGAAGGGATCGCTTCGTGTTTGGGTGACTTCTCTTTTTATGCTTCGAGAAGTGAGCTCATAAGATCACACCATGTTTCTTATCCCACTGGTTTTAAATGTATGCTTCTTCCTCTTGCTCTGCACACAAGTTAGACTAAATGGTGTTTAGCTATGGCACTTACTGTTTATACAATTTAATTACATTATTTAAAAGAAAACTCTTTAAAAGTATATTGTTTGAATCATTTTAACAAAACAGTTTCCCATGTGACTTAAATATTCTTCAGAAACAAAATGTCAACCATTAGACATAACATAGGAAATTTAACTAGTAAGTGGAAGGAAGGACCTGGTTATGAACATCCAAATACATTTCAGATTCGTGGTTACTTTTATTTTATTTATAAATGTTAGTTCAGTTGCACAGCTTGTGATATGAGCCCTTGTATTATTATTAACGTATATTGGGAGTGAAGACTAACCTTGAAATTTTATTCCTGCTGCAAAAAGAAAGAATTCAAATCATCAGCGAAGCAGTCACAGAATCCAGCTCTCTGGATTCAAACTACTGATCAAGTTCCAAGCACAGATAATTCAGATTTTATTAACCTAGAGCAGCTGTTGTCCCTGCTGTGGTACTTTGTCTACCCCCAGTAATGGAAAAGGTCTTAGAAAATAAAGCATGCTTGTGTCGTTTTGCAAGCAGCTGGCTTCCCAGCAGCAAGCTGCTTGTGAATGCAGGAGCACTGTTCATGTCCTTTGTATGAAAGACAAGGCTGAGGTCTAGGTGCCTTTGTAAAGAGCTTGGAGAAAAGGAGAAGAGAGACCAGGCTTGCCCAGTTTCTGGACAGCATCTGGCTCCAGTGGTGAGAGTCACAGTCACACAGCAGTGGGCAATCCCAGGAGGGAGGAATGGAAGAGCTACCCAGGCAGAATCCAGGATGCAGCTAAATGATCCCAAACATGCTGAGAAGATTGAGAGGGCAGGATTCTGGCCCTGTGACACACTGGAGGATTTGTCTTTCTGAGAGCTGCTCAGATTCCATTTATTTTGCCTTTGATTCTGGCGAGGTCCTCACTAAGCACTTGATAGTCACTTGATAGTCACTTGATAGTCACTTGATAGTCACTTGATCATGATTTCTAGTTTTCTTTTAATATAGAATTCCTCCCTAAACAGTATCTAAAGTTTCACTTTTTACTGAATTACCTGTGGTCAGCAGAAGTCTAAAACCATTAAAGAAAAAAAAAATTCTTATATTAGAAATCATGTTCCAATAGGAATCAAGTGATCAAACTGTGCACCTCCCTGCTCTCTTCTACCTCAGATGTGATTCGTCTCTCTTTATCAGGCGTATCCACACTGTATATTCTGCCTGTCCGTTAGTCACTTAGAAGTCATCTTGGTTGTCGTGTTGGTGGTGCCAGTGTAAATCAGTGTGGTGGTTTACAGTGCTTGTGTTCAAATCCCCCCATAAGTAGTAGCCTAACATGATATCACAGTGCCATGCCTCACTTTGTCTCATGATGGTACTTCAGGTCGTCATCATGCAGAGAAGGTACATAAGCTACAGTAAAGTTTTTCCGAGAGCAAGAGACCACATCCACGTGGTTTTTGTTGTAGTATATTAGTATAACTCGGTTCTATTCCTATCATTTATCTCTTACTATACCTAACTGCAATATAATTAAACTTTAACAGAACAGAGAAATTAGGTAAGGAAGTTTGTTACTTGCAGTATACAGTTGCAAGCGTCTCTTTCAGTGTTGCAATAATGTGCTATTTTGAACAAGGGTTCAATCATTCGATTATAAAACCATTTCTTTCTTTATCCCCAGATTTTCTTAGCTGAAAACAGGCCATAGATTTTGTTGGTGGTGGTGATGCTGTTATACTGAAATTCTTCTTGGTTATTTAAGCTACTCTCCAAATATCAAAGAGAATAGGATTTCTGACCATACTTGTAAAGATAAGGCTGTTGGGAGCAGAGGCATGTTGAATAAGGACCTAAAGAAGATTGGCTGGTGGGGAATGTTTCCAGGAGTCTCCTCTTAGGGCACCCTCGGCATCCTCTTCTTAGTGCTTTTCCTGAATCTCCCTCTTTAGGGATCAGCCCTGTCAGTATAAAATACTGGACAAGCCTCTGAATTTATGAACGTGTTTGTTATGGGTGAAGGAAAACATGAATCCAGCTATTGACAGTCTTGCATTTAAGCCTTTGTGTGTGTGTATGTGTGTTCCTGTGTGGGCAGATGCACGTGGATGTGGCTGAGTGTACACATGTGTCTCTGGGGGCAGGAGGACTACTGTCTATTCTGAGGAGCTATGCACTTTGCTTTTGGAGACAGTCTTTCATTGACCAAGAACTCACCAAGTCGGCACAACTTGCCAGCCAGCTAGCTTCAGAGAGTCCCATATCCCCAGACCCCTAGGTTGGGATTACAAGCATGGTCCACCACTCCTGGCTTTTCTTATGTAGTATCTGGTGGAATAGAACCCAGACCCTCCTGCTTACTTACAGTGCAAGCACCTCAGCAGCTGAGCCATTACCCCAGGCTAATTTGCTTTTGTGTGTGTGTGTGTGTGTGTGTGTGTGTGTGTGTGTGTGCGCACGCACATTTTAAATGGCAGCTACCTTATAAACATTATCACTGACCCTCACTTTTGTCTCTTCAGAGTTCAGAGCCTGAATCATCTGAAGGTTTTGCTTTTGCCATGTAAACTTGCTATGCCTATTTCCCATGAGAAGACTTAGTGGTGTTTTTTTTTTCTGTTTTTGTTTTGTTTTGTTTTTTCCTAAGGAAGGGGTGCATGAAGAACATTCCTTTTAAGAATGTCATGGTAAAGTTCTAATTACTTTAAAGAGCTGAGCTCTTTCTAAACATCCTGGATCTGTAGGTCTCTCAGCAAATGAGAGATCCCCTGTGGATTCCTGCATTCTGAGTTGGGCTTAGAGTGTTGATATGCACTGCAGCTGTTTGTTTGGTTGCTCTACACTGAGAACAAAGGTGTCCTTCTGAGAGCCTCCCCCAGAGCCTTTTACTCAACATTTCCTTGATATCCCAGATGACACAGCTAAGTTTTAGTGTGTTCTGAGGGAATTAAGTGGGACTTCCAAAGATGTTCCTTTAACAAATGTCAGAGGTTTATGACATAATCATCTTCTCTTTAAAAAAAAAAAAAAAATAAGTAATCACTGGCTCTGATTTAAAAAAAAAAAAAAAAAGCAAGCTCCAGCTATAAACTCCTAATTGCCCCTGAAAACAGACTGGCATGTTTGAATTTTCCTTGCAGCTCATCTTGTTCAGTGATTAACACAAGCGACAGCCAGGTAAGCTCTCTGGAATCTAGTCTGTCACTTGCTACAGAGGCCTTTGTCTCAGGGTTTACTGTATCCTAATACAGCAATCTAGGATACTACCATCCCTGCCACATAGGATCTGCAGAGACCCCACTGGGTTGTTACATGATGTCATTTCATTCTCAGGGTTAGTGGGGACAGATGGAAATTGGCTTATTCATTTCTCTGTGTATCTGGGAATGTGTTGTTGTTGTTGTTGTTTTCCCCAGCTTTCTACTGCTGTGATGACATTTCTGAGGCTGGGTACTTAAGGAAGGAGGCTTACTTAGCCCACACTTTGAAAGACAGACTGTGAGTGTCAGCATGACACTCACTCATATGGCAAGGGCCCGGCATAGCTGTCTCATACCCAGGCAGGCTGCGTATCAGTGGACATGCATGCAAGAAGTACTTACAGGAAGATGGGAAGGCAGGGTGCAGTGAAAGCCAGGTTTGTGTTTTGTAATAGCCTGGTCTTACCAGAGGAATTTCAGGATCTTATGAGAACTTTTTGGGGTTTGGGGTGTGTGTGTATGTGTGTGTGTGTGTGTGTGTGTGTGTGTGTGTGTGTGAGGGCGGGGGAGGTCCCAATAACCCAATTATTTCCTGTTAGGCCTAATATCCTAAGAGCTTTACCACCTCTGTAGAACTGAACTGGAGACTAAGCTTTCAACACATGGACCTCACAGAGGTCTGCTCCCACCACATCCAGGCCATGAAAGATATCTAAAAGTAGTCCAGTTTTTAAATTGCTATATGATATTCTATGGTATAAATATTTAGTTAGCCATTCTGTTGTGGATGTGTACTGTGGTTTGCTGTAATTTTTTTCACTATTGCATATAATCCTATAGACCATGCTTCTGTGAGTTGTGAGGATGACCGCGATAGACAGACACTTACACAGCACTGACTGCTTGTCCAGCATAGTTCTCTCCCTCTGTCTCTCTGTCTCTGTCTCTCTCCCCTCTCTCTCCCTATGTGTGTGTGTGTGTGTGTGTGCACATGTGCGCGCACGCATGATATACCTGTGCTTGTGTGTCCACAGTAATTCTCAGATGCAGCTTGATCTTTAAGTAACCACAAGAAGTTTCATGACCCAGGCAGTGTAACAGCTATTGAGTTGCACAGTTGGGGTGTGAGCCCAGATAGAACTATATAGGTATAGATGAGAGAGTTGAACCCATGTTACTTTTTTCCAATTCTTTCTTCTGCCCTGAGTGGCAGCCACCCTCCGGCCAATCTTGGCATTGAAGCTACTATACTGCTCAGTCATCGTCTCTGTGCTTATGGTGGCCACAATTCCAGGATCCACTGGCTTCTGGTTGGCGCCTCTAGTAGCCCAGGAGATGTGTGAATGCAGCTGAAGGCTGCTCCTGCTCCACCCGATTCCTCCTCCTCGTGCTTTCAGTCTCATGTGGTTCTGCTTAGATATGCGTGGTTCTCATGATATATAGATATATTGTAGTCTCATGTGGTTCTCTTGATATATGCATACATATCTTGAGGTATAGTTGCATATGTGTGTATATATGCATACATATCTTGAGGTGTATTTTTGTACATATGTATACATATTTGAGCACTGCTCATCACCCAGCAGACCCTCCTCACCTGCCCATAGCCCCCAGTCCTTAGAATTCCAGATGACCTCTCTGTCCCACTTGGGACATCTAGTCTGGCATGTATGTGTGGGTGTGTTCCTGTGTGCTCTGGGATCACACAGGAAATGCAGAAGACCAGGAAGTGTCATCAGGTGGGCTAGCTTGAGATGCTAGGTCTGGGTTTCATTTCATGGACCTTGACTTCCCTCAGCTGTGCGCTAGGGATACGAGTCTTTCAGAGTCGTGAGGAGTGAAGGAGATGCCATAAACGATGATGACAGTTACATCTGAATTGCTCTTTTGTTTGCCTTAGCCTGTCCTTAGTCTGCTTTTCATGGAAGTTTTTCTGGTAGTGGAGCAAGATCAGGAGGGAACGAGGCCACAGCCATAGTCACCTGATGTTCTGGGCAGGACCGAATCAGATCACAGTGGCATACACATGATAGGGCTTGTTTATCTTTCTGTGATTATGGTGGGTCTTGATAGTTTCAGAATTTCTGAGTCATTCTGGAGGCACCGTAGGGCTGTGCTGTTTACCCTGAAAGGAATGCTGACCTTCACTATGAAAGTCTGTTTCCTAAATCTCTTCAAGTTCTAAACAGTTTATTTATCATGCTTTTCCATGTAAAGGTACCTATTTTCCTCGGGCAAAGTATCTGTAAACAGGCCTTTGGACAAATCCAGTTAGAATCCACTAACACAAACACTGAATGTCTAATCATCCGTGGTTTCTCCTACTTCTTTAAGCATCAAGTTAATATGATGGAGCCACACCATTGAAAGCTGTTAGCAATGTCCATAAGCATAAATCTCATGGGCAGCATGAGGATCTGCTATTTACATTTTACATTTCATATTTTTCCCAGGGAAGAAAATATCCCAGTTTTATCAGTTCATGAGCAATAAAATGAAATAACCTTGTGAATATGTTCCTTAGATTCAGTAGCTACCTGATCAATACTAGTTTCCCCATCATGGTGGCTCATAGCAGGAGGGCTGAGAGTTCAGGGCCAGCCTGGGCTACATAGTGAATATCTGTCTCAGAATATCAGAAGGCCCAAATGCTTCAGAGGCTAATTGATGGATCCCTGTGAATTGGAGGCTAACCTGCTCTACATATTCTATCCAGGGCTGTATGGTGGGGAAAAAAGAAGTCACGTATAACCAGAGTCTTACTGCTTCTGGGTGGTAGCCCTCAACAAACATGCATCCCTGTACTGTCTCCAGGACTTTCCAGTGGGATCCTGACATTGGGAAAACAATTATGCAAGCTTCCACCACGGTAGCCAGAAAAGCACTGGCTCTGGAGCTGTCCTCACAGACACGAAGGGCGTGGTTTCTGCCACTCTGCCTCTCTTTTGCCCTGACTCTCCTTTCTGTACTCAAGGACATAGGAGAACATCTGAGATGCTGTGTTGTGTTGTCCCTCCATGTGTAAATATGGCCGTAAGAAAGAACATGTTCTCGCCAGCCACAAAGGAAGTAGACGCTTTAACCCTCCACTGGCGATTGTCAGGAGTGTGCCTTTGGAAAGTGACTTAACCTGCGATGCTGATATCCTTGACTCCATGTTTCTAATAATAGAATCTCAAGGGTGTGCGACAGCTTTTAGTCTCCCGTGCCCATTTTATTTCTCATGGAGCAGTTACAGTGAATTGGAGTTCAATACATAGTAACCAAGATAGATGTGGTGGATTCCAGAACAAGCTGACAGGGCTCGGGCAGGCCTAGTTTATTTTCTAAGGCACTAAATTCTATAGGGACAGACACCTCATCTCTTCTGGCTTCATCTGATCCCTTTGCCTCACTTCATCCAGATGTATAGACTGCTCTGGAGTTGAGGTTTGACCTTTTCGTCTCAGTGCTTTTTTATTTTTATTTTTATTTATTTTATGGGTTATTTTATTTATTTACATTTCAAATGTTGTCCCCCTTCCCTATCTCGGTGCTTTTTAAATAGTTTTCAGGTTCAAAGCAAATTCTCATACTATATACAAGAGATAATATTCTTTCATCCCCAAGAATAACCCCAGAATAGGTCGTTGTTACTGTCCCATTCAACAGGTACAAAAACTGAGTCTTTAAAAAGTCAAACAGTCTTCTTAGTGGTATAGAAATAATAAGGGAACGGATGGAAATAAGGCCTTGTGGCTCTCACTTCAGCCTGGCTTCTGTCAAGGGTCGTATCGCTTCTCTCCCTTGTGAATTGTGAAATCTAAAATGAAGATAAGCCACGAGTTTTTACTAAAAAGAGTTAATATGATCAGAGTGAGCCTCACAATGGACAGCTTTGCTGGGAGCAGCAGGGCTTGCACAGCGAAACTCAGGGACTGAGGAGCAAAGGACCTGTTGGTTGGGGCTTTCAGGCTCTGGGGAGCTGATGTTAACGTGGTAGACATTTTAGTTCAAAACAAACACAGCCTTTACCTGGAGGAACTTAAAATCTGATAGAGTTGGGGGCCATGGTGAGGAAGGCAAAGAACAGAACGTATTTGTTGGATTGGAAGAGTTGATACAGAGCTGAGAGCAGTGGTGAGGAGTGTCATTAAGAAAAGACACAGAGAATTTAAAAGAACATGAACAATTTAGTGTATACTGCTGCTGCATGTATTGCTTTTCTTTTTTCTGTTACTTTATTAGGGTAGCAAACACAGTGCTAAATACTTAAATAAAGCAGTTGTTTTACTCAAAATGAAAGAAAGAAAGAAAAGAAAAGAAAAGAGAGGGGAAGAACCTGTTAGGATTTGTGTTTGATTTAGCTTATGTGTTTGAATACTTGATTCTCAGCTGATAGTGGGTTGCCTAGGGGGTTTGGGGGGATGAATTTGAAGGTTGTAGCCTGGATCGGTTCCAGTCAAGTTCCTGGGTCCTAATTGATGATGATGTGAGGAACAGCAGGCCCATGCTTCTGTCTCTAGAGAAAGAAGCCACTCAACCACTATGCCTTTGCACTACCCTTCTGAAACCAGGAATCAAAGCTCTTCTGTCTCCTGATGATCTTTTGGCCATAACAACAATATTTAGCTAATAAAGAGCTTTTGTGCTGAGAAGCATAGTCGAAACTCCGAGAAGACCTGTGGTGAGCTGGAAGTGAGGCAGATGTCTTGCTTGCAGAACGGAAGAGGGCGCTGCCTTCTTCTGTGGAATGGCTTTCCTCACATTTCCACTCTGACTGCTGGGAAGGGTGGGCAGGAAGGTAGGATGATCACCTGCTCAGCCTCAGGTGCCAGAGCCAACCAAGCAGTAGCCATCTAGAGCCCTGACCATGCCATGATGTCTATTGATTACCTGGTTACCGGTGTATACCCTGTGGTATGGTGCACTTGAATTTCAACAAGGGACATTACAGTTCTTTGTGCTTTATTAGTTTTTTTATAAGTACTCAAGGCTCCTTTCTGTACTGTTCATTTTCCTTCTGATAAACTAATTATAAACATCTGTAAGGCAGCGATACCTCAGAGCAGTCATCTACTGACCCTCTTCCCAGTGAGCTCAGAGATTTCTGAGGCTGATCCAAAGCTGGAAGTGAATGTTCCTGACCCCCACTCCCACTCTTCTCCCTTCCCTCCCCATTTCTTTCTTCTCCTCTTTCTTTCTCTCCCTCCCATTTCCCTCCCCACCTCTTTCCAACTCCCTAGCACCTCATCTTCAGGCCTTGCCCCCGTGTCTGGTTATTATTGGCACTTGATTTTATAATCCACAAACCTAACCATGGCTCCCTTGGGCAGAAGTCATAGTACACAAGTAATTCAGTCATTTTGCAAGCACTATAAATATCTACATCATGGAGGCTTCATAATTGGCTCTTTAAGGCAAGCCTACCTACCCACAACAGTAGATTTCAGTAAAATCAGCTGAGGAACAGAAGCCTGGTTCTCACAGTCAGAGACTGATCACTTAGTTGACTTATAGTGGGACCAAAAACTAGTTGGTTTCAGAGCGTGTCTGTACCATGCAGGTTGGTTGGAGAGCAATGATCTAGTACTGACATCCTCAAAGTTGAGTTCTGTCACAATCCCCTAACATAGCAAGGGGCTGTTCCTCTTGGATACACACATACATAGTCTGCACAGCTAGGATCCTGTGTCCTTCCCAGATCCCCGAGATGCTGCTGCAGCTGGATATGGGAACCCACTTTGAGACACTCAAGTCTATAAAGAACTTTCTAAGAGTGTTGCATGATTTTATAACAAGAAAAAGAAAAGAAAGCAGTGCTAACCCAGATACATACCCATGATTCTTTGGGTAAAATAACTGTTCAATGGGGCTGGGGAGGTTGTTCACTGGATGAATCACTGGTTGTTCTTCCAGAGGACCTAAGTTTCATTTCCAGCACCCACCCACATGATGGTTCACAACCACCTGTTACTTCAGTTCCAGAGGAATTCTATGCCCTCTTCTGGTCATTGTAGGTACATGGTACCCAGAAGACATGCTGACAAAATGCTCGTCAACATAAAATAAATAAATAGCTAACAAATCATTTTTGTAAAAAGCTGCCTTAGATATAAATATTAAAATTTCTTGCTTCTGTGTTCATACCTAAGTCAGACAGTTTCCTCCCCCCCCCCAAAAATACATGAGCATCCTTGTTAACTAGCAGAAAGCTGAGGCCTACGTCTGAGAAGAACTGGGTAGAGGTAGATGGCACTTTGTTATTGTTTACACTCAGTCTTAGCCAAAGGCCCCAAAAGATTAGTATTCAGTTGAATACGTTTTAAGTCAATAGAATTGTTACAATGACCAAGAAGTTTCCTTGGGGCTGCACAGCTTTGCTTGGGCAGAAATTAATAACAGTGTATCCAAGGCTCCCAAGAATGTTCAGTGTGCATGGCCAGGGAATCACTATGAATACAGCCCAGCACAAACTCATAAACCTATTTAAAACATTATGATTGCTTTTTGTATAACTCAGTTCTCACATGCAAACTTAGTAGGCAACAGTATTGTGCCACAGTGTCCAAAGATTGGACACCCCTGAGTCAGTTTACAGTATGGTCATCAGTGAAAGCTAACTTGAGCATAGTACCTGACCCCTGTAATCAGGCATTTGATCTGCAGAATATACAGACTATTTTGAGGTGTACCTATCTTGTATTTAAATTGCTCCCCTACACGTCCCTGTGCCCATTTCTTGGTCCTTTACTACCAAAACCTCTCCTCGAACTTTAGGTGAATGCTCCACAGCGCAGTGTCTAGAGTTCGAAGACTCCATCTTTGCTGGGTGCTGGGTGTAAGACTGTTGCGCAACTGTGGTTTTCTGCTCCCCTGACTGATGGGCATATAACTGTATTTGTGCGGCTGTTTTGCATGCAGAGACCTTGCAGGACTGGCCTTTGAACCCACGCCCACACAGACAGTGCAGCTTGACCCCCTTGCTCTTCCCTTCCTTCCTGCTGTGGCACTTCTCTCGGTCAAGTGCCCTTTGCTCATCAACAGAGAAGAAAAGACCCCATTCTGCACATTCAACAGACCCCTAATTAGTGGTAATCATGAAAACTGACATCTGTGCTGCTGCTCCATTCTCCATTGTTGTATTAGGCAAGTCCTGGGCTTGCTAAACAGAGCTTGCCTTCTTCTGCAGCAATGCAAAAATCACGCTGTGCCTTCAGCTCTAAGGGAGGCAGTGTTGGAGTGCAACTTGTGTATAATTACGCCTAGCATTATCAACAGAAAGTGATTGTGGCTGCATTCCAAGGCGTGTGGAGACATGCCACCAGCCATTTGGGTTATCGAAAAGAACAAGTTTGTTGTGATGTGTGATGTTTGGTGACAGCCAGCTCTCTACTTCACATGGGGTGGCTACCACCTCCCCTACTATTTTCTCTCTCCGCAGCTCTTGTGGAGTGTGTTCTGATGCATTCCCTGGACTGTTTGCCTCTGCGGTCTACTCACCTTCCATCTTTTCTTGTATCTTCCTTACTCATATCTGTTTCACTGTTTTGTTTTTAAATATACACTCTTATCTTTTTTTCTTCTTCTTTTCTAGGGAAGAGTCTCTTGACTTGGACCCATTGGCTTTCTGACATGTAAAATTAAAACACTCTAGTTAACTTTATTTTTAACCAGTGGGTGTTGAATGATTGACCCTGTGATGTGGGCTCTATCCAGAAACCTTACCCACTCCCAATCTTCTTTATTGCCCCTCTAAAGTTCATCGACTTAATAAAATGCGTGTGAGAGAAAATAGAGGCCAAGGTCACGGTGTGTCTGTGTGTCCCGGCTCACATCCAAGTGATGTCGAGCTTCAGTGGGACATCAAGGCTCCAGGATAGACCACTCTTTGAGCCTCAGATCCATAGGTGCTCCAAAGCTCCTCCACTATGCCCATTTACTCTCTGTACCCCTCTCAAGAAAATGCCACCTCTGTCCTTTTACTGGGCTCTTGCAAACACGGAGCTTTTAGGTGCTCTGTTTCAGGGTTCCTGTCAGCCAGCAATCATCTGCTTTTTGAGGGACAGCTACAAAAGGCTTTCAGATCCCCACAACAGAGAAAGTTGCTCCTCAAGTGCCCTGTATTTGGGAATGCCATGCTTTTGTGATCTTCCTAGTGCCCCAGGTTGGCTGGTGTGTGTGGAGGGACTGCAGAAGAGAGTGGGGGTGCCATCATAGACTTCATTTGGGTCTTGAACCCCCTTTGTTAACATTTGCACAGGAATGTGGATTCATCACGGTGAGCACTCCCCCTCTTCTTCCCTCTGAAAGTCTGGCATGTTTCGAAGGAAATGAGAGCCATGTGTTTCTGATTCATTTACATGTAGCTCATCAAAATATAGTTTTGTAAGAGTTCTTTGGTGTCCAAGAAGCCTTTGGAGCATTTTTATGGGACTGTTAACCACCCTCCCCCTTTCCTCTTAGAACCAGGAAGTTGGGAGGTGCCAAGAGAAAATAGAATCAAGCCTCCATTGACTCTGGCACTGAGGCAGCCCACCTCTGCTGAGACACTATGTATGGTACACTCACAGCTTCAGCAAAAGCAGAGAAGAGACTGTGGTGCTGGGAGTATGCACAACGCTTGCTGGGGCAGGGACGGGGGCTAGAACTTATGCTGCAGTTTATAAAGAGTTTTCTCTGCAAGCAAAAGGAACTGAGTTCAACCCCCACCTCTCCAAAGGCCTTGGCGCGGGCTTGTATTCTCAGCTGTTAATGGAGACACAGGAGGACCCCAACAGCTCCCTGGCTAGCCAGCCTAGCTGAATCTTCAAGTTCTGGGTTCAGTAAATAAAATGGTGAGTTACTGGGGAAGATACCTCAGTGTGTGGATACCTCTATCTGCAGCAGTCATGTGTATGTTCGAACACACACATGGACCAGGAGGGTTGAGCAGAGGATTTTAGAGCCATGCTGCTTTGCCCAGTCCCAGGTCTCTACGCTAGATGGCTAAGACTCTATAGTGCACAGATCCCGCCCAGAAGCTTTCTTTTCACTGCCATCCTTTGCTTTCTCTGTGTACACTTATGGTCTGCATGTTTAGGTATGTACCTGTCAAGTGTGCATGTGTCTGTGAGGCCAGAGGTCAACTTCAGGCACCCTTCAGGAGCCAGCTACGTCTTTTGTGTGTTTGTTTTTGTTTTGTTTTTTTTGTTTTTGTTTCTTGCCAGAAATTGGTCAGGTTTGCTGGCCAGTGAGCTCCAGGGTCCTCCTGTCCCCTGGATTTTTATTTGGGTTCAGCGGATTGAACTCTCGGCTTCATTTCATAAGCACTTACGTGGTCTAACAACTATAGGCTAGACTCCAGGGTGGCAGTTTTTGGTGCTGATGTTTTCTTACTTAAAGGTATTTCCGTGTGTCTAGTTTTCTTCTGCAGAAAAGAGCTTATAAGCTTTCAGGAAAAATCTACCTGCTGCCAGTAAGACTCCAGCCTTTTCCCCCTGTAAAACCACAGAAATGAAATGAGTCAACCTGCTCCCAGCGATGGCTCCAAGAGCAGCTAAGGGGTATTGTGTGCTTTGGGTTGATGAGCTGTAGAAATCCATTGAGAGGTTAGTATTCCTCACCTAGCCATTTATCTTAAGCAGAATGCAAGTTATTCGGTCCTGATCTTTGCTTGCACTGGCTTGCTCATTCATCCAGGGTGTTAACGAACTTTCTCAGGCCAAAACCTGGATATATGGAAATATGTAGGCATCATGGGGAGAGAAGCCAGTTTTAAAATCTTCTTCCAACTGTTGAACACACGAGTTTTTCCAGAGCCTTTATTTCATGTACATCCATACCATGAAATTAAAAAGACGCCCACATATTCAGAAACATATCAAGCCTCAACATGTATTCATGTTCCAGAATAGAATACAGGTTGGAGCCGTGGCTCAGCACTCGTGTGAAGACACTACACTTAGGTAGATATTACCCGTACGTGTTCTGTATGTTTTACTTTTTTGTGTATTTTTATTTACTTTAGGAGAACCTTACAGTCGTATTCAGTTCTTTTTTTTAACTTCTTTTGATTTCTTGAGTTTCACAGCATGTAATCCAATCCCACTCACCTCCCCATCCCTTTGTACCACCCTCTGCCCTCTCCATCTCCCTCACAACAGAAAATAAAAAATGAAAATTAAAAACAATAAATAAAACAGAGGAAACATGTCTCCATGGGAGCATGTCACAGTGTGTCCCATAGTCTACCTTTTTGCCCACACATCTTTTCTTGCAAATGTTCATTGCGATGAGTCCTTGGTCTGATCTGAGGCCTCTGGCTTCTGCTACACCATCAAGACTGGATCTTCACCTAGACTCCTCTTAGATTTCCTGTTGTTGCCCTGTGTCATGGAGATGCTACAACTTTGGATCTGTAGGACCCGCCCTTTCACACACTCCAGCAGTTCATAGATGAGGTAGGTGTTGGGGTCAACTCAGAGCCCTAGATCTGGGCTCACTGCTGCATGGCCATGGACTCAGACATGGCCCAAAGCAACACCATGGGCTTGGTCTTCACTAAGGCCTCAGGTGAAGGCAGGAAAGGCTGCTCACAACAGGCTATTGCTCTCTGCCCTCATGTCTCCAATTCCACCTCTCTTCAAACTGCTCTCACTGTTCTGCTTCTTTTTCTCTCTCATCTGTCCACTACATACTTGCATATCGTAGTGGCTCCTGCTGTAGGCAGGCCATGCACCTGGCAGTCCTCTGGGTGTTCTCTGCCCATGCCATGTGGCATGGCTATGGGTGGGCATTTGTGTCTGTTTTGTATGTTTGTATCAGTGAGAGAACCATTCTCTGTAGACTTTTGGAGATAATTTGCATAACTATAAGATGTTTTAGATTCACAGCAGCAATGGTTGCCTGTACAAAATCAATCCTTTTAAAATTGGAACATGGGTTGTGGAGGGGCTCCTGAGGCCCCCACTCCTAGCTGAGGAGATATTGGCAGTTGGTAGCTATTGGGAAGAGAAAACCACGTATCTTTTTTGAGGGGCACGGTCACCAGTAGATTATCTGTGCCCCAACAGATGGCCCCAATACTTGCATGTACAGGCAGTATTAAATCATTAGCTTGTATGTTGGAATAATAGAAAAAGAAAAAGAGTCAAATATAAAAAAGATAAGAGAAAAGAAAAGAGGGCCTGAAATGAGGTGGTTTGGTGAGAGACATGTTCAGGAAGAGGTTTGGGGCATTGAGTTGGAAGAGGAAGTAGAGGTGGATATAATCTTAATACAATATATACATGTATAAAAATTTAAAATATAAATAAAAAGCATTATTTTTAAGAAGAGATAGGAAACAGTCTGAATTATATCTTAAGAATCCTTGAAGTATGCACTTAACTTGAAATTCCATGGCCAGGTGAGAAACGTTACAGAAAACCATGTATGTATATGGTGCTCACTGGCTTGTGAGTATTTCTCAGCACGAGGAGGCAAGTGTTTTATATGAGATAGGAGAACAATAGAGGAAGATCTCCCACCCCACATTACTCTCAGCCTCTGCATGTACACTCACAGGTGTGTGCACCTGAATATTCAGGTGCATGTACACACGTGCACCACACACACACACAAACACACACACGGGGGGGGGCATACTTTCCAGGGGCTTACAGGCTATTGAAAGTGATTGCCACTGCATATAGTGGTGGTCAGATTTTGTCCTTAGGTGCTGCCTGCAGTTGGCCACTACTCCAAAGTAATACCACTTTACAGTTAATAAGATGCTGACCACATCGTTCATCTTATTCTGAGTCTCTCAGGAGACACACAGCAGAGAAACTGAACTTGCTATTGTGCGGGGAATTTTGCCCAGTGCTGTACACCAGTCACGTGCTCATTTATTCCGCAGATATTTGGGGCTTGTCACTACCGGGTCTTACTTGGATACTGGAGGAACAGTGCAGAAGACAATTAAGGTCTGGGTCCTCCTGTAGTATCTTCTAGATCATTCCTTTGTTCTAGGCCATGGAAGGGAAGTAGGCTCTTCAACTTCTTGTCAGTCAGGTTTGTGGTACTGTAACAAAATTTCTGAGATCATCAACTATGAAAAGAAAAATGGGTTATTATTTTGACTTATAGATTTTAAGGAAGGTTTTGGTCCGTGGATGCTTAGTCCATTGTCTTTGGATCCATGGTGAAGATGTGTGTGTGTGTGTGTGTGTGTGTGTGTGTGTGAGAGAGAGAGAGAGAAAGAGAGAGAGAGAGAGACAGAGACAGAGACAGAGACAGACAGAGAGAGACAGAGACAGAATGAGTATACACACAATGCACACACTGGATTCCCAATATCCCCTAGAAGAACACAGCTCCAGGACTTATCTCACACCCCCTTGGCCCCACCTGTTACAGGTTCCACACACACAGGCTGGGAATCTATTTAAACCATATTCAGCCTAGATCGAAAGATTCATGTTTTCCACCCCAACCTCAAACACAATTTTCCTCTACACAGCCCTTCTGTTACTGTGTAAAAGAAACTAAGCTATGCAAACCCCATACGGAAAGCATTGCTGTTAGAATATTCCTCTGGTCGGGAAGTCTGGAGATTTAGGAATTTTACCAATGCATTTCAGGTAGTTTAGATTTGACAGTGTCTCAAAGATCAGAAGTGTTGCAGTATGCCCTGCAAAACTTCCTTTCTCTCTTAAGTCTAAATGAACACTGTGGGCCATTCCTCAGGGTCAGGATGATACATTGTCTTCTTTGTATCCAGTGGGTTTTGAAAAATGCTGGTGGAACTTCTGAGTGTCCCCAGAACTCAGATATTTCTGAGATATCAGAATCATCTGTCCTTTATCCATTCTGCATTTTAATTATGTCACTGAAGATGCCAGCCTTTTTATTGGGACTTATCTCACAGGCCCTTTCGGGCAACAGCTAGGAGGATTTCCCATGGTGTAATAATCCTCCCTTTCCCAAAGAAAACAGGGTTATAGAAACCCTCTTATCCTGGACTGACTCTTTCCTATTGCTCATACTTCTCGGAGTCTTAAGGGAAGGATCTCTTAAGGTTTTGGAGACAGAATGGGTATGGACATAGGCAGCTACCTCACTCTTAATGAACTCCAATCCTCTCTCCCAGATCTACCAGGAGACAGTGAATGTTTGACCCAGTGAGCCTCATGAAAGGGCAGCAGGAATGCTGGGTACTGCTGTTGAGTCCTGTGAAGTGAGCAGGCTGGTCTAGATGGACATTTAAAAGTGCCTCCTCCTCCCCCTCCTCCTCCTCCTCCTCTTCTTCCTCCTCCTCCTCTTCCTCCTCCTCCTCTTCTTCCTCCTCCTCCTCTTCCTCCTCCTCCTCCTCTTCCTCCTCTTCCTTCTCCTCCTCCTCCTTCTCTTCCTCCTCCTTCTCTTCCTCCTCCTCCTCTTCTTCCTCCTTCTCTTCCTCCTCCTCTTCCTCCTCCTCCTCTTCCTCCTCCTC
>JADRCH010000017.1:7356431-7456145 GCA_019843965.1 Rhynchomys soricoides | reverse complement strand
TGTGTATGTGTGTGTGTGTATGTGTGTGTGTGTATGTGTGTGTGTGTGTGTGTTAAGGGGACTTGTCACACACAAGTCTAGATCATATCATTGTTTTCTGATACATCAGAGTTTCAAATATATAATTAAGGAGTAACCCTCGATTCATATCCTTGTGAACTCTCCCTCAACCTGCAGTTCAATTCCAGGCTGGCTGTCTCCAGGGCATAGCCGCAGTCGGATTGGCTTATGCGAGCACCATCTTCCCCATGTGGGTGCACAGTAAACACTTTTCTGGAATTGCCTTCCAGGTGTCCATTACACCCCAGGCCTGCAGTGTATGAAAGGACAGAGTGCAGGAGAGTGACAGGCAGTTATGCTAATTATGGGTCTAAGTGGGACTTGTTTTCACTGTGCGCCCCCTCCATGTGAATTATCAAGTAAAACTTTCACAAGGTATTCCCTCCTAGGAAGACAGCTGCGCGGATGAGCAGCAGGGTTTGTTCTTCCCGGGCCTTGGCTTTCAGTTTAAATGTTTGAGCTTTGGGAATGAAGGGTATGGCTGGTGCGTTGCTTGGGTGAAATGCTTTGGCCTTCCCTTTAATGGGCACTAGAATGGTTGATAGTCCATTTTGTCTCCCCTTCAGGTGTAGAAAGAGACTATGTCTCTAAAGGCTGGGCCAAGGCCTGTTTTGTATATCCTTGTAACAGACTGGAACATGAAGAAATGATCACCACAAAACCAATAACAGTGTATCAGTCGGCTTACCCCACATTTGTTCCTCTGTGGCGGTGTGCAAAGGTGGTGTCTTTCTTGCTTGTGTTCTGTTTCTTTCTGGTAGGTCTGGTCTGTGTCCTCAGCCTCCTGGTCCAGGCCAGAGAAGCTGAGTCAGCTCTGTCTCAAAGGGAAAGAAAAGAGCCCTGGAGAAAGCAGGTGCTGGTCCTTAACCTTCCGCTCAGTGCTTGGGACACAGCTTCTTTCCCCCGGGTGCATTTTATCAGAGAGCTCAGATCCAGGCTGACATCAGCAGGCTATGGAGGTGCTGTGCTCTTGGAAAGAAGGAGAAACAGATGTTCTCTGAGTACATGGCTAGGCAGGACCGATTTTTCTCTGGGTTTGGCTTGGTAAACCAGAAATCATTTGTGTTGGCCATTAGAGCCTAAGGCATACCATTGCACACAAATGGTAAAAGTGTCACATGTACTTTTCTCTGATGTTCATTGCTACACAAGTGACCAAGAACCCTTGGGGTTAAGGGCATGGTCTTCATTCAGCAAGAGCTTGTGGAGGGAGCTCGTTGTTTCCCATGTTTCTTGTTCCCATAGACACATTCCTTCCCACGAGTATTTCTTCTGGGAGAGTGAGTAAGTCTGCTCCTTCTACCAATCTCAGCAGAATTAAAAATAATAAAATCAACATATAGAAGATTGAATTAGCTCCAGAATTTGCTTGCTCCAAAACTTGGGGATGTCCTATCCCCATCAAAACTTGGGATGTAACTTCTATTGCAGTCTTCAGATATATTTTATATATTGTCAGGTAATCATTGTTTACATTACAGGCTATGGTGGGGTTCTTTTTGATATACCCATATAATGTGGAATGGTTAAATCCAACTAACATATTTGTGACTATACCTGTTTTTTGGTTTTGTTTTAGTTTTGTTTTTTTTTTTTTTAAGATGAGGCATTTGAACACACTCTTTTAAAAAAAAAAAAAGATGTATTTATTTATTTTATGATATGAGTACACTGTAGCTGTCTTCAGACACACCAGAAGAGCCCATCAGATCCCATTACAAATGGTTGTGAGCCACCATGTACTTGTTGGGAATTGAACTCCGGACCTTTGGAAGAATAGTCAGTTCTCTTAACCTCTGAGCCATCTCTCCAGCCCCTGAACACATTCTCTTCTTATTTTAACTATTCCTCTCTCTGATTGAACTTTGACCAACAGCCTTTTTAACCCCCATCCCTACCCCTCCCCAGCCCCTGATAATTATGACCTACTTCCATGATTTCTACCTTATTAGATTCCAGGTTCATGTGAAATACCATTTATTTTATTTATCTAAGTGTTTGTAAATGATACAATCTCCTGCCCCTTTCCAAAGCTGGCTAGTATTCCACTGGGTCTGTTTCTCCACTGGAAACTTGATTAAGCATTAAGAATAATGTATTCTTTCCAGTGTAATGAAAGAGTTTCAGAATAAACTAAAGACTGTCTTTTATTTGCCCGCTGATTGGTCACTTATCAAGACTTGTAAAGACATGTCAGTCTTTACAAGGGAGCTTCAGGAGAGGCAGTGAATAGCAGCCCCGCTCTTGAAGCAGCTATATTGTGGCACACGCAGGAGGTCATTGACAAGCTGTCATTCACTCCCTTGTATATTAGTTTATTCCACAAATATGAGCTGGCTGGGATACTCATAATCCTAGCTCTCGCTCAGGAGACAGTCAAGAAGATCACCACAAGTTCTGGCCTACATAATGAATTCTAAGCTGACAAGAGTTACCTAGGAAGACCTGTCTCTTAAAAGCTAACAGAAAAGAAACAATCTTGTTAATTTTTACATAGCAATGCCTTAGAAATGAGCAAAAGATTTAAAGGTACTATGCTAGTGGGATTGTCATCTCACTGGGGCATAGATGAGAAATAAACCAAGAAGTCAGTGCATGTGATGTCCATGGTACTTAGCTGTCTGTATGATAGAAACAAAGGTGAGTAGGCTGAGGAGTGTGGAGCTGTGTGTTTGGAATAGGGGTCAGGTAAGCCTTGATGAAAAGGTGGCCTACCTGTGATAGACAGGAGAAGGTAAGGAGATTTTTTGCCCCAAAGGCTGTTGAAGATTAATGGAACAGAAGGCAGAGATGGAGACACCAAAGGGTAGCTCATATAGCTGTGTCTTTACCTTTCTCCCTGGTGGTTTATCTAATGTGTTACACACTTGTAAGCTTTTCATGATATAGACACAGCTGGTGATGCCCCCAAAACAATAGTGGTGACTATAGCTATTGGTCACATATCCTGTCTGCTGTGGGAACTACATCATCCAGACATTCCAGTTGAGACCCCTTTGCTATATCAGGAACATGGCCATAAATGCAGCCCCATGTCAATCTTCAAATGTATAATATTCTTTGCACAGATGTTTTGTCATCATTCTTGCTACCTCTGGACCTGGAAATAAGGAGTGGCTTGATGGATGATTGAAAACTTTTGGAAATTCTGCAAGTCCTGTAAATAACAGGAGCTTGTTTTTGAACCGGTCAGAGCAGGAGGTGGAGGTGGGAGTTTGGGTGGAAGTGACGCCCTTCACCCTTCACAGTGGCTGTATTATCCAGGGAAATGGCAGCCTGTGCACTCTTGCTGGATCCTTCTTGCTTTTGCTTTCATTTTTGGAAAAAAAAATAATCAAGAAATATGGAAACTAGATTAAGCTAATTTAATTAAGGAGAGCCTGCTGGATGAAATTGCTAGACCTCTTTTGTAAAGTCCTTGGTTTCTGACCCATTTGCTGTTGACCCCAGTTTTCTCTTTGATGTTGAAATAATCAGATTAGAAGAAAGTGGTTATGTGGAAAATCTATAGAATAAAGATCAGGGAGTTAAAAGCTGCTCAAAGAGTGGCCAGTTTTGATTTCTCAAATTCTTACTTTTAAGAGCAATTTTTCCTCACCAATGAACTTAGCAGCTTGATGTTGAGATTGCTTGATCCAACAGCCCGCTGGCCAGTGCTCACCCCACGGAAGGTCATACATTTGAATCATGGCTGAACATGCCGAGACTCCTCCATTGGCCCACTGACTGCCCCCAACAGCAGGTAGCCTAGTATAAACCCCACCAGATAACCCCAAGGTATAGCATACTGTTTCAGTCAGCTCATTTAATTAGTTTTGTCTTTTCTATGGTAAAATACCAGAGAAAGACAGTTTTTAAAATAAGGTTTATTTTGGTTCAATGTTTAAGAAAGGATATACTCCAGCCCAGAAGGGAATCTGTGGCTAGAAGACTGAGGTGGCTTGTCAAACGGTGTTTGCTGTCAGCAAGTAGGAGACAGACAGGAAGTAACTGAAAATAACTCAAGACCCACCACCCAGTGGCAAAATTCTCTCAGTGAGGCTTTACCTCCTACATGTTGTTACTTAACTTTCCAAACTGAGGCCATTAGCTGGGGACCAAGTGTTTCAAACATGTGAGCCTGTGGGGGACATTTAACACTCAAACATAAGCCCCTTCTTGAAGGTTTACTTAAATTGTTGTTATTATTGTCAGGGGAGGGAGTGGCGGTGACAAAATGCAAGCCATGTGCTTTAGTGGGAAAATGGGGTAGAGTTTAAACTGAGGCTTACTGAGATTGGAGTCCACCTGGGAAAACTTAGGCAAGGTTATCTCTGAATACCTTCTTTCGATGTCTAACCAGGGCAGTTGTATACCTGTCAGAATATGTAACTGGGATCAAAGCAAGATAATGTGTGCAAAAAGCAGTGAGCATGCGTTGGCCTGGCATCATTATCGGTGGGTCCTTAGCAAGTCCGTGGCAGGATTAGTTGTTCTCTGTGTTTCCTGACCTCTGGAGGTCCACCTCCACAACTGGCAGCCTGTAGGCTAGATGTGGCCAAGAGAAGTGTTTGGGCAGATCAACACCATGTTTCAAAACTGTTCAGAATTTGTTGCCAGAATTTAAGAATCAGATTTTTACAGGAAAGTCTGGGTTTCTGGCTTTATTTGAAAATTGAGAGTCTGGCAACCCGATGCCTCCCCCTCCTTTCCCACAGGGCCAGCAGTCAGCAGGAGCTGGCAGCGTCCCCTACATAGAAAAGAGTACATTGGGCTATTTTTCCTACTGATGTACCTGCCTAGACCCCTTGAGCACCTGAAGTATTGACACTACTCAGTATAGACATTAGGCTGAAGTTGGAGCAGATTTTCTGTGTGTGGGATTGGTACTCTGAAAGTCTACCTACAAGCTTCGAGCTGTATGTGTATGGCTCTAGTTTAAGAAGGCAGACATCTCTGGGCTCCTCTGAACACTAAACAGTTGGCATGCCTGAGGAGAGGCTATCTCTTTGGTTGAGATTGCTGCCGTGGCAGCAACTAATTGGCAGTTATATTTAGGAAAGGTGTGGGGACAGTGGGTCAGGAAGAAAATGAGCCTCTGTAACCAGGTGTACAGTCTGACTGTAGGCTCACAAGCCTGTGTTGCGTGGGGAAACATAAATGGCTGTGATTATGAGTGGGGGAAATGAGAGCAATATAACCAACATAGTGAGGCGTGCAAGTGACTGTGGGGTGTAGCCAGGGGCAAAGACAAAATTCAGGTGACACCATACAAGCAAGGAAGTTCATTACAAATGCCCCTGGGGATAGAATCGGTGCTCTTGAGAAAGTTGGATGGTTAAGTGGTGTTTCTTTGGTGCACGTTTTGCCTGATCTTTATCAAAACCTATTAAACGTGTCACAACTAAGTAACCTATCAGATGATATGCTGGTTCAGTGACCTGCCTCCTTAAGATTTAAGATTCAGGATTCATTTTTGAGGCACATATTTGGTGACTACATGCCAAAAATTTCCTTGGTTTTTCTTCCTAAGAGACAAATTCATGTCCTTATGTCTTTTGGATGAAATTCACTTAAAGGGGAAAACCCCACATTTGATCTGGATTGTTCACACTGCTATTTAAGAGACTGCATTTAGCTCTGAGTGACATTTACAATTTTATAAGCTGTTTGCTTCTTATGCTTAACCCAGATTAATTCAACCAGGTACATCAGGACTTTTTACAAGATCTCTTTAGTGGTTACTTGGATTTGTTTTTTTAATTCTCAAGATATCAAGTTTTGCTTAGTTTTAATAAATACTTGAATATGCTGTCATGGATGTCAAGGCTGTGTGTGTTCATGCTAGTTCACAGCCAATGTCCATTCCTCTGAGTGAACAAGTACGTAATCACAGTTCTGTCATTTGATAGCAGTCTTATGTAACCACTTAATTTTTATTACCAGAGTGTCAAGTCATAAAAAGTGTCTATACTGTGCTCAGTAAAAGAGCCAGACCTCTCCTAGACATCTTTGTGGTCATTGTTCCAGCATGCCAGTGTTAACTTGGGACTGGGAGAAAATTCTGCTCAGCAGAACCCATGAGGCAAGCCTCCCTGCAGAGTGCCAAAGAGAACTGGTTATCCTATTGTTCCGCCTTAGGCTTTTGTTGAGGTCACCACAGCTTAAGGAATTGTGCCAGAGAGACTTGAAAAGATGTTAAGCCACACTAACCATCACAGGGACCATGATGTGACAACTAGAGCTCTATGTTGTTTCTAGGTTCTAGGCTTTATGCCAGGGCTTGCTGTGCATTAATGCTTGCTGCTTTCTTAGCAACCCAAAGAGGGAGGTGCTGACTCTCCTATACTTAAGAGCAATGAATTGGAGGCCCACTCAGAGGCAGTAAATGACTTTCTCATTTGTACAAAATTTGGCATATTGGCAAAGTGTTCAAATTTGCTCTCACCCCAGTCTGATGGACACTTTTCATTCCCATTGTCTGTCTCCCCTCAAGGACAGAAAACTGTCACAGAAAAAAGTCATGGGTTGTTCTTGAGTTGGGTTGGTAACTGAAGTCTTGATTTGTAGGAGAGAGTCATTAAAACTTCCTCTTGTGGTCCACTAACTTTTTAACGCTTTTATTCAACTTATCATAAAATACATTATACTTCCCTGTTATCTTGAAGAACATGCACTGGGTGTAATTTAAATATCTGTGCATCACAGTGACTCTGTAGGAAGAGTAGAGCCTGCCCTTCTCTGCCAAAGGAGTCAATTGCACTTGAGAGCTCACAAATCTCTAGTTTTGTGGTCTTTTGCCTCCTAATGGTCTATCTGCTACTATGGTAGTTTCAGTACAAGCTTCCCTCTTAATCTGTTTCCTTTTACAGCCAGCTCTCTGGATCCATTGTTCCCTCTCCAACCACTGATCACACATTCTCAAATACAAAACGTTCTACAAGGCACTATATAGTTAGACCAGTGGTGGTTGGAGGTTGTGTTTGTACTTGAACACATGAAGACCTGTGTCTGTGTGATCATTCTTTAAACAGTACAGTGTAACAACAACGTATGCAGGCTTTCCACTCTGTTAAATTTGTAAGTCATTAAGAGCTGATACACCGAAGGATACTGGAGGGTGTACCCTATGCAAATTCTACTCCATATGCAAATTCTGCTCCTTATCAGGGTCTTGGGCATTCATAGAACTGGGTACCTGAGGATGTCTGTTCTGAGACAGAATAGCAAGTAAAGGTAACCAGGCTTTTGTCACTCAAAAGGAGCTTGTGTTGCCCAAGGGGAGAGAAAGCTGGCTTCCTGGATGCAATTTCTTTTTTCTTTGTTGTTTCCTTTTTTCTTCTGTTCCCCCACCTACTTTTTTCTCCTTTTTTTTTTCTCTTGAAAAAGAACTGATCAGTAAGTCAGTTAAAATGATGTAGATGGATCCAGGTATTTTGAAGAACGTTCTCTTACTTTCTGTCTAACCCCTTACTATACCTTTAAGGACAAGTACTCACTAATTCTGCATCTTTCTTTCCCCTGTTCCCAACCCTCAGTGTCCTTTGCTTGATGACTTGACTCTGAGATGGCAGAAAGGCCTATTTCCTGGATTGCCTTGGAAGGAATTGTCATCATTGTGTTGGGTACAGTGAGGTAGGAGGGCTCAGAGGTCCGACTAACATTGTCTTTGTCAGTGTATTGCTTGGTGAGAAGACTTTGAGCAGAGGAAACAAGCAATCCTTAGGCCATCTGTTTGCATCTCTGCACACAAGGAGGCTTTTTTTGAGGCTGGGTTCCAAGCTGTGTCTCCTTGAAAAAATCCGCAGGTAGGTGTGCTGGGGCAGAGTGGAGGCTTCAGACACCTACATAGCCTCTGTTTTGCAGGTAAGTAACAGAAAGTTAGATCTCTCAACCCAGGAAGTTAGATCTTCTTTCAGCCCTAGGGTTTCTTGGTCTGTGCTCAGAAGCATAGAGAGTGAAACAGAACTTAAGCAGAAAGTCAGGGACCAGTATTTTGCCTAAAGAGGGACTTCGTTTTTATTTGCACTTGTGGGTCCCAGTTCTGAATTGATCCTTCACATCCCAAGGCATGGAACATTTAATAAAGAAGAAGAAAGTCTTCATCACTGTTCTGAAATGCACATTCATCCATTCATGGTACCTAAGTCCTTTCAGTGAATGTAAATTAAGCACCTATTGAACTGTCCTGGGGTTGCTCTTACATCCCAGGATTTAAGGGAAGTCCCTGTTAAATGTATCTGCTTGTCTTTTCCTCCTATTTGGAAAAGACATTTATGTACAGGGCCACATCCTCCCCCCAGACCCCCACCAAACAAAATGCCGGAAGCCTCTAGCAGGAGCCCCTCATTCCTTCCAGCGGTGCTGTCCCTTCTCAGCATAGTTGGTGCATCCTCTCACCTATCTTGGCTTTTTCATCCTGCCTGCCTGACCCTCTTATGCTGTGGGCCTGATCAAAGGCACAGTTAGAAAAAAAGCAATGGTGTCAACCAGCCAGACCCCCCGGAGCTCCCAGGGACTGGACCACCAACCAAAGAGTATACATGGAGGGACCCATGGCTACAGCAGCATATGTGGCAGAAGATGGTCTTGTAGGACATCAGTGGGAGGAACAGCCCTTGATCATGTGGGGGTTCGATGCCCCAGTTTAGGGGAATGCCAGGGTGGGAAGGCTGAGCGGGTGGGTGGGGAGGGGAGCACCCTCATAGAGGCAGGGGAAGGGGGATGGGATAGGGGGCTTCCAGAGGGGAGACCTGGAAAGGAGATAACATTTGAAATGTAAATAAAGAAAATACTCAGTTAAAAAAGAGGATGGGAGAGCAAGCCATGGTGGCAAATCTTCAGATGAACAGAAATTTCAAGTCACCTTTATGATTTCATGTGTAAAGCATGGTGCAATGCACAAGTCATTTGCTGCTTCTTCCTCTGTGGCCCAGGCTAGCCTTGAACTTGCTATGCACCTGAGGAATGCCTTTTTCTATGACCCTCCTGTGGCCATACCCCAAATGCTAGAACTATACAAGAGTGCCAAGCTGCCGGGTCATCGGTTTATTTTTGACAGTCTCCCTGAACAGTTGCTGTTCTTGAGCAAAACCTGGGCCACACAGTCCTTTTGCAACAGCAATCTACTGGAAATCGCCACATCTGTTTAGTTTCTAGTTTTCCTAGCCTTCCAGAGGTTTGTTTTTATCAGTACCTATACTGTTGGCCATTATCCTACAGAAAGGTTTTTCTCCATAGTGTCAACTTCAGACTCCATTAGAAGCATCCACGGCCTTTAGAAGGGACCCTAGGGAGTTTAGCTTCCCATGATGCTGGATGAAGCAGGGCTGGACACTCAGAATATTAAAGAGCAGCCTTGTAGAACCTGTTGTTCATGGTGTAGATCTAAAAGCTTCCAAGGCAGCCACGTTAGGAGGAAGAAGAGGTCTTGCCTTTCATATCCTTGGTCTGTGCTGAGCAGGCCTTGACCTCAGATCTCTCTGCACTTGGCTCCTGATCTTGACAAGAGTGATTTGTCTGGATTTGTTGTGTGTGAACATGGGCCAATGGGATTTTGCTGTGGGGCAGGAAGAGCCCTCATGAATGGAACCCTCCACATCTGTTCATCAGAAGAGAGATCTCCCTTGTTCTTGTTTGTTTGTTTCCCATTCTGAGTAAATGGCAATTTATTTTCTTTGGTTGGTTTTTAGGTCAAGGGGTCTCTCTGGGTGGTCCGGGACATGATGTGTAAAGTGATGATTTAGGGTCCCTCTTGTCTTTGCAACAATACTGAGCTCCAGTGACTGCAGATCTGGCAAAGGCTCTCTGTCTGTTAATGAGGGTGGTACATTCTTCTCACAATTACTTAGGCCATTGAAAGCAGCCCAGGGAGGCAGCCACTTTCCCTGGTGCAGCTTTACTCATGGCCTTGAGATTTCTGAGACCAGCTCACAGCCTATAGCATTTTTCTAAGTGCATGTCCTCATTTTTGAGATTGAAAGTGGCCAGGCTGACATTCAAGGTCCTGTATGGATACACTTTTTGAATCTTCTATTTTGCCATAAGAGAATTCAAAAACCCTGAGGAAGAATTGCCCAACGTACTATCTGTTGCAAGTTCAAGGACCTCTGTGTTCAGGCTGCCCTGAGCTCTGCAAGCAAAGTGGCCCTTTCTGAACTTTGTTCTGTTACCGACTTGATGAGATTCTCGATAGTGTCATCTGCAGTATAAAAAGGCCACACGCTGGCTTGTCTTCAAGGGGTCAAAGGAATGAGTAGGGAGGTCTGCTTTTCTTAGATGTGTGAGCTGAGTTTTGAGACCTAGCCCTGAGGTCCCCTCTATGTGCTGTCTCCTCTTTTATTACAGTGATTCACAGCAGGTTACATTCTGCCTGGGCCCTTGTTTCATGGAAAAGAAAGGAGGAGGCCTAGAGTCTGGGAGTGGGAGGCAGGACTAGAGAGTGAGTATAGACCATACTCCGCGCTTTATTGCATAAACAGCGTTCTGTGATTTGCTTTTCGTAGATAGTCCGTGCCCTGTTTTTCTCTACCCCTCCCGTAGCCAGATTAATGAAGCCAAAAAAATCATTCCCATAAGGGAAATAACCTTCCCAGTTTCTGCTGGTAAGACTGAGACTCAGGCACTGAAGTCTCCTGCCAATGAGACTTTAAGGAAGGCTTTGGTAAGTTCTGTGTTTGCCTGTCCTATAGGAGTGCCCGCGAAATACTCTGATAGATTCAAGTTGCTTTCACAAGTATTTGCTGAGCACTTGTTAACATCAGAGCTGTGTTTGGTACACAGTGGTAAGTGATAGCCGTACGTATTTGTGGTATGCTTATTGTTTGCCAGATGTCATATTAAGTGATTTTCTTGCAGCACCACACTTATTTTTGAGTGATAACATAAGGTTGATATTATTTGCTCTCACAGATGATAGAAAAACCCTCTGCCCAGAGAGGTTCAGTAACTGGCTGAGGTCGAATAGCCGGGGTGTGGTAAAACCAGGACTGGAACCCAGAGGTCCATCTCTAATGCCTATGTTTTCACCATAAGGTTCTAATCTCTGCCCTCCGGAAGCTCCAAGTCCAGTGAGGGCACAGACAGAAGTGAAGCAAGCATCAAGCCAGTGTCCGGGAAGGAAAGGGGCACATCAAGAGAGGTAGGCTAAGAGAGTTCAGCTGAGGAAGCCAGAGGAGAGGGGCTCTGTGAGGGTATGAGATCTAGAAAAGCCAGCCATGTGCCATGTACGGTGCCCCCTTCTGCAATAAGAAGATGACATTTGTAAGCTTGAAAACCAGAAAATCCCAACCCTAGGGCCTCTGAATAGCTTCCCTGTCAGCAGCGAATATGGTTACAGGTAAAGGAACTTCTAAGCTTAAAAAATATTCATTATCTGTCTAAAAAGGAATCCTTAGCTGCTTGGCGGATTTAGTGTGTTCTTATTTTATTACATATGTTCAAATTTATAAACATGAAAGAGAGCCAGCCTTTTCAGTGCCCACAACAGGCCTCATTTCTCAAACCCTCTCTCCACTCCCAAATGTGGGTAAACAGAAGGAACGAGTTTTTTGAAGTCATGCCTCCAAAGATTTCCTTAGTAGTCTTTTATGAGGCCTGCCTCTTTCAAACCTGACATGCATTCATAAAACACGATGTTCTTCTGCCTTTATATACTTAAAATCAAAAGATAGAAGGGACTCGTAATTCTGTGCAAAGAAACCCTCAAAAGAACCCTGACTTTACAGATGCTGACCCACGCTGTTCTGGGCAACATTAATGTATGCTAATTTATTTTGTTGTTTGTAACAAAACAGGACCACCAAAAAGTTTTCTGATTGTTCTTAACTATTGTAGTGTAGGAGGCTGTGTGTGTGTGTGTGTGTGTGTGTGTGTGTGTGTGTACATGAAAACTTGCATATACAGGCTCATATATGACATTTGTATATATGTATGGAGTCTGAAGAACATCCATGGGTGTCCTTCATTACACTCCATCCTCTATGGTTATTATCCTATCACTAGGCCCTGGAGCTTTCTGATTTGGCTACACTTGCTAGCCAGAGTTCTAGGGCTCCCGCTGTTTCTACCCCTCCTGCCCTAGGATTACAAGCATGCATTTTATTTTGTTTTGTTTCTGTTTTTCCCTGGATTCCAGGGATCAGATGCAAGTTCTACATGGAAAGCCCTTTATCAACAGAAGGGTCTCCCCAGCCTGAGGCAATATTTTTTAAACTTTTTGAAACAATACTACCTGTATTATTAAAGAAACAACTCTTACCTATCTGTGGAACATTTTAATCCTGACACACATTGGCTGTTTTCCCAAAATGTACAGTAGGATTATGTTCCTTTTAATTTGCATGCCTGGTTAACAATGCCACCAATCTCAGCTATTCCTTTATAAATGGAAATTAATTAAACAGGGAGCTTGCCAGTGTAAACATATCCTTCTAAATATAGATTTCTGCTCTGTAACCCTGTCTAGGGAGGGAAAAATCCCTTTTATTAGAAATGGCTGATCTCACTTCAAAGCATCATGAGAAGACCGACTTCTCTTTCATTTTAATACAGAGCCTTTCTGAGCCTCAAGGATGCACCTGGCTACAGGCTCACTGCAAGGCCATCCTACAGTGAATGGCCACAGGGGTCAGAGCTGTCCCAATGGACTTAGCTTTTTCTAAGCTCTATGTATTGTATGTAAGAGGCTAATGTGTTTATCAAAGGGAACTCAAAATCTCTTTGTGATTTCCTACGGCGCTGAAGGTACTTTGTATTATTATTGTTTTTAAACATCTGTTTTTAAAAAATTCTTTTGGGGAAAGGAGTTATTATGTATTTGTTACATAAACTATCTTTTTTTTTAGTTCTCCTAGCTAGACTTTCAGTCTCCCCTCTTCGTTGATACACTTATGACTTTAACTACATTAAGAGGATGGTCACATCTATCGTGTCCCATCTTCCTTTTTGCAAGATGATTTAGTAAAGTAAAAGCCAGACCTTCAAATCCAAATGTTTCCCATATACCCAGAAAACAAGTGTCTGATGACAGGCGCAGTCTCCAGGAAGAGCAAGCAAGCCCCCTGCATTTGCAAATGAGAATTCATTCACGGTATTGAACTTCTCCATCACCAAATTGTAAATTTGGGAAATTGGCTCCCAGACTCCCCTGCTCCTTTTACAAGCGCACTCTGGACCCTTTCCCAGGTCTCAGCGAATGCACCCCCATCCCCATTCATTTCCAGGTCTCAGCTAATGCACCCCCCCTCCCCATTCATTCCCAGGTCTCAGCGAAGGCACCCCCTCCCCATTCATTTCCTGCTGCTTTCCCAAAAGCTTTCTGCTTCCTTTCTGCCAGCTGAACATGTTTGCTCCTAAATGGAAACAGTTTCCAGAAAGCATTCACAGCAGTGCCTGAATAAAGGAGGATTCATGTCCTGCTGTGCTGTACTGGGCTGAGGTCTGTTTGAAGCCTTCTGTCTCTATGCTAGATCACCATACTGCATTCTGGACCTATTGCCAACTGCTCTGTTTCTGCACTTCTAGTTTTCAGTTATTTGAAGTGCTGTAATCCATTTTCTTCCATCACATTCCCCATATTCCTCAGAAAAACCATGGGCTCTTTCTCCTAGCAAAGAATCACCACATAGTTTGTTTGCTATTTGATGCTTTCTATGTGTGGATGTGCATTATGCATATATATGAATACATACATGGATATATGATCATGTATGAGCAGCTATGGTTATTGATAACTTTTAAAATAGCTTTATTTGTGGTTTTTTTTTTAATATATAAAGTTCTTTGGAAGTACCCTCTCATGTTGCCTCTAAATAATAAGAATTCCTCCTCATCAACTGTGCCCACCTTTATTTTCTTGCCATATCTCATTAGCTAGAACATCTGTGCTTTCCTAAGACCTAACTTTCATTTAGACACATACCACTGAGGTGTGAGTAAATTCACAGTTAACACTTGGGTCCCAAAGTAGTATGCTTCAAGTTATATCATTAAATATAAAAGCTGTGGCCTTACAGAAGTAACTGATCTCCATGCAGATTCTAGAGAGCATATCTTCCTTAGACAGGTATCACCTTCCACAGACAGCGACAACGTTCTGAGACGACAGTCAATACATTTCTGCAATACAGATACTTGCTCGATGTTGGATACCACATTAAGAGGTAAAGTTTCCAAGTAAAGCACCAGGCATTTGGTTTGAGATACTGTGTTGTGCCTCTGTGCTAGCTGTGCAGGTGCAGTAGGGTATGGACATGCCGTAGTCACAGATTTCTGTTCCCCCAGTTATAACTAACGAAGGGCTACCACCACCAAGTAACTCTATCCTGAGAAGGGAAAATCTATTCACTCAGCAACAAGGCTAATGTAAAACTGGACAAAGAACCTGAATGAATAATAGGTCTCAAAAACCAAAAGAGGTCAGATTTCACTGAACCATTTAATCAAACTCTCTGAAAGCTGGCCCTTCTGCAAAGTCCATTTTGTTGCTACAGAGACTGAGGCTGAGGAGCCAGAGAGCCTATTAGGCATGGTCACAGGGTAGTGATAAATCTGAACCTTTCTAGATGATCACTTTGTACATTTAACTGCAGAACATGCTGGCATGTCGCTGTGATGAATTTAAAAGTCTCTCACTGATGTATCAGTAAATGGAATGTGTAAAGTTAAATCTAAAATGACTCTACATAAGAGGGGGCTGCTGAGTGCATACCTCGTGAGTGTCGTTTTGCTAACACTCTCTACTGGGGATCAGTGAGTGTTTTCCAAAGGTCAGAGAGTGGACATTTCAGGTCGGTGAGCTATTACACATTTATCACAGTTTCTTGGCTCTCCCAGTGAAAGAATAAAAAAAAAAAGGCCTTTGACAAAACAAAAAACCAAGTGGGTGTGGCTGTGCTCCAATCAAAACTTTATTTCTGGAAAACAGAAATTTGAATTTCATAGAATTTCACACATCACAAAGTAGAATTACTTGGGTCATTTAAAAGCTCACAAGCCTCATAAAAAATATGGCCCAGAGGCCAGCTTTGACTCTTCAGCCTTAGATCATCATCCTTGCCCTCTGTGTAGAAGTAGGTTTAATCCTTGGAATGAATATAGAGATGTATGTTCAGCTAATTCTTCAAACTGCCCTTACTGGGGTGGGGTTGGGGGTACATTTATTTTCTAAACCCGAAAGAAGCTGCTCCTGAAAGACATCCCCAGCTAGGAAAGTGGGGTTGGTAGATATCATCTTTGTTCTTGGCATTCTGATGAGGTAGCATAGGAGTAATAGGAAAGATTACTATATGGTATCCTCACGGCATGAAAGATGTGTTAGTCTCACCAGGATCTGCACCTCTCCCCACTAGCGTCTTAGAGCACAGGACTGAGTATATTTTGTAGAGATTGGCTTGTTTTTAGGTCATAGGGTGGAGGTCTTGATTCCACTCTGCTGTGTTGGATGCGACTCAGAGACCACAGAGCACTAAGTGAGCCCAGTGTCTTTTTCATCTGGCGCCATCTGACCACCCACCCCTCCCAAGTGCACATTTTGATCCTCTGGAGCTTGGCAAAGCTTTTGTCAGCTGATCTCTACTTCTTAGAAATAAAAATTATTGGGCATGGGGGTGGGGGGTCCAAGCTCTGGCTCCAAACTTGTTCAGAAGGCAAAAGTCTGATCCACGGCTGAACAGGGCTGAAAGGAGGGTGCTGGAGCTGCCACCACATGGGCTGAGGTAGAGTCTCCTCAGGGAGAAAATACACTGACAGTGGGTCCCTGGAACTTTCTCCCCTTCGATGTGAGAAGTTCTCTATTCTCTCATGCCAAGATCCCTTGTTTGATTCCCACAGCATCTGTCACTGGCTGCTGTCCCTGGGAGACACGCCTAGACTCAGGCTTTCTGGTCCAGTTTTGCCAAAGCTGGAAGTATCGCCACTTTGTGAAAATAGTCCCATGTCTTACTCCCCATGCAGGGCTACACCTGGAAATCACTGAGCATGCTTCTAAGGAAGCAGCAGGTCATGCTCAGGCCCCTTTTGATGTTCCCTCATTGTGGTCCCACAAGTCAACACTCCTCCCCATTCAGCGTATGTCCCTTTTAGATTCTGCTCTGCATTTCCCAGTAGGAAGCGCCCCAGTAGGAAGAGAAGTGGGATTTCTCCTTCTCTTCCCATGCATGGCCTTGTGCCCGAGTCCCCTTGTGCAACTTGCTGCATTCATTCAGTACTGTGGTTGGTGTCCTCGCCATGGCGATGCATGTCTATCTGCCTGAATGCTGATGCTATCCCTGTCTGTTCCCCTTTCTTTCCCACTTCCTGCCCAGTACTCCATCTCCAGTCCCCTGGCTGACCAGAGAGAACCCTGCAGAAGAGGAGAAGAGAGGAAAATGAGGTTGGGATACTTGCTCTCAGTGTTGCCCCGCCAAAATGTTTTTAGGATAGCTGCAGGTAGAGAGAAAAGTGCCCTCCCCCACTCAAAATGTACTCTGCAGAACACTTCAGCTCTCCTTTGTTTTTGTAATTATCAACATACAAGGTTTTGTTTTATTCGGAGATACAGTCTTATCAAATTTCCCACACTGGTCTGTAGCTCGAATCTTCCTGCCTCAACCTCCCTACTGTGAGAGAGCTCGGGACACCATGGGACACCATGGGACACCATGCTAGCTGCTTGCTCTCCATTGAATCGACTTCTAGTTGCTGGTACAGTTCCCATTCTGTTCTTCATGGGAGTCTCCCTGCTCCCACTCTGCAAGGCAGTCTGACTGCAAAGTATGCCATCTTCTCGCTGTGGGGCCTACACTGTACAGAGGCTGTGATCTGTGTGTGTTCACACAAAACTCTCGCACTGAAAGCTGACAGTGGTCTCATACTAATTAGCAAATGGGGCCTTTGTGGGGGTAACGATGTTACAAGGGTGCTATCCTTGTGAAAGAAGCCCAGGAAGCTGCCTTGTAGCTTCCCTCATGTGAAAACAGCAAACAGGATGCCTTCAGAACCCTGGGAGCAGTTCTTTACAAGACACAAAAGCTGCTGGTGACTTGATCTTGGGCTCACCAGCTTCCAGAATAATGAGAAGTGTTGCCGTCGCTGTTGTTGTTGCAGTACTCTGATGGGCTGAGACCACATAGCTATACCTCTTTCCTCTCCTCCTCTTCCCCTTCCTCTCCAGGTTGTTCTAAGATATGGTAAAGCATGTATAACCTAAAATTTGTCATCTGCACCACTTTCAAATTATTTAATTATGTCCACAAGAGGCACCTACAAGAGACGGGAAAAGAGTGTCAGACGCAAGAGCAAGAATTACAAGTGGTTGTGAGCCACCCAGTGTGGGGGTTGGGCGCACAACTAGAAGTCTTGCAAGAGCAGCAAGAGTTCTTAACCTCTGTGCCATCTCCCAGGCTCCCCTTAGCCAATTTAGCATCCAACCCGGGTACATTGAAGACATGGATACTGTTGCACAGCCACGGCCACTATCCACTTTTGTACTGATCATCTCAAGCTGAATGAATCAGATGTCAGTTCCCACTCATCTCCTGACCCTGCCGGGGCAAATGCCAGTTCTCCTTTCTGTCTCTGTAACTGCAACTCTGTAACAGCAACTGGAGCTACCCCCTCACTGGAATGGTAGCATTGGTAGCTTTTTGACTGGCTCATTTGCACTTAGCATTAACACCCTCTGTGCTCAGTCGTATTGCTGTGTGTGTTAGCATCTCCTTCCTTAAGGTTCAGTTTTACTCTCATGTGATGTATCACACTTCATCTGTTCACTAACTGATGAATGTTTGGATTGCCTCCACCTTTAGGCAGTTCTGAATAATGATGCTCAGAATTGTGGATGTGCAAATATTTCTTCGAGACCCTACCTGCAGTCTAGGAGGAGATACATTTCTAGGAAGAGACTTGCTGGAGCACATTTTATTTCTCCTTTTATTTTTGAGGAAATGCTGAATCTTTCATCTTATAGTATTTGTGTGTTTGCTTTGACCAGAAAGATTTCTGCTCATGTTCACCTTACATGGTAGTCTGTTTCAAAAAACCTTACCTTAGCCACGTGTGTGAGGTCAGCTGGCTCACCATGTGGTTTTGTCTTGTCTCATTTTGTTACATATTTTGATGCTGGCATTATTTTAAGTGAAATATATTGCAGGTACTCTACACCATTGTACTTGTGAAAGCTGAAGCTGTTTTCAGAGCAGATGTGTAAATTACAGATATGGACTCAGTTAAATGATACACTGAGCATTTCAGCTGCTATAACGACAGGCTCTACAAGTACCTCTTACTTTAGAAGACTCTTCTTAGTGTTTCATAGCCATCCAGCCTATTTAAAAGCCTCTCAGTGTCCTTTCAAGCTTAAAACTGCCTGTGACTTTATATTTGAAGACTCTTATTATCTAATATCTATCTTTTCAAAAATAAGTTACAGGTGCTGAGGATATATTAGTAAATTAGCATGTTGTGGCAGAGTTGTGACTTCTTTTCATGTGGGGAGACCCTGTTTGACTCAGCGTTAGTAAGGTAGATTAGTAAGAGAGACATTGATCTATTTAGTATTGTATCATAACTTTCCCTATTAGTCCCACATAGGACTTATCTGACGAAGTAATGATAAGTCTCATCCGGGAAGCACCTAATGTAAGGTACATTTATCTACCTTATTTATCACTTTCATAAACTCAAAAGATAATAGAACTGCCCTCTGCATTTGTCAGGTATAGACAATGAAAGTCAGAGATGTGAACTCAATTAGCCACAGTCACAGATAGGAAATGGAAGATCCAGGTTTGACCCTGACTCCTTCTCACTATGTCACCCTTGCTGTGTGCATACATGCCCACACTCCTGCCTCCAGTTGTTGGGAGCCTTCACCTCTATCCTTCCATGATCATGGGACTTGATGAGAGTCTCCCAAACCCGGCACAGCCATAGGAATAGCCCAGCCTAGCAGCCTACACTTGCCGTTGTGTGGAGCTTTTTCTGTGAGTTGTAGGAAACCTCTGTGCCTAGCCCCATAGACAAATGAACACAGCCTGCAGCAGATCAAGACCATAAATGGATTTGTAGCAGGCAGCTCTGGAAGGCTCGGGCAGGTGTCCAGAACACTCTGTCCTGTAACAAGTGTAGACCTTTTCTGGAGTGTTTGTTTTAGATGTCAGAGCTGAGTGTAATTCTGGCCAGAGTTAATTCCATACTTCTTGTGGGTACCTATTTATAGGTCTGAACTTATAGCTATTTTTTATCCTGCCTACATAGAGCCATAAAGGCAAAGATTGGTCATTTGATTACCTAGAGGGTAAACCTAACATATGGCAAACATATATACTCACAAGGACAAAGAACAGAGGAAGGGTTGGCTTTGTTTTCTTAACATGTTTCTGCATGTCAAGTAAAAAAAAAAAACAAACTGCCCAGTAGGAAAGTAGGCTAAGAATGTGATCGACACACTTGTGAAAAGTACTCAGCTTCATTAATAAAGAAGGTGCAGAACAAGTGATGCTGACAGATGTGCAGCTGTCTGATAGTAGGCAGCACTGAATGCATCAGCACATGCAAGCATGCAAACCATTGGTGGGAGGTTAAATTGGAGCAGCTTTTGACAGTACCCATAGAAAGTAACATGCTCATCCTGTTTTGGTTGTAAATTCCATACTCTTCATTGTGCATATAATCATGAGAGGGTATGTTGAGATACACACACACACACACACACACACACACACACACACACGGGTGTTGCTTGTAATATTATACAGTGAAATGAAACACTACTATGGCAATATAGCTCTTTGCTTAGAAACAAGCAAAATGTTAAATGAATGGCAATTTGGGGCTGGGAAGATGGATCAGCAGTTGAGAGTACTTGTTGCTGAGGACCAGAGTTCAGTCTCCAGCACCGATGTAGTAGCTCATAACTACAGTTCCAGAGATCTGGAACCTTCATCTGTTCTTTGAGATCACTGTATGTACATGGTACACTTACATGCCGGCGAGTCACATACACATAAAACAATAACATATCTGTAAAGTAATAATAATAAATAATAGTAATAACAGTAAAAGCCAACATGGCAACCCGTCCAGGAAATAGGAAGCTCCACTCTAAAGAATGAGGCAGATCTGCAGGTGCTCAGTTGGGTAGGCGCTGCAGCAAGGGTTTGTAAGTTGTCCCATCCAGCCATGTCTGGGTGCTAGCACTTGCCTTAATTCAGAAGCACGCAGTCACCCTTCACAGTGTTGGTTAGAGGACTCTTGTTTTAGGGCTGTGCATAGGCCTGGGCTGGTGCTATTTGAAGAAAGTTATTTCCTTGTGCATTATGGTCATTAAGAAAGCAAACATGTTTGACGACTGTGTGAAAGTGCTGTAACCTAAGATAACCACATATAACTGGATCTGCTCTGGACAAGGCAGTTATGCACAGCAATGCTTCTGAGAAAAATAAGGAGTTACCCGTCGGTGGCTGCAAGCTTCCTTCCAGTGGGAACTGTGATCTGGAGAACTCCTGAGCTCCGCCTCTCAGTGGAAATTCATCAGATAGAGTCTCATTTGAAACCAGAGTGCAGCGATGTCTAAGAGATCATTTCCTTTTAACCAGTGTTGGTTTGGGCATCTGTGTGTATGTGCTTATGTGCTCACATGTATGCATGCATATGGACATCAGAGCCTGACCTTTGGTGTTGTCCCTTAGGAATGTTCTACCTTGTGTTTGACGTCATTGTCACTCACTGGGATCTGAAACTCACTGACTCAGCTGCTGAACCCCAGGGATCTGCCTGTCTCTGCCTCCCCAGCACTGAACTTACAAATGCATCCTGTCACACATTATCAGAGAATCTTCCCCCGCCCCCAGCCCCTTCAATGCAACTTTTTGAGTAATAGGGGAAGTACATTTCTTTCTGGGTGTTTCCCTGGGTTGATTGTTGGTGGAAAAGAAGATTCTCTCAGTTTTGGGTCAGAGGAGGATACTTAGGCTTTGCATCCTGGTATTCCTTGGGTGGTAGACTTCTGAGATTTGGAGGTAATCCTTTAAGGGCCAGTACTTTGGGGACCTGTTGCTTTGCTGTCAGGTTGGCTGCAGACATGGCTTCCTCCCTGTGTAATATAGCTCACCTTGTTTCCTTACGTGTATTCCTGGCCCTTATAGTCCAAAACCTACAGAAACCATCCCAACTCTTAACCAACCCATCCTCCATGTCCAGACTTTTGTTGCCAACTTTTTAAAACCCAAATCTTGAAAAGAGTGGTTCTTCATTACTTCACACGTAAACACCATGCCTCCAGTTCCTAGTTGGACCTTGTGCCCGAAGCCTGCAACATGAAAGAGAGTGGTTGAGGCTCATCCTCCCAAACCTTCATAGCATTGTCTCAACTTAAACTAAGCAGCACGAGCAGACCCCAGACCTCCTACTCTGGAGACCCAGCTCTTCAATCTTTTTTAAAACTAACTAAATAAAACAAAACAAAACAAAAAAAACTTTCATTTTGTCATGATCAAAGGAACATTCTCTAATCCTGAAGATGACTGTAAATACCCTTTGTTTGTCTAGCTTATCCCACCGAAAGGTGACTGCACATCTGCAGGACTAATCACCCCTTTCAAATGCACTGTATCTGAAAACGAGATTAAATGCCCCCAATGGCTCTCTCTCTAGTGTTTGCCCGAGACAGTCTGGCCATTAAACATCCTTGTGGCCTATCAAGGAACATACTAACTGGAAGGTCATGGAAGAAGTGTGGATAGAAACAAGCGGGATTCTTCTAAACAGTCTGCCATTCGTTATTATTAGCTGTCTCATCATTGTCTGTATCAATACCCTCACTCCTTTGTGTTCCTTACTACTTTAATGGGAGTTGATGCTGTCAGAAAGATGGACAGTTCCTCCGGAGCCTCACAAGCTTCTGGTTGAGCCTTAGTTCAGGACGAGCATGGTGCAAAGCTAAGCAGAGAAGCAGCAGAGGCAGTTATGGGCATGTGATCGTTCACAAGTTTGCTTCCCTGGTTAAACAACGTCTCAACTGGCCAGAGTCCAGCATGTTAAACCTTAACCTAGGCAGAGTGACTGCTACCTGCTTGGAACTGGCTTATCATTACCTCTGACGACCACCTTTTATGGCTCTGAAGAGCTCCTAAGCAGTGTCTTATCACCACCAAGTCTAATCGTCATTAATGGGGCAGTGCACCAATATGTCTCGGTCACTCCAGAGTTAAGTAGTTTATGGCCAATTGAAGAATTTTTAATTGTGGCTGTTGTGGGGGGAAAGGAGAGCAGGAGAAGAGAGGAGACAGCTCACCGGAGGCCATTTTAAGGTTGTGTCTACAGGCTTACTCTCTTGTAGCCCTCTTTCAGGTTTAATTCTTGGTCACTCTGTTTTCTTTCTGCCTTCGAAAAGCAGTTAAAGTAGAAAGAAGCAAGGCACCCTACAAGTAGGCCTGGTAGGTGTCTGCTCTGCTGACTCTTAGGTGACTAGATACTGTCCTGGGTGCTTTTAAGAGATAACTTTCTAGAGCCCTAGTTTTTCCACCACCCCTACCTACAAATGTTCTTTCTCCTCTCTTCCTTTATGCTGAGCACAATGAGGCATCTGTTGAAGAAGCCCTCAATGTGCAAGGCATTCTACATATCTAGTTATCACTGTATCTGTTAAACTACATGAATACCCCCCACATCCATGGCCAGATAGACACTTTGGAGACTACTAGATCAAAGGGGCTTGTCAACATTGAATTTTTTGCATAGATATGGAACATACTTTCATTTTAGGATTTAAAACAATTTTTAAATCATTGTAAAGGGTTCAATATGTTTACATACAGGACATGTTGGCTCTGAGGCCGTCAGTAGAGCTCTACCTTTTGCCTTTACTATGGCTCTAGCCTGTAGCTGAGGTTTGATAATCAATGACAGCAAAGCCTCCAAGAGACCATTTCCACCTCTTATTTACTGTAATAGGAATGTTAGGACAACTTAAGTTGAATGTATATTTCAGATCGCTTCGAGCTGTATTTATAGATGCAGAGAGTTGTGTCTCCCTGACAGAAAGCTACACTGAAATTCCCTTATGACACTATTGAATGCCTGCCTTTGGGTTTTATGTTCCCAGGGGATTGTCCACACGAATGTATGCAAGGTTAAAAGCATGGGGACCACTGGTAGCGGGTGTGCTTCAGCCTTCTGCACAAGGGTTTATGAAGCTGGCTGCAAAGTGTTTTATTGAAGCAAGACAAATATTTATGAACAATTCCAAATCATCTGGTTTGAAATGTAAAGTGTGTTTGGTGTGGGGGTGGAGGCCCAGGTGTTTCCTGTCTGAACTTGGACTGGGTCTCTGCTTTCAGGGGCTTGTGGGACTGTGCCTGTTCCTAAGAAACCCAGAGTCATCCAGCGTCCCTGTTAATGCCTGCACAGTGGAGCATGCTCCTGCAAGAGTATGGGGTTTAACATATAGAGAAGGTTTCCTGAGAGCTAGGAAATGGCTCAGTCAATGTGCTTGCCACACAGGCATGAGGAGTTGAGTTTGATCCCTAGAGTGTACAGGTCTGGTGGGGGCATACTTTAAATCCCATCCCTGGGAAAGCAAAAATCAGTGGATCCCTAGGACTCCCTGGCCAGCCTGCCTAGCTGAATTGGCTGGTTCCAGGGCAGTGAGAGATTTTATCTGGGAAAAAAGAACAAAACAAGGTGGACGGCTCCTGAGGAAAGAGTCCCCTGGATTGACCTCTGACCTCCACATGCGCATGCCCTCCCTGTACCCTGCATGCATGAACATGCACACAACTCACAAGCTCCAAGCTTTTCTTAGCCATACTGTTAAATTTGTCCCTTAATTTAAAAAAAAAAAAGAATGTAGAAAAACTGTGAGCAAAAGCCGAGAGTGAACTTTTGCAAGGCCATAAGCTCCGGTCTTGAACAAAATCCTGTTAACCAGGGTTTCCATCCTGGCCTCCCTGGCTTCTGCCTTGTTATGTCCCTGGTTCCTGTGAAATGGAAATATTATGTATTCACCCAGACATTTGGAAGCCATCCATGTCAATATGGGCCGTTGTGATTTAACTGTCAGCCCCCACAAGGCCCTGCTTCCGAAGGGCTCCTTTTAAACTGAGCACAATGAGGTATCTGTTTTAGATGTGCCCAACAAGCTTTGGTTCAAATACATGGATTCCTTTTCCGTTGGCCAGCAAGCTGGGTTTTTTTTTTTTTCTTTTTCCAGTATGCTCCGTTTTGTCTGTTGGTGCTGTGGATGGAACTTCAGTGCAATAAGAAATAGGACCGTTTTCTGTTTCCATTCCATGAGCTGCCCAGGGACCAGCTGCCCCAGGGATGGGGTTTCAGAGACTGTGCCACTGTGAAACAGGAACTATGGGAAAGCTGTCCCAAATGCACAGGAACCAGTGTGAGTGCTGCAGGATTTGACCACCTGCAGCAGAGCTTGGGCTTGCCTCTGGTCCTCTGGCTGAGAAATGGGGTCCAGGGAATACCAGGCCTCATTGGTCTCAAGTATTCTTATACAGACAAGACAGGACTGAGTGGGCAGGGCAGGCTCTGCTTCCTGCTTGAGCCATTTTTATTTTTATTTTTGCATTGACTGAAGTTTCTCTAGTGACTTCATTCTCCGGAATGGACAGAGGCTAGGGCACACAAGGCTAAGGGCTTGTTTATTTGTTCTTTTTATTGGGCGAAAAGGGTGGTTTTTAATAGAGAAAAGCAAATGGAAAAAATCAAGTCGAAAGGATTGCTTAGCTTTTCTGGTACTTTTTGCTTCACCATCTTCAGTGTTTTGTTTTATTTTGTTCTGTTTTGTTTTTTCCCTCCATCTTTTGAAAGTATGTTTCTATTTTCTTCTTAGAATTGTACATTGTGTAGAACTTGAGCCATCCCTCAGCACCCCCCACCCACCCCCCACACACCCCATTCCTTGCACTCCAGATGCTGCCTCACTAAAGTGTACCTCTGACATGTGTTCTTCCCACCTCTGTTGGGTACTCATGTGATCTCCCAGCTACCTCCCTGGCTTGGCCATCTTTGTGATGATCACAGAACAGAAGACGCTAACCATTGGGTTGTTGCTGGATATTGGGTTTGTCTCCACTTCTGCTTGCTTTGCCAGGCGGTGATGCTCACTGCTCTGACAACCTCGTATATTTTTTCCTCGTGGCACAAATGTGTTTCTTCTCAGGTGGCCAATTATAAGTGCATGTGGATCCTGGGTAAAACCAGTGTATAGAACCCTCGTTTTACATTCTTGAGAACTATATTCACAACAGTCATATTTGATTCCTGCCTAAAGAAGAAGAGGCAGGAGACACAGAGGATCCAATGGATGCTTAAGCCGAGAAGTTCACCAAGCTAGTCACAAACCAGGGCTATTATCAAAATACTTGCCTTTGATAGGAAACATTTGTTTGAGGGCCCGTTTCCATCCCCCCAGCCCCACCCCCAATGTCCAACAAAGAAATCAGTCACAGTAAAAGAAACAAATGGCTTTTTGTTGTTGCCACTCCTTTCAAGATAATCCGTTGTTGTCAAAACATTTGCAACTGTGGCTTTCAAGGAAAGAGTGGGAGGGAGCCCAAGCCCTTGTGTCCCCAGGTGGAAACATTTGCCACGGTTTTCTTGTCATAGAGCACACTCTCATGCCAGGGGGCAGGGCTGGAGGTTGTCTGCTTGGTATTTATTCAGGTGTCTTTTGGCAAGAATTGATTGTCCAACCAGAACCAAATGATAAGGCTTATAATTGCTTCTAGGGGGCATTGTGCCATTTGAAGGCACAAATGCCAGAAATCCCCATTTTAAATGTAAGTTCTCTTAAGAGACAAATTTGCACTCCCTTTGGACTCCCAGCTAGGCCTGTCGGTGAGTTTGTACATGTTGAGATCAGGCCTGCCTTGAGCCACACCATGATACTACAAGACCCAAAAGGCCCCACCTGCTATCCAATTGAGTAGCTGGATAAAAGAGGAAACTGAGGCAGGCAGGCATTATGACTTCTTGATGTTCATTCACAAACAGTGGAGCCATTCAAAGGCAAACAGAGAGCAGAGGACTTCTTGGCCTCACCAGGGCTGTGATCATGTCTGTTTGTGGCATGTGAAATGTCCTTTAGCACCATCCCAGAGCCTGTCACCCACAGGATGCTAAGGGTTTGTGCTATTCTGAGACCACACAGTGCTAGGACCAGGAAGGAAAGCTGATTACTCTGTGAGACTTGGAAAAGTAAGAAAGGAAAAGTCAAACACAGAGAGATGGAAACAACCAAGTAAGTCTTGGCATTTTAAAAATTATTACTTACCCAGCTACCTTCCATAAAGGATTTGGGGCAGGCAGCTTCTGAGAGTTAAGTCCCATAGCAAGCTCCCCATCGGGTGGTGAGGGTCCAATAGCCACAAAAAAAGCTTTCAGATAAGGAGTGAGACAGGCTGGGTTGGGGGACTTGGTTTTGCTGTAGAAAGTTTTAGGTCTGTTTAAAATCACAGTCATAATAAGTAAATAGAAGCTCAAAGGGACACAGCTGCTCATTCAACAGTAATTTATTCTCCTTTCTTGCTTCCCCTCCTGCCTTCCCCCACCAGTCCCTCCCACCCCACCCCTGGGTTTTAGAAGACATAGGGCCTTGGTTACAAGGGAAATAGACAGAATAGGAAAAAAAATAATTTTTCAACTTATCAGTTCTAGCTGACATGTCTTCCCATTTCACAAGGGTGTAACAGAAACCCCTTTCTGATTGCATTTCCAGAGAAGTTAAGAAGAGACTATTTGTAATCATAATTCAAATTAAAAGAGACTAGTACTTTTAGGTGACAGGCTGCTTACCGGCTATTTCTAAGGATGGAAAAACCGCCCATTCCTAGATCGCCCCCTAGTGGCCCTTCAGGTCTCTGCAAAGGAAATAGCAAGGCTGGTCCTATCTCGAAGCACACCAGCCTATTGCCTCCCTCTGGGGTGGAACTAGCTCTCATAGCTGGTATGGAAAAACTTGGGCTGGCTTTACTGAGCAACTTCACCTGCTCGCTTGTGCTCATGCTCTTGCGCTCTCGCTCTCTCTCTCTCTCTCTCTCTCTCTCACTCTCACTCTCTGAACCTGGCCATTCCTGTCGCCAGATTTTTTGTTTTGAGACAGGGTCTCCTATAACCCAGGCTGGTCTTGAACTCACTTTCCAGCCAAAGATAACCCACCTCCACGTTCTCAGTGCTGGGATTATGGGCATGTACTACTGTGCCCCATTTATGCAGTGCTGGGAATAGAAATAAGAGCTTTGTGTATGCTAGGCAACTATAACTGAGCCATATCCTGAGATTTTTGGAGATGCAAGATTGGCTCTGTGTGTCCAGCTCTGGATCAGAGTAAAAGATGCCTTCCCAGGAAATTACTTGGGCCAATGCCCTGTTTCTAGTTCACAGCAACATGGTGAAGGGGTTATAGGGTGGACGGTAAGGCTCAGTGGGGGTGTCCAGTCTGTGTAGGATATTTTATGTTGGAAGGTGAAGAGCAGGTCAGGGGACATGCCTCACTTGCAGAGTCTGACTTAGAACCTTTCAAAGTAGCCTTCCTCACCATCTGCAGTCCAGAGACTGACTTGGACTTCATATCAGCCCACCTCCTTCTTTGCCAAGTATCCAGATGCCAGCAGTGACATCTCTTCTGGTTCTAATTAGATCTAGTATGATAGAACTCTGTAACTTCCCCAAGTTACTGACATAGTGCAGTTCATTTAAAAAATAAAAATAAAACCTCTCAGTGAGAAACATCACACAAAGCAGAAGGAAAACGCAGCCTGCTAGCTCAGGGTATGTCTTCTGTGCATCTTGCAGAACAGACCCACTTTAGAGGGATACCAGAAACTATGAGCTGTGTGTTTCATCACAGGTGGGTTTGGACCTCAGAGTTTTTAATGGCTGCATAGTGTTCATGTGACTCTACTGTAGGTTCTTACCTGTTGCTGTTGTAGTCAGGACTCTGAGGAAGAGAGATGCCCTGAAGATTGGGTAGGTCCTTTCTTCCATGGCACAAATTTTCCCTAAGCAGAGTGTCTTAAGATTGAAGTCCTTATACCATTAGCATGATACCACCCCAGAAAAGTCATGCCCTCCTTTCTCCACTGATAAAATCTGGAGCTGATCTTTTTCATGTGGGTCCAGGGGCAGTTTAAATTTTAACTTCTGTCATACTGTTAAGGGTTTTTTGTTTTGTTTTGTTTTGTTTTTAAGACTTCATTATTTAATTACTGGTTGTTGCTATCTTAGTGGATCCAGCCATTGTTTCATTTGGCAGTGGCGACTTACACTTCTTCTCTGGTGGAACACATGTTACCTGTCCTGTGACTGGGCTGGCGACTCCATCTCGCTTAGGTTTTGAAATGTATTTTGAAAGCTGGTTCCCTGCTAGCTATCGCCCCTCTCATCTCTGCTGTGGACAGCTATTCTCCGTGTATCATTTACTTTTTCTGAGGTAGGAGGAAGGAAAATCATAAAGTACACGATCAGATAACTAACATTTCCTATCCCTTGGCCTGCACATTAGAGGCAGGCATAAAAAATTTGGCTCTATTAGCCTGGAACCTAGAGGTGTCATGCATACTGCTTGGTGTACTTTGCCTCTAAAATTCAAATGTTGCCAAGGTTGTCTTGTTAAGACATTGTAAGAGGTAACTGGGTCATGAGGGCTTCTCCATCATACACAGGGCTTCTCCTGGCTGAGGCCATAGCTTAGTTTGTAGAGTGCTTGTCTAGTACACACAGAACCTTAGCCCCAAACCCTAACACAATGTAAGCCAGGCATGGTAGAGTGTGCCGGTAATCCCAGCACTCCAGAAATGGATGCAGAAGGGTCATAAGATCAAGATCACCTTCAGCTACATAGGGAGTTGAAGGCTAGCCTGGGATACATGAAGTCTTGTCTCAAAAAGAAAGGAAGTGGGGAGGGGAGACAGAGGGAGGGAGTTCAAGGCTAGCCTGGGCTACATGAAGTCCTGTGTCAAAAAAGAAAGAAAGTGGGGAGGGGAGATGGAGGGAGGGAAGGAAGGAAGGAAGCTGACTTTATAGAGCATAGGGTTGGCTGCCATCTTCAACCATGTGCACACACAGAGGGAAGGTCTTCACACCCAGGGCTGACACCTCGATCTTAGGGCTGCTGGTGTCTAGAATGTGCTCTTTAAAAACTCTATGTTCTGCCTGTGCTGTGTTTGGCTTTATACTTGTTCTGAAGTCACATTGAGTATGTTATTCCAATGGAAACATAGGCACCTTCTCGTGAGTGGAGACATGATGGGGATGCCATCATGTTTAGCTTCTTTTCCTTACCAGCTGGCATCACAAGGCTGTGGTCTTTTGCCATCTCTGTTGGGGTGGTCTTGGGGTGAATATGTATCCCACATAAATGAATGTACTGACAGTGATTAGAATAGTGATTCTCAGCTGACTTGCAACACAGATATTCACATCACGATTCATAACAGTAGCAAAATTACAGTTATGAAGTAGCAACAATAATAACTTTGTGGCTGGGAGTCAGCTCAGCGTGAAGAACTGTATTTAAGAGTCACAGTGTTAGGAAGGTTGAGAACCACCGATCTAGAAGGTATCGAATGGTTCTTGAGTGACTGGAACTAAGCCAGGAGCTCAAGGTTCATCATCAGGGTGGGATCAGGGTGGGGTGTGTGCTAGGAATGGGGGATGGGGCATGGGGAATGGGGGATGGGTGGGTCTCTTAATCCCGTGTGGCTTCATTTATTGCTTCATATGTTAGACTAAAGTTCACTTTATTCTCTTTCTGCCCAATTTTTCAAAATGACATAAAAACCACCTACAACCTTAAATACATTGAAAAACATACAGCCCTTAGGTACCGAATGTGTCAAAGGTTAAAAGTAACTTTTATAAGTTATTCAGTGGTATGATCTGATAAGTTTGATGATAGAGTATTTTTCAGAAGGTGGACAGTTTGACAGTCTTGATTTGGGGCCTGCTCAATCTACTGGTTGGTCAGATGGTTTCCTCCTATTTTAATCCACTGGTGTTCTGTCACTTTTGGTTAAGAAAGAGGTGCTGTTGTGTCATTATTTCTAGTTTGTATATTGTAGTCCGATACTCTTAAGATAGCAAGCAGCTTGATCCGGTAAGGAGAGTACTCTGATCAAGTCTTGTGAGTTTTAATTCTAAGCAAAGCCTTACACCCTGGACCCCGAGACAAAGGCTGTGACTCTAAGCGACCAGAGTTTGTGTGGAAAGGTCTGTCAAAGGGGGCACCTCTGACATCATTATTCATGGAAGCCAGCTACATAAAGTGGCACGCATGTCTAGAACGATAACTTATTTCTTAATTAAAAGAAGAAAATCTTTGCCTTCAGCTCCGCAATCCCATACTCTTAAATTCTGAGCCTCCACCCTCAGGTGTCACGCTGTCTCAGAGTACGAATGGGATTTGACCGTAAATCAAAACCTCAGTGGAATATCATTTGCAAAGAGCCAGGAGCAATTGCTGCAAAAACTATTTTCCGTATCCCAGGCACATTCATTTCAGAATATGGTCGATGTGTTTCTTCAAGCGTATTTGAGAGAGTTTTCCAGGAGGCCCTTTGTGGAACCAAGCCCTGTATCCAAGTGGTGTTGATTAATATTATAAGTAACATTATCTACATATACTTAAGTGAAATAATTGCGAATTATGATTTTCATGCAAAATATAGTACCTGGATGGGTATCAGACCTTTTACAAAAAGAAGATGGTATGAGATTGAAGCTGTGTGTTGCTCACTCACTGGTGGATGGTTGCCTAGCATGGGAGGGGCTTTTGCCTGTTTCATGCCTATCGGCCACACCTCCTACCCTCTCTGCACATGTGGTAGATTTTGGAGATGAGAAAAGTACTTAGTTCAGGGAGCTGTTGAGTCGAAGACTTACTTCACTTTCAAACAATGCATCACCCAGAAGACAGAGTCCCTGCAAACCCTGTCAGATCGATGGTTGCTGCCCAGCAGTGGCTTGTCAAATGGTTGTCCAGGAATGACTGTGGAGATGTGTGGTATGCCCTAATCCAGTCTGCTGCCTTGGTGGAGATGTTGATTCCAGAAACATAACATTCACTGTTTGGAACGAGAAAGGTTGTCATGGAGATGGAAATCTTCCTGGTACCATAAAAGCCCACTTGTCATCAGACTGAAGCCCCATATTTGCACAGGTGGTTCTGCTAGCTGAGACGACGGGCCAAGTAAAAACAAATCTTTTCTTCCTGAATGGAGCCTTTGTGTCCAAGAGAATATGATTCCTTTCCTAAGCCATTCAATTAACAACCCATTATCAACTAATTAAATCATATGTAAATTTTATGCGAGTTCCTTTGCCACATGCACCACACAGTTGCTGACTAACCCTGTATTCTGTGCTATCAATGCATATTTTTATAGAGCAGTGCCTCTCAACCTGTGGGTCACAACCAATTTGAGGGTCAGACGACCTTTTCACAGGGGTCATGTAATACCATTGGAAAATACAGATATTTACTTTATAATTCCTAACTATAAAAATTAAAGTTATGAAGTAGCAATGAAAATTATTTTATGGTTGGGGGTCACCCCACATGACCCCACATAATGCACATGAGGAACTGCATTAAGGAGTTACAGCATAGGAAAGGGTGAGAACCACTGCTCTATAGTATTGAAGTGAAGACACAGACACATCCACAGTCAGCAGTGAGATATTCATTTCTGTGTATGAAGAAGCTAAAAGCAGGGAAGGGTGCCTATCTCACACATGCCTCAAACAAGCCTTCTGCATCCACAGATCTGCAATGGCCAAGAAGTCCCTGTGGCTGGGATTTCTATCTCACTGGGTTGTGTCTCCAAGGCAGACACTGTGTACACAATACAAAAACTTATCTGTTCTCCTTCAGTCCCTCCCTCTTCCTGCTTTCTTGCCTATGTGCCAGGTTGTAGAACCCGATCTTTGGATAAATTCAGGTTAAAAGCCCTAATTGTACAGTTTTCATTTCAGTCTGAGATGCTTTTCTGTCCCAAAGAAGTTCAAAGCTTTTACCAAGTTTCTCAAGACAACGTCCGGAGGCCCCAAGACAGCTGACTTCAGTCGCAATAAAGGCTGGGCTGTATTTTTGGAAACGTGCTTGTATTCTGTCACTTAAGACTTTGCAAAGTTGGGGAACAAAACATTGGGTGATGTTCTCTATAATAAAAAATAACTACCGTGCAAAGGAAAAATAAAGAAAAAAGAAAGCACTTTCATTGTTCACCAACTGAGACTGCATGGAGGTCATATCAGTAGGAATAATATTCCGAATAAAGCATTATATATGATAAAGGACTGATGTGAGATGAAGAGCCCTTGAGACTCTAGAAACCTGTTATTTAAAGAATGAAACCATACTTCCATGAGGTTTTAGAAATAAAGAAGCATTTGTGCATGTATATGCATCCGTGTGTACACATGTGTACGTGTGTGAGTGCATGCTTGTATGTGTGTGCCTGTGTGTGAGAGAGAGAAGATGTGTGTTTGTATGTAGAAAACCCAAAACACAAAGGAGCCACTAGACCACATCTAGATTTGTTTCTAAAGGGAGCACTAGTGTCCAAGAGCACGTTGACTTCTTTTGGAAGTCTTTAGTGAGCCATGTCCTTTATGGCAATTGTTTGTAATAGACAACTAAACATTTAACAAAAGAAAGCATACAGATAAAATTGCTTTATTTAATGCAACAAAACTGCCAACTGTTAGTGTAACGTTTTCTGACTGGAGAGTTGTAGTGATCTACCTAGCCCTGGAGGGAAAATGGACAAATAAAAAAAACAAGTTGTGCTTTTCAACCTGTCCATTTGTAAGGAAATGTGAAGAATCTTCCTCCTGGTTTTTACACTGGGTTGAAATCCACATCCTGTAATGAGGGTGTTTAATGATGCAGTTGTGCCAGAAGGTGGCGCTGTGATACCATATGTTTTCACAATGCCTTTCCCCAAGAGGTGGGTTGTAAGGCCGAGTTGATCTTCAAGGATTCCTGGCCTGAAAAGCTACTTACTGCCCTTAACCAAGTTGCCTGTTCTGGGGTCACACAGCTAAAATATGCTATTTCTTGCCCTTTCCTGATTTCCTGGCACAAAGTCCAGGACATAAAGCATACCACATAGGCACTCAGAATGGACTGCCTTACCTGTCGGAAAGCTCTAGAGCTGGCTACAGAGATGGCCCAGTAGGTAAGAGTGCTTGTCACACAAGCACAAGGACCTGATTTCAAGTCCCAGAACCTGGAGGTTGTAGGGAGCCATGTGTGGTCATGCACGCCCATGTATGCCTATAACCCCAGCATTATGATAAGATGCCTGGGGTTTGCTGGCAGACAGACCAGTGCCAGTTTCAGTAAAAGATCATGTTTCAGAAGAATAAGACAGAATGTTAAACCAGGATAACCCAAATCCTCCTGTAGTCTAGCCTACACACACACACACACACACACACGAGAAAGACAGAGACAGAGAGACAAAGAGACAGAGAGAGACAGAGAAGGAAGAGAGAGAGATTCAGAGTCAAACTTCAGGAAGATGAATTTTAAGTAGTGCTAATGAATATTGAAGGGAATTTCAGTTGTTCCTAGTCTTTTAGAGAGAACAAAGTGTCACTGGACAGGCCCCTTTGACAATTCCCTCCTGAAGAGTAGTCATGTATTTAGACACTAAAGGACCTCACTACGGAACCTTCTTTTATTATGAAAACGTGTCATTCTGGTTGCAGCTACACTGTAATTTTGACTGGAAACATAATGATTACCTCAGAGAAAGGTTTTACACGTGATTTGGGGGCCGCAAGTGTCTTCATCATGCGTCTCAGTACACCAGCTAACCCAGGGTTCTTTTGCAGAGCGCTGTGTTTTCTTTTGTTACTTGCCATGTTTTGTGTCTCTCCTTAATAACAGGGCTCTAAGGAAAATGCCGCAGGTAGTCTGCTTGCTGGAGACGACTTAAGGAGCTTCATTGTCTGGTGGCGGGTTGTGGCATTTAGACAGCACTTATCACCAAATATGGAGTCAAAGGGCCAAATTTATTGTAGCGTTATTTTGGTTCTGTGGAAGAGACATTTTTGTTTTGATTTGATTTGTTGTTGTGATGGTGGTGGTAGTGGTGGTGGTAGTTTTAGCACTGGGAATCTCCCCCATGGACCTGCACATGCTGGGCAAGCGCTCTGCCACTGAGCTGTCTCCCTCAAAAGCATAGCATCACGTTGGCCTCTCCTTGTGCTGTTGCTCATGGTTTTTACATCGGAGGCACATGATGTGTATTGAGAAAGTCATAGCTTAGAAAGGGGAAAGACTGGAAGTTCTGGAAGGGAGTGGAAGACATTTGGCCCTTCCTCTGTGGGTTCTGCATTCCTGGAGTCAGCAAACATACAGTTTGAAACTGTTCACACACACACACACACACACACACACACACACCAGTTGAATCTATATTGCTAATATGCTGGCAAAACTACTGCCATGTTTCTTGGCATTATCCCTTCGACATTTCAGCTACTAACACAGTATATTTTTATTGAGCATTTAAAGTGTCCTAGAGATGTTTTAAAGAGCACTGGAGGACACACATAGGTTACATTCAAACACTGTACCATTTTGTATAAAGGACTCAAGCATCCCTGCGTTTGGTATCCACCAGAGTTCCTGGAACCTACAGGGATCCCAACTAGATAGGTAATCTCTTGCAGTCACTAGGGAGGGTAATGTAGCAGGCACTATAGAAATGGCAGGAAAGTTATAGGCAAGATAATGTGGCTGGCCAGGGAACACATTCTTCATGATCTTTGCACCTACAAGAATGGGCTTATAAAGAGTAGGTGGAATCCTGAGTGAAGGATGTCATGTCTGAAGCTCATGTATATCCCACTTGGCAGTATAAAGAACTTGGATGAATGCCACCAGCTCAGGCAGAGAGTTGCCATGTTGTCCATCAGAAATGGACATCAAGTGCAGAAGTTGGTTATGCTATTAACAGCCCCAAAGCAAACCAAGGGAGCTGCAGTTGGGTGTTGTGTTTTACAGCTCCAATTAGGTTCATGAAACCATAGCCAGATCTCAGCAGGAGTTTGTAATGATAACTCGTCCTTGAGGTTTGAACGATTTTAAATATTTCTGGATTATCTGGCTGGACATGGTAAGAGCAATAGATGAGAAAGTGGTTTACCAGAAGGATGGACAGTCCGATGCTTGATCCTGAGAATGAAAAGGTCTGTTGGAAGAAGCCAGATGTGCATAGATGGGGCAAGTCCTAATCAGACTAAACAAAGAAATGAAAAATGCAATTCAAAATCAGTGGGATTGTCAGAATCAGTTCACAGACACAGTAATAGGTAGTTTAGTCTTTAAGAAGAAATAAAGGCTTCATAATAGGGAGTTCAGAGTTAGATGGTAGAGACCAATGTTGAGATAGCCTGGAAGGTAGGTGGTTTCAAAGGGATGACACACCTGGGTAGAGGTTGGAACTGATAGGTCGCTAGGCTCGATAGAAAGATGTCCCATGAGAGGACCAGGATTTTGCTCTTCATTCAGTCTGCAATAGGGAACCACTCTGTGTGCTACAGCAAGCGGGGGCTGTGTTTAAAGAGGACTACTCAGGTCAGGGCACTGGCATAAACTGGAGCCCTGATGGTTAAGTCAACAATTAACTAGCGAGTCCAGAGCGAAGTGTGACACATCTCACCCAAGGAAACCCGGAAAGAAATGATAATCAGAAACAGGCTTGGAAGGCCAAGTTCAATTTTAATAAAGCCATGATTGTTTGTAAGATAAGAGCTTCCCCTCATGTCCTTGTGACCCCTCTTTCTGTTGATGACTGGGTATTCCAAGTAATAACAGAAACATCTTGTTCTGAATGGCAGCCATAGCAGCACTGTCAGCTGCTATCTTTTGTGCTTTCTGTGTAAGCTGACTCTAGTCAATGCAGTGTGTGCATGTGTATGTGTGTGTGTGTGCATGTGTGCAGCATGTGTGTATGTGTGTGTGCATTTGTGCGTGTGTGTGTTAACTTCAACCATCACAGCCATACAAGGCCAAGAATGCCATTTACAGCTACTTTCCAGGTAGACACAGTTAGAGAGTTTACTACTCACTAACCGCAGACCCTGCCAACCCCAGGCTCTGAACACTTTAAAGGAATTTATTTTGGGTGTCACACCAGTTTCTTACCATCTAGGGAATGACTGGGATAATTTTGGAATTGGTATCTTTTTAGAAAATCAGCAACTTGTATGGTTTTGTACTGAGAGAACTTACCTCAGAGGTTTGTACTGGGAGTGATAGGAGTTTCTGTAATATTCCTGAGGATGAGTTGGTCTCAGCACTCACAAAGAGATGAGTAACTATGCATCAGAGCTAAATTGCCATGGTCCATCCTCTGTGTTTGAAAATGGTAGCTGGTGGCCGTGTGAGTTTCCAGTATCGTCTAGAACCAAACTTGGACATTAGATATTTCCAACTAGGTCATGATACTGTGTAGATCCCAAAACAAAGGCAGTGAGGCCAAGACTAGTATGTCTCATTCTATGATGTATCTTTGTACCACACTGTGAACAGTATCTAGTGTTTGTTGAATGAAGGCCAACAGGAGCTGTGCTGTTGGCCAGTTGAGGAATCCCAGGCTTTCAGCTACAGTCCCACTAAACCTAAGCCTTAGGTTTAGTGGTCACCAACCTCTTTCATGTGGTGTCACTGGCCATGGGAATCCCCTAGTTTCATCTCATAAAGTAACAGTGTGGCTTCTGCTCACACTGGGATGTTCCTCTCCAGTTTTACCTCAGAAACCAGCAGCAAGGCCAAGCAGTGACTCATACAGCTGCTGCTGAGCCCTACCTGTAGGTGCTGAAAAGAAAGGCCATGGGTGGATGGCATGGTGCCAAAGATGGAGTTAGACCATAGTGAATATTAATAGCATAGAGTTCTGTTTTGGATGTACTTGTTGGGTGAGCTTACTTTTGTTGTTGCATTTTAGAGACACCTAGTCATGTGTGCTCATTCTGGAGCGTTAGTTTGCTCTTTGATTAGACCAGTGGCAGAGGGAGTTTGAGTATCACCCACAACACCCATTCTGCTTCCAAGAGTGACTGATAAACATCCCTCCTGGGACAGAGGGCGGCTTTTCTCGGGTTACTTGGGATATGCATGGGCTCCTCGTGAATGGGCCTTAAAGAAACTGTGGTGTGAAGAAGACCAGGGGAGGGGATGGACGTGGCAGGGACTGTACCCTCTGTGGTTCGGCACTTATGGAAAGACACCTGAAACATGATTTCTGTGTGTTGATGTGTGACAGTGGCAAATTGCCTGGATTTGGGTGGTCTTCCTTTCTCTGAGGTAAACTTCAGAAATGGAAGTCCTCCATGAGAAGAGAGGGTGAGCACCTCCTTAGGCTCAGGTATCAGCTCAAGCTGGCTATCACACCAAACTCTTTTTCCCTGTGGAAGAATGAAGAATAAAAGGGTTCTTTTATCCTATGTGTTTATTTCAGTTTGGGGACTTTATGGTTGTTGGTATTTATTTAGCTTTATTAGCCAGAGGTTCATGTATCCTAGGCTGGGCTCACCTTGTCATACAGCTTAAGCTGGCCTGAATCTCTTGATCTCCTCCTTCAGGCTTCTAAGTGCTGGCAAGTGTGAGCCACTATGTTTTGCAGATGTTGTGGGCATGGATCCACAGTGCACTCGCTGTGTGAGTCCATCAGCAGTGCCCACTCTAGGCGTTTTCTTGTCCTCTTACATCCGTAAAGTATTCACAGAGGCCAACAGATTCCTCTGTGATATCCTCATCTCTGTGAAATTCAGGTACACTTGGAAAAGCTGAGCAAAGAGCTTAACATGTTTTAAGATGGCCGATAGCTACATGGTGTTTTGTTGTCTTATCCACTACTTTGTATGTTGAAATGTTTTATAAGAATGTTTATTATTTATTTATGTATGCGTGCAGGGGGTTGGACCCAGTGTCTGCCACAGCTCAGCAGGGGCTTGACCATTAAGCTATATACCCTCAACCACCCAAACAATTTTGTTTTGTCATGTCAGTAGTCACTAGTGCATGCATACAGTATGTGTGTGCATTTGCGTATATGATGTGTGTGTGTGTGTGTGTGTGTGCAGACACACTCACCCAGTGAGCACAAGTGGGGGCCAGAGATTGCCACTGGCTCTCTGCCTCCCTTGCTTTCCACTCTGTTCTTTTGAGACAGAGTCTCCCACAGAACCCAGAGTCTGCCATTTCTCCTGGACTGGCAGGCCAGCAATCCCCTAAGATGTTTGTTTGTCTTTGTGCCCCCCCAGCACGGGGTCACAGACATGCTCCATTATGCCTAGCTTGTACAGGGTTGTTGAGGGATCCAGACTTAGGTCCTTATGTGTGTGCAGCAAGCACTTTAGCCACTGAGCCATCATTTCTGTGCCCAGCCTTTAATTTTTTTGTGCCTTTCATATTTTGGAATTTTTTTAAAGTCAGATCACGCTTCTACTTTTCAGCTGTAATAAAGTGTTTGCATTTCTAAACAAAGTACCAGAAGTTACCAAAAAAAATGATTGTGTGACATTTTCCCCCACTATGATAAATATGCCCAGAAAAGGAGAACTGAACCCCAACAGAAGCCTTTTGTCCCAAGCAGTAACCCAACAATCTGCCTGTCAAATGCACATGTGCCCCGGCTCTGCAGACACTGATATTCTCTTTCCTTGCTATACAAAGCAAATGGAACAGGGAAGCAAATGCCCCTGAATGGCTGTGTTTAAATTAATCATATGCTTTTTTAAAGAGAGCAAAACAAATACTCCTCAAACCCAGCTTCTGTGGAGTATTTACCCAGTTATTTTTAAGCCTGGGAAATAAGGCCCAGAGTGTCTGTTAGGCACGGCCCACCTCTGCTGTTCAGTCATCTCATTTCTCTGTGGGCAAAACCCACACACGCGGGAATTTGTAAATCCTGCCAACTGCTGTCCCCAGCCCTTTGATTCGGCCCTACACTGGTGGCCACAGGGGCGGTGCAAGGGGACCATGTCCCCTGCAGACCCCTCTAGGTATTAGAGCTGGGAAGGTCCAACAAGATATTGATTACACAGTATAACTTCCCTGCTGCATGCTAATTTGTGAGGAAGATTGGCCATTTGGAAAAGCTTCAAGTATAATCTTTTTAGAATGATACAGCGTTTGGTTTGTTTACTGTTTTGTATCCTGACTTGTTTGCCTGACCTTTTTACTGCTCACAGATAGCATTTGCATGCTTTGAGGACGTCTGAGCAAGAGCAGGGATTCGGTGACACTAAAGGGTTAGGGTTAATATTGCATACCAATGTCTTAGTGGTTATTTATTTGTTTATTTTATTCTCCCATACTTAGAGACACGGCATATAAAGAATTTCTGTGAAAAACAAGATGGCTTCTGGTACTTGTCTTAAAATACTCCAAGAAATTAAAAGAAGTGAGGTCAAGGTCGGGTCAGAATGATGGAAGAATGGAATGTGCATGTGCAGAGTTACTGAGGTCATTCTCTGGAACTGTGTGTATACTAGAACATTTGGTAATAAAATGTCAGGGTTTTGTTTTAAGGTGAACATAAGGGTACAGTAGCATGTACCCCTGTGAAGTCATGTGAAGTCATGTGTACAAATTTGGCTGGAGCCCTCAGCATGGCATCAACAGTTCAGAGAACATTTACGTTGGCTGGAAAGCACAGAGGGTAATTGTCCTCTACAGAGGATAATATGTGCAACTGTTTATGTTCATTGTATGTTTTATAAACATAAAAAGTGAAGTTTGAGTATGCTGGCTCACACACACACACACACACACACACACACACACTAAAGTTTTAATATAAACCAATCCACAAGAAGTACTTGACTTGTATGCATGCATTTGTATGTGTACATGTGTGTGCCTATACTAGTGTGTGTGTGTGCGTGTGTGTGTGTGTGTGTGTGTGTGTATAGTGTGTATGCTCTTTAGATGTCGTCTTTGCCAGTAGACTGAGCATAGTATTAAATAAGTGAATGGGACAACCTAAATGTCTTGTAAAATAATGCAGAAGAGATGACCATGAATAGATAAAAACTTAATCCTCTTAAGGAAACAAAAGAAAGCAATATATCCTAGCCAACATCTCTTTAATATAATAAATATAGAACATACACAAAATGTAATAAACATATAGTAAATACACTTCAATAAAACAATCCATGTGAGGCCTCATGAATCCCTTTTTGTTGTAAGGGTTCAGACACCCCCTTCAGAAATGCTGTATGAGGGATTTGAGTGCCTTTATGGTGTTTTGGCTGACAGCAAATGACCTTTCATGAGACAGACATAGATCTTACTAGTCACACACCTTCCCGAGAGCAGCGGGGTATAAATTCACCAGGCCTGTTCTGCTTTGAGCTTCAGACAACCAAGGAAAAAGTGTTATTTCAAGGAACGGCTAGATGTGAACATCTGGCCAAAATTACTTTCTAATGAGTGGAGGTTAAAGGTCTAGAACAACTAACACAGAGATAATGCAACATCCCTCTGCCTTTCAGATCTCTGTTTTAATCTTTGTGGTTTATAGTAAGAATATAGTGGCGACCAGTGAAGAAAGAATGTGCTGGTCTGAAATGTATGTCCCAGTCCCAGTCACTGGCTTGAGCTGTATCTAGCTTTAGGCTCAGCTAGGTCTTATCATTGGACAGTGGTCCCTGCATGCCTTAACCGTTATGAATTCCACTGGCTTCAGGATGTGAGGAGCACTTCTTCCCACAAGCCACTAAAAGTGGCCTCAGAGACTTCATACTCAATCCTATTGGCCCAGCTTACAGAGGACACCCACTACCTCAGTTTAAATCATGTGCTACTAACTAAACCAGTCACTAGCACCAAAGGTCTGCAACAATCCAGTGGGCCAGGAGGCCTCTGGTGTGAGCTCGTCATTAGAGCTAACACCATTGGATTGTCTGAGCTTCAGCTGAGCTTCATGGAGAGAGGACCAAAGGAGAGGTGCCCAGGGAGAATGAAGTGAGGAGCTGTTAGCCTGACTGGGTGTGGGGCAGACCGGAAGGAGATGTGTTGCAGACAGTTATCATTACGTGGATTTGCCGGCAACCTGACTTCCAGAGCTTGTCCCCTTCTCTGGTGTATGTATGTTCATGAGCAAGTGAACGAACACATCTCTCTGTCCCTCATCATCTGCTTTAGTGCTCACTCACCAACACTACCTCACCCTTGTTACCCCTTTAGGATCATACTCCTTGTGTATGAGGCCGTGAGTACTGTCACTCGCCAGTTACTTCCTTCACCAAGAAATTCTTTTTCTAACCATGGCACGCCTGTCATCTCCCTTCGCTTTCATGAAGCTCTCAGGAACAAGTTAGAGAGTATGGAGAGAGCTCGGCCTTCCCTGGGGCTGGACATGCTCAGTCTGGACCTAAGAGAGCCTTGTGCCCCCCTTGGGAGCCCTCTAGGGCCAGAGAGATGGAGGTCTGGCCCCCCCCTCCTGCTCCGTCAGACTTCATTTTGTGTCTCGTTTCCCATGAGAAGTAAGTCCGCACGGTTTAAGAGGAAAAGAAAGTTGAAACCCTTACAGTTTAACCATATCTATCCTTAAGGCCTCTAGAAAGCTGGCCAGCTTGTCTGCTCAGGCATCAACGGATCAGGAGCACACCACACTCCGCACTGTCTCTCCTCCTAAACATTTCTCTTCCCTGTTTGCCTCCCTCCAAGATCAGGATTTAACTTAAACACTTCCACAGCTCCCGGTCACTGAGAACAGCTCTGTGCACGCAGACATCAGATGAAATTTTTCTCACCTAGCTTTGAATAATCAGTCAGTTCTACATTTTCCAAGAACCAAAGTCATAAACTTCAACGCTTCTTAAAATCACAGAGACCAATCCCAACGATGAGTGTAGTGGGGAGATTGACAGTGTGAGGAACACAGCTGCTCCTGTGACATAAGCTGAGGCTCACAGCTAGCTGCTGCGATGATGAGCAAACAGTCATTGTGCTTTTGTGTTTTCAAGAGAAGACCAAAATCTGAATGTCCCTGTTTAGTATTCTGCTTATTTTGTGTTTGGAAGCAATTTAGAAATTTTACAAGTCCCTTGGGGCTGGTGAGTAGAGTGGGCACTACTACAAGTCCAGAAGAGGACAAACTAGGAGGAGAAATGGCTGTCTTCACCTCAGTGCTCAGAATCAGCATGATAGCTCTTTCACTGCATTGTATGTTTTTCCTTTGGAAGAAGGGCACTGGAAACAGACAGATTAGATGGGAAAATTCCATTCCATTTGCTGTTAGAACACAAAGCATCCCAAGCAATTGTGCCTGGAATTCTGGGTCTCTGGCCTGCTCAGACACCTGCTGCATGAGGTACTGCATTCTTCTCAGCGGCTGTGAAGCTCCCTTTCCTGAGCTAGTTTTCACCTCCCATGGGGTTGTACTCAGTTTAAAATTTCTCCTGGAGATGGGATGTGGTCCCCAGCTGATGGCATGATTTCACATCCTGTCGAATGGGATAGAAAAGGCAAATCTGTTGCCAGTAGAACCCACCTAGAACCTAATAGTGCAGCAGAAAGCATCTTGACACCAAGATTCCCCTCCTGGATATATGTGGCATGGGGAGAGTGGAAAAGAGCCCCCAGTGAACCATTGAGTAATTTATAGGCTAATCTGGCTGCATGAATTTCTCCTAAGCACCCCAGAGAGAATTAAGATGTAAAACATGAGTCTTGTAACCTGAGCGGGAGGCTGTGTGGTGCAGGGCTTCTTGTAGCCTGCCTGCCAGGAGGCCACAGGGCCACACTTGTGAACTTAGTAAATGGGGCAGCTGGGAATCACAGCCACATCTCTGAGCTTTCCTGGAGAGAGCTGAACCTGGAGTGAACCTGAACCCCCCTGAACCTGGAGTGTTCGCCTGGCAGGTTCATGCTGGCTCCTGATGTCATTTCAGCATGCATTCAAGAGACAGGAAAGAGAGGCTCTATGCACTGAAGGGCTGCTGTGCCTGGACTTACTTCTAGCCAGGGAGCCCTTGAATGCTGTTTTCTTTGGCATCAAACTGGGCTGAGTTGCTTAAATTCCTTTGAAGTTCATGGGTTTGGGGAGCAGTAGCCCAGCCTACATTCCTTACTCCAGAAGGCAGGCAAGGGGGTCTGGGGTTACCAAGCTGCCAAGAACCAGGCCTTTGTTGGAAAGGTCACTTTGGTGTGACTATGGCTTCAGAGTCTGGTCTTTCTCCCTGTGATGGCTTACCGACCAATTGAGCAGCAAAGCCCATATCCCCAGGTCTCCTTGACTTGCTCTCGCATTAGAATGTATAGCTGGAGAACTGTTGAAGAAAAAAACCCTTTGTGTGTTCATACAAGGGAAAGGCTTTTTCCTAGTTTGGCTGCTGTGCAGGTGCTGATGGAAAAAGAAAACAGAAATGTCCCTACCCCAACAGAGGGAACTAGGGGAAACCAGACCCCTCCCCAGACCCAGCTCAGGAGCACCTAGAACAAAACCCATTACCCGTTGCTTGCCATACACAAAAGGAGTCAGTAGAACCTCAGTGGGCTTGTGGAGTGTGATGTTCACATGTGCAGCCTGGGAGTCAGCCCCTGGGACAGAGTGGTCAGTATTGCTTCAGCCATTAAAGAGTTCTGCATGGGGCTCTCGAAAGCAGACTCTCTGAGAAATCCCAGAAGGACGGGTCATCCCGAGAGGGGCTGCTGCTGTACCTAAGGCATGGAGATGCAAAGAGTTAAGAGAAAGAATCATGTCTGTAGAGTTCATGTACTGGTTGGGCTTTGTCGGCTTGACATAACATATCTGGGAAGAGGAATCTCAGTTGAAGAGTTGGCTTCCTCAGACTGGCCTGTAGGCAAGTCAGTGGGGATACTTTCTTGACTAATGATTGATGCAGGAGAACCCAGCCCACTGGGGCAGTGAGACCTCTGGGCAGGTAGTGCTGGCTTGTATTAGAAAGCTGGTTGAGCAAGCCATGGGGAGGAGGTTAGTAAGCAGAACTCCTCCATGGCCTCTACTTTAGTCCCTGCCCTGCTTGAGTTCCTGCTTTGGCTTCCCACTGGGAAGGACTGTGATCCAGACATGTGAGCCAAATAAACTCTTTCCTTCCCAAGTTACTATTGACCATGGGGTCTCATCACACCTTTAGAAACATAGCTAGTATTATAGTTCAATAGGACAGATATCACCCATTAACATGAATTCATGAAAGGATTTTTTTTCCTTTAGTGAATCTGTACATCTGCATTGAAGGGTTGTGATCATAAAGGATATACCTGACTCCACACATTATTCCAAAATTGGATTATTGTTTTATAATCACATGTGTGAGCTGGAGGCATATTCTGAGCCACCTCTTGTGTTGAGCACCTGGAGAAGGTTAGGATCTGATTTTAGGCCATGCTGGGACCATCCTCCTTTTTATTTTGTCTTCTGTGGAATACCTCTTAACTCTTTCTTGCTGCTTTGAACTATTTCTCACAGGACAGTGGGTTAACTGGCCCTTATTCGCAAAGTTTGAGTATCAACAGCATGCTAGTTCCTCATGATACAAGAGTAACTGGGGACCAGCCATGTTATTTGCAGGCCTCAGCATGAAGTAAAACTAAGAAGCTCCATTGTTTGAAAAAGCAGGGAAAAAAATGTTTCAAAAGGTATTAAAATTTAAAGTGTTCTTTGCTTCCCTGGCCTCTCTGTCTGTTTGTCATGATTTTCTATTTGGTATCAGGCTTCCTTGGGCAGTAAGATAGGAATGAACAGAGGATGTGTCAGTGGCCCCTCCCTGAACCAGCCCACCTGCTGCTATGTCCTGTTAGTACCTGCTCCCTTGGTAAAGGCTGGGGAAATCTAGCAAGGTGTCTCCCCAAACCATGGGCTCTTGGCTCTGCTCCACAGTCTGATTGATCCCCACAACTGCTCCAATCATGTGCCAGGGTGTGGGAGGCTCACAGAACACACAGTGAATGCCTGCCCCACATAAATCTGTCACAAGTACAAACATCCTACCCCAGCCATGCCCATGCCCAAGCCCCACCAAGGCTGGAGAGAAGCCGCAGAAGCAGGAAGAGGAGGCCAGGTAGAACCCAAAGGAACTGTCCCAGAGCCGGATATCCACTGTCTATTGCACGCTTCATGGAGTCATTGATTTCCCCTTACAGTCCATATATGCATAGGTAAAATTCCATGAGTTTCAAGGCTTTAGAGTGTTGAGCCCTAACACAGGGTCTCTTCAAGTCTAAGAAGCCAGCTGTTGGTTAGACAAGAAGAAATATACCAGCAGAGAGATCTACTCCAAGCTCAATAAATGCAATTTCCACTAATTAGAGCTAGATAAGTAATAAGAAAGTTCGAACAGAAACAGATAAACAAAACTGAGGGATCTTTACAGCTTGTAGGCAGGCAGGCAGCTTCCTGAGTATGCCATTTAAGGCAAGGTCCAAGCTCAGAAAAGTTAGCTAGAGGTAGAGTTTGGAACATTGTTCTGGGCAGAGGGGACAGCAGCTTTGACCCACCAGGTGGGAAAAAGCTTGACTCATTGAAGAGATGAAGGAGGAGTTGGTTCTGGGTGTTGGCATAAGAGAAGAGGCATCTGGGAAAGGGTGAGGAGTCAGGGAGCACCTGGGAGTCAAAAGTAGGTTGTAGCTCTCTGCCAAATGTACGCTGTGCCTCCTCAGACTGTCCCTGCCACAGTGGGTGAATCCAGTGGAGGCACACTCACAAAAAAAATAGCTTTTCATCATCAGTTCCTAAGTGGTCCCTGTATCTGCCTGCCCCTCCCCAATTTAGGTTAATTTGCTCCTGAGAAGCATAGCCTTCCATCTCAAGGAAGTCTCTAACAGAAATATTTAGAGTTAAGTTCATTTAGCTCCTTCTTCCAAAGATGGTTTCATCGGATAGATAGCGGACCAGTGTTGGCCCATCTGTTGGAGGTAATCTAAAAATCTGAGCATGCTCTGTGCCTTCCATTTACCATCTTGAAATAGAAAAGCCTGGCATCTCCATCACAACCTCACAGGAAAGTGCTTATCTGAAATTGGGGGAAGTCAGCCCACAGCAGGTACATACTACAGCTCTTTGCCTAGTGCTGCAAGGAGATAAGAGAGCAGTTTCTAGGGTTACCACCAGGAGATAGTGCTGGGAGCCTTGCCTACCATGGAGCAGCCTGAAAGGTGAATGCTTTGGGTAATGAGAAGGGAAAGGTCCCACTCTGGGCACTGAGTGAGAAATAGGCAGATCATGTGGGCTCTGCTGAGGGCCAGCACTTGCCACAAAGAGAGACATAGAAATTGCTCAGCCTGCACAATTGCTGATTTCAGATGCTTGGAGAAAGTGGTAATTGTGGATGCTTTGACTGTTTAATGGGGTATCTTTGGCCTGGATTTGCAAGAGAACAAATAAACAACAAAAAATTTCAAATAGAGAAGAAGGCTTAGTGTCGCTTGAGCATGGGATTCTGAAATGGCCAGAGAAGTCCCAGAAGCAATTAGCTGGGATCTGGTAATTGTTACATCTTCGTCCCGGGTATGGAAATGAACTGATTAGGCATCTCTCAGAAAATGGAGAGTGCAGCTCCCTGGGAGTCATTAAGGAGTAGGTTCCATTTCACTTTTTAGGTACTTATTTGAGGATGGCTTTTTCCTCCCAAAGCAGAAGAATCATTTGTTTTCTGTTAAAGACCACAACTCTGTAATCAGACTAAACTCAATGCTATTTAAAACCAATTCCGCTCCTGTACAAGAGCAGGTACCTTACAGTTTAGAACCTGATGCCATCATTTAGGAAACACCTCTGCACATGTACGTGTTGGCAAGTTGACGTGTACTTGCCTGGTAGTTTTGACCTGCCAAAAACTAACTAATAAAACTGGATTTCCTTATATTTGCTATGAAAATCTATTTGAGTTCTCTACAGATGCCAAGTGTGAGGTGTCTGTGCTCCAACCCATGTGTTGGAAAGGTTGTTTTTCATTGAATATATTTGGCAACAACTTCGGAGTAAATGAAGATTTAGTTTATATTATATCCTAGGTTTAAGGCTGTTTCTTAGGCTGATTCCTTCCTATCTTTCCAATCTCTTTCAAATAAGTAGTCTCCCCACATGAAGTAAATTGGCTGACCTTTGACATGCCGAATGCTGATGTCACACGTTGCCCTTTCCAATCTGCTGCTGGAAGCTTTGTGAATGATCTCAGTACATCCCAGCCTTGCCACTCAGTTAACAGAATATGGATTCCTGTATTTTAGAAACTTTCATTGCCCAAAGAGTTAAATGTCTGGTGTTGGTTTTTTGTTTTTAAAAGGTAGTGGTAAAATGTAGGTAAGACTCAGCCACCATGGCCATCTTTTCTAGGCACAGTTCTGCGGCCTCCATTGCTTCTCAGGTTTGCGCCACCCACGACTATCTTTTTCCTAGATGCTCTCTTATTTCCCCAAACAGAAACTCTGTAACCTTTAAGCAGTCTTCTTTGGTTTCCATTGGTTGGTTTAATGGGGCTGTTTTGAGATTCTCTAAAAATTGTCTTGGTGGAGTAATTTCTTTTTTTCTTTCCCCTGCCTCTCTGGTCTGTATATCCTCAGGCTCTCCCTCATGCCAAGTCCCAGCTGTGTGCTTGTGCCTGGATAAGGATCCCAGCCCTCCCATCATGGGCTCTCTTATACAGGCCATAGAGCTTGCAGTTATTATCCATCAGAGTCAGGTTTGAGCCATTGACCTAGAAGCCAGCCACTCCTATCGCCCAGGCCCCACTGTGGTCCTGCAACTATTTTTGTTAACTTCTTCTACCACTGAATCAACCCATGCAGCCTTATCCACTTAACTTCTTCTGAGGAAGATGGTTTTCTACCCAAGAACTTCTTAGCCTCATCCAATGCTGTGTGCTGGCAGAGGCCAGGCAAATAGGTTTAAATTCACTTAAAGAAATTGAAAGCAGCAAGTCACGGGCACTCATTGCCAGACAAATTGTTAATTACTTGACAGGATGCTTCGTGGATGGCCTCTTGGTTGCTATTGCGTGTTTCCATCCTCTTTGCCTTGCATGTATTTTTCCCCCTAATTTCTTGGTCAACATTAACATGGAGATGTAACCACTGATTTCACATCAGTCATTGTCCCCCAAATGACTTAATTGATTTGTCGCATTTTAGACCCTACATGCACTTCTTTGGCTGCAGCTTTAAAAATTAAAAATGAACAATTTCATCATCTTACAGTTTAAAATTAGCATCTTCTACTATCAGGGTATTGGCATTGGTAAAGATCTTATTTTGGGTCTTGATAGCAGTAACACTGTCCAGGTAAGAGCTTAATTCACATATTTATAGACATACACACATACCTGCCTGTGCATGCATGCACACATGCATAGTCTGGTAAGTTCATTTAGTGTTGTTCATATATGCATGTGTTTAGGGACGTCCATGTAAAGTCAGAGAACCCATCATGGGGATCATCTCTGATAAAAACTGATTCTCTCAGTAGCCATTAATTGCCTATAGCTCTTCATCTAGAGGTCGAGTCTTATGGTATTATTCACATTCACATTACTGTTTTGATTGTACAGGTCTTGTTTAGGCAGCCATGTTTCTAAGATTCATGGGTGCAGCTTCCCTGTCATATATAGAAGACACTGTCTCAAAGCAGATGTCATGGTCCTCAGACTCTTAGAACCTTCCTACCCCTTCCTTGGTGTTTTCTCAGCCTTAGGTGTAAGGGTTGTGTTGCAGATATATACGCTGGGGTTGGGTACCCCATGGTCAGTTGGTTTGACCAGTTGTGGGTTTCTGTGGTGGTATGCATCTTCTGTAAAGAGGAGCTTCTTTAATGAGTTTTGAGAGCTACAGTGATCTGAGAGGATAAGAATGAGCATTTAGACTGCAGTTAGAAATTATACTGGTTTAGGGGTGTGGCAGTAGTAGGTCCTCCTCTAGGGGGAAGGTATTTGGCTAGTTGTACAGTGCCAGGGATGAATCCCTTCCTATTTAACAGGCTTTAGGTCCAATTAGACAGCCGTTGGTTACCCCTAAGTTATGAGGGCCATTGTTGCTCCCTTGGTGATATCTTGCTAGGCTGGACTTGTTGTGGTTCTTAGGCTTTATAGCTGGATAGGAGTAATAGTTGTTTCTCTCCCTTGGCAGTTTGCATAGCACATTCTGACAGGATGAGAACTAGTCCACAAGGAGGCTTCCAGGTCAGTTCCAGCCAGCTCTGCCTCTCTGGCACTTAGCATACTCTTCCAGATTGTGTCACCACAGCCTGTGCTAGTACATGTTACAGTACCCAAATAATGGAAGAAAACTCCCTCAACCAGGAACACCCAGGGTTGAGGGGTAGTGTGTAAACTACTGAAATATTCTCCCATCAGTGGCTTGAATTCTGACAGGACACCATTCTGCAAGGAAGTTAAGAGAGGTGGAGTGGACCATGTAGTTGTGAAAATGATGCTATTGAAATATTAAAAGGTAATTTTATCAAGTGGGTATGCCTGTATGCATGCATGTCTTCTCTTGGGCTCCAAGGGCCTATGGAGGATCTCATTCCGTGCTCACATCTGTCTTGAGGCAGGTGTTCTCATTCTCTTTGTTTTATGGAGCAGAGGGCTAAGTCCAGCAGGCAGGTTGTTTTCATGGCTCCTTCTGACTTAATTCTCAAATTCATCTCACTCTACTCTCATCTCCCTTCCTCTGGGGGAACATTGCTTCTCTGTGATTCAAGGACCTTTCTTTGTACTCACAAAGAAGCCTATTACACCCAGGTCCTAGATCTGAACACATGAGGCTCACTGTGAAGAGTTGGACTCACTTCTATGGAGGACTTAGAGGTTCTGAATTTTTTATGAGATTACATGTGCTGCCTGTGCAGAACTGGACTGTACTCTAAGCAGCAAGGCTCTGTACATCGCTCTTTCTCAAGGCCCTTTATTCCCTTCCATGTAGCACTGTACCTACCTCCAGTCCTTCAGTAGGAGCCAAGCTAAAGAAAGCAACTGACTCTTTCTTTCTGTACAAGAGTCCAGCTTCCTCCCCAAGCATCTTGAAAACATCTTTTGGTTAAGGGCATGTATATAGGACCCCCTACTGTCATAATCCAGCAAGCACTCTGTGTCATCTAGGACACACTGACCAGTTGACTGCTTCCCTGGATAGCAAGCCTCTGACCTCATTACTCCACTGCACGCTCAGGCCATCTCATGGTATCTGTAGCTCCTGGATCACCATAGCCTGCTCCATAGCCCAAATCCAAACAAAGTCCTGCTTACATCTGACACACCTCAAAGCCAAGCAGAGTAGTAAATCCAAACTCCACCCCTCCCTGCTGCCTTTCCCTAGTTCCCTATGTCTGCAGTCTTACTGAACACAGTTCTGATTCTTCCCCTAGGATTGCCTATCCAGTCCTAACCATACCCATTTCCTGTTTGCTTCCTGTCTTCCCTTCTCTGTGTAGTCTATGATTGCTATCACTTTTGCCATGCCTATTGTGCCTCCTTCCTGATTCCCTGATTCTTTCATTCATTCATTCCTTTCTTTCCTCCTCCCTCCCTTCCTTCCAGTTTTTCTATCTCCAGTCTGTTCTTTCTTATGCATTATGATTTCCCTAATTCTCCAACTTGGGGTTAACCAACAGCTGTCTAATTGGACTTAAGGCCTGTTAAATAGGAAGGGATTCATCTCTGGCACTGCACACCTAGCCAACTGTCTTCCTCCTAGAGGAGGACCTACTACTGCCACATCCCTAAACCAGTATAATTTCTAACTGCAGTCTAAATGCTCATTCTTATCCTCAGATCATTGTAGCTCTCAAGACTCATCAAAAAAGCTTCTCTTTATGTCTCTTCCTTATGAGACATTCTTATGTCCCATTGGAGAATACAGTTGGTTGCTTTGCATGACCTCCAAGTCCCCCCACAGCCTCTCCCATCTCTCTTTTCCACCCAGACTTTATGATGCATCCACACTGCCTCCCAAATGCACCAGAGTATGTCCTTGTGTCCACACTGTCCTCTGAAACCCCCTTCCCAACCTCCTCGCTTAAGCCTACCTCCCCTTTACACCAACTGGGTTGTACTTTTCATTTATAAAAAAGGGACTGGGCTCATTGACTTTCTGTCTTTCCCCAGAAAACAAATCAAACAAAAGTAGAGGGAGCTTGCTGCCGGCTCCGAAGCTTATGCGGGTCATGAATAGGTCATGTTAGAGTTAACGGCCACTTTCCCCACTACAGTAGCGACTTTGATTTCTGTGATAAAATACACAACAGAGGCAACTTAAAGAAGGAGAGGTTTGCTTTTGGTTACAGTTTGAAGGAAGCAGGGTGTGAGGTGGCTGGTCATATGTCATCCAAAGTCAGGAGGTAGAGAGAGATGAATGCTGGGTCTCACCTCTTTCTCCCTTTCTCTAGTCTGGCACACAGCTTGTGGGATAATTCCACTCACATTCAAAGTGGGTCTTTCTTGGTCAGTTAAACCTTTAGAACATACCCTTACTGACACATGCAAAGGTGTTTTCCTGGGTCAAGTTGACAACAAGATTAACTGGCATATCCACCAACCCTCTTTCCAAGTGTGTTCAGTCCTCAGAGGGACTGTAGGCAGCATTGTACCTGTGGTGTCTCCTAAATCCTTTCAGACTATCCCTGTGTGAGGTCTGTGCTGTGAATCAGGTGATCAACTAGATTCTTTGCTTTACTTTGTGGCACATGTGCCTATTTAATGTCTCCACTCCCTGCCCTTTAATGAATAGGTCTGTGCTTGATTGCATGGCAGTCACTTTCACCAGACAAGAGAGAGGGCCAGAAAGCTTAGAAGAGCTTTCACAGTAGCCTCTGGGGAACACAAAATGAATGTGTTTTTTCTGTAAACACTGCAGAATTTGGGAATTCGGAGCATCCTTCTTTCCTGGGACAGTTAACCGGACCATATAGTAACAGCCCCCTGCTTGGGTTCGTGTCTGGCTGAAATCCATTACTTGCTTTCACACATCTCTCCATAATGTTGACTCCACCAGATGGGGATCTGTCCTAGTTAGGGTTTCTGTTATTGTGATGAAACATCATGACCAAAAGCAAGTTGGAGGGAAAAGGGTTTATTTGGCTTACACTTCTACATTGTAGTTCATCACTGAAAGGAAGCCAGGACAGGAACTCAAACAGGGCGGAAACCAGGAGGCAGAAGCTTATGCAGAGGCCATGGAGGGGTACTGCTAACTTCCTTGCTCACCCATGGCTCACTCAGTCTGCCTTGTCGTAGAACCCAGGACCGCCAGCCCAGGGAAGATACCACACACAATAGGCTGGATCCTCCCTCACTGATTGCTAATTTCAAAAAGTACTTTACAGAAAATCTTATGGAGGCATTTTCTGAGTTGAAGTTCCCTCCTTTCAGATAACTCTGGCTTGTGTCAAGATGACATAAAACTGCCCAGCACAGAGACACATCAGTTCATGAAAGTCTATGTCTGTAGCTTCTTCTCAAAGTAAAGCTCTTCCCTTAACCCTTGTAGGTTGTTTCTGGTATTTTAGGAAATGCTGGGGTACATACTGTTTCTGTGAGAGTCACATTGTGTATCCTTCTTCAAGTGACCTCCTCAAGGGTACAGAAAAGTGTCACCTCTACCCTAGAGTCTGAAGCAGAGACAAGGCTAGGCATGCATGTTTGTTCTCTTCTGCTCTCTAAGGCACTGGAGCTTGATTTACTGTAGAATAAGTACCATCAAGAGTAGTTCCCTGAGCCGGGCAGTGGTGGCGCACGCCATTAATCCCAGCACTTGGGAGGCAGAGGCAGATGGATCTCTGAGTTCGAGGCCAGCCTGGTCTACAGAGTGAGTTCCAGGACAGCCAGGGCTACACAGAGAAACCCTGTCTCAAAAAACAAACAAACAAAGAGTAGTTCCTTAAGCCCTATGATGTCCAAAGTAATGTTGAAGAGTTCTGGATTGAGTTATGGCATGAACAATTGTGTGTGTGTGTGTGTGTGTGTGCGCGCACGCAAATCCTGAGTGTGGAGGCCAGAAGACCAGTTTGTGGATTTGACTATCTCTTTCTACTTTTGCATGGATTCCAAGAATCAAACCAAATTGCCAGGCCTGAGGTGCAATGCATTTTGGGAGAGTGGTAGAACCCTCAGCCTTCCTCTCAATGAGTCTTTGGTCATTTCAGAAGAAGCATGGGCTGGACAATAGGGCGAGGAGGAGGAGGACAGAGCTTTATAAGTCAGGTCTAAGGCACTGCATGGTTACTTTTCTCAATGCTTCTTCAAAATACAGAAACAACTTAAGATGGGATTTATTTTGCTTGTGGTAAGTTTTAGAGGATTTTGCCTATGTTTTCTTAGCAACAGGCTTCATGAAAGTGAGACAACACAGCAGAGGTGGTTTTCCATGGTGAATGACAAACAGAGAACATGACAGAAATGGGCCAGGGAGAAGTTACCCTCAAGGACTAGACCACAGTGGCCTTCTTCCGCCAACCTTGTCCCACCTCCTAAAGTTTGACACTCCTGCATCCATGGTCCTTTGAGGGACATTTCATAATCAGGTCATAACAAGTATTAACTAGACAGCCTGTTCAGGAAGGATGGGATATGTGTGGACAACATGAACTAGAAGATAACTAGATTGCACCTAGGAAGCCTTCCACTTCAAAGAAATGTTTGTGTGCAGAACAACAAAGGTATGAGACAACTTTCCTGGATACTGGGCAAGCTCCATTTCAACAGAAGCACAGCTCAGAAGGTCAGGTAAGACAGCACACCAAATTTCAAGGGGCCCACCCTGAGTTCAGACATGATAGCCCATAGGCCACAATTTTAATAGCAAGGGCTTCAGCCAAGATGGCTTCAATCCCCAGTTGTTTGGGGATCAGGGCTCTGTTGAGCAGGCAGTCACATGATGAGGAGGAACATTAATACAGTTATTAATAATTAGACCCTAGCCTTAGGTCTTACCGTAAGGATGGTGGTTTGAACTTCTCCATAATTGAATTGCCTCCAATAAAATCACATTACAAACAAAGGGGTTTATTGGAACACCTGGTGCCGGCGTCTGTATTAGGATTATATTCCAATGCACTACACTATTCCTTGACCCAACCTAATTTCCTTTCCTGACCCTACCCGCCATCTTAGCCCTCATCTTCCTGTACTACCTCTCGCCGCATATGGATGACAGCCACTGCTTCTTCTCTTTTAAATTTTATACACTACAGGACTCCCCATGTGTTCAAAGACAGATCTGAGATGCCTCTGTATTCCTTATAGAAGCTTGCTTGGTTCAAGGCAAGCTAGGACAGACGACACAAGGTTTCTTTGAGGTGCCCAATTATCTAGTTATGATGTGGGTGGAATCTAGAGGAGCAAAGACCCCATTACTCCAAAGACCCTTCCAAGTCCTCATCACAGTGACAATCTCCAGTTACTCACTGGTGACCTCACAAGTTGTGATCTTCTTTTCAGGTAGAGTGCACATATCAATCATGGATTTGACTAGATCTAGCAGGTGTCTGCCCACAGCAGGAAAGGGGATATTCCTTCCCCAGGTTTTCTTGGTGTTGTTGAATGTGGTGAGTAACTGGGGGAGCAGAAGATGGAAACATTCAAGAACATTTATGCTGGCAAAAAGGAAAGCCCCTCCAAGCTGGTCCTTTACAACTGGAAAATGCTTAAAAACAGAACGGATTTAATGGATTTGAGGTTGCAGGGTGATTCTGATAAGATTCTAATCTCAATGAAATGAGATTTGGAAAGGCCAGAGCCTTCACTGAGCGGAGTCCATGACATGAACAGAGACCCCTGCAATGGAGAAGAAAGGGGCCATGGACAGGATACCCTCAAGGACCTGCCAGCAGTGACCTCCTCTTACCAACCTGGTCTCACCTCCTAAATTTCCCCCACAAACTCTCATGATTAGCAAGCCCCCAGAGGGGAGCAGATGTTCTTTTGGTGGCAGGTTAGATAGAACCTACATTTCTGCTCTGAGGATCAAAGCTTTGTTGCTTGTTCAATCCTCAGAGACTTGCTCAACATGTGCTTTTGGCATATTTCTTATCCCCGTTGATCCCATAGGCTATTTTAAGAAAAACTACAGTGTAGGTTGGAGGGCTGGACCTTTCTTTTGACTGCTTAAAATTCTGCCACTCCCTCTGAACCCAGGAATCCTGACTGGGAAATAACAGTGTCTCTGGAAGTTCCGGATTTGGCCAGAACAGTGAGTGAGCTTTCATTCATCTGATGTAAGATTCCATCTCAAAGATGGCTGTGCATTGGGAAAGTCATGGCAGTGTTTAGTTGGTTCTGTACTCTAAACATTCAATGAGTTTCTCTACCAAATAAAAACCTCCATTGGTTTTGGCCTCATTTTACTAGTGAGCTCTGGCTTTGACCATTTTTTAATGTGTGAGAATATTTCTAGAGATTAGAAAATACAGTTGACAGAGTTTGTAGGAGACACAGAAAGGACTCCAATGTGAATAAGCAAGCGTGTGGTCAATCAGTTGTTTACTTTGGCTTTCTGGATGGATGTTTGCTTTCTTAAGATGCCAGTATCAGATAGAGTGTTCTCATTTAAGTTTATAGGTCTAAGAAAAAAGAGGCATCTGGATTTGTTGCTTCTTTGTAGGCAGAGCCAGTGAAATGTGCTACAGGTTGGTTTTCTCCTCTGTCCAATGGGTATAAGAATCTTCAGAACTAACATCAATAAGCACTTCTTCCTGTGTGCCAGACAGTGTTCTGAATGCCAAGCATGACACTCAGTGTTCATTACAACCTTATGATGTATGTCTGGGAATAATAATGACTCCTGCATTATCAACTCCAATGTATTAACTTCACGAACAGCATTTCACAGGCTGTCTGTTACATCCTCTGAACTCAGTATGTACTGTCAACAGTAGTTCTGATAGTCATCTATTTCTGTGTAACAAATTACACCCAAATGCAATGCTTTAAGAAACAAATGCTGTCTATCCCCCATGGTTCCTGAGGGTTAAAAACCTGAGAAATGGTTAGTGTGGGTTGTTTTGTTTGTTTGTTTGTTTGTTTTTGTAGTTGTTTTATATTTTTGATTAGATATTTTCTTTATTTACATTTCAAATGTTTTCCCCATTCCAGGTCTCCCCTTTGGAAACCTCCTATCCCATCCCCCTCACCCTGCCTATATGAGGGTGCACCCCCAACCACCCACTCCAGTCCTCCCGCCCTGGCATTCCCCTATACTGGGACATCAAATGCCCTCAGGCCCAAGGGCCTCTCCTCTGACTGATGTCCAACATATGTGGCCAACGCCATGGATCCCTCCATGTATATTCTTTGGTTGGTGGTCCAGTCCCCAGGATCTCCGGGGGGTCGGGCCTGTTGACACTGTTGCTCCCTCTAGGGGGCTGCAAACCTCCATTCAAGGTATCTTGCTGTAGATTTGGGACTTGAGTCCTATAAAGGGTTGGTATCCATAAATGAGGTTCCTCACAGGGTTGTTGTCATGGCCTCGGCCCTTTGCTAGAGGGCCTTAGTTCTTCATCATACAGATGTCTCCAACAGAATCGTTGAGATGCCATCGGGCCTCCTCTGTATCAAACAATAAGACTAAAGAAGAAGGATGGAGGAAAGAAGAGGGAACATAGGACCAAGCCAATGGGAGAGCCACCATGTCCCTCCTACCTACCTAACATTAGACATTGAAGACCAACACACCCGCTACCCTTTGTCATTCAACTCTGTCATGTCAGAGCAACTCTGACATGTAGCAGGGGAGAGATCTAAAGGTGTGCGGGTGTGGACACGGGGAGTCGTGAGTCACTAGAGGCCAGCTTAGAGGCGGACTGCTTAAGTCTTCTTTGTTACTACACGCCTAAGAATACACATACGGAGCCATGAAGGTTGGGAGCTGATGTGACCTCAGGAGAACGTTCCTGGAACCAAATACAGATACCTGTAGAAAGCCTGCCAGCCTCAGCCTCAGTCAGTGTGTGTGTGTGTGTGTGTGTGTGTGTGTGTGTGTGTGTGTGTGAGACATCTTGCTGCTTTGACAGATGTTCTCTGTGATTTGTCATTTGCACACCCAGCGATGGAACCACACAGGTCCATTTGCCCCTGTGCTATTTGCTCACCCTGGCTTGTATTTTAATATTCCAGTACATATTGTTTGATCTCCTTCCCCCGTGGATGCTGCTCATCTTATAGTCAGTTTTAAAAGTATATAGTAACCCCCTAGCTAACGATTCATTTCATTACAGACTGGCTGAAGGCAGTGAATTTATATTCAATCATCAGACTGAGCATTTCCCCCCAATTTTCTGGGGATGGATCCACAGCAATATTCACCTAAATGGATTTTTTGGCCTTTCTCTCAGGCCTGCCTTTGACATTTCTCAAGAATGTTTATTTTTTAATTTACAACTTTGAGAGGTTTATCTTGAGATGGGTTTTATGCAACAAAACATAGTAGGTTCAGAGGTGGAGGGGCCCAGGAGTCTGAAATGGACTGCCATGAAGAGGGATTACTCATTTCATTTGTGGGAGAAAAAAATGACAGGGAACATGAAAGGAGAGAGGTTTCAGGTCTCAATTCACAGACAGGGCAAATGCCCTGCATCAGTGAGCAGGCTTGGCGCTTTGCATTTGTCATGGACATCTATTCGTGAGGGATTAGGAAGGACAGGAAGTAGGTGAGAGCCCTTTCTGGGGGACTTGCACCAGGTCCCTTTGGGAAAAGTGGCATTTGTGAGGCCCTCATTTCATCCCAACCTCAGAGACAGATGTGTGGCGCTTCCTTTTTCTTCTTTTATCTGGTTACTTTCTTCTTTAGGAATTGCTATTCCTTCTGTAGTTTTGCTTGCTTTAGGTTTTCTGTTTTCTTTTTCTTCTTTCTTTTTCTTTAGAAACATGCTTGGGTACTTGATGCCCTGTGATAACATCATCTTACTCCAAGTTTGGGTATCTACGCTGCCCAACTCTGATCCCAGAGGACTTAGGAAAAGCACCCTGCTCCCACCCCCATATCACTCCATTAATTCCCAGGCATCACCCTTCATTAGCAGCCCTGTGGCCGAGGGACTGCATGATGAGGCTGCAGGGTCATGAACCATCCCATCACCTCCTTGGTTCACTTCACAGCTTGCTTCTTTCTTAATACCTCACGGTTCATTTTCCCCTCTTCACTTGGCCAGAGGGACCTTTCTCAGGCCTGAAATGGATGAGAGCTCCTGCTGATCCTCTTTTGTTTGGTGCCTTGCTATTCTCTGGGATTAAAAATTTACACTGTCAACCACAGCAACAGCTTTTGCTCTGGGCCTGTACCAACTGGAGTTAGGGTTGGGAACCTGCAGGGTTTTAACAGCCATGGCCTCCTCCTCTTCCCCCTCTTCCTCCTCCTCCCCCTCTTTTTCTTCCTCCTCCTCCTCCTCTTTTTCCTCCTCCTCCTCCTCTTTTTCCTCCTCCTCCTCCTCTTCTTCCTCCTCCCCATACTGACCAGAGTCAGTTTTAAAATGAAGTCAGAATACATGATGATCTTTTTGTTCTAATGTGTGAACCTCTTGGTGGAAGATGGTATTTGGTGAGCTGAATCTGCTCCACCTTTTTTAATAAATAAGTTAATTAGGAAATGTGATTATATTTGCTTATTGGAGCTGTTTGCTGTGCAGAGGCAGCCTATGTAATAGAGCCCTCCTAAAATGATCAAGACAAGAAGAAGGCACACCTGCTACATGCTGGGATTTCTCCCATCTGCGGGGAGGATAAGCATGTTACCCCTGACCTTTTCTTTGGTGACTGACAGGCTGGTAAAGAGCACAGCTACTTCTGAAAGTCCCTAGCAAGGCAGTAGTGGAGCAGGATTAAAATGTGCTTGCCCTTATGAAGGGGGAGAAAGGAGTGACTTAACATCACTAAGGTAGCTTTGTGAACATGAACGGCCCTACAGTCAGCTGGGTTAGGGATAAGTTCATGGTTTTAGCTTTCAGAGATGTATGACCATTATATTACTTATCTATTGCTGCATAATAAGCTGTTGCAGCCCCTAGTGGCTTCAGACAGCTACCATTTATTATGCTTCCTAGATGCTAAATGTCAGGTACCAGGAATGGCATAGCTCTGAGTGATTCTGTTGCAGGGACCCATTGAGTCTGTGTTGCGGGCACTGGCTGGTGCAACAGCCATCACCTGTGATTTGACCAGAACAGATGGGTCTGCCTTAGAGTGATTCTCAGGTCTATGGACCTGAGGCTGTTACTTAGCTGTTTGTATCAGCTCGTCATAAGATGTTAACCACCCAAACCAGCAGAGCGTCTGTCTCTTCATGAGTAAAACAAGAGATTATGTTACCCCATAAATCTCAGAGCACTGACATTGTCTCACAATTTTCAAATCCTATTTTTTTCCTGTCTAGGTATTTGTCCATTGCCTTGACTGGCACTGCCTTCTATAGCTGCCCATGCTCAGACCTACTAGAATATGGATTGCCAGAAGACAGGTGGGAGGTAGTAGTGCCCATCACTGCCAGGGCCACAGAATGTTGAAGTATAGTTAACTACAGGATGTATGGAGAATTTGCATAAAGTAGGCGACTTGCCTATAAGCAACAACAACAAAACTCTATTAGTTTTCAATCAGATGATTAATATTGGCGTCTGAGAAAAAGAAACAAATTATACCTGGAAAGAGTGGACAGGGAAGGTGTAAAACATTCCATGGTCCGAAACATTTGGCCTTTGCTCAGGATCACATGGGATTTCTGGACCAAGCATCTTTTAGAAATAAGGTTCCTGTGTACATATCCACATCTTCTCCCAATTCTGCAAGGCCCCCAGGTCCCCTTCATCGTCTCCTCTCAGCTGTCCAACACCATCTGCATAAAAAGGGCAAGAATGCAGTAAAGGGAAACGTATATGTCAAGTTTTAATGCACATTTTCTTTGGGCAGGACAATGGCAACTTAGTGCTCTTCTATGCATGTCAATCATTTATATGCCCACACACATGAACTTCTGGTATTTATGACAACATGCTCGCCACTCCAGCATCCTGAATGGTACCAGCTACCCATAATTTGTTTTTCTAAGCCATGATGTAATCATTAAGTTGTGGTAATGAAGATTGAAGGTTTAATAATAGAAAGTGTTACAAATTTCAATTTAATCATTCCTAAATTGATTAGCAACTTTCCCCCAAATGCCTGGCCATGGAAAAACAGAGCGCTAAGAGAGACAGCGTGGTGAGGCCCGAGTTTGATGAATGGTACTTTGGTACAGCTGTAATTGGGTTATTGAATTTACTCATCTTGCAAATGATGTTTGCATTGTCTCAGCCATATGTGTTGAGGGCCAGGGAAAGGTCATTAGAAGCTTTAGACGGAGGGCACATGTGGGTTACAGGGGTTTAGAACAACGACATGGAGGTTAGTCAATTAAAAGCAACACCCAGCAAGGTGTCCTGGAGCTGATCACTGCAGAACGGTCAGTGTCTAAACCCCAAAGGCCTATTTAAAGGAGTCTGAAGATTCTGTAAGTAAATGTCTACCCGTGGCCTCGGGCTATTTAGCCCCTGACAAACGACCCGGGTGAGCCCCTGCAGGCAGATTGGAAGGAAAAGACACCTATAAACAAATCCCAGGCTGGCAGCTCTAACAAAGCCAGGATTGAAATAATTAAGTAGCAGCAGCCTCCTCCCTCAGCAGGGAGAAGCCCTGTGCTGTGTTCCACACTGCCCCAGATATTCCAGATGTAAACTTCTTAACTTCTCGTGGGAATGTCTCTCCACGGTAGTATTCCATTATGCAGTTTGGAGGTTTGGGGAGAAAAAAGAAAAAGCTCTGTAGTCAGCCTCCATACTACTAACTCATCCCTCTGCCTTGATCTCTTGCCCCACTTCTCAGCTAAGTGGGAATGGGAATGTTCCTGCACATGCGTTTACTACAGCACCCCACCCTCAGTTTTCTGAATCCATCTATGTGGCAATCACACGATTGTTGCACATCCCTCAGAATAAGAAGCAAACGTTCTAACCCTAGGAATGGCAGCACATGGCTTCTCTGGCCTGCAAGCTAGTGAAGATTGGAGGGGGGAGCATGGACAGAAGAGGCCATGGAGACAGGAGAAGCTAAGGGCAGACAGAAGCCCTTCTAGAGGGCAGACTGTGGGGAAGACTGACTGGAGCCCAGCTGCCAGTTGGCATGGGTAAGGGCCCTGATGCCATGGCACTTCGCCAAGTCTTGCATATGGCAGACACAGCTCACGGAGAAGCTCCCATCAGAATACTCAGTTTGCTTCATGTTCATAAAACTACAAGTGCAGTCGTCCCTACTTATCCTCAAGAGCTGCTTTCGAGACCTCTGATGGTTACCCTAAATTACAGATACTATCTAATCCTCGATGGATAAGCTTGCATATAAGAGCCTATCTATGTACATATGCATATACATTATTTCCTTATGTTACCATGGCTATGCAAATTTAATGCCTTTCTATCTTTCATTATTTCATGACACTGGCCATTGAACCTGGGGCTCATGCTCACTAGGCAAGTTCTCCCCCTGATCTACAACCCCCGCCCTGCCTTTTCAATTCCAGGCAAGCACTTGCCTTACATAGTAGCCATAACTCTTTCTTTGAGGTATGATGGGGGGGGGGAGGGAACTATATGAATTTCTTTGTCTTCTTTGCCCTACAAAAAAATATATATATATATATATCAGACATGTACAGACCTTGGCTATCTAGGAGACAAGTCATTCTGACCTTAGACCTTAGACACCTCAGCATTCCCCTCCCCCCAGCTTTTTTTTCCTTGCTATGATTTGAGTTTTCACCTCATCCCTTTAAAAAGTCACGTTATAGTTTTCGTTTTCATTTAGCACGCACAGATAGCTGTCCTCGTGGCTCTTGTGCTTCTAGGTCATTATGAAGTAAAATAGGGCTCCTTGTATATCAGTCTAGTAATTAGTCACCAGTAATGGGATAATTTAGATAGCTACTAAGTGACTGATGAGCAGGTAGTACATGTAGTGTGGGCACACTGGACAAAGAAAACAGATAACATCCACAATGGGACAAAGCAGGGTGGGGTTCGATTTGATCATGTCACTCAGGATGCCACATACCTTGAAACACGAGCTATTTATTTTAGGAATTTTCCATTTAGTATTAGTGGATGATAGTTGATTCTGGACAACACGGTAGGCAAAATCATATCTGGGCGAAGGACCGTCATTAGAAACTTCTGTGTATGTTTGGTATTTAGATGCTGTATGGGATTCTTTTGTCTATAGTAATAAACTACCATCAACTGGATAGCTAGGGAGGCAGAACCGTAGTGTTTCAGAATACTGAAGATTAAGAATCCAGAATGAAGGTGCTGGCAGAGCAGTGGTCTCCCTGAAACTTGTAGAAGAATCTTCCCCCGGTTACTCTTGGTTTCTGGATGTTTGCTTGGAGATTTGATGGTCTTTGGTTTGAATGTGCTTCACAGCCCTTGCCTCACATTGTCCTCGGCATCTCTTCCCTAACCTCCCTGTGTATGTCGTTCTCCACCCGCAAGTGTTCCCTTTTAGTATAAGGACACCAGTCATACTGGATTAGGACACACACCGATAGCCTCATTTTTACTGGAGTGTCTCTGAAGAGACCTGATTTCCAAATAAGGTCACATTGTGGAAGTTTGGACTCACAGACATCTCTGAAGTGGGGAGTGGGTGGCACATTTCAACTTGTGATAGACACAAAGTTTGAAAATTGCTAAACAGAATCTGAGGTGATGGTGGTAGTTGTCAGTTGGAAGTATGCTTCTCTAAGACTCATCATTGATGTTAAAGGGGAAAAGAAAGAAGAGTGTACCACTCCCAGGTCCCAAGATGCTATAGCTTCACCTCTATGCTGTGGTTTTCACACTGGACCTGGCTGGCTTGTTTAGATACTGATGAGGTGGAAGGACTTGTCAAAGATCTTTCTCGTGTATCTCCTGCCAGTCCACTAATGGCAGTGTAGCATATGGCTGCCAGTGGATGGCAGACAGCAGACTTGGCAAGTTATAGTCCTAGATTCAGATCCTGTCACCACTTCTTAGTAGTCAAGTGACCTTGATCATCCTACGTGGCTTTCCTGACCCTCCTTGCTCCTCCATAAAAACCAGTGACTGAGCTCCTATGAGCCTGTAGGAAATAAAGCACTTAGCGCATAGCATGGGCTTAATAAAAAGCTATTCCTTCAAGCAGCATATCCTTCATGTAGCCCCCGAGCACACTGGTATCTTTTTAGCATTCTAACATTATACAGTTTACAAAGCAATTCCGTTTATTATTACATTTAATTTATATTTATTGATTGAGAGACATGGTTTAAAAATAAAAATATTTTAAATTATTCACAACTGATGGTCAGAACCATGAATCTTTCTGTGTTCAATATTTTAATTATTGTTTTAGCCAGCAGCCATAGTTGGTGACCTCAGAGCTGATATTATGCCCTACAGAGTAGTAATAATCTAGAGGGAATTTTGCCTTCAGGGATGAGTGACAATATCTGAAGATGCGTTTGGTTGGGACAACATGGATATGGGATGCTAGTGACATCCGGACTAGCGAGCCCAAAGATACTTCTAAATATGCTACCGCATGCAGGACAGCAACAGAGGCAGATCTATCTGGTCCAGCATGTCAACAGTCCCGAAGGTGAGACTCCATGCAACAAGGTAGCAAGGTATTTGCATAAGTGCCCATCTTCCATCATTGCATCCAATCAGAAATGAGTAGCATGTAAGAAGTAATTAGGTTATTTATTTCCATTCTGTCGAGAAAATGATTTAAAGCAGAAGTAATATTTTTAATATTATAAAAGAAAAGAAAACCCTGCAGCTTAAGTCAATAAGGATTTGATAAATGAATACATACCTCTAGGGGATTGTGTTGCTGAGCAATGGCAGCTGTGGACAGACCTGACACTCTGACCAGGCTTTCAACGTTAAGTGGCTGAAGCTTTTGGGCTGGCCCTGCATGCACAGTACACAGAGTTAGTAAGTTTCACTTAGCTGATTAAGAAATGCAGTCATGTCCGAGAGCGTGTCTACCTGGCTCAATGGAAGATCACCAACCATGACTCCAGTGATGCTTCAGAATCAGAGGGCTGACAGCTGAGGATGCTCAGAGCTCATTCATATTACATGCTAGATCCATTTCTGAGACAGGGTCTCAAGTAGTCAGTGCTGACTTTGAACTCAATATACAGCTGAAGATAGCCTAAACTCCTGATCCTCCTGTTCCCACCTTCCCAATGCTGGGATTCTAGGCAAGTACCGCCATGTCCCGCATCTGAATCCGTTATTTTTAAAAGAAAGAAAACTTATATTGATACAGTATAGTACTGCGTTGAATACCTGCTAGGTGCCCATTCTGAATCAAGAGCTGATATACATCTTATTTGCTGCAGCAGCTTGTGTGTGTGTGTGTGTGTGTGTGTGTGTGTGTGTGTGTACATATTCATGGCAGGTACAAGGGTGTGCATTCAGATATGCCTTTGGAGACCTGAGATAAACCTTGGTTCTTGTTCCTCAGGAGAGTCCCACTTTGGTTTTGGTGGTATTGTGTTTTCCTTTAGTTTTGAGACAAGGTCTCATGATGGAGCCCTGGATAGTGAAACTCAATATACAGACCAGGTTGGCTTCAAACTCAGAGACTCACCTACCACTACATCCCCAGAGCTTGTATTAAAAGCTTATGCCACCACACCTGGCTGACCACGTTGTGTTTTGAGACAGGGTCATTCACTTGAATCTGGGACTCACTTCTTGGACTAGGTTGCCTGGCCAGCAAACTCCAGAGATCTGCCAGTTTCCATCTGCCCAGCACTGGGATTACAAACGCACATCCCAACACCTGGCTTTTCACTTATATTCCAGGCATCCAACTCAGACCCTCATGCTTGCTCTGCAAGCACTTTACCAACTGAGCTAGCTCCCCAGCTCTTTTGATGGAAGCATTAACTATTCTATTTCAAAAATGCAGCCGCTGAGGCCGTGAGGTTCGGTAGCAGGCACATTTTACTCAGCTGGTAAGTGGTAGAGCCAGCATTACTGACTCCAAATTCTCAACTTAACCTGGGATATAAATTTGCCTCAATCAACACAGTGGGAGATTTGGGGGCTGTTTATTTAGGGGTTGCTTGAGAAACAACCTACTATTGAGTCTATGGAAAGCAGTGTAGGTAGTTCTTCACAATCTCTACCCAAGGTCTTGACTTTAACCTATTCATCAATGTGGGAAATTCGTCCAATACCAGGCATGTCTTTGCCCTCCCCATGGTATTTCACAGATGGATCCCAAATTAGTTGTAATTGACGCAAAGGAGAAAACCAAATAGTGACTGACTTTGGCTACAACGAGGAGAGTGTGGAAGACATTTTAAGCAGCATAAATCTTTAACACTATAGTCTGGAAGCCTGAAGTTAAGGTGTATTGTATTAGCCAAAGGTGCAATGTCGGGGCTGCATTCTTCCTGGAAGCTCTAGAGAAGTGCCTGCTTGTTTTATCTGAATACTGCAATCTGTCCCCACTTCCTGCCTCATCCTCCTCCATCCCCAGGGCTGCCAGTTTGCACGTCTCTGGCCCCATTTCCATAGCCATAGCTTCTGGTTGGTTTTCCCCCCTCTAGTTCTCTAAACCCCACTTCTTTATTTAAGTAAGGCACACATAAAATTATCCCTCTTACATACGTCCACATTGTTGTGCGGCCAAATTCCGAGACTTTTTTATCATTTAAAAAAAAAAAAGAAGTAGAACTTACTTCATACCTGATAAATAACAGCTCTCAAGACCCTGCCCAGCCCATGGCTGGTGACCTATGTCCTACTTTTGGTGTCCATGATATCACATGTAAGCAGAAGTTACAGTGTTTGTTTGTGATTGGCTTCTTTCACTTAGCATGTGTATGTTCAATGAATCAGAAAAGCAATTAATGGAAGGTAGAACCCTGACTGTGAGTACAATTGAAACAGCTGATCAGTGAATGCCCGTTGTGTCCCATGTGTCACGGCTGCTTTTTGTGTCTTCCTATTGAGTAACATGTTAGCAAGGTGCAGGAGCTATCAACGCAGCAAACTGGTCCTTCTCTAATCTGACGATGACAGGGCATTAGAGAAAGCAAAGGCCTCTCCCTAGCCTTCTTCAAAACAGCCCGGTGTAGGGGAGATTTCCTAAAAAATACTGGGCAGGAGAGAAAACGCAGCTCAAGAGAAGGAGTCACTAACAAATTGTTCTTGGACAGGTGTGTGTGTGTGTGTGTGTGTGTGTGTGTGTGTGTGTGTGTGTGTGTACACTGTGAGGTATAGAGAGAAAGAGAGAAAAGACCAAAAAAGACCTCTGTAATCTTACTCCTCTCTCACATAGGCAGAGTCCAGTATATTGTCAATTAAGTGTCACCATGTGGCATCAAGAGGTGGTTTAATTCCCCATGAAAATCAGGACTTCACCTGATTCTGTGCCTTTATTGCCAGCACCTGGTACTTGGAAGCTCCTCATTAATCCCTCTGTGTGATGCTCTTGAGATCTGAGGCCTTAATGTCAATCTGCTTCCTGCCTCATCTCTACTGCTAGGGTCAGACGGAACATCAGCCAAGTCTGATAACAGCCCCTGGATGGTGACTGGAAGCAATAAACCGGGTATCTTAGCAGAGAATCCAGGATGCGTTCCTGGGGACCCATTTTTGTCTCCTTTTAGAGACTACCCAAGTGGCCTTCCAAGGAAGAATGAAATGATGCATCACTTAATATGCTCAAGAGGAGGCACACAAGTCATTGTTCCTTTCTTGGAAAATGCGTGCATCTCTGCCTTACCATTTTATGTACCAGACTGTTCTCGTATTCCTCATGTCCCTTTCTGAGTTAAACCCGAATCCACGGGACCTCACTGGACATATGGTCTTGAATGAAGGATTTGGGGAAGCAGCCCCTTTGGGATCCACATCAAAACAATTTGACTCTTTCTAAAAAATGCATTCTGGATTTCCTGGGTGTACAGAAAGGAGAGAGTGATAAGCTCAAAACTGTTTGCTGGGTCAAAAGCATTTCTGTAATTCTAAGTCCTACCCACTCTAGGGACCCATCCCACCCCAACCCAAATGCCACTGCTCACTCAGACTTCTCTCCTGTGCTTCCATCATCAGTGGGACGCCATAAGCAGGATCAACTGATGCTGATGAAGGTTAGTGATCTAGGAGAGGTCCTGGCTGCAATGTCATCTCTCAGAGACACATCCACCTAGGGTGTCATGCCTCCTTTTTCTTATTAAATGCATGCTTTTTTATGGTCTCCCTGAAATGCCAGGGGCCTCTCTCTGTCCACAGATCTCTTTGGCCCTACCCATGGGTAACTGTTTGCTTGCGAAGAGAGAACTGTTGTCAGCCATTTCACATAGGATGCCATGTGTCAGATTTGTAAAATCCCGTTAACATTGTGTTTCTTCCACTAGAGAATTAACCCTGTAACAGGGAAAGTGGAACTGCCAATTACAGCAGCGCCCTGCTGTGAATCAACTGTGCTATATTCCCAAGCAGCAGGCCGTTTGAGGACAGAGCCCTCAATTGCCTTTTCCTTTAGACAAAGCTCTCGAGTAAAGCATAATTAGCTTGACTGACAATCACAAAATACAGTCTTCAGTGTCTGTTTTTATTTCAAGGCCTTCTTGTTTCGGAGATATATTCTGAAACCGCTGGGAGATTTGTCCTTCCGTGGAAGATTTAATCAATTGGACGGTCTTATTTTGCTTAAAACCTTCAGTGCGTGTTTCAAAAGAAAGATAAATGAATCCACCTACTGACCAAAGATACGTACGGTATATCTGACCATACCTATTAAGAAAGCAACCATAAGTCCCTCTGGCAGTAGAAACAATAAATTTTTTTTCAGCTGAATCCTTTGGGGGATATTTGGAGCCTCCACTAAGTTCTTAATTTTATTGGGGCAGAGATATTGCAAAAAGAAAATCGTTTCTCTGGCACTAAACACAAATAATGTACAACAATAATTGTGACTCCCAGAAGATTTTCCTGATGTTCAGACCAGGTTAGCTTTGTGATTGTACCATCCGGAGGACCTGGCTCTTCGATTCTTGGTCCATTCGAACTTTTCCTTGTGAAATATAGAAGGGGCGGCTCATTTTGCTTTTTCATTTGGGGTTTTATTTTCCCAAAGCCCTCAGCAAATCCTGAGACCCAGAGATAAGTGTTCATGCTCATACCACATTCTCTCCCACTGTGCCACAGGAAGCATCTGAGAAAGATGCTTAAGCTGAAAGCACAGGAGGAGGAGGAGGGTGAGATTCAAACTGCAAATGTTTCTGAAGGACTCTAAGCAGATCCATGTTTCTTTTCATCCAGTGAGGTCATACTACATATCAGGCTGCTCTCTTGAGATCAAGTAGTGAATATGAAGCCTGTTTTGCCTTGTAGAAGACAGATTGTAACTGCTGTGTTCCTGTGGAATTTAGATTCCTATATAACAGTTCACCCATACACAACTCAATAGCCAATACCCAAATAAATAAGATCAACGATATTCAGCAACTTGACAGAATGGAATCAGTCATTGGACTGAAAAGTCAATGGAATCATATTTTAAAATATGGAATCATATTTTAAAAGATGAAGCTTAACAAGGTTTTTCTAAGGATGAAATTGCCTTGTAGCAAATGTGTGTATATGGCATCTGCAAATAACTAGGACTGTGGGTGAAAAGGAGAGACATCAATATGCGTGCATAGCAAAGCCTCAAGTGGTGCCTGGAGCTACTAGTGTCTTGGGTCCATCTTGGAAGCAACAGACTTAGGAGAATGATTAAGCCAGCACCTTCCACATTCTGTGTCTGGATAATCAGCCCCTTCCACTTGACATCCTACCTCTCCACTCTGTGCTTTCACAGTCCTTCCCAGGTCTCCCTGAATAAGGTTTCGCCCGTTGGAGGCAGCAGTGAGTCCCTGAGAGCAGGATTTCTGTCATCCCTCTGCCATTAACACAGCCACTTCCTTTTGTACTGTATGCACCGACCTCCCTTGTCTTCTTTCTAGAGGTCTAGTGGTAGTAGTCTCATGGTCTGCATAGTAACTACTCATAAAAGGAGTAGATAAACTGGATTCCAAGCACTACCTATTCCTTTGCCCAGAGTACAAGCTTGGAACCAAAACTGATCCACAGCAAATCATGACTGTGCTTAATGGTCTCACTAAGCCACCTTTCATCATTGGCAAAAGTCTATCCCATACCACTCTAGTTGAAGGTTGCTAGAAACAGCAAATGAGATACCATATGCAGGGGGCTCAGCATCATCATACCTGATACCTGCTGGTGACCATTTAAACAGTGACTGCAGCCTTGACTGCTAGGAACTGCGAGGGGACAGCTCCCATACAGCACACAGAGAGGAACGAAGAACCCAGCCAAAGCCTTTGCTTTTTCTTGGCATACCATTATACCCAAATGGAAGGGCTGCAGTCTGACTTCTTGTGACATCACACAAACTGAAGGAAACATCTTGACCTTAGGCAACATCAAGAGCTCATTTACAGGTTCACAAACTCCATAATGCTTTAGTGACACTACAATTCTATACCTCTGACGTGCTATTCCATTCAGATGGCTCTAAGCTGATTACCCATGCCTTCCAACTGCAAGTCTTAACAATCAGAAATGCGAGCATAAGGAACAGTGTCATTGCAACCTAAATCATATAACATCTTGCTGTTTATATAATTGAAAGAGCATAATATGCCAATTTTTGCTCAGGCAAAACAATGTATGGTATTGATGCAAAAAACTTGAAAGATGAGCTCTAATTTTTTTCCTCTCCTTAATAAATATTGAGCAAATTAAATAGGGCATTTCAATATGGCAGAACACATGAGACCCTGTGCATTTATTTTCTTCATCATTCTAGGCCCAATGTCACCCCAGAGTATATGGGAGGTGACAACCAAGCAATTAAAGACTATGTGTCTGAGTGCTGGCCCCACCATGGTGAATTATCCCCATGGTGAATCATGACCCTTTCTCTGGCCGCCCAGTAGCTGAACCCCTGTCCTTTGGATTCATCAAGCAGTGATGGCATGGCGCAGTGGCTGTGACATGTACATCTCCTTTTGTGTGTGTGACACATCTGTGATAAGATACATCTGCTATACCTAGAACCACCCAAATGCTTTAATATTCTCTCTAGGTCTTTAAAAGAGAAAATAGCCTACATGAAAAGTTATGTGTGTTTATGTCCAAATTATCATGAGGACTTTATGATCAGCAAGTCCCAATAGGGAACTGCTATCTCTTAAACAGACAATTGAAGCCGAAGAGACATTTTTAATATAAACACATTTGTGCTGATCAACACCTAATATATTCATGAGATGGCACGGAGCTCCCTGGTGTCTATTTAATTCAATGGGAGAAGTGTCCAAATGATCCTTTTAGGATTTCTGCGGTTTCTAAGCTTGAGTTACCTGTCCTAGGTTTAAATAGCTTCCTGAATTATCTGCAAAATTGACAGTGCATGGCTATGATGTGCTAAAAATAAAAACATATATATGGAACATAGGCCTGACTAATGGTTAGCTCTTTCAAGCATGGCTGTTCTCACTGAAGTAAATGACAGGATTTAGATTTCCAGCCATTTCCTGACACAGTTAGATGAGACCCACTAACTGGTCTGTTGATTCTGAAACCAACTGTCACTCGTTACAATGAATGATAGTCAAAAGGAAATGAATGCTTGTATTCCTACCTAATCCATACAGAGCCTCTGTTAAGTTCTTTACCAGATGGAAACAGGCATCATTCATTTGCTGATCAATTTCTTATTAAATAAAATGAGTGGGCCACACTTGCCAGAAATCTACTGTGCTTCCTGGGAAGAATTTTAATTTTTCCCACATCCTGACACGACTGTAGTTTCCAAGTGATGGTCAAGATCAATCAAGATACAAAGCTGCAGAACACCAGTACTGTTGATTCTGGTCTTGAATCCTGATGGATGACAGGGGCCAGTTGGCTCCCAGAGTAGCCTGGCAGTGACCTGTGAGGACTCTTGATGCAGGCACTCAGAATCATTTAGCCATCCATCATTCTCTCACCCCTATTGTTAATTTTTATAAAGGCAGGACTCATTTGCTAATAGTTCTTTTCTGGTTGTTAATTCTCAGCACCAACAAGCATTTACTTAAATAAGAGCAAAAAGAATCTGCAGTGAGAGAGAAAGAGGGAGAGAACACTCTAGCAATAATGGATTCTACCGTCTTCCATGAAATTTGTCATGTTTTGTCATTTGAAAACAGATCTGTAATGAGCTTTAGCAAAAAGGCATGTGTGGGCTTCCGTGGACAGACATGTGACAGCTGAATAACCTTGGCAAGTTACCTAACTGCTCAGAGTCCCAGATTTGCGTTCTGTCAAGTAAGAATTTTAAAGAATGCTAAACTCATTATGTGGTTTGAGACCTATGAAATCATGTAGTTGTTTCTGTGGTCATCCCTGGCACATACCAGGTGTTCAAGAATCATTAGTTCACCTTAAAAGTTTGGGGACACTTTTCTTCAAGCATAGATAAAAATTACTTAAAAGCATCTATCCTTATATAAGCACTCATTCCCAGAAAGCCGATGAACTCTGGGATTTGTTTCTTTTTCTAAGCAGTGAAAGGAACCTTTCTGAGGGGAGCTACTGGGCTTTGGTTTCCGGAGTGGTTAGTTGCTTGAAATTACAGTCTCCTGCTGGGTATCAGAGAGTTCGGGCAAGAGGGTGCCTGCTGTACTTGCAATTTGCGGAGGACATTGAGGCCGAAAGCAAAGCCGTTGTGAGCTGAATATTAGTGATAAGGGCCTCATTTAGAGATCCCATCACATTCAGAGTTTTTCAAGGGAATAAAGGGTAAAACTTAGGAGCCGACCACCTTCTCCCACTGATAACCAGACCCTAGGTCCTGAAGCCAGTCCACCCCTCTGGTTTCCTGGCTGATCCTACCCTCTTCCCCCTGTCCTCTGAGCATTCTGCAGTATAAGAGCCTGCTAGCCTGTGAAAGACAGGAGTTTCCTTCCCAGAATAGAGGTGCGGGCAGATAAAGGGTCTGATGTGGGCCTGTCTCTCGGTTCATAACTGATACCTTCTCGATGCTTCCTACTCTGGAGGAAGGGATGAGAGAGTTCTCTGGTTCTCTTCTTTTTTTTTCAGTTTTTTTTTTTTGATACTTTATTTACATTTCAAATTTTTCCCTCTTTCCAGATCTCCCCTCTAGAACTTCCCTTCCACTGTCTCTATGGGGATATTTCCCCACCCACCCACCCACTCTCATCTTCCCTCCTTGGCATTCTCCTATACTAGGGCATCTAGAGTATTGATCCCATCTCAAAGACACTCCCTGCTAACTCCATCACATTAGATTTAACTATGCATGTTTGTGGGAACACAAATATTCAGGCCATAGCAATGTCCCTAGAGTGGCAAGCATGTCCTTGGGCCAGGGACTCAATTCAGACAATGGTGAGAGGGAGTCCACAGGTATACCCCGTGCAGCAGGTCTATAACAGTGTGACTGACCCCAACATTCTTTGTGTTTCGAGGGGGGCCAAATTGGAGAACCTTCCCCATTAGAGTGTGTGTGTGTGTGTGTGTGTGTGTGTGTGTGTGTGTGTGTGTGTGTACATCTGGTATGTATGCATGTGAAGGCCAGAGAACAATCTCCAATATGTATTTCTCAGGCCCTGTTCGTATTTCTATTTTGAAACAGTTTCTCAGTAGCCTAGAATACATTAAGTAAGCTAGGCTGGATGGCTGGTAAGCCCCACGGATCCTCTTGTGTTCATCTGCCCAACTCTGGAATTATAAGCAGTCAACACAACACCTGGCTTTTGTTATGTGGATTTGGGCCTTGAACTCAGCTCCTTGTGCTTACGAGGCAAGAACGTTCCCAACTAAGCTATCTTTCCAGCCATCATTAATCTTTAATAGAAAAGTAGTATCAAGATACATATAGTTTAAATAAAGATGTGTATTCTGTAATTCGATTTACATTCTGTTTTACCTCTGTGAGGTATAGGAAGATAAAACAAATGTGTAATACAAAAATCAAATTATTTACAATATTTATTGTTTGGTTAAATGTTATGTCATATCAGGTGGTACTAGTCTATTTAATCTGACTACAACTGTATTTTAAGGAGTTGGACTACTTGTGAGTGTTTTGACCCTAAATTCTCTACCCAATCTATGTACAAATGTCTTTCATTTTCTGTTTATACGGCATTATTTTGATGGGAGATATAAACCATATCAATCATAAGACTTGTGAATAGCCTCTGGCTTAAATTAGAAAATAGTGCCCATTTATTTCAAACATTAGCAGTAGATAGGGCAGATTAGTTTTTCTTAATCACACGTAATGGTGAGTTTCATTCTGATATCCCCATCCATGCACATGTGTATTTCAATCTTCTTCATCCACTGAGGCTTTCTTGCCATCCCTCTTCCCAGTACTAGATACAGGTTCTTGTTTTTTTAAAGAATGATTTTTGTACCAATAGCCACTAGTCTACTTTACTTCTGTCCAATCTTTAGTCACCCACAAACATAAATCTTTATTGTCTCTTAAAAGAAAATTGGCTCAGTTACTTTTTTGTTTGGAATAACCACGTTGAAAACCATGCAGATGTGGGATGAATAAGAAAGTGTTTGCCAACTCTGCAAGTCTCGCTCTCTGACCCTAATAACTGCATCAGTGCAGACAGTAGCACTGTGAACAACAGCATACACCGTGAACAGACACACATGGGAGTGTAGCACCATGAAGCAACAGAACACACATGCATACATGCATGCATACGCACATGTACACACCATCTTTCATCACCATGGATGCCCAAGAAGCCAATATTTATACTTGAGACCCTATAGACACCGTCCCCAGAAAACCTGGAGCATCTTCTGAAACTTCTCATTTAGTCTTCAAGAGCATTTCTCTCCTCTCCAGAACCGCTGTTCTGTAAGACACTCAGAAATGTGGATTATTTATGCAGGGTTTGTGCTCCCTCTACTGGTTTTATAATTAACTAATAAGTCTAATTCCCATAACTATGCTGATGTCATCAATTACTTTTTTGTCCATGGACATGGAATTATCTAAATCAGCCTGTTCTGGTTAAATATCATCAGAAAAATTAGCAGGGAGTCAGATGAGGACAGTTGACCTGCTGAAAAAAATAATGTACAGTTTGCCTATTTCAAAAAAACTTAACAGGATGTAGCAGCACACACTAACTTTTGGGAGATGGAGGCAAGAGTATCAGGAGTTACAGGCTGGCCTCAGCTACACAGTGAGTTCAAGACCCTCCTGGGTTGCAGGAAACCAAACAAACGGAAACAGAACAAAGAAAACCCACTGTTTGTTTCATGGTTTATTTACTTGATGCTAGAGAAAGGGGGCTATCATTGTCTAAACTGTTAAATCTTCTACCTTGGCAGAACATTAAGAGAACATTTAAAGCAAAATATATGTTATATAAATGAGAAAAACAGAAATGATCATACCTGGATCCTGAGAGCTTCAGTAGGCAAAAATAGATTACTGTAGGTGCCAGGTATGGTGAGTCCCTTGACTACCTGCATCTGATGTGTAACTCCACATGCATGGGCATCACCAAGTGGCCATTTCTTAAAGACTAGCCTCTCTTGTAGGCATTAAAGGGTCCCAGATCTGCTGCTGGATTTGTTGAAGTTACTTCTGGTTCTAGCTCTAAGTCATCGTGAGTCATTCCCTTGCCTTTCTGTCTGCACATGGGAACAATAGCATGGACCAGAGGGTTCTTGCCCTGTGGAGTCACTGTAAAGCGTAACGGAAGTAACTCGGGATGAATTTTAGAGAAAATCGGTACAGATCACCATAATGGGAAAGTTGTCATTAGCCAGTCATTGGGATGATTTTTTTTTTTAACTAACATGAAAAACAGCTTATTCCCTAATAATAAAAACTAAACTTACCTTGCAAGCTGGGAGAAGGCTCCCAAAGACATACATCCAGTTCACCAGAAAGCAGTTAGCTCAAGGGAAGATGTGCAGAACTGGCTGTGATTCCAGGAGAAAACAGCTACGGAAAGGGATAGAAAATCAAGACACATTTCCGAGGAAATGGTAAGTCAACCCTACCAAAACAGAAACAGGTGAAAGCATCTAAAGAGGCTTAAACTTGGCCAGTGCGACAATACACAGTGATAGAATTTATAAAGACCCTCTTTTAAACTTGTCTAACCCTTTGATGTTGCAACATGAAGTTTTCCCCTATAGAGTTCCTGCCTGAGAACTGTGCAAATAAGTTACAAAACAGTTCACACACATACACACACATTTTAAAGTCGGTTTATAATTTTAACTTTGCCTGGGGTTACATTCATAGCTAACCTTGGCTTTAAACAGCCCAGGCCTCAGACTAGACACAACCTGGGTATTGTGGACTCATTTGCTTATGGTTATTAAATCAATCATATTTAGTTGTCTGTGAAATAATGTCCTGCTTTCTAAACTTGTTCTAGAGCCTCTTTTTTTTTTTCCCCTGTTCTTTTTTATTTCTCTTAGACAGGTTTTTACTATGTATCCCTGGCTGTCCTAGAACTTGCTGTACAGACCAGGTTGACCTCAGCCTCATAGAAATCCACCTTCATCTGCCTCCCAAGTGCTGGGATTAAAGATGTGTGCCACTATACCCAGCCAACTTCTTCCACAATGATAAAGGTAGTGCTCCATCAGGGATAGAGTCATGATTATGCGTGTTCTGCATGGCTGGGTCCCCCTTAGCATGTGTAGGAACTGCTCCACCTGGCTGATAGTACTCTCAGAGCATGCAGACTGAGTTTAGGAACAACAGAAGTAAGACAGAAGAAAAGGAGAGGAGCGTGGAATCATGTAGGGATGGGTTACATGTATTCTTCCCAAGTAAGTCTTGGCCTGTTCCCATCAGCCCCCTTCCTATGATTTCCTCCCAAGGACCATTCACTGAAGATGTTTAGTGGTAATTACAGTGTCTCCTTCTACCCATAGGCTTGGTGAGGGAAAGAAAGAGGCAGGAGGGGGAATCTGTCACCTCTCCTCATACTCTGAGTTTCTTCCAGTTCTCTAGCTGTACAGTCTTGGCTAAGCCTCCCTGGGTTTATAAACATGGTGGTAATGTCAGCCATGTGTGAGAAACTCTTGTGAAACATGGGTGCCTGTGGTCCTCAAGCTCAAGCTGGCTATCTTTTCTAAGAGGAGAAGGAAGGGCTACATGAACATTTGTTTGCAAGCTGGTTTTAAAATAGGGAATCATGTTCTGGAATGGCTTGCTATGACTGGATTATTTAACTCTGATTCTTAATTTTTTTTAACTGTGCTTTTTGTAGACCTTGCCTACCCTCTGCCATGAAAATATTTGGAATTTATACTTTAAACAGCATAGGCCACTTTGCTTGTTGATTTAAAACATGCTAGAGGTTTTATAATGGTTATTTATATTGGCTGACACTGACCTCTCTCTGAATGACCTGTTGATGTTGGACAAGGATAAGAGGCACTGAGTACAATGCAGGAAATGGAAGGAGATCAAACAGAATGAGCATGTTAGCTTAGACACGATGCTGCGCGGTTTTACATGGAGATCAATCGTCTGCATAGGGAATCTTAAGAACTGCATTATGTGGCCCCACTTACAGGAATGAGGCGTTCTCTTCAGAGAAATCTAAGTGAGGTGTTTGAGCTACGCTTTATGTTATAGTATCAATACGCTTGGCCTTGTAAAATCTTTGGGTTGTATAAAATTATATGTTGGTGATATACATCTTTAAAGTAGGGTGCAATCATTATGGTTTGGAAAGAAAGCCTGTAGCAGCCATGGCGCAGAGCAAGTCATTCTGTGAAGTAAGTCCATTTCTGTAGATGTGGGTTCGCTGCTGAGCCCATCTACTGGTGAAAAGAGAGATCTTGCTTCTCCCTACCATTGTCTCTCATTCTTGTCCTCTTTTTCTTCCATGTATTCAATGGCCCAGTGGCCGTTTGTTCATAGCCCATTTCCTATCTCATTTATCCCTGTACAAATGTCAGTTACGAGACAGGGGGACACATATATTTGACAGCTGCCCAATAAATTATGCAGAAGAACAAGTTGAGGACAACTGCAGATGACTTTTAAAACAGAGCTGTGGCCAGTTAAAGAATTTTGTTTGAAAGCTTGGCGAGAGCCCTTCCCTCTTGAATATCTTATAACATACAGTCTCTCATCCATATCCACTTGCTGGTGGATGAGTATTGTCTGGAGATCATGCCAGGGTTGCTTAAAACTTGGAACCAAGTAAAATGGAGTACGCTATAGAGAAAGAAAAGGAAGTGTGTGTATTCGAATTGTGAGCATTAAAATCAGTTTGTGAATAAGAGCACCAGCTAGATGATTCTAGAAGCCTGTTCCCAGAGATGTGACTTGGCCTTATATATTGTTATTTGGGGAGCGTGGGGTTTCCATCTTAATCTGTACATGTTCAGATTCATTAGTGGAGTGATAGGAAAAGAAAATTTAATTAGAATATATTTGCACACGTAAAGTATATACTGCCGTGATAGTTTTGGAGAGTTCTGGAATGTAACTTATGTGTGCTTCCCTGGAGGAAACATCAGAAGATTGTCATCATGTTGGTGGCAGTGAAGTTTGTTCAAGTTTAAAACCCTCTACTTACCCCACTGTGGCTGTAGATAGCATAACTAACCTAGTGTATTTATGATGCTTTTATTTTTCAGTTGGATAGTCTCTTATCCTGCCTCTTTGTAAGCTATCCATGCAGTTAGCCAATCATAGATAGTACCAAACACAAGAAACAACAACAGAAGCTAGCAAGCAACAAACAAACCCCTAAATTCAGGGCCAAGGGGATATCTCAGTAGAGAAAGTGTTTACCACACAAGCATAAGAACCTGAGTTCTAATCCTGGAACCAAAATAAACGCAGGCACAGATGCACATATATCTGTAGTTCCAGTTCTTATACTATGAAGGAAAGAAGACACAAGAAAATCCCAAGAAGCTTCTCAGCCAGCTAGCAGGGTGTAAAGAGGAGCAGCAAACCAAGGAGATCCAGCCTCAGACAATGTGGAAGGAGAGGACTGACACCTGAGATTGTCCTCTGACCTATAAACACATGCCATGGTATGCACATGTCCACACTCACACACATGAATTTGCACACAGATGTGCTCCCCTGGGTGAAAGTCTATCTCAAGGGTAGAATGCTTCTTAGAGTCTACACAATCCTGGATTTGATCTCTAGTCAGACCCCCCCCCCCCCCACACACACAAATGGATCTGTACTAAACATGTGTGGACTTTTTCTTCTTATTTCATAAACAGCACATGTAACAGCTATTTGTATAGCCTTACATTTCAGTATATAAGTAATCAGAGTGCACAGGCGGATATGTAAAAGATATTATGCACAATTACTACATATTTTATGTAAGGAACTTGAGCATCCACAGATTGGTGTACACCAAGAGTCCTAGAATCGCTTCTCCACAGCTAACCAAGATTCAACCAAATTTGGGGGTGAGAGTTGATCAAATATTTTTTTTCTATAGTCAGCAAACCATTTTTCCTCTTCCATCGGAGTCAAAATATTATTGTGGCCTGGGATAAATATGTCCATAGCTATACCAAATCCACTGGCAAGCACCCCCAAATCCAGATCACTTCTTTGTGTACTGGTACCAGTCTGATTCGGTTGGGTTCTCACGGTGTCCTTTCTGTATTACACAGAAGTGCAGGGTCTCTACTGCACAGTAAAACCACTTCCCGGTGAGCGGCCGAGTATGTTTATCCTACAGTCTGTTGTTCATAGAGCTCTGTGTGGTGAGAAGCTTCAGTGTCTGTGAGATTCAATAGAGAGAAAGCTGATGACCTCATATAGAACATGAAGTGATTACAAGGGGTGGAGTCAGCTGGCATCAGCAAGCTGTTCTTTGGAGACTGGGAGGAAGCTATGTTTTGACGCGGTGGGCATGGTGCTAGACAAGGCGCGAGAGACAGGTAGCTGGTAACTCAGTCTGGTCTCTGAAGCCGATTCAGCGTTAGCATTTTTTCAATCCCACTTATTCTCTTTAGTGACCCTATTTGGAGTATCGTGGCACCAGGTCCTAAGTGTCAGGCTTTGGCCTCAGTTGTATTAGTCAGTATGCTGCCTTCCATGCCCTGTGTTCTCTGGTGTTTGTGGTCTGCAGTTTAGAATTGGTCAGTTTGAGTATTTGCATCCCTAGGACTTCCCTCCCCATCCCACTCACACATCCATCCACACATCCACTCCCAATAACACAAATATTGACTGTACCAATCATTCATTAGCAGGAAAAAAATGGAGAGCAATTATTTTTTTTACTGCGCTTGCCCTGAAAGACACCATTAATTACTTTATTGCCTGTGGAGCTGAGCCAGTTTCGGTGTCCCTGGAGCCTGCTCTCCACCTCAAAAGGTATTCACAGCTCGGAGGAACACAGCACAGGGTATCACCTGGCAAGCTGGGTACCTACTCTGCCTTCTGAAGTGAGATGTCCCTGCCTTGGTGGTGGTACCCTCCTGACGGGCAGTTCATAGGTCTGGACTAGCAGTGGCAACGGTAGGTCCCCTGAGGGCTCCACTCTGAGCGGAAGTGGGCTTGTGTGACATTTGGACTGTGACAGCTTCTTGAGTTTATGATTTTTGTTTTTGTTTCTGTTTTTGTTTTTATAAAGTGTAAGAAATTCTTGAAATCCCAGAGATGCCAGGAGGGAGTTTTCTGATCCTTGATATTGATGGTCTCCTCCAAGAGAGCAGAAAGAATTGAGACACTTGTCAATCCTTCCTGAGCAACCTGTCACACACAGCTGGGCTTTTGCAGGTGGGCGTGACCCAGAGCAGCCATGATGATATTGGTGGATGGTTTTCCTCCCCATCCTGTAGTTGTTAGTAGAAATAAAAGCAAGCCTAAGGGAATCTGCTCTTGGAGTTGAACCAACCTGACAGTGTATGTCTGCTCAATCCGGAACCCCCTCATCTCTGTGTTAGAACTGGGTATCTCTTTCACACACAAAGGTTTGCATTATGTATACATGCCATCTTTCATCAATGAAAATGACTGGAGTGTATTAATATTTCTTATTACCTACCAGGGTCCAGTGTCTGTGGGTTACAGAGAATACCCCACATCTGGCAGGACTATACCATTTAGAGTAGGTATGTTTGTGGTTTACAATCCCAGTTTGTGTGTTTATTAGCCATGTTCCCTATTTTATACTGTAAGTTGCAGTAGTTTAGCAGTAACATAACAATGAGCTGAGACTGTTGAATAAGCTCTACAGAAGACAGAATAGAAGAATTGATGGGATTGGTGGATTGCCAGGGTAGTCCTGGGGCACTGTAGAGTGGATTTATACCATGAGCCTTATATCATTTGTTTAATCCAAAATAATTATAAGAAATATTACCTAAAAGCAAATGCAGTAGATTGGGCTGATGTGCTTTCTTCTTTGTCAGGTCTTTATTTTTATTTATTTATTTACTTATTTTTTTATTTATTTTTATTTATTTATTTATTGGTTTTTCGAGACAGGGTTTTTCTGTGTAGCCCCGGCTGTCCTGAAGCTCACTCTGTTGTCAGGTTTTTAATAAATAAAGGGCAAAGTCAGTAAAGGAAAAGCCCTCCTAAGGGTCCTTGTTTTATCACTGTCACTGACCACCATATTTCCTCAGCAGCTATAGGCACATCTTATACACCAGGTTCAAACATCTTTTGCATGTCAGTGAAAGTCTGTATTATAGTATCCCTTTGGAGCTCAAGTTATATGAACAAAAAGTCAAGGTTAATACTAGTGACAGCTCAACTAAATGATCAATCCGAGCTTGTTTTGGTGAAATTATATATTCAATTATTTTTGTTTGAAATTAAAAGCTTGGTTATACTACCACACACTATGTAAGTTTACAGGTGCTGTTCACTTAACAGTAATGTCCCAAGTGTGGTTAACAAGGTGGCTTCCAGAAGAAAGAAGCAAAATAATTATTTTTTCAATATACAAGTGCTCATCATAATTCACAAATCGACATGGATCCGTGGGGATTTGTTCTTGCTGTGGGTCGGGGACCTCAGGGTGGTCTCCTTTCCTTTCCCTATAAATGTAAAACCTGGACACGTAGGCTTGCCAGGCAGGTTTTTCTTTCTCTCCCTTTTTTAAAGACTGATGTTTAACTACAACCACTGGGACCTAAATCAGAGCATCCTGTGCCTAAGTATGAATATTAATCAGACGCCAGGCCATAGAGTGTCTCGCTGAGTTTGACAGTTTAAAGGATCAGTTAGTTAATTAGAGAATGACATGGCACCCAGGTCCCTAGGCTCTGTCCTGCCTTCTGTCTTTTCTTTTCATTTTCCTTTTTGACAAGTTGGATTACATCATTACCCGGAGTTTCACTTGTTAGCCCCGCCACAAAATGAGAATATTTTCAGCTTTAATTATCTGTGATCTCCTCCCCTACCTCTGCAAAGACCAGGCTTAAAATGAGACTCAAAGAAGTATAGGAAAATCAGAAGTTCAAAGGCCCATAGAAACCATCCCAGCTTATCCAGCTGCCCCGCTTCGCAAGATGAATGCGAAGGTCTCTTCTAGCCTTGGAAACTGGGTTGTGGTAGTCATGGTGATGGCTGTTCACTGTGACTGTACAGCAGGCGTAGATGTGTCATGTCAGGTGTCCCCATGGCTTCTCCAGCCTGAGTTGACAAACCCTGCAAACATCTTCACAGGGTGGTCACCAATTATATTGTCTCCTGCTCCTTGTCCATCACTATACCCATGAACATTATTCCAAAAATCTGAATAATTCTGTTCTAATTATTTCAGGCCATGATATTTCCCTCCTGGGAATCTTTTTATATCAAGTATACTCGTGGCTCCTATGGAAGCTCAGTTTCCCCAAGGGAAAATAAGATTTAAATCAGCATTTAGTATTTTGAACGACACATACTCTTATAAACCAAATGGAATGAACTCTTTCGTCCTGTCAGTCCATTCTGTTGTCCCTGCATCTGTCATGGCTCATTGAAAGCTGTTTAGACAGTTTGCTTATGTGCCTGTGGGCTTGCTAAGACCCTGAGATTCTCAATGGAAAGAACTAAATAGTATATGTGTCACCCCCAGTGGACATGGAAAATGCAGAGTTTGAAAAGAAATCTAAAAATCTGCCACTGGTGCTAGGAGCCAGACACTCTACTGAGTAATCGAATGTGACTAATTCTTCACAGTCCTGTGTGGCTAGGTGAGATGTGGGTTGAGGAAGAGACAGCCTGAGCTGGGGCCTGATTTGCAGTAGAACATCTTGATTCCAAATTCCAGGTGCCCTACCTTGCTAGACCTTGCTTGTCTGTTGATAAGAGATATCTTCAGATGGCACCAGACAGTTCCAATTGCTATATTCTCTACGAGAGTGCACAAAGATGATAAAGGAGGGGGAAAGTTGACGTGTGTGCTATCTATTATGCTGTGACATAGAAAGGTAGTGATTTCTGAGATGTACCCCATTATTTAGAAGAAAGAGGAGATCTGGCACATGTGGCCAGAAGGGCCTATGGTGATCTAACAAAAAAGATAGATGGATGGATGGATGGATGGATGGATGGGAGGATGGGGGTAAAGGTCTGTAGTTAGAGGGGAAATAGAGCTGCTAGTGGTGTTTAGATGAAGGAGTCTAGGGACACATCTCAGTGCTGCCATGAAGTAACAAGGCGACCTCATCCTAGAAGACCCAAACATCCTGTACAGCAACTTAATAATCATTTAAGTGGGTGAAAGTAAAGGCTGTCAGACATAGGCTGTGGAGAAGTATAAAGGGAAGGCTGGGGGGAGAGGTGGGGCCATGGCAGATGTGAATCTGGAAGATATCTAAGGAACAGCTTTGGGCTGGAGGAAGAGACAAACAAGAGGCATAGCCAACAGTCCCATCAGTGTGGATGGTGGTCCAGGAGTGTGTGCCTATTAGTATGGAAAGCCTAACATCATGGGCGTAAAAGGGAGGGTACCTGTGTCTCTGGATGTAATGGTAAATAGGAACAACTTGAAGCATCTAGAATCATGTAGGAGAAGAAATCCATGGGTTTGTCTGTGAGGGACTTTGTAGAGTATGTTCATTCAGGTTGGAAGACCCTCCCTAGGGGCACTTTCCTAGAGCACTGTCATATGGGCTGGCATCCTGGAGTGAATGAAAAGGAGAAATCAGGCTGAGTACCAGCATGCATCTCTGTCTGCTTCCTGGCTAGCTGCCTCATGCTCCTGCAGTCATGAGGGACTGTAGCCTCCACTTGTGAATAAAAAAGGCCCTCTCTTCCGTAGGTTATATCAGGTATTTTGCCACAGCAATGAAAATCAGAACTAATATCCTGGGTGACCCGCATAGGATGGAGGTGAGGGGGGAGACTTGCAAGAACATGGAATTAAAATAGGGACCCCAAAAAGCTGCTGCATTCCAGGGGGTTGGCATGGAGCAGGAAGATGGAGCCTGTGCCAATCCAAATCAGTCAAGAATCCTGCCAAAGTGCTGTCACCATGTAGCTGGCAGGAGGAGGGAAGAAATGCTATGAGAGACAGTGGGTCATGGGGTACTAGGTGGGGATACTTCAAGCACAGACATGGTGAACACACCATGCTACAATATGGCCCACTATGTGACTGGAGAGGTTCTGAAGCCTCCTCCTTCTCTCTATTAGGTGCGGACTTTCTCAGATCCAGAAACATTCTGTTCCTCCATCCATTCGCACCCCACCCCCCATCATGGTTCTTTTCTAAGCCCACATGGCTAGCTCCATAGACACTGGGTGAGACTAGGAAGAAGGTCTGAGAGTTTAATTAGTTATTTATGCTTGTTTCAAAATTCTTAACTTAGGTTGAGTATGCCTTTGGACTTGTGTTGTTTGCTCTTATAAGAGAGGTATTAACAACTGAAGCCTTTCTCCATGCTTCTGAGACAGTGCCCTTGTAGCTCATTCCTCATGTTTCCTCTTTAGTTATACTACTCCGTGGTATCCAAATGATGCTGCCTTACTGCTCTAGAGAGCACAAGGCATTGCTAATAATTAGTTGATGAGGTGGTTGACTGGGGGCCATGGGATGCCTTGCCCAAGCAAATCTTTTGAAGAAGCACTCAGTATCCATACACACCTGTGAAATTCAATCCATTTCCTATAATAACGTGGCTTACCCCAAGGGAGCTCATAGTTAGGTAGAATTCACTGTCCTCACAGGTCGCCCTGGAGGACAGTGAGAGATGGAGAAACAGGGTCTTACCATTCCTCCCTTCCTTCCCAAATTGTGGTTTTAGAGCCATCCACTCATCAGCTTTCTAGTTGATATTGGCCAGCACACTGCTGCCTGTGGGTACAGGCTGCTCACCTGAAAGATGTCAGCGTCAAGGCCTCCTACCATTTGGACGCATCATAATGGCTTTCACACCTTTGTATCTCTCTGGTATTACTGTTTCGCTTCAGCAAGCCCACTAATCTCAAATGTATCTTACCAGAGACTGTTCTAAATCACTTCCCTGCCGCTGGACTCTGGCCATAAGACCAGAATCCTAAGCAAGTGTGTTGCCTGTGATCTAGTGTTCAACTTCTCCCCATTTATAGGGGAGAAAACTTTTATTAGCCTTTAGACACACATATATCTAGTTTTGTTTTTGTTTTCTTTTTTGTTAAGATTAAGGACAACATCACTGGTTTTTATCCAGCTCACAGATACACTAAATGGTTATATTTTCCCAGAGAATGTTAAAAAAAAAAAAAAATTAGTATCACCCATTTGTTGGCAGAATCTCCCTCTCAAAACAAATCATTGGTCTTGATGGCATTTACTAAATTACTCTGTGAAGGGTTGTTTTATATAGAAAGTCAATCCTGGGTGGAAGCTTTGTAAGTAATTTCAGACTTGATGGCACTCGAACCTCATAGGCAGAAGTGAATTATGAAGCCTCAGTTGGCAGCTTTTTCCCCAGGTAAGTGCCTTTAGTGTTTCTTGTTTATCTTCTGAGTAGAACTGTTTTAAACTCCTGAGCCAGCTTCAGTTTAATGCCCAAGTCACCCAGCTAATGCACGCCCCACCTCACCCCCACTGTTACCCAGCTTCTTCAAACCTCACAGACAAGCAGCCCCTGACTCAATTCCAAGCTCACAGAAAAAAACAATCTACTATGGGGACACGTCCTGAATTCCAGCATCTGGCCAAAGGGGAAAGCTGTCAAAATATCCACTGGAGCTCTGGTTCCATCTGAGAGGCACTGAAGAAAATACAAAGCCATTTGCCAGTTGGCTGCCCAGTTCAAAATTCATATTTAAACTCTCTCTGCCTCTAATTTAGTGCCATTTTTCCATCCTGTATATGTGTTCATTTATATGCCTGTGTATATGTGTATATGTTTATTTGTCTGTACATGTGTACATATGGATGTGATATCAGAAAGCAACCTTGAGTATCATTCCTCAAGACACAAGCCATATTGGGGTGTAGGAGGTGAGACTGAGTCTCTCACTGGCTTGGATCTTGCTAGTTTGGCTAGGCTAGCTATCCAGTAAGCCTCAGGAATCTATCCAGCTTTGCCTCACCAGCACTGGGATGATGATAACTTGCCACTGTGCCCAGCTTTTCTCAAGGGTTCTAGGGATCAAAGGCAGGCTCTCATACTCACAGGAAGCTTTGGTTGGCTGAGCCATCTCCATAGCCCTGCCCTTTCTCTCTGTCCAGCTGTTCCCACTTTGCTTTAGCATCAGCCATCACAGTCTCTTCCTCTAGAGCTTCTGTCTCATCCTCCATCCACCTTCAAGTGCATAGTTCTTGAGGACTTCACCTATGCATCATGCCTGGAGGCTCCAGGGTCATCTCTGCTCAGCAAGTTCTCCCCTGTGTTGGTCCTTGACTTCAGGGACTTAAAGTTCTCCTCTTAGACAGTTAAGGCTGGCCCTTTACACCATTCTGTCTCAAGCCCTTAGCTTCACCTTTGTCTGCTTGAACTAAATGGTTGGAAAGATGGAAGGCCATGCCTCAAGAAGATGGCAGAATATAAACACTGTAGAGCTTCAAACCAGTTTTGGTGATGAAGCCGGGGTTGGCTTTAACATGCATGTGGGAGCTAAAGGATGAAATTCAGGCTGCAGCATGCAACAAGAGAAGATGTGCCAGTTCACAAACGAATGGTGAAGTGGAAGATTCCAGACATCCTTCAGAAAACAAACTGGTTCTGGAAGCCAAACATACAGAGTTTGTGAGACAGTGTGGGCAAAGTCAGAGTGAAGCTGGAATTCAGTACAATGGGAAACTCCTTCTACCTGAAAAAACCACAGCCAGTTGTCAGTATTATGTGCTATCGGGTGAGTCTTCTTTAAATTCACACAGTTGCTATACAGTATTTTTTCACACATTGCAAGTAGTAATTAGTTTTCTACATTGTGGGGATTAAATTTTATTTCAAAAGCGTACATAAAATCAAGTGAGCAAATTTAAGGAAAACAATTTCATAAATAGTCATCGGGGCAGTTGGTGAATGGTCATAGCAGTTCCCTATAACTGGAAGTCACAAAGGAGAAATGGGAAGACCGCACAGAGCAAGACACTATAGACCTGTCACCTACACTAAGGACCAGTGGACAGCATGTGTGAACTGGGAAAGAATCAGTCATTTTAGCCAAAGCAGGATGCCCTGTGGAGGCATGAGGGCAGGGACTGTGTGCTGTGTTAATCCCTAAACAACAGTGTCTAGTTCACAGTGCCTGATGAGTAAGGATGCTGGTGAATGGGTGGAAGGGGAAGCAAGGCTTCAGTTTCCATCTGTGAACAGACACCACTGCCACTCAGTCTGCAGCCCTGGGCTATGACAGAACTAGGCTGGAAACAGTGAAGTTCTCACACTCTCCCTTGGAAGGAGATCCCAGAAGACAGTCTCCCTCCAGTGGGCCTAGCTGCCACCTGTGGCCTCAGACAGAGGTCTTGTGTTTACATCATAATATATAGCCAACCTTGCATAAACCTGGCACCTGGGTGCTGTAGAGCTTCAATGGGGCCATGACAGGACCTAGGAGCAGCTGAGCAATCACAAACACCCACCCTATTTCCAGGGAACAGCTTTGCCACACGGGAATGCAAGGTCCTATGAACCAGAGCATAGGAATTCAACAAAAGATTTTTTAAGCATATATTCTAGATTGTAACTATTGATGTTGATAAGTGTTTCTGAATTTCAGAAGTACCATTTAATTAATTGTTTGAAGATGCTGACAGTAGTCCAGCATCTAGTTTGAAACCCCTAACTTAATTTGTAAGATAAGGAGATGAGGTCATATCTACTCCCCCCCTTACCACCTCCCCCCCATGGTCTTGTAACTTTTGGTTGTCCTCTAGACATTCCTTACAAGCTTGTTACTCTGTGAATTTCCAGGACATGCCAGTCGTGTTCTCAAATGTCCCCAAATCTCTCCTTTTTTCCTCTCTTGTGCTCTGATCACCCTATCACTTGCCTTTCTCCCTCCCCAGAGCCTGCCCTCTACACTCATAAGTGCAGCTTAAACCCTCCAGAACCTAAGGCGTTGAGCCCCTGCCTGGGTTCCTGCCACTCTTAGCCAGACCTCTACTTTCCATCTCTCCTCTGTCCCCATGATTCACTTGTCTCTTCTTCTCGCACCTGCACTTTCTTGCTGCCCAGTGGAACCTTGTATCTAAGGATTGGAGCATATCCACAGTATTCCCTCAGGTCTGTGAGCACTGGCAAGGTGGGCTAGGAGCCTAGGCAGTGTCACAGAGCCTCTCTCTCACCTCCACACATCATGCAGAATGAAACCTGTTACACATCTATCACATTACCTAGGCCCAGAGACCAGAGGCAGATCCGAAGATGCTTTTTATCCCCCGTACTTAGAAGAGACTAAGGTGGGCCCAGAGGTTTTTAGACTATACATGTAAGGGAGAATTGTCCAAAATGAGTTTAGACATATCCTGATCCTAGCCAGTCATATGCAGTCCTGCTGGCAGGGTTGCTCTTCACAGAACACATGTGTTGATTTAGGATCACTTTGTGAGGACATTGTGTTTCTTGAGCTGTTTTCTTTACCAGACCCAGCCCTTTCCCAACAAGAAGACAGTCTGTAAAGCCTGCTGCATACATCAGCATTCCTAATGGACAGGCAAGGTCTTACCTGTCTTAGGGTGATGTCAAATTCTGATCTCATTGCTGCCAGGTGCATGCTGAGTGTTATTGGGCACATTACTCTGACTCCTTCAGCCACAGTTCCTATTTGGGTTGAACAGGAATGGCTGGGTGGAGTGGTGAGGGTCACTGGCTCACCCTTTCATTAGTAGTATCAAAGAACCATTTCTCAAGCTCAGATGTCCTTGTTGGCCAGTTATGGTCCACAGGCCATATCAGCTTATATCCCATCTTGGTAGGGCCTGCAAACAATAGGTGCATTCTACATCTAAGGGATTGTTAGGAATATACAGGACAGTGTGATAGTCTTGATTTTGCTTCTTATCACACAAATTATATTTTCTTTTTAGCCCTACTCTTATGGGAAAGGTTGATGACCCCTAACTAGAGTGTGCTAGAGGGTTTTTCTAGCCTACAAGATGATCATTTTTGTAATTTTTTCTTGATTTATTGGCCACTTACAGAATACATTCTTAAGATATCTGACAAGTTTTTGCTCTCTGACAATTGATTGCTTTCTGCAATTCTGGAGCAGGTGGTCACCCCTCCATAAGGTAGAGAAGCCCTGTTCCCCGGATGCTATGAGCTCACCATCCCATCTACAAGTTGTTCCATAGGCTGAGCTGACTCATCTCAACATACTTCTCTGCCCTATCCAGATGCCCACACCACAGCCCACATGATGACCTTGTAGGAACTCAGACTCGTTCTTTCCCCATGCTTTATGAGGTCTTCTGGGGATGAGGATCACTAGAGGCATTTAGGGGAATAATTCCCAAATCCAGCTGGGGGAAAATGAAGACACTCATCTGTCACCCATGACAGGAAGAGGTCTAGGAGCCATCACAATGTGCTGTGGCAGTCCAAAGACTAGACATGTAACAGGGGTGACCTTTACCCCTAGTAATAAAGGACATGAGACAACCTATTCTTTCCGTTGAAGATGAGAGCAGTTAGAGATCTTTTCTCTCACTCTCATGCGCATAGCAGGTGCCTTTCCCCTGTTGCTGGTCTTTATTGCATTCTTGTCCTCTGTCTTCTGCTAAGTAGGTCTTGGAGACAGATGTTCCAATTTGAAGGCAGCTGCGGTACATACTCAGCAGTCTGCTTGCCTTTTCCCTTACCCAACCTCCTTGCAGGACACAGCATCTTCAAGAGCTTTAAGTGCAAACAGGAAGCTGTCAATCTCCAACAGCCAGTGTATTCTATGAGATTCCTAAATACCTTTGAGACAGCAGCCCCTCAATCAATTTGTCGAAGAAAAAAATTTATTTTCATTGTTTAAAATGAGACATGAGCTGATGTTCTGAACATAGAGAGCTTCTCAGAAACATCATCATACTGAGATGCTCTTACATATGTCTTCAAGTCATCTCTTTTGTGTTGGCTGATATTTTTGAACATGTTGTCTTTCCATTCTTGTTTTTCAAACAACTTTCTGACTCTCTATCAAGCTCAAGGACCACTCACTGTGATTTGGGTAAGCTATCAGAAACTTGCCTTTCCTTGATGAGAGTTATCTGGAAGTCACTAAACATTGCCTCAGACTGTGACTGAATCCCTGGCCAAAACTGGTATACAGGGTTTATAAGAATAATCCTCCAAGGCAGAAAGACATCTTTCCCAAGCTTTAGGTCTTAACTTTCTTGTGGAGCCAATCCCTGTGTCCATGTTGCATATCTGTTTGTTGGTTCAGTATTCAATTAACTCAGAAAAGCTACCCTGAAGAGTTCAGACCCTTGTTCTGAATTCTTTTCTTGGGTATACAGTGAGCACCCTCACAGGAGAGAGTTGGGCAGTTTGATCTGAGACATGGGATCTGGTCCTAGAAGAGTTCCACGCTAGGAGGAGATGTAGACACAAGCTAGCTTCTCCTAAGAGTTCTACAGAAGCTTCACCATTGCCAGTAGGATAGGACTGTGACAGGGAGGTGAGGTCAAGGGGCATACTAACGGACATGAAGCTGGGTGCTCCAGGTAGAGAGTGCAGCATCTAACTCAGTTAAACTGACAGACACCAGTGTGCATGTCCCCAGCAGATGAAGAAAAGGGGACAAATAGGAGGGCTTGACCCCTTGCTGGAGAACTTGCACCTTGTGCTAAGGTGAACTTGTCAGAGGCATGTTCATGTGCATGTGTGCATGTGTAATGAATACTCTAGCCCTGATGTATAGTAAGATCTGAAAGGAGATTGGAATGATGAGGAAGACGAGTTAGTGAGTGTGATCTGAAAGGAAGTAGAAAACAAGCTGAGGAAGGGCCAAGGCTCTAGGATCAAGCCAACCAGCCAGGAGGTTTGGACATTTCTGTCCTCCTACCCGCTGATACACATGGTCTGTGTGCCATTGTCCTGCCTTGTTGTCCTGTTATCCCACATCCATTTACATTGTCATCCAGGAAGTCCATAGGGAAGCTTTTGTGCATAGTCTGATGAGACCTGCAATTTTTTTTTTTTTTTTAATACAGCAGGGAATATGAGAAGATCCTATTTCAGGTATCAGACAGTGTAGCCCAGTTTGTTGTCAGAAAACAATATACTCCCTTTACAGAGCTTACTCAGCAGTTGCAGTCAGGTGAGTTCACATCCACACCTGCTGACCTAGAGTAGCTCTCCCATCTTAGCGAAGGTTTTTATGGCTTTGATAAAACACCAGGACCAAAAGCAGCAACCTGGGGACCAAGGGGTTGATTTCATCTCACAGTTTGGAATCCATCATTCAGAGAAGTCAAGGCAGGAAACTTTGAGGCAAGGAACTGAATCAGAGGCCGTAGAGGAATGCTGCTTATTGGCTTGTTCTGCCCGCTTTCTTCTAGTTCCCAGGACTACCAGCCGAGGAGTGACACCTGCCCACAGTGGGCTGGGCTCTCTCACATCAATTAAGAGCATGCACCACAGGCTTAGCACAGGCCATTTTAAGTCTTCCCAAATAACTCTGGCTTGTGTCAAATTCACAAAAGAATGAGCCAGCAGAATCCCCAGTGATCTATAGATTTTCAAAGACCAGTTACTAAAGACGTGCCCTAGGTCCCTTCATTGCTTTCAAATGGACTCCTCTGTCCCACTGAATGATCTTTGCTGACCCTTCTTTGCACTTTAAAAAAAAAAAAAAAATGTCCACAAAGGCAGAAAGAGGCAGGTGTGGGATGGTACAGGATAAGCTGAGAAAGTGCCCAGTACTCTTGGGGAGCTTGTTAGGGTTTTCAGATAATACAGTTACTAACGGGAGAAGACATTAAATGTCTTCACCAGTGTGTGTCTTTGCGCAACATGCAGTTTTCATTTTTCCCTTGCAGGCTCTACCAGTGTGTGTCCTCACACTGCCACCAGGGTCAGTGTGGCTCAATGCTTTAGTGTGTTCCATTACACAAGCGAATCTCTCTCAGAAAAGACCATGATGCTTACAGGCTCAGTTAGCAAGACTTTGAAAATGAGACTGCATTGTACACATGCTAGGCAATTGTCCCAAACAGAGGGCACTCAGTACAGATGTTGACTTGGTTAGTCTTGTTTTAGGTACTGTGGATACATGAGAATTTTGCGTTGTTAATTTTATGTGATGTTTTAATGCCAAGAATGGGTGTAGAGCTTGGTCTGGTGTATCTCTGTTCCCTGTCCCCACTGTCAGCAAGGAGGTGTGTGATACCCAGCTTACTGAAATGTTCTTCTGAGACAGTGATTTTCAGAGTGACACCTGGGCTCCCATGGGCCCTGGATGCTTGTTTCTCAGCATCTACAAGGCCACACACATTTGCCTAAGAATTTGGAGTATGGGTTCCCTCTCTGCCTGACATCCTTTTAGTAGTCGATGGCCCAATGTCATTTCCTAGTAGCCACTTGATGCTTGTCTCAGGCGTTGGGCACAGTAGCAACTGAGACAATCTGCTGCCTCCTATGATGTCAGACACCAGAGAACTTTGATAAAATGTAAAATGTTGCCCTTCTCCTGTAAAACTCCTGTTGTAGAAACTACAGTCATTTCTTTCTGTTATGCTCTTTATATTATTATGCTGTGGATTTGTTACAGAGAGAGAGACAGAGACAGACGACAGACAGAGACACAGAGACACTGAGAGTCAGCTCACCTTCTACCCCATTTAAAACTGCTGTCTGATGCTGTGTACACCAGGCTAGATGAGCCAGGCCAGATGAGCATGAACTAACTCTGGGATGTCTCTTGTTTTTGCCTCCCACCTCACCAGAAGATCTCAGGGGTTCAGGTGTGTGCTTCCACAACCAGCTTCACCTGAGAACTTGGGTCCTCGTGCTTGCATAGCAAGCACTTCACTCACTGGGCTCTGTCTCCAGCCAGTTACTACTGTTTTTTAAATGAATTAATGAACAAATAACTTTTAAGTTTCTGATTGCTTGCATTCTGGTAAATATTGATGGTTGCATCAATAATACCCTGATACTTTCAGATTTCTTGTTTGAGACTGTGTCTTGTTATATACCCCAGGCTAACCATAATCTTGTGGCAGTCCTCCTGCCTCAGTGCTAGGATTACAGGTGTGTACTTACAACTTGCACCAACATTTTTAAGCTTATAAAATGCTCCCAAGTCCACAATGTTTAACAGGCACTGTGCTGAAGTCCAGTGGAGTGTTTACTACAACTCTCTCAACTTGAGATTATAACTTGAGAGATACATAACTATATATATATATATATATTCTCTAACAACTCAACTTCCAATCACATCAACATTTATTTGTGGTTCTTTGAAAGTAAGTAATCAAAGAAAGACTATGAAGCCAAGGGTCCTTGTAACTTTAGAAGCAGGGAGTCAGCCATGACAGCGAGCCTCCCCTTACCATGGACACCTGGCACTGTGCTTTCTGTTTCATAACAGTGCTCAGAGCTTGCACTTGCATTCATGACTTGGTGGAGCCGGCAGGTGGCTCTCCACTTATTCATCCAGCCAACCTGCGTTTCCTGAGCACCCTGGATTAGAGCTGGTGAGACTGCCTTAGGGGAGCTTAAGCCTCCTGCAGGAAAACAGTAAACCATCTGTAAACAGGATCATCACTGATGCTGAGGTTATCCCAGAGACTGGGAGATAGCTCCTGGGTGAAGTACTTGCCAGGCAAGTATGAGAACCTGAGTTTGGATTGAGCATCCATGTAACAGTAGATGTGGTTGTGTTTTACTGAAACCCTCAGTGCCTGGAGTGGGAGCAGGTACACAAAGACAGGAGGATCACTGGGCTTGCTAGGCAGCACAGTCAAAACAGCAAGCTCCATGTTCAGTGCAAGAGGACATAGCTTAAAAGTTAAGATACGAAGTTATAGAGGACACTGGATGTCCACCTCTGGCTTCTGCATGTGGATATAAACACGGTGGGCAGTTGATGCCTGTAGAGAATGCCTGCAGATGACCTAGCACAGGCTTTCCTTAAGAAAGTTCCTATGGGCTGAGATGGGGCGAAGGGTTAATAAGAAAGGGAAGGGAAGAACAGCTTTGAAAGAGAGCTGTCATCCACAACAATGAAGGATGTGGGTGGTTTGGAGCGTGGTGAGAACCAGAGTTGGGAACAAGAGGAGAGTACCAGCTAATTGATAGGCAAGGACCAACTTCTGCCAGGCCTTCTGGGTCCCTGGGGAAACTTTTGTGCTTTCAGCCAAATGTGATTAGAAGTCAGTGGAGGGCTTTTAGGCAAGTGAGGTTGAGCAGACCAGACTTAGTGATGGGCTGGATGTAGGGAAGGGACAAGGGCATAGATAAGAACTACCTCCAGTCTGTGTCTGAGGGGCTTACCTTCTCCAAGTTGTTTACTACCTAGTTCTGTAAGACAGCTGGCTAGTATGCCCACCATTACAGATGAGGAGATTGAGGTGTCACAAGCTGCTAGATAGATAAGATCCTTCCCAGAATCCTCCACAGTGGTCAGTCAAGGCTCCAGCCCAGACCCACCCTCCAATCCAGTCTATGCCTGGCTCTTCTGGTAGCAGCTGAATCTGAAGCATCAGATAAGGACCCAAAATGGAAGTGGTCATCCTTCCCCCCAACCGTCAAAGCTGTGAGCTAGCCCAGCCAAGAGGCAGCACCTCATTTTCTGTCTGGGAAATAGGACCCTGCCCACCTGTTGGCTACCAGCCTAAGTAGGAGTTAATTGGGACAGGTTCACTCACATCTCAGGTGTGTCTCGGCTCCCAGAAAAAGGAGCCATTATTCTTGCACTCCCATGACACTTCTTGACAGGGGATGTGGGAGTCTTTCTCAGACAGTTCACCCTTTATCAAAGGAGGGGGTTGGCGATGGCTCTGGCAGGTATGGGAACTTTCAGCATTGCCATTTGGGGTAAGGAAGAAACACCTATGCATTGCATTCAGGCAGAGGGCAAGCAGGTGTTTGGTTGTTTGGGTGGGTGCGTGTTTTGTTGTTGTTGTTGTTGTTGTTAAGTAGTTTTAAAAAGCTGTGAAGATTGTTCAGTGATACAGAGACTGAATGGGAGACAAGAAACATTGTCTTCAGCTAGAACCCCTCCCACCCCCAGTGCTGTCCACCTTCTGCCTTCCCTATTGCCTCTTCCTGCTCTCTGACACATACCACTAGGCACACAACTACAGAAGCCTGGTCAGCTGTGGGATGCCAGAGCATAAGTAGTAAGAGCCAGTGACAATTGGCACTAGAGTGTCACCTGTGCATTATCTGTGGCATCTACATAGCTGAGGAGATGGCACAGGCCGGCAGCTTCTATTCCTTCCAGGTCACTTTGACAAATAAGTTTCTGCTGCCTTTGGGATTGGCAGGGTATGTTGGTAATAATATCTGCTTGCTCCCCTGTAGGGCAGCCTCTCCTCACCACCCTTAGCTACTTTACATACTCACCAATCTAGCTCGTAATTTACATTTGTATATTTTATTCATAGGTGGAATGGTTTTTTTTCCCCCCCTACAACTTTGTACAGTGTTAAACATTATCGGAATATTATTCAAAACATGTCCTTTCCATAAAATCTGTTTATGTGCCATCATTATCTGCAGCATTAAATACATTTTATATCATCAGAAATTTTATGATATATTTAAAAATGAATTTCTACTTAGCTGAAATGCATTAGAGATTATCCTATGAGACCCTGCTGGGAAAAAAAAATGCAGTCATGTTTATTTGTAACTGCCAGAAAATGGTTTGCAAAATTGTTAGTGTCTTTTTATTATTCCCTACCACTGGAGCACTTGCTTGTTAATTAGAGAAATTTCAACTGTCATAGTTGGCAATTATAGCTTCTGTATCATTGTCTGTTATGAATAGTCAATGAGAGCTGATTAATATGCATGAGCAGCAGTATATATAGCGTGTGTGCATTGGACCACAATCCAGCTGCCAGAGTCACTCGGAGGAGGGAGCAGAGTGTGTGTGTGTGTGTGTGTGTGTCCCTGTGTGCGTGCGTGCGCCTGCGTGCATGCTGCGAGGGAAGGAAAGGAAGAGTGGAGGAAGCAGAGAGTTGTTTTTGCAGCCTCCGAGAGCCATGCCTGTGTGAGGCTTTGTAGCTGCCTGACTCACCTGAGGCTCTCAGAGAGCCCTTCAATGCCTGCATCCTGAGGGAGTGGCTTCCCAGGCGCTGGAGGTCCTGAAGGCTTTCTTTGACATTCCTCCAAACATGGGATGCAGCTTGTGCAGCGCGCAGAAGCAAGAGGAGCAGTACAAATTACTCTATGAAGTTTGCCAGGTAACAGCGCGGCAGGTTATTCTGCAGTACTCACCTGGCAGCATTCCTCCTTGGGCAGGAATCGGGAATTTCTCTGTGTGTTTGTGTTCTGCCTAAGCCTGCCTTGCCCACTTCTCCAGAGATGTTCTGTTAACTCTCTTAAGAAATGTGCTTCCTAGCAGCTTTCCGGTGCTTGATTTTGAAAGTCTAAATAGCTGTTGATGGTCTTGCAATGTGTTTGAAGCAGCTGTGTCACAAAGCTCCATGACAACTAAGCGCTCTACAGAGCGGCCAGATAGGAAGGGTCAGAGAGTGGTCATGCATCCTTTAAACAAGTTGGGGAAGACGGGGGCAGTGATGGATGATTGCAGTTTTTGTGTCTGTTTAAAACAGTTTTAAGGCATTGCTTACAGCAGAGCAAAGTCCTCTGCTGAGTATTCCTTTCAGCGGTGTCTTGTACTGGGACATGCGGATCACATTTATACCTCACACTTGCCACTCTCGTGCGTCTCTCTGTGCAAATGTTAGCAACTTCTGAAGCAAGTGACTCGGTCGTACAGACTGTCACCCTCAGCAGTTGACTTGTCAAGGCTTCTACGTCACAACATGAAATTTCAGTTGAGATGTTAGGGGGTATGTTCAATACAGCCCAGATAGCTTATTTTACATTGATGTGGAGCGCTTTCTTTTTAAGTATTCAAACCTCATCTTGAACAAGGTGCTTTGACATGGTTCTTGCTAACCTAACTCGGCAGTTACGGATTTTCCTCTTGAATCAGTTTGGCTCCTTTAAAAAATAATTTCAGTAAACAGAAAATCACAGTCCAGTACATTTTTAAATCATCACAGTAGAATAACATGACGGCACACGAAAAAAGGAGGGTGTGTTTCTTGGTTCCTAACAACAAATGGCTAATTAATACATTTTTTTTTTTTAAAGAACCAGGCTTGACTTTTAAAAAGAATTTGTTAGTTGTGTGTTATTGTCACATGAGCCACCAGAGGGCGGGTATCCCTAGCAAAACACAGCAGCTGAATGTGCTTCTGTGAGCAAAATCTAATGATACCAGGATGATACTGGGTGAATAAAAGGTGTGTCTGTCTGTCTGTCTGTCAGCTCTCTGCAGTAAGGCATATAAAGTGTCAATGTAAGCATTCTAAGGTTTTTTTTGAACTGTCCCACCTGCTAAAAACACGCTTCTTAAGTGTTAGAAATATCTTTGGCTTCCAACTCCATGCTCAGGACTTAGTGGGACACAAGCCTTGTTCCCAGTGGTCTAGGGATGTATGGGAGGACTTGAGCAACAGTGCTGCCACCACTGATGGTCTGGCCCCCATCCCTCATATCATCATTTGGTATGTTCTAAGCCTCAGTTTACCTGATGATCTAGGGCCTCTCTTTTTGTGCCAAACATTTAGAAGTGAAATGAGCTGAGTACCAGACCCCGTTGGCTAAGCAGTGTGCTGTGTTAGGCTTAGTTACTGCAAAGGGAATAAGTTAAATGGTAGTTTTCAAAACTCTGTGCCTGCTTGGGTTTGGATTGGTTTGGTTTGGTTTGGTTTGTTTGGTTTGGTTTTTATCATCAGCACCAAAACTATCATGTAGGTTCCATTCAGGTGAATTTCATACACATTTATAATAGTGGGCACCTTCCCAAATTCAGCCTTATGATATCTACAACGAATCTGTGTCAACTTATTTTTTTTATTCAACCTTATTATTTATATGCTCTTAAGCCCAGACTAGAGTCCCAAAAGAAGGAATCTGGATTCGGTTTGGTTTTTACTAGGTAAAATTGTGTGGGGCTATTTCTGTCTGAAGTATCAGTCTGTGGGTTGCTGATACATGACTTCCGTCTGAAATGCATGTTGTCAGCAGTTTAGGGAACCATGCAGATTTATTTTCAGGGAGCCCAAACTACTTCTCAGGCCCACTACCCTTGTGCCAGCTAAGTAAAATCCCTCATCCCACCTATTCTTTGGGCTCCAGAACCATAGCACAGGGGAATTCACCAACTTGCAGGAATTAGTGATTATGTCCTCACCCTTATTGTGCAAAACCTTATTAGAACAGAGAAATTAAGGTTTTTCATAAATTACAGTTCCAGAAAGTCTGGTGTGTCTGGCTTCAGTACACCTTCATAACAGCAGCACAAAGAGGATCAAATATTCTAAGGCTCTGGCTTGATCCTGTCCTCATCCAGAGATAATTCAAAGAGATGCTCTTCATTAGGGCCATCGGCAAGCTGCCTGTAACTTCTTTGGGGGGATGCTGTGAGCTTAATGGTGCAGAACAATGGCTCAACATCTCCCCAACTTGCCTGCTTGTTAAAGGGTGGCCCAGCTGTTGACACCCTCCACTCAAGGGTGTGCTAAGACACTGGGGGACACTTGAATACTTCTGAGGAGACAAGGCAAGCCTCTTCCTATCCTGGGCTTGTCAGAGCAGTTGAAGGTTGCAGATTCTTGGACTTTTATACCTGCTGTATTCCAGTGGGGGCCTCGACATAGAATCTGTACATTCTGGAAATGGGAAGTTTAAGGTGGCAGCTGAAAAGATCAGTCTATCAGATAACTCTCTAATTCATGGGAAAGAAGGAGCCCAAAAGAAAGATATTTGGAGGTGGTCAAGGGGTGTAATCTTCTACTTGGGGAAATTGGATAGCACAGAGAATCTCACGTTCGAGCCTCTCAGCTCCGGGGCTGGAAGCCAGATAAGAATGGGTGCCAAATTCTGGGTGGAAAGGAAGGTAAACACTCATGGCAAGGTCTGGGACTCTGTTAGCTGGACACCTATGATTCCAGGGCAGGCTGGATGCCAGCTGTGCTAGCAGGAGACAGTGGAATGGCTGTCTGGATATTTTGCAGGTCTTCCTGTGGAGAGTCAGAGAAAGGAATAGAAAAGATCAGAGGTAGCATCTGTTCCGAAGCCCCCTGGGGAGTCTGTGCAATGTTAGTAGTCTTTGAGATTGTGATGAGTCAACAGGGAAATAATTCTGGTAGAGACTATAGATAGGGAATTCCCTTTCCAACCAGAAATTGTAACTAACTCACTTACCTAAAGTCTGCATGCCAGTTTTCAAAAATGACGAGGAAAACACACTTGCAAATATCTACAACATTACCTACACATGCTTAGTGTGTATTGGCAATATGCTAAATGCCAGTCATCTGGTTTCCCATCGAATCCACACAGCAGCTTGGGGACAGGAGATATTATTATCCCCAAAGATGAAGCAATTGACATGCAGAGGAATTATAAGTGGGGTTGGCTGTCACACCTGCTCCACAATTCTCAGGTCTGAGAACCTTTCTTTACATAAATCATTTTCAGCAGTGTCAGTGAATACATGACCAATATTAGAGACTCAACTGGGATAAAGTGATTACAGTCAGTGCAAGCACGAGGACGAAAGTTCGATCCCCAACACTCACAGAAGCCAGGTTTAGTTGTGCTTACTTGTAATCGCAGAGCTGAGAATACAGAGACAGGAAGAGCCCACAAGTTCAAATAAGTAGTCTTTGAGATTGTGATGAGACAACAAGGAAATCATTCTGGTAGAGACTACCCAGTGATAAGCCTGTGTCAAAAAACAAAGTTGGTGGCTCTTAGGAATTATCCTAGAGGTTGACCTCTCCCCTACATGCATACAGACATGGTACATATATATCACACACACACACACACACACACACACACACAGGAAAGAGAAAGAGAGAGACAGAGACAGAGAGAGAAACAGAGGCAGAGCAGATGGATGGACAAAGAAACAGGGACAGAGGGAGAGAGAGAGAGAATGTGTGTGTGTGTGTGTGTGTGTGTGTGTGTGTGTGTGTGTGTGTGT
>JADRCH010000017.1:7345142-7356421 GCA_019843965.1 Rhynchomys soricoides | reverse complement strand
TGTGTGTGTGTGTGTGTGTGTGTGTGTGTGTGTGTGTGTGTGTGTGTTGAGATTGCTTTCACCTGTGTGGTTGAAGAGCCTGTACTACCAAAGCAGATCCCCTTGAAGCTTGTCATTTCACTCAGTCAAGCCATGTGATGGGCGAAGGGAAATGACCTCCAAAGTAGTAGAAAATTCCCACTAACCTCCCAGGCAGTTCCTTGAATGGATGATCTTAAAAAGCCCTGGTCCTTGGGCCCTTGCTATTAAGATTAAAGCCATGCCTTCTGCACAAGTGTTGCTAGTTTTTAAAAAGCATATACTTTACCCAGTAACATGTTGTCCCAAAACATAGCAGCTGTCCTTGTTTGTGACCCTTTCCCTATCAACCTCTTAACTAGTAGACCAGGAAAGCCCAGATTTCTCTGGTAAATACAAATTAGAATCAGCAAGTTTATGAGGCAGGCTGGAAACTTGACTGCACACAATCCTGTTTTCATATTTAATTAGCTGTGTGCAATAGTCAATTAGATGAGTTTACTGCTGTAGAGCAACTATGAGTCTGCTGTGAAGCAGCCAGGCCGTGCTATGATTAAGTATGGACAGAGTCAGTGGCAGTTAATTGGATGAACATAAACTTGACCTCCACACAGCAATGCTGAGCCAGGCCAAGATTTCCTGCAAATAGGAGTGTGTTTGCTTAAGCAGACTGTCGATGCTAAAAGCTCTGTTTTGGTGCTGGCTTTCCTTCTGCATTCATTTTGGGTGAAATAGGTTTGAAAGCAGAAGGCTTACCCAAACCTAGCAGTCCAGGTCTGTCACCCCAGCTGCTGGAGAAGACAGAGGCAAGAGAGTCCCAGGTTTGGGACTACCTGGGCTACAGAGGGAGTTCAAGGGTAGCCTAAGTAACTTTGTGAGCCCCCTCTTGCAAACACAGTTTTTAAAATTAGACTATCTCTTTCCACCTAAGTAAAATGAGATGCCTTATAAGAATGGAACTCTTCATGGCCACAAGAGTCACTATTTAAATGTGGGTATGTATCTGTCACCACATGTTATTTTCTCATTGGTAAACAGTGGCTCATAAATTGCTTTAGTGTTAAGAAATGAAAACAGAATGGCCTGAGGTGGAATCAAGGCCTGCATGGAGCCTTCCCATCATGCCCCTGTCCATTGCTCCATCCCTGCATGAGATATTCCCATCATGCTTCACCTACTGCTCCAAACTCTCCCATGCCCTACCCGCTGCTGTCTCCCTATGTAGAGCCTTCTCACTGTGCCCTGCGTATTACTCTGCCTCTACATGCTCTGCTCCCCCATGCCCTGCCCTCTGCTAAATCCCTGCATGAACCTTTCCCACCATGCCATGCCTTTCCACTCTGAAGGACCAGTGCACCCCCACACTGAGAATTTCTACCATGCCATACAATACCTTCATGTCCCTATAAAGCAAGCCACTGTGGTGCTCCCAAGCACTACAGTATCCCTATATTGAGCATCGTCCCTTCAGTTCCGTGGATCACTAATGTATTCCTATAGAGTGTGCCTGCCGTGCCCTGCCCACTGTCATTTCCCTTCATGATTTCCCTTCATGTCTGTCTGCCTCACATCCATGTCTCATATCAATGTTGTCTTCCCCGTTACACTATGAATTCTCCAGATATTCTTGCCTGAGCACCTTGGATTCTTTAGTGGCTTTGAGGAACAAGAAGTGGTTTAGTCAATACATATGTAGAAAGAGGATGGGGAGCTGTACATAATGGCAGAGACTGGACCCAGCCAGTAGGGCCAGAGGATGGAGGGAACTACATAGCTTTTGTTATTTGGGCTCAACTAACCATGAGCCAAGGATCTTCTACTCAGCCTGTGCTCATAGACTCCCTGGAGCCATTAGAGTAAAGGGAACTGCTTCATGGTGGCCTTCAAAACTGTGTGTCCCTGGGTCCATTCTAGTATCGCCATAAGCTTCCTGCCATTATTCATCTGCCCTGGTCCTGGGGTCCCCTTTCAGGCTCCATACCTACCTACATCCCTCCCTCTTAAGACTTTGCAGTAGTCCCCTTCCTAGCAGTTTCTACAACTTATCACCCATCTCCAGCCTCCCACCCACCCCCAAAAATGTCAGCCCCATGAGGTGCTTTGCATCATTCTCTGGGGTGCCCCAGTCTTGCCACGTAACCCAGTAACCATCAAGACCCCTTTACCAAATTCTGAATGAGAACTGTATTAAATGGGTCCCACTTTGGTCCAAGGTGGGTTTTAGCAATGACAAATGAGCCCCTGTCTCTATTGCCAAGTAGGATAGGTCTACAGCGGAATCATCAGCCAGTCACCCTGTGTTCCTGTCACCCACACACCTGCTGTGGTGGGTAAGAAGAAGGAACACGTGGAAGTGGGAAGAGAAGTGCAGGTTTAATAGATGAATTCTGTTGTGTTCATTAATGGTATGCAACAGGTCACAGTTAAACAGTAGGGGAGGAGGATACAGAAAAGAATGCTGTCAGCTGGTCCCAGTGGCACCACGCCTGTGCTCATACCCTGTGTCCTCGGACCACTGTGGGGTCAAGCAGGAAAGCAGCTCAGGTCCCAAAGCCTGGAAAACCGACTCCTAACAGAAGCACCTTCGTTTATGTGACAGGTGTCACACCTAGGGTGAAATGTAGTCAGCTGAGCTGTTGACTGTCGAGCTACCCTGACAAGTGTCGGGAGTGAATTTGTCCTACTCAGAATGACCCACTTTTCCTCAAGCTCGCCAAGGGCACACAAGGGCACACTGAGTTATGAGTCCATGGGTAAACTCCAGAGAAAAGGTTCCTTGACATATCTGGTCACCTGCCTAGCAGGAAAATATTGTTCAATAAGTATGATCATTTGAAGGGTAAAGAATACGCTGAAATAGCACGGAAATGAAGGGACATTGTTGGCAGAAATATGCAACTAACTGTCTTTGCACCAACCCCTGATTTGAGTTAAAGATAGAAGACAGTTTATCTGACTGTGGAAGATTCTTTCTGTCTTTCCTTTAACTCACTAGTTCTCAAAAGTGGTCCTGAAACAGCAGGACCCAGCCTGAGACCCAGCATGTCAGGGGTTGGGGCCATCATCAATCTATCCATATCCTAGGAACGCTCAGGGAGCACGGTGCATGTTCACACTGGTCTAGCCTCTCGGTTAAGCCGAAATATCCTGGAAGAAGCTGGACTAACACTTTTCTGGCAGGTTTTTAGAAGTCCATGTTAGATGCGTAGGCAGCACAGAAGTCACATTGCAGACACATAGCTGAGATGGAAAGTTTAACCATCTGTTGGCTTTTTAAAGTTGTCTTGCTTGAGAACCTGTTGGGTTGTTTTTTTTTCTTTTTCAGTATTGAGAGTTGAACTCAAGGCCTCACAGATATCAGGCAAACACTTGACCAACTTAACCATGAGCCATATCCCCAATCTTTGCTGAATAACGTTTTTAAAGTAAACTATTCAATAATGTCCAGTTCACAGATGAAGAATAGGTTATGGTACATTTGTCTGTAAAAGTTCATTGTACATCTCTGTGTGCACCCACAGTGCCCCCATTTGCACTCTTCCCAGCACCCCACTGAAACAGCATCCTTGCTCCTGCTAAATCCACACTTCCTCCTGCTTGTGCAGACACTCCCCTCCCAACAGTAATTAGGACAATAATAAAATCAATTCCCAGCAATGTGGACGGTGATAGGCAGACTTCTGCCAGAACAGAATTTATTTTTAGGACAGACACTGCTACTCTTTATTTTCAGAATTCTCAGAAGGGGTAAGTTTGGGTACCAGCATCCTTCTGCTGCTGAGCCATACAGCTATGACCATGATAACAAAACTTAAAAGCTGACTATACTTCCAGGGGAGGTAGTTCAGGTCAGCCTCTCACTGGATCTGTCAATAAAGCAACATTGGCTGGGGTTGGGGAATAGTTTAGGAGCAGCATGTGCAGCCCAAGGTTCCATTCCCAGGACCATAAATAAATAAATAAATAAATAAATAAATAAATAAATAAGAAAACACTGACCCATTTTATTACTTTCCCCTTTCTGTGATCAAGTACCTCATCAAAATAATCTAAGGGAGAAGAGTTTATTTAGGCGCACAGTTTTGGGATACAGTTCATCTCATAGTAGGAAAACATGGCAGCTGGAGCGGGAAGTGGCTGGTCACAGTGCATACATCTACAACCAAGAATCAAAAGGAGGCAAGTGCTGGTGTTTGGCTCTCTGTCTCCTTTTCACTCAGTCCAGGACCCCAGCCTGTGAGATGATCCCACCCACATATCAAGGATGGATTTTTCTTGCTTCTCCTTATCAAGGGCGGATTTCTGGGAATACCCTCATGAATGCACTCCGTGGTGTGTTTCCATGATAATCCTAAATCTGTCAAGCTGACAGTGAAAATTAACCACAAACCAATCATTTGTGGTTCTCCAGTTAGACGTGTTTAGGATGCGTCTTGTGTGTTGGGTTAGACTCTAACCCTTAGAGGAGTCGTTCTCAACCTTCTAATAATACAGTTCCTCAAATTGTGATGACCTCCAAAAATTATTTTGTTGCTACTTCATAACTGTAATTTTGCGGTTATAAATAGTAAGATAAATATCTGATATGCAGGATCTGTGACATGTGACCCCGAAGGGGTTGTGACCCACAGGCTGAGAAGCACTGCAGTAGAGAATGAACCTTTCATAAGGCACTTCCAAGTTGATCTCCACACGGGTTCCACCCTGTGCGTGGCTCCCTCACTTCACCCCCCACCCTAATACAGGGGATGAAAGATACTCTCTCGCACCGCTTTTTTTAAACTTCTTGTCTCTTTGATGTTTAATTTGTCAAAATTGCAAAAAGTAGGGAAATGATTCTCAGTTGAGCTTACATCCTTAAACCAGTCTCAAGGTTCAGAAATTCTCCCAAGGTTTTTCTCAGGCCATACCTTACAGTGGAGGTGGAGTCTCCCCCAGGGCTTATTAGAACCCTGGGCATCATGCTCCATTCTTAAGTGCTGTGTGTTGCTGCAAGACTGGATGCTGCACCTGAAGCACCACTGCTCTGGGAGAAGTACAGGTAGCTAGAGGGAGACAAAGAGGTAGGTATAGGAAGAAAAGAGTTGAAGGGACAGTACCAGGCATCCCTTATGCATATCTTCACCTAAATTGTCATAGCTCAGTGATACTTCTTCTCAGGGATTCTATTGGCACCTGCAACTGTGTGCCCCACTGCCAAGTTAATCCACCTCATCACATGGGTATCATCTCATCTTACATCATCACCAAGAGAAAAGTGAATATAATATGTAGTAATAATTATTAAAGTGACCAAAAAGAGATACACCTCATGTCACTTCAGCATGTTTTAATGAGGTCTCAGATTTTATGTGTATTTTCTATATTTAAGTTTCCTTTTTGTGTGTGAAATGGCCTGCTGAAGTTTCTATTTCTCTGTTTGGCTTTTCTATCTTTTTCTCTTGGCTTTTGAGGTTTTTAAAGGCATAGCCTGCATACCAACTCATTAAATCAAAGTATTGGGGAGTCTCTGCCATACTTACAGAGGTCTGTGTGTCTTTCTGACATCGCCCGGGGAACCAAATACATCTATTTTATTGTGGTTTGCATTTTGCATCTGTTAGGAAGTGTGTTTTCTACCTCAAAGCCATAAAGATAGCCTCCTTTATTCTCTTCCATGCATATTTTATAAGTTTATGTACAGATTTTCATCAGTCTTGTCTTTCTCTGTGCCTTTGTGTATGATACAGTGTTGGAGTCCAACTCCATTTTTTCATAAATGAATTTTCTAGTATCCCTTAGATAAAAGTCCAACTTTCCAGTTTTTCCATGTGTTGGGACCTGTCCCTGGCTTTTCTATTCTGTCCTGTTGATCGGGGCATTCAGTCGCTCTTACATGGCAGTACAGCTATGCAGTGATTTCTAATGACTGGGACAGCAAGTCCTTCCCCAAGGCCATTTCGTTTGCTTGGCTAGTCCTGGTACTTTCCTTGTCAATCAAGCTGGCAATGTTTTTCTCAAGGGGTAGTGAGTTCAACTAGGCATCATTGTAGCATTTTTTATATATCTATTACCTTAGATGTCTTTGAATTTACTCAATATTTAATACAATTTAATACAACTATTGACCCAAGAACATATATATTTAAATCTCCTCCTACCCCAAATTCTGAAGGAAACTAAATCATAAATATTCAGAGAGAGATGAGATTGGCTGGCTATAAAGATCTTTTGAAAGTGTAAAGTGCTTCTGAGATGGCCCAATAGGCAAAGCACTTATCACAGAAACCGGGTGATCTGAGTTCCTTAAGGTCCAGAACCCACATAAGGGTAGAAAGAGAGAACTGACTCCACAGGTTGTCCTCTGACCTTTACATGTGAAATGGCATATACATGCCCCCCCCAGTGCCATACATAGAATGTACAAGCACAATAAAAAATAAATGTAAAAACTGTTTCTGAAAAGTAATGAATTGTTGGATGGCAGCCCATCTATAAGCCCAGTGCTCAGAATATAGAAACAAAGGATCTCTATAGCAAGCTGGCTAGCTAGCTAACTAAACTGCTGAGCTCTGGGTTTAGGGAGGGACGCTATGCCTCAGCAGATGTAGAGTGGAGAGTGATCAAGAAAAGCATCTGGTGTTAACCTCCGGTCTCCACACACGTGCAGTCCCATGTGCCTTACACACATATGCACAGGCGCATATATGCATACGTAGACCCATGCATGTATATAAATGTTGGGCTGCTCAATGGTAAAGTGCATGCACAAGACCCTACGTTCAGATCCCCAGTATTGCAAGAGAAAGGAAGAGGGAGAGGGAGAGAGGGTATAAAATGCTGCTTTCATTCTCCTTAACATGACGTGTTCTTCAGCAGTAAAATTCCTCTCCCATGCTATAGCATTTGTTGCAAAAGAAGGCATCTGTCACACTCCAGTTAGAGCTTATCTTTTTATACACACGTCTCCTGCATTTTGCATGCTTCTGGCTAAAGAAATCTGAAGGCCCAAACATGTCTCTTTTGTGAATAGGAACACATGACCCGAATAACACAGGCAAGATTTACTATGCACAGTCTCCTACCAATGGGTGCAGAGCTAATTTGAGAGACATCTGGGGAAACCACAGTTTTCTCCTAGTGTGTTAAGCAGTTTACCCTGACAACCCGCTCCTGTTTTTCCATACATGGCAACCATCTATTCCCCTATCCACCCACAGTGCCAAGGCATATTGCATTAAAAGTGGCATGCATCTTAATAAAAGGAAACTCGGAAAATTACAAGCCAATTTTGCCTTATCAAGCAGCTGTTTTCTATTTTGGGAGTCTCTGAAAGATAGAAGGAAGTTACTCTTCTTTGTAGCAAATATTTTCACCAACAGGAGATGGGAAGAAAAACATGTCGGCCCTCCCCACCCAAAGTCACACTAACCCACAACTGCACTGTGTTTCACTTTATGTAGTTATCAAGTAACTGTTGGGTATATGTAGTACATGCTCTATGCAACTTAGACACCAGTTACCATTCTCCATGGAAAGCCATTTACTCCTGCTTGGAGTAACTTTTAACAAGGCTTGCCTTTCTCCATTTCCCTGGACCTGGGATTTTTGTTTTGGTTTTGTCTTCATTTTCTTTCTGTGGAAAGTTTTTGCGTCCAGGTTTTGTATCACTGGGCTAGGCATTTAAAGTCTGTGTTGTCCTGAGTGTTTGACTTCTCCCTAATTACATAAGCTAAAACATCTCATTGAACGTCTGGAACCTGAGAGAAAGTACCTGTTCCCCCAGACCAAAGGAGGAAGGAAGTCGCCAGTGAGACATTAGCACAAAACATTGAGCCTCTTCCCCACTAGCTGAGGCCTTCAGAGTCCCTGTCCAGCCATAGTTAGGAAAACATGAGGAGGTTCAGTGCTGTGTCTTTTGCCCTTGAATTATCAGTGAGGACCCAGCACAAGATACTTGGTTGTCATCTCAGTGATACACTACTGTGGAGAATGATTGTCATGGACACACTTTATGGACAGGACTCTCATGTCATCCTCACAACACCTACCCAGTACAGACATTCTTGTTGTTTCCATTTTAAAGATGAGACAGTTGAGGATGAAGAATGACTGATTTGCTTAGGGTCACCCAGCCAGTGGGTAACAGAAACAGTATTCTGACACAGGACTGTCTGACTCAGTGACTGGTGTGCCATGGGTTCCTCCAGCACACATAAATAGATATCACCTACCTATCACCTTACCTTAGAATAGAGGATGGTCCCATCACCAGGTGGCTTGCACTCTAGAGAATTATGAGGTTGGTTCTGCTACAGCTGCAGCACAGCAGTATGTGCACAGGAAACCATGCTGTTTCCTTCTGGAGTAATTTGCAGCTTTGGAAGTGAAATAGATGTTGGGGTGATAACCTTATCATGTGTAAGTCCACCTGGTTATTGTTGAAAAAGAGGAATTCCACTGCACACTGTTCCAGCCTCGAATCAGCAGGTTATCCAAAAGCTTGTGGCTCTGTCACTGGGTAGTTGCAGAACAATGACTGGTCCTCTGTGTACCTTACAGCCTTCCTTCAAAGCACAAGTGAAAGTTCTTCTAGATGCCAGCAGTGTTCAAGACTATGCTATGTCTAGAGACTCTAAGGTATGGTGGCAGCTTATATATGGACACACATCAGATGAGCAGTCAAAGCTCTGGGGACCAAAAGATAAAGCAGCACTAGAGGAAGTGAGGGCAGTCAGGCTTCCAAAATTTGGGGTTACATATCCATGGAGACAGGTATAATGGTGGATGTGCATCTAGAAAGGACAACTTTCTTGGACATCATTGGGTTATTATTGTTGCTAAGTCATTTCTTTGAAAGGAACAATGGAGAGCAGTTTTAGGAGAAACAGGTAAGAGCTAGACTTCTTTGAAAGGCATAGTGGTGAAAATGTAAAGTTGCTAGGAGAAAAATGCTCCAATTTCAGCATTTCTTCATGTTATTTTTTAACCTTTTCATTCTACGAGGTAGAGAGTCACTGGACATAATGTAGAACTTGCATGTTCTCACAGTAATTTCCACCCAGAGACCTCCACCAAGTTCTCCCAGAGCAGTGATGGCCCATGCAAGGGCTAGGAGCACCAAGAGGGCTGAGACCCATACATTGTGGCAGGAAGCATGGAGCTGTCAGCCTGGCCAAGACTACAGAGCAGGAGGAGCTTGTGGTCTTCAAGGGCAGGTACCTCAATAAGGTTCTCTCGTGTGTACATCTCACATGCTGGCTTTGTTCTGTAGGACAAGCTCACACTTAACATGTAACACTCCAGTTAGAGGATATGACAACACTTGGGACAGTAGACAGTGTTATGTGACCACACTATGTATTTAAGGAAGGAATGTTTGAGGACGACAATAAAAATATTAAACACGTCCCTGCCATGCTAAAGAACTAACAAAGGGAAGATGGGGCTTGCAGTCACATCTTCTTCCATTTTTATTTAGATTTTACATTTATATAAATCAAAGATAACTGTGTTATGTATAGTCCTCATTGCAGTGCCCAAAACAAGGACATGGCCAGAAATTTCCCCATATACATTCAGCTATGATTACCATGCTTGGCCATTCAGTCATCTGTGAGACTGAATGGATTAAGGCCAGAGCATATAAAGCTTATAGGGCTTTATTGTGTTCAGTTCAAACTCTACTAAGAAGAGATTTAAAGGGAAAAATATCTCAAACTCAAACAAAAGCAGGGGGAAATTTACTGTTGCCTAAAGCAACTAGAGCACCGTGTGCATCCTCCCATGGCTGTCTCCACCATTCCCTGGGATGGGAATCCAGATTTTTGCCGCTAGCAATCTCATCACTTCGCTCAGAGCCACACAGCACTTAGCTAAAGCCACGCTAAGAGTCTGTCTCCACCCAGCTGGGCACCCTGACTCACTGTACTGAATCATCAGCCCATCTTCTCCTTGCACACTCTGATAGCTGTACTCTGTAAACAGTTAGTTATACTTCCTTTTCCAACCTCAGCCTCCACGTTCTCACTCCGAATCCCCATCTCCTCTCTCTGGTAAAAACCCCTCTGTCTCCTAGTATTCTAATTGCATTATCAAGTGTTTTGTTTGGTTCATTAACTTCTTCCCAGATGATTTCCTCCTGGTAGATTTCTAGCAAATTCTACCAGTGTCTAATAAATCATCCTAGAAACTGCTGCAGGTTTTTTCTCTCTTGGAGAGACAGTGTCCACAACGCTAATTCCTACATCCCCGTGAACACTTGTACTCTGCCTCCTTTCAAAATAGCAGTCCTTCAGGGTTCATGATTAAAACTCTTCAGCAATTCAACAGCAAATGAGAGGCTACTGGATTGAGCCAGGCTAACCCCTGAGACCCCAGTGAGAACTCAGCTGGAGCATTCCAAAGGTTATTTCATCATTTCAACAGACTTCCAGACTATAGATACAGCTCGGTTGGTAGAATGCTTGCCTGGCATGCACAAAGCCCTGGGTTTGATCCTAAGCACTAAATAAATCAGGCATGGTGGCACATGCCTATAATCCTAGCCCTTAGGACCTGGAGCCAGGAGGATCAGAGTTCAAGGCCAGCCTTGGCAATGTAATCAATTCTGGACTAAATAAAACCTTGTGTCAATAAAAAATAATAAACAGACCTTCTTCAGGTGACCTCAATTAAGATGCTTCTCTCTATGATTGCCGATGGACCTGACAGGCAGGGTGTTCCAAAGGACCCATCATCCAGATATGTCACTAGAACTGAGACACAGAAATGAAATCAAGGTTTAACTGAGAATCCATTGGATAGGAAAGGACTTGGGAATCCAGATCCTGCTTCCAGGATGTAGCAGAATGGTTAGGGCAGGAGGTGTAGAATTGTGTCTAAGAAGATGGCTAATGTTCAGGCAGCCCATGAGAGGTTACCTGAAACAATTCAGGAGGCCTTGGGTACCAGGCTAACAAGGCTCCTGACATAATAAAGAATCACTTCATGGCTAATAGAGGTTGCTCAGTGGTTAAAGTGCTTGCTACCCAGGTATGAAGACTTGACTTCAGATAAGTAGCATCAGTGCTGAAAGTCACAGGAGCAATGTCTGTAATCTAAGCTCTGGGGAGGCAGCGATGCTAGGATCCTTGCTGATCTCATTGGCTGGCCAGCCTACTGAGTTACTAAGCATTAAATTCAGTGAGAGACCCTGTCTCAGAAAACAAATTGGAAAGTGATTGGGGACAACCTTCTCTCTCTCTCTCTCTCTCTCTCTCTCTCTCTCTCTCTCTCTCTCT
>JADRCH010000017.1:7328433-7345132 GCA_019843965.1 Rhynchomys soricoides | reverse complement strand
TCTCTCTCTCTCTCTCTCTCTCTCTCTCTCTCTCTCTCTCTCTCTCTCACAGCTGCACAAAGTCATTATTCAGAGCAATTTTCCAACTTTCATCTTGTTAACCGTAAGGATCTGTTCCTAGCATTTAATCACCTGACACACACCTCATGGATCTTGTAGTGCTTTCAAATCAGTCTGCTCTGCCCACAAGAAGCCTTAAATTTTTTTTATTATAATTTCTGCCTGTTCAACAAACATGTCACCACTCCTGCATCCCTGGCATTCTTGGTGGCTAAGATATGGAATTATTTTGCCATTCTCGTTCTCAAGGTCTAATCACAATAAAAAGCAAGAATCAATTATTATAATGTGACCATTCTTTAAAGCCCTTCAGCAACTGCAAAGTTGAGAGGGCGAGGCATTTTCCTACTTTATGGGTGATAAATACCTGAGAATGTCACCATCATTCTTTTTGTCTTGTGTGCCAGCCACATTTATAAATCTAGGAGAAAGAAGTACAAACTTAACTCTCTTGATTCATGATGGTTCTAAATCTTCCCCCTGTAGCCGCCTTCAAAGTCAGTCATCCCCACTCACTCCCATTGGTTCTTCATGCACAGCCAATATTTCCCAGAATTCTGCACTAATTTCTCATGGTGGCCATTCAGTACCTGCATAATTCAGTGGCAATGACTTAGGATTTATACGTTCTAGTAATAAAAGTTGTCTCTCCTTTCGAGGATGGGTGTCAAAACTGAATATTTTGGAGGTTCAGTAAACATATATCAGGTTATGTTTGACATGCATGACATAGTCATATGCATTATAAATGATATTGGAGCTGGGAGATTGAAGGGTTTGGTTTGGGTGGGGTCGACATTAGTTGGTGATTTTCTTATTTTGTGTTTTGTTTTGTTTTGCTTGTTATCATTGTGGTTTTGAGACAGGGTTTCACATAGTCAAAGCTGACCTCAGACTCACTAGACAGTAAGGCTGGCTGGCTACTCCTCATTCTCCTGCCCTCCTCCCATGCACTGGGATTTTAGGCATGTGCTATCGTGTTTAAAACAGGACAAAATCAAAACAGGTAGGGAAGTACGGACAGATCTTGGAGAGTTGGGAAAGAGGAGTAAGTATGATCCAAACACATTGCATGAAATTCTCAAAGAAATGGTCAAAAAGTCAGAAATGTTCTTCCCACAGGAGAACAGAAGTAGTTTCTCCTCCAGCCTAAATGTTCCTACCAAGTAGAACTAGAATTGAAATAAAAGGAAAAGAAACAGAATTTGAACAGGGTTCAGGAGTTCTGTGCTTTAATTTTGTACATCAGCTACATAAGCAACAAAATGGTGCCCCCTTACCCCCCACACACACACTCACACACACACTCACACTCACACACACTCACACACACTCACACACTCACACACACTCACACTCACACACACACTCACACACTCACAAACACTCTCACTCACACACACACTCACACACACACTCTCACACACTCACACACACAACACTAGTCTCCATAGTGATCCCATTGCTGTGACTATAGATCCAGGGTTCTGAGGAAGCCTGCACAAGGGTGACTTCCTACCTACAGGCTCTGAACCTGAAGTTCTCTGCCAGGGACAAGTTGATGGGACAGAGGAAACAAACAAACAAAAGTAACAGTCCCTATGGGACTCAATGAAAATGCAGAGAATCACAAGTGTGGCTACATTGTTTTGAACAATGAATGACCACTAAGAATGCCACAATAGGCTGGACCTAGGCCTCCTCTCTCATATGCAGCAGATGTCCAGCTTGGTCTTCATGGGGCTCCTGAACAAATGGAGTGGAGAGCTATCCCAAAAGCTGTTGCCTGTCTGTGGGACATGTTCTTCTAGCTGGGCTGCCTCATCTGGCCTCAGTGGGAGAGGAAGCTCCTAGCCCCCCAGAGATTTGATGTGCCAGGGTGGGGGAATACTCAGGGGGGCCCACCTTCTCAGAGGAGAAAGGGAAGGGGGAAGAGGGAGGGGGAGGATTGTGGGAGGGGTTACCAGGAAGGGGCTGGTGAGTGGGATATAAAAAGCAAATGAATGCCAAAATAAAAGTTCTAATACAAGTTTCTAATCTCTACTTTCTTGGCAAATTTACATTATAAGTATAATACTAATTAGACTTGATTGAAAGATTGGGGAAAGGTGGTAGACATGTTGATGTGACCTTAGTTATTGTTTCATTTCCTTTATAAATTTAACATTATATACTTTCAGTAAACACTGTAAAAACGAAATCTTAAAAAGCCATCTCACCTGTATCTAAGGGTCCTTGACGTGCTTTTAGCCTCAGTACACAGCAGCCCTCATGTCACCATCCCAGTCCTTCTGTGCACAGGTTCCCTTCCTAAGCCCATTGTGTCTTGCTACAGGAGCTCTGAATGTGACTGCACCCCTGTCTGAACTATCCCCTTCCTCCTTACATCTGTCTTAGCCTATTTGTGCTCAGCATCTCTTGCTCATGGGAGCTTGCTCTGCCTAGCACTTGCTCTCTCCTTCCCTCCCCCATTCTTGCTCCTTCACTACCGGAATCATTGCACTCTGTCTCTTCAACCAGACTCTAAACTCTCTGGGGACAGCTCCCACTTCTGGTTTTGCTTGCCTTCGAGGTCACAGCATCATGGGCTCTTAACTAAACGAATGAGCCACTGTGTATAAAACCCTCATGCGTAGTAGGTGGTGCATAGAAGATGCTCAGAAGTGTAGACATCATCATTAACTCAAAGAAACAAAAGGTCGGGCGGCTATCAGTAGCCACCTTTCTTTGGTCCAGAGAACATTTAAAATCCCTACCTTAATTCATAATTATTATAATCTATTTAAAATGTTGTTAGAGAGACAAGATGGCACAAGATGGCAACTCTAGAAAAAGAGAAAAATGGACAGCCTATTCCCTCAGCTTCCACAAGTCTATCTCTAGGCTGGCACCAGGCTCTTAAGTGATCTGGGGTACATTGTCAGTGGGTGGGTGTGAACTGCAAAAAGTGTGGTTTAATGCAACTACATTTTCTCAAAGGATGGAAGGTTTGCCTCGTGGGATGAACCTCTTGGCTATGCAGAGCCAAAATTAGCTTTGAACCAAGTGCTACGTCCTATAATTCTGTTTCTTTGGATGGGAAACAATGGAGGAAGAAAAAAATCTCGAATCATTGGTTGTCTGGGTTACCCTAAAATTTGGAGAAACAAATCCACAGGCACCAGGAAATCAGTTTACAGCAGATCTTCATGGGCTTTGCCTTTCCTGGTGTCCATTGGTCTGTCCTTTGTGCTATGTAAAGAAAGTTAGGAACTTTCATTATCCTGATAAGGAAAATTTGTGAAGTTGAGGTGTTTGCATCCAATAAACATTTTTAACATTTGTTCTATGGCCCCGTCTCTCTTTAGGATTGAAGACCTTACAAACGTGTGACGTTGCTTTTTTCCCCATATTAACGTATGACTGACATCGCTTTTGTCCTAACTGCACCGTTTTAATTGGTGTTCCACAAAAGAGCTCGTAAAACACCTGGAGGGTGTTTGTAGGACACATGCACACTGAGATTTGATGTGACAGCACAGGAAGAGACACACTGACAGGCAGTGTCTCAATTCCCTTGCTTTCAGCTTCTCTGCCTTTGAGCAGGAAGGGTCTGGGATAAGAGTGGAGAGCCAAAACTACTGCCTATTAAACATAGTGCCATTATGAAGATGATTCCTGGAAAGGTCAGTAGACTGGGTCCACTGGATCCCATAGCCAAGCCCAGGCATCTGCACCAAGACACAAACAAACTGTCTTTTACAAGAGTCCTTGTTCTTTAAGGAAGCATCAGGGTGATTTGTTTTGTTACCCAAGGTCAATGTTTCCTTCTACATTGTTTTCCCTACACCTCATACCTTTGCTCAACTCCTGAGCCTCTTAGAACTCAGGTCAAATGGCAGACTACTAGCCATGCAGCGCAGAGGTTACAATGTGTCTGGTGCAAATCAAATATCAACATTCATGAGCACCATATTAGGAATTGCTTAGCTAACTAACCATGTTTTTATTTCCTCATCCAAGATGCCAAGATTGTTACTCTGCCTACTCTTTGGTGGGCCTTGCTAAAGACATGATTATGATGGTCATCTTGACTGTCAACTTGCTCAAATTAAGAAATGCCTAGAATATTAAGGTAGTGCACATTTGGGTACGTGAATAAGGGCTTTTCCACGGGGAATTAAGTGATGAAGGAAGGTCCACCCTGAATGAAGAAGGATGGCACTATCCCTGGGCTGGGGTATGGGACTCGATAAAGACAGGAAAGGGGGAAATCTATCTGAGCAACCGAATTACCTGAACTTCCAGGATGTGAACAAGGAGCCTCCTGCCTCCACAGCTCCTGACACATGGTCCCTCCCCTAGGGACTGGACCTCAGGCTGAGTCACAATAAGTTACTTTTGTCATTGTTTTGAGGACAGCAATGAGAAGGATTGCTGATACCAGGCTCCAGTTATATATGTACAGCTCTTGGTTCTGTGTATGACACAGAACAGATGCCGAGGGCGTGAGATTCAGAATGTCAGACCTGAGGTGGGACCCAGGACCCAGAAACATGCATTTCTCAGGATTTCCCAGGGGATGTGGCTTTTATTCCCATTTGCCAGCTGGGATGTTTAGCCCTGTCTACTAATAACTCCTGGTCTATTGAGCCTTGGTCACTACTTGATCAGCACATGTCAGTTTTTGAAATCACCGAGGACAATAATTAACACTCATAGAGCACTTGCTGTGATTCGGGGCATGAACCTTTAGGAGTTTCTCTGCAGGGTCTAGTTAGTTCCATCAGCACCCTAGTTAGTCCTGCCGCTAACCCACTTCACAGACAGGTAGACTAAGGCACTGTGATTTGAATGCCCTGCTAGGATGATGGAGCACAGAAATAATACTGCCTTCCATCCCAGCACTCAGGCCACAGCTTAAAGGGAGGCCATAGACTGTAGTCCAATGATAACTCTTAGGCTTCTTTCTGAGGATCCATGAGGATCTTCCCTGACACTTAAATCATTGTGATGACGTAAATGTAAAAACACTACTTGACACTTTTTAACATCATTTAAAAGTCCTTCTTTTAACAAGATAAAGAAGTATTTCTCTGTGTGTGAGTGTGTGTGTGTGTGAGTGTGTGTGTGTATGTGAGAGAGAGAGAGAGAGAGAAAGAGAGAGAGGGTGCACGAGGCAGGGGGGAGATGGAGGGAGGGAAGGAGGGAGGGAGGGAAAGAGAGAGAGATTAGAGGCTTGAGGGTAGACAGAGTAGACTGTTTTTTTAGGCAGCTCCTGAGGAAAAAAGCTAATGAACTAAAAGTATCTGTAAGCTATTTCTGCAGCAACAGAGTTTACACCAGAGCAGTGAAGCGACAGAATGAAACAGTTGCTGTAAACTTTGGATACAATTCTTCCAGGACCCTAGCAGCCTCTCCTCCCTCAGTGTAGCCACCTGTACTTTCACAGCCTCCTGGAAAGCCAATAATGTTGACTTTCAACAACTGCAAAGCACAACTAACATCAGCACTTGGGAGACCGGGACTGGAGGACTGAGAATTAAAGGCCAGCTGGGACAGTGTAGCAAAACTTCCTCAAAACCCAAAGACCAGATAGGTAACAAGGTGGCAGGACCCTGCATAGCATATGTAGAGATTGTTTTGGTTTATTTGTTTGTTTGTCTTTTTGGCTAGCACCTCAAAAGTGAAAACCTTGCCAGCCCTTCTGTCCTCCCTGATTACAGCCTCCGGCTCTGACCTGGCACACCTTCTTGCAAAGCACGCCCTCTGCCTCCACCCCAAGCAGTATAGTTCAGCAGAGCACAGGGTGTGGTGTTTTTTATCTCCGCTTGGGATGTGGAAAGCTGTCTTTGTCCACCTTGTCACTGACAGTTCAGAACCTGGGGACAGGAGAGCGTGACCAGAGCCTCCCCATCCTTCCCAGTGCACCAGTTCCTTTCTAGGGCACACTCTTCACCCCAGAGCAGAGGGTACTCGGATGATGTTTTGATCGTAGTAAGCAATGGTTCCATACAACTTGAAGTTCACAGATGCTTCTCAACGAGCATTCAAGTGCCTTGTACTAGTGAAGTCATTGGAGCATCGACAGAGAATGGAGGGAGATGGGCCTTGGTCCAAGTGCCCAGCACTAGCTCTCCTAGCAGATACTGCTCAGCTGCTTTTAGGATTACCTTTCAATAGTGTGAAACCATGTTCATTTTGTGAGCTCATCAAACATACTGAGTTTAATGGACAAGCAGATGGTAGTTTTCTATTTACATCCCTAATGCTGCCCCCTTATAATCCGCCCCCACAGATGCTCTCCCCCATCCCCTTCCCCTTAGCCTCTGAGAGGGTGGGCCCCTCTGGGTATCCCCACCCCACACTCTGGCTCACCAAGGCTCTGCAGGATTAGGTGCCTCTTCTCCCACTGAGGCAGGACAAGGTAGTCCTCCACTATATGTGTGTGTCAGGGGCCTCCATCCAGCCTGTGTATGCTCTTCGGTTGGTGGCTCAGTCTCTGGGAGCTCCCAGGGGTCCAGGTTAGTTGGCATTGTTGGTCTTCCTGTGGGGTTCCCATCCCCTTCAAGACCTTCAATCCTTCCACCAACTCTCCCATAAGGGTCTCCAATGTTTGCTATGGGTATGAAGAAGCCATATTTAAATGATATTTTATGGTAATAAATATCAAGGCTAGATGCTAAAGAGAGGAATGAGATCAGATCAAAATAGGACTGTTACTGGAGAAGGACGCATTTAAAATATTTAAGATATATTTTCAAGTATGTGTGTATGACTTTTAGCATCTATTATTTTTAAATGCATGAATTTACTATTCAGTGGCTAGAGTCAGATATATTCCTATTTAGGAAAAATTTAAATGATTTTAAAATGATCAGTGCCTAAGTGAGGCACAGGGAAGATTCCTCTAAAGAGGAAAATGTCCACTAACAGAGGCTCTCAATGGCAGGTCGTATGTACAGTCCTGAGTTTGATCACTGACATTATGTAAGAGAAAGATTACTAAAGCTCCAAATTCATTGGTGGGGACACTGGAAAGAAGTAAGGAAGGGTTTTTGCGGGTGAGGAAACTTGTACAACACATTTAGAAATTCCCAAGTACATCCCTGAGGTGCCCGTTAGAGTCCAAGCTACCCATGTAGGTTCATGTTGCTACTGCATAGGATCCCCAATCTGTGTAAGTGTAGTCTATAAGTGTGTGTGTGTGCACATGTGTAAATGTGTGTGTCTTTGAAGAGTAGTACCATTCACAGCAGCATGATCTTTAAACACCATTTATTCATCAAGACTCATATTTTTTCTTAACTGCTGTAACGCCTACATTTTAGAACAGTCGTTGTCTCTTCCTGGAGCCCTGGAGCAGATCATAAATTTGAAATAAATTAAGACACACAGAAGTTTCCTGATTTCTTTTTCTCCAGCCTAAGCAAGGGCTTGAAGCCCTTCCCCCTCCCAACATGTAGTTTATCATGACCTCCTGCTTCGGTGGAATCAAAGTTTTAATTAGTTTGAAAACAGAGGTGTGATATTTTATAAAAATGGAATCGGTGCCCTCTGTATTTAATTAAAAGATCCCTATAAAAGCTGGATTTTATCCAGGGGCACAATTTATAGTGGTTCAGTTTTAAAACTACATTAGCATTTTACACTGGGATCATTTCCTCGGGGCATAGAAGAAGAGGCGACTGTGGTAGTTTTAATCCCAAGAAGCCCAATGGTTCCTCATAAATAGATATTTTCTAAGTTCAAGAGGGCATGCATGGCATATCTCTTTGGTGTTACATTCCAGTTGTAGAAACCTTTGGAAGCTGCCTGGGTTTGGTTTTGAACTTTGCTGAATTTGTGTCTGTGTGGTAATACAGACTTAGGCTTGCCGTAGGCATGAAGGTCAGAGGATGGTGTTCAGGAGCTGGTTCTCACCTTCCACTTTGTGAAGCAGGGTCTCCTTGTTCCTGCAGCCATGCTCTGTACTCCAGGCAAGACATTCTCTGCTCTTTCCCTCTCAGATGCATGGTACCACATCTGGCTTTGGGGTTTTTAAACCTGGGTACTGGGGATTAAGCCTGAGTTATGAGACTTGCACACCTAGCACTTTTACATGCTGAGCCATCTCTCTGGCCCACTCCTGGATTTTGAGATGACATGATATGACAGCAACAGGCAGTGGTATTTCTTGTGACAGTCTTTGTGTTGGAGAAGCAATTGTCCTAAGTCTCTGGGATATCTGGTCTCCAGAGCCAGTTCAAGCCACTCCAGAATTTTATTTGTAAAATGCCATCTGCCACGCACTCTTCCCACCATTTCTGAAGTAGCTCCCATGTGCTCATGTTTTATGCTCCCCAAGAAACACTTCCGGTGGCATTCAGACAGCCAAGAGACAAATAACCCCAGCCAGTACTAGCTTATTAAGCAGATGACTGAAGATAGATAGGTTGTGAATGAACTTCAGCCCCGAATAGACTATCCACCAATTTTGTATTGTTTTCTGATCAACTATAGAAATGACAGCCACAAGAACCACTTTACAAGAGTAGTGGCTTTATCCAGGCTTTCTTGGAGCCAAGAAGGAATCCTTCTGTGCTCTCAGCATAACTGTCTCTTGTCACAAAAGACCTTACACTAAGGGACTCTTTAAGGTTTCTTAGTGTCATGTCATATTTTCAGTGGTGCCATTTGCCTCGAGCAAGACTCAGTGATTGGATTTCTCTATAATTGTACCTCATTCCCTGGGGGTTGGGGGTGGGATACCCAACCAGAGCCTTAGGTGAATAACTTAGGCATTTAATTTATAATAAAGATAAACTTTGCAATCAGCATTTCTTGTTCCAAAACATTCCATTTACTTGGTTTTAAAGCTGCATAAAGTGTTTTAAAGGCAATCTGCTCAATTGGGCGAGTTAATGACATTTAATTTGACTGGGCCAAACGTCACTGGATGTGTGCGTCCCCGCCCTAATCGCAGCCATCATCAGCACCACCGTTGTGTGTAATGTAGATGCCATGCTAATCCTGAAAATAAAGGTTGTCATTCTCGGTTGGCTGCCAGCATGCGCCAGAGTCATCACCTCACTAAGTCTCTTAGGGATGTGATTGCAAGATGACAGTGTAATAAGTGTTATGTGCACGAGGTAATTCAAAACAAATTTGGCTGCAAAAATGGATCGTCTAGGATAGTAAACTCCTGCCTTGTCTCGTCGTCATTTAAAGGAATGTAATGATCCTGAAAATACCTTGTCAAGAAGCTTGTGTGGCAGGGGTCAAGTCCTTGGAAATTTATCTGTTACAGCCCCCACTTCCCACCCCTGAGAATCCCAAGCTGAAGCTTGAGAAGATTTATGTGTATATTTTAGCTCAGGAACACACGATGGGCGGGAAGCTGGAAGGCTTTCAGTAAACAAATTTCTCAAGGCACCTCACCAGGCTGGAGCTTGATGATGTGGTTTGTGGATTATTTTCTCCTGGGAAAAGGACTGTTGTGGTTTAGCCTGACCGTAGTACCAGTGTCTTAATACATTTTTACATCAGCATGTTACACTATTATGTAGATTATCTTAAACTTCATAATAATGCAAAGAAGCATTACATTGTAATTAAATTTACATCCAATGAGGAAATAGACCCAAAACTCAGCCAGAATCTGATCTCTGGCATGACCCCACACATCTGTCTCTGGTCACCTAATCCCTAGATGTAAGAGAGGAAGTCACTGGACATTTTCAGGAGTGAACTTGAACTGTGTTTGGTGACAAGCCACATGGTGCTAGGCCACTGAATCCTTACACATGTGTGTCAGAAGTCCCTTTCAGTGAAAGCCAGCCATAAGCAGTAATGCCATTCTCATGTGTCATGGAAAGACATGCATCTCTGAGACACAGTTCTGGGACACTCTCTTTCTCCATAGCTGCATAGAAGAGATGTGACAGGTGCCCCACAGCCAAATTCCAGAGACCCCCACCCTCGCTCCCATGCTCTGTGTCATTGAGTCCATCAAGACATGAGAGAGTCTAAACTTAGCCCGATCTGCACAGGTGCTGCATGCAACTCTTTTTGGGTGCCATGTAAATACTCATGTGTAGTTCTCACACAGGTTTGTGGAGTTGGATGTAAGTAAAGGTTCTACACCACCCATCGCTCGGTAGAAATGAGCTGATGAAGATGCAGCCCTCAGGGACTTGTTTCCACAAATCCTTTTGCTATAGTTAGAAGAATCTTCCAGGGAAGCATTGGGAAAATGCATGTGTCTACTTTTATAATATGTCTCTGCATATTTACACCTGCTCTGTTGTCTTGGACTATGGAAATTTAATATCCAAATCCAATAACTTAAATTCTAGGGAGTGTATCGCCAGAAGGATAATTTGTCTCATTTTTCCTCTCTACCATGGTCCACAGATTAAGTTGACCTCGCCAGTTAGTTCTCCACATGTTCCCCAGATGCCACCACATGCAGAATGGTTTGTCTAGAATCCAAGATGGGCCATCTCTATTTCACACCTCCTTTAAAAAATAAACCAACCTCAAGCTTCCCACAGTGGTGAGCACAAAGGCCAGTCAGTCAGGACCACAGCGCAGGTCTCCCTGTGATGGCAAGATCCCCGATCTGATGGGAAGGGAAATTGGTGTGAATTCTCTTAAGAGAGCAAACACAGAATAAGGGCTGGCCAGTCTGTCTACTACACTAGTCCTAAGATCCAAGTCTCTGTGTGCGTGTGTATCTCTCTCCTCTCTCCTCTCTCCTCTCTCCTCTCTCCTCTCTCTCTCTCTCTGTCTCTGAAGAGCCTCCTGTGAAGAGTTTCTTCTAAATATAACTGAGAGGCTACTGCCATCTAAGTCCCCTCCTTCCTGCCTCACTTAGCTGTGTATTTCTTCTTCCTCTACAACTTTGTTCTTTTATAAACTATAACACTGCTGCGTTAAGCAAAAGAAAACCCCATGTTCACTCCCTATGGCAAATGGTCTGATGTTCATATGTAGCTATACACTGCACAGACTTATATATTGTGCAGGTCTCATTCAAAATTAGTGTGTGTTGGGGTATATCCCGGGAGGGGGGGTATGCTGTAGCCAGGAGAGGATATCAGCTGTCTTGTTATGTCACTTTCTGGCTTATTCCCTTCAGACAGGGTCTCTTGGGGTTTTATCTTGTATTAGCAGCAGGGAATTAGTATCGTCAGTACCATTGGGAAAGCCTTGGACTCTGTGTCTTAACTCAGCCAGACAATGCCCGTGGTTTCACATATGGCATCGTGGGGGCTAGAGTAGAAAGAGGAGGGAGAGAAATAAACATAGATTTACCCTTTCAGGCCTCTGGACCGGTGAGCTGATGGTAGTCATTCAATAAAGACAGACACCAGGGCTATAGGAGTAGCAACATGCTCTACACACTGAAAAACAGAAAACTGAAATTCCAGCTAGCTATTTTTTGCCCAGCCCTTAGCCACTGGAACTCTATCTCCATTCATAGTGTATCTATCTATGGCTGGTCTATGCAGTTTGCTTGGTATTAATTTGCAGTGGAGTTTTTAAGGAGAAGGAAGACTTGACACAAACTGGGAAGACTACACACCATGAAAACAAAACAACGTAATTAATTTCTAGTTAGCTATCATTCCCTGATGAAGGCTTGGAGCCCGAGGCTGCTCTGTTCTTCCATGAGGAAGATTAGCAAGTGATAAAATTGCATTAGAGACATTGTGCTTGGAGACCAGGGCATCCTTGCTGTGTGCTTTATTATTTAATGGCATACCTGTATGCATCTACTCTAGCTCTTTCCCCACCAGCTCCTCTCTGGAGAGAACTGAAATGTCTCTGATTCTCCCAAAATTCTCCTTCCATTTGGCTGTTTATACCTAGAATCCCTCAAAACATGCACAGATCTCTCTGGTTCCTGCTTTCTGATAATCTTCCCATTCTAATTATGTCTCAATAGGTCAACGGCAAAGACTTATCCCGAGCAACTCATGACCAAGCTGTGGAAGCTTTCAAGACAGCCAAGGAACCCATCGTTGTGCAGGTGTTGAGGAGGACACCTCGAACCAAGATGTTCACACCTGCCTCAGAGTCACAGCTGGTAGACACAGGCACCCAAACCGACATCACCTTTGAGCACATCATGGCCTTGACAAAGATGTCTTCTCCCAGCCCACCTGTGCTGGATCCCTACCTGCTGCCTGAAGAGTAAGTATCCCGGCCATGACTTACTAACTTGCTACATACAGCAAAAGAACTCCGGGAAGGTTGCCTTCTTCCTTTCCATGGAAAGAAAGAAATGAATGTGTCTTGTAATTTTCCTCCAAGTTGCCTGTGTTTAACTTTATTGTTTATAGAGGCAATAAATCGAATCCTGCTCAAAACTGCTCCGACATATTAATGACTTTATTACAACCCTGGAGCAGAGTTATTCAAATTATATTCTAAGAACAAAATTACTTACAACTATTGTAAAAGTTGTATCAGAGTAAAATTTAATCACTGCAAAGGGTAATTTGAAGGTTTTTTTCCCTAGTTACCACTGGAGGGAATGCTGATTGTTGTTCTAAATGGACAAGAAAGAAGCTGTTGAGTGTAGAAAGAGCCCTGGAGGCTATGCACTCTGCTCTCTTGGGTCTCATTCCAACCCCACAGCCATGCACTAAACCCAGGCCTACCCCATATAAATAATTACTGCCATGTACCAATTGCTTAGTAGCTGTGATCAAACACTTCTGTAATGTCTTCCTACATAACTCAACCTTCTACAGAAGACGTGAATCACTTCAGAGACTTTAGGTCAGATAGACACGATGCCCAAACTAATTTCTACTATGGAGTGTGGGTCATTTTCCTTTATTACACTCAGTCTTAGTTTTTCTATGCTGCAGTAAGATAAGGATGCAAGTCATGCCTGTCTCGTGGAATTATTGAATGAAATGAAATGGTATGTGGCTGGTCATGGGCTAAGCCTTCAGTAAAGTGGTGGTGGTGGCTGTTAATTCAGGAACAAGTCAAAAGTGACCATGTTAGCAACACCACTGGCTTAAAGATACCCAGCTAGATTTAGCTTTTGCCCATGGAACCATGCGATCTGAGAGCATGGCCTCTTTAGCTGACACAAAGTACCACTGTCTTTCCCATCTCAGCTCCATCAGGTAATTGCCTGGATGCATTATTTCAAAGGCTTTTGCAGAGAAGCCTCTGAGCCATACCTGTTGGATTTCTATTAGCTACCCAGTAGCTGGAGTGCACACACATCTCCTATGGTTCTGTCAAATCCCGGACAAAGGCTTGCCTTTCATCTTGTGGGTTTAGTGGTTAGCTGTCAGCTGCCACTGGGGCTAATTCTCCAGTTGACAGGAATGAAGTCTGGTGCAGCTGACAGCATGAAAAGGGAAAAGACAGGACCTTCATGTAACATTCACCGCTCACATAGTATGCCAGCTAGCAAAGAACTGCCCCCCTTATTTGCCTATAGAGTAATAGAGTGAGTGTTCCATTATTTACCTATAGAGATGGGCCTCAGACTATAGACTGAGGTTTTGTTCAGCATAAGACAGTGGTGGCAAAGCAGAGCTACCCAATCTCACCTCTCAGCCATGACACTCTGCAGTGTCCCAGCTGATCCTGGGAAGCATCTGCTCCTTTCCCTGAGCATGGCCTTAAAACCAGTTACTTGACACTACAGTCCAGAACTGCTTGTGTTATTGATGAGCCCTTCAGGGCCATGTGTGACTCTCAGATTGTAAACTGTCAGAGTGACAGGCCTTTTAGACCAAAACCCCTAATCTCCTCTTAAGTCTAACTAACGTGACATGGCTTATCCCCTGGAGGGAACTTGAGAAATGTCACAAAGTCCAGAGGTCACACAACAGCAAGACTGTGCTGAGGTTGAGCAGAGGTATTAGGTTGATGACTGAAAGCCCAGAACTTGCAGCGGGATCCTCAGGTCTAAAAGCCCCTTAAGTGCTTGCATAGATATTTGCCTGATTGGTCTGGAAACAGAAGGACTGCCCTTCCGCCCATGTCTGATCTGTTGTTTCTAAACTAAGTGGCTGGGAGGGACTGCCAGGGCCCCCTTGATTGCTGCCTGACCTGTAAAAATGTGGCGCTTTGGGTCCCCATCCAAGTGCCGTTGGAGGCAGGAGCTTTTCATCAGCATCTGGTGTGCAATTCAAAGCTCCTCCAGAGCCACTGGCCAAATGTGTCTTAGTCCCCCATTGCCCTTGTTCCTGGAGGTTCCATTAACATCATTTCCAGGAGACACTGGGCTCAAATTGTTTTCTGTGTGGCAGCCTAAAGATGTGTATTCCTGGCTTTTCAAGTAGGGTGAGGACATATGCACGCACAAGTAATGTGAGCAGGGATGTCTGCAAGGACACACACATCACACACATGAGCAGGCTAACCTGTGGAGGAAATGCATTTCTCACTGGGGGATGAATGCAAAATAAATGTGAAAATTCACTGTGTCAGCAAATGGCTTAGCAATCTCTAACATGGCACTTGAAACCTGTCTCAGAGGCTAGCACACAGCTGAGCATTGCTCACATATGAAGTTTCTCCATCAAGATTCAAAGTAAACATTGAGACACAACAGCAATGAACATGAACCCATCTTCTGTCTAGAGACCAGTTGCATGAACTCATGATAAACTCATGATGGTAACCTAGGGAAGGAACTCTGGAAACAAGGTCCATCCAGTCTTTAACCTGTACATTCACTCTTTCCAGAGGAAGTTAACCCGCTCCAGTGTAGTGGGTTCTTTGATGGTTTTGGTTGGTTGGTTGGTTGGTTGGTTGGTTGGTTTGGTTTGGTTCTGAGTTCCTAGTACCTTTGAGGACCTAATGGAGGCAACAGACTCTCCCCAGACATACTGTTCCTGTCTGTATGTGCTTACATACAGTTTCACATTAGCAGATAGCAGCACTGGGGTGGATGTGCTAAGAGCCATATCCAAAGGGAAAGAGATCTGGAAGGCATCTTGTACTGGCAGTTGCTGGGGATAAGAAAACAGATGAGTATTCAAGAATCAGGGCCTTGACGACCTTCTGTCTCTCCGCAGGCATCCCTCATCCCATGAATACTATGATCCAAATGACTACATGGGGGATATCCATCAGGACATGGACAGGGAAGAGCTGGAGCTGGAGGTAGGAGCCACAACTTGTTCTTGTTGTTGTTCTTGTTCTTAGGAAGTCTCCACTGGGCTCATAAAAGGCTGGAGTTCTCTACACATGTAAATACATGAATGTAGTTTGTGAGTGGTAATGAAAATCTGTACCTCCTTTAGCAATCCACCCGACCACCACCCCTTGAAAGGCAGGGCTCAGCTTCTTCCTCCTTACATTAATTCAAGACAAAGCCTAACAAGTCAGGTCCCTAAAGCAAACTCAAAAGGAGGTCCTAGGGACTGGGGAGGTGGCTCTGTGGTAAAGTGCTTGCTGTATGAGTACTGGAGTTCAGATCCCCAGCACCTACATAAAGGCCAGGAATGGTGACTTGTATTTATAACCCCAGAACCTGCGAGAGCAGGGGCATGTAGATCGTTGAGGCTCACTGGCCAGGCAGCTTAGCTGAATCAGTGAGCTCTGGGTTCAGGGAAGAGACCCTTTCTCCAAATATAAGGTGAAAATAACAGAAGATGGCATATCCCTATACATACATGCACAGGCTAGTACACATACACACACACACACACACACACCCCTACAAGAACACACTGAAAGTATTGTGTACCTTGCTATTGCTTACATGATCACCAGTTGATAAATATCTTTTATTTTTGAGGTTAGAATACATCCTCCTCATCTTCCTTTCCTAATTCTCCTCTCTGTCAAGTGGCCTCCTTTTCCATTAGTTGTGGTCTTGTGTATTCCTAAATACAACCTGTTTGATCTGCACACCGTTCCTTGCAGGTGTGACCCTTGTGGCCGACTTCTGGTATGGGATAACCTATCAATGTGCTCTTCCCTGTGGAAGGCTATTTCTCCCACTCTCTGCATTCCTTAATTGCCTGTAGAGCTCTCTGTGTAGGGTTGAGGCCTCCATCTACTTTATGTCTATTGTCCCTATTCAGTTCATTGTGTGGCAGTCCTGTTGGTGAGACTTTATGGGTGTTTTGGCTAGTTTGTATGTCAACTGGACACACAAAGTAGACTTAGCTGAATGGAGAGAAACTTAACTGAAAAAATGCCTCCCTGAGATCTGGCTGTAATGCATTTTCTTAATTACTAATTGATGGGGAGGGCCCAGTCCATTTTGAGTAGTACCATACTAAGGCTAGTGGTTTTATAAGAAAACAGGCTGAGCAAGCCATGGGAAGCAAGCCAGTAATGGCACCCTTCCAAGGCTCCTGCATCATCTCTGCCTCCAGGTTCCTGCCCTGCTTGGGTTCTTGGCTTGGCTTCCTTCAGTGATGTCCTACAGTAAACCCTTTCATTCCCAGCTTGCTTTTCTGTCATGGTGGGGGGTTTTGCAGCAATAAAAATCTTAATTTAGACAATGGCTGTAACTTCTGAAATGGCAAGGAAACTCGGTCTGATAGCAAGCTCCCTATTCCCCAGGCTCTTTTAATCTTTCCATCCCTTTCCCCACAATGATACTTCAGCTTCAGTGCAGGAGTTGTATTGTAAATGTATCTGTTGGGACTAGGCTCTACAACTCTGCATTTTGATTAGTTAT
>JADRCH010000017.1:7301699-7324438 GCA_019843965.1 Rhynchomys soricoides | reverse complement strand
TCTCTCTCTCTCTCTCTCTCTCTCTCTCTCTCTCTCTCTCTCTCTCTCTCACATGTGTTTGCCATGGTACCCTCTGCTATGCTGTGATAGAGTCAAGCAGATGCCAGAAACATGCTTTTGTACCTCCCAAATCATAAGGTACAAGAAAAAAAAAGGCCTCTGTTCTGTATAAAGTCCCTAGGCCCAGGTGTTCTCTTATTGCAGCATAAAACTGATGGAAGCATTCACTGACTTACTGAGGTTCGCTGTGGGGCATCTCCATTAGGAACAGTAGTTGTACCTCTAGTCCATTGCTGGGTCACATCAGCAGAAGGATACGGAGTCGGGTTTACTGTCAGCCTGAGAGGGCCAGCAAACAATCCTCTGCTAAGATCTGAGTTACTACTACCTAGTCTTCAGAAAGACACACAGCCACTGTCCCTGCTCCTCATATGAGTTCTTGGACCTGTTGGCAGTGTCTCTGCTAGGTCCCCACCTGTCTTGTTGCAGATATTGGATCTGATTTCAGAAGGATCAAGTTTGTCTTCAGGTAGAAGGCACTTTCTCAGTTAATGCTTATCACCCATGTTGAATGAGATAAAAGAGCAACTGATCCATGCCTATTATGTGTGAGGAAAATATATACAAGTATGCTGGGATGTTATCAAAGCCAATGCAGGGGGGAAACAGATGTTCTTCCTTTTAAAGTACACAAAATGATCATATTTAGGTAAGTGTCAAATCCCTGTTATTGTGAAATTGCCTAGCATTAAAGGGCTTATTCCCAAGTATACCCCGGAGTGGAGCAGCTGAATAATTACCCCTGAATTTTCAGGTACTGAACACCTGCTCCAGGTCTTCCTGCAGGCAATTAAAAAAAGAAAATAGATGTCTGATGAAGTTTTTCCCCTGTACTCTATTGTTTTAATTTCCCCTGTGATTCTGCAGTAGTATCCTATCCAGCCTGTGAGCTGCTGTCACCTGCGTTGTTTTGATGATATCCTTATAAGACCAGAAAGGAAAGGCCAGCTACAATTTTAAGGGGGAGGGGAGGGTCCTGAAATGACTCTGATTTCTCAAAATAACGGAATTAGACCAGATAGGAATTGGGATGACCCTGGAGATACCATGGGAGACTGTAATCTATCTAGAAATTTCTCATTAAAGCTATGAGGCTCTGACTGAGTCAGCATGGTTCTGACTCTGGTTGGGTCAGCCTCCTCTTAATTTTCCCAGGATCACAAGAATCTTCAAGATATTTTCTTTGTATGTGTGGCCATCTAAAAATAGGGCCTTGGCAAATCAGAGTTTAGTCTTGCCTAGTATCACATCTGAGAGATGTTTGCTGAATTATGCTATAGGCCAATAGCACAATCATCTTCATCTTGTCTGATGACCCCAATAGAGTACAAGCTCCATTCAGAGTGGGCTCTTCTGTTGCCCATGCTCAAATAGTGTCTGGAATAGTCTACGACCAATAGTTTGGCTCCTAAATATTTGTTGAAGGGAGGAATAAATATTTTGATGTAAGGTCTCAAGTAAAACCATGATCTTTTTAGACACATCACTTCAGGAGTACATATAGGAACAGTTTAGATATCTGACAGCCATCTTGGATCAGTAAGGTAAGGAATGATGAAGACATGACTGGGCTTCTCGGAGGGGAAGAAACCATTTGAATTAGGTTTAGGGTTTCTTCCAATTTCATTTGCTGAGGCTGAAACAAAGACCTTGAATCATGAAGGTGGTGTGTCCCCCTTAATACTGCTAATTGGAATACCATGTAAGTTTCATCTGAAATGTCAGACTCAGCTACTCATTTTTATCAAATAGTCCATCTAGACCAATAAGCAACGGGACACCAGGGATGGGAATGGTGTAATTCAGCTAATGCTGATGCATTATTCATCCCTGTTTGATTAATGGTCGTCTTTGAAATTCTATCTCCATCATCACGACAGCTGTGTATTGATAACCTCTATGCCTTCAACTATGAGCTCAACAAGGCTAGGCTTCCTTCCTCCCTCAGAAGCAGAAATAAATGTTGAAAACTAACTAGTTCCATGAGAACTTTGAAAAATTTCCATTCTTACCAAGCCTCATTTAAGAAAGGTAGTGGCTGAAAAGTTTGATCAAGATAAGTTGGTATCTGTTTGTTGGTAACCAAGCTGAGCTTATGTTTTCATTAGATCTTTTTTTCTGCCTTACAATCTCAAGTGTATTCAATTTTGTTGAGAACATACCATTCGTCCATGGTAAGGCTGGATGCTGCTGATATTTGTATAATCCATTATTTAGCTATGAATGCCTTCCTGTCATCGTCAAGCCAAGTTAAAAACATGGATCAATGCAGATCCAAAGACAATGGAAAATTAATCCTTGTGAGAAAGTAACTCTTTCTTTTCTCAAGATCATAAAAAAAAAAAAACCTGCTAAGGTCACTCTGGCTTAACCACAGTCTCTTCTCCGGGATGGAGATCCATTCCAAAGAAACGGTGATTAAGGCTAAACTTATCATAGGCTTTTGCCAAGAGTTTCTAAGAATTTCCAGATAAACATGAGAAACTTGCAGCCCAATGCCGAGCATATTCCTAAACCCCAGATACCCCTGTTTATTGTTTACCAAGTATGTTGCCAACATCAGTTCATCCACTACTACAAATCCTTTTAGAACAAGAAGTGAAATTGCTCCTACTGTACCACCCTTCAACAGGAATGGTACTGCTATTCTTGTGCTTAAAGGTCAATCAGGTTGTAAAGTTCTGTTTCATAGACAACTACAGTGGGTGCAAAAGAGAAAACTTTGGTATGAAGGCAAGTGTTTCCAGTTAGAGCATGTGCCTCCCCTGCTGTCTCCTTACTGATGATCTAGGTCTCATGCTGGAGCAAGGTGGACCACACATCAGAATGCAGTCTAGTCTTTATAGCCTCTCAGTGAGATCCAGCCAAACTGAGGATGGGACTGTCTCCATGAAAGTCTGCCCTGGGAGGATTGGCTGCAGGACTCAAAGGCTGGATGCAGCACTGATTTCTACCTCAGTCTGCTGCTGTGAGTGACCATGTGTTCTAAAACTACCTCTAACTGGGAACAACTGTAATAAAAGGACCTTATTCCCTACCCTGTGAATTTTGAAACAGCAACTATTTTAGCATCTATTTCAGGTTGAGAACCCTGTATCCCCAGAATGCTTGGGGATTTAGATGCAGTGTTTCAGATTTTGAAATATTTGCACATAGATAATGAGGTAAAGATGCTAGGAAGCAGATCTAAACATAAAGCTCATTTATATTACATATATATCATATATACATAGCCCAAAGGCAATTTTAGATAATAATTTTTATTCACTTGTACTTTAATTATGAGCAAACCCATTGGATAAGATGTAAAGTCTTCCATGTGCCCACATTATGTCAGTGTTCAACTCAAGAACTTTGAGATGTTGCTGCATCTCAGACAAGGAATGGCCAACCCCAACTTGCTCACTGAAAGCCAAGTTAATGGCAACACATCAAGTGTTTGAGTACACTTGTGTAAGTGGTCCTTGATTTAATTATCAGGGACACTGATGAAAATACTGTAACATGTTTCAGGGTATTTTCTGAAGGTGTGTGTGTGTATACTCACATGTAGAGGCCAGAGGTCAGCTTCCAATGTTTTCTTTTTATCTGCTACCACCTTAAGTTTTGAGGATGTTGCTCTTCCAGCTAGACTAGCTGGCCAGCAAACTTCCAGGTCCTCCTGTTTCTGCCACCCTAGTGCTATGGTTAAAACACACGTACAGCTTGCATGTGCGTGTTGGGATCTGAACTCCAGTCTTCATGCATGCACAGTTACCCACTGGGCCATCTCTTTGGTACTTTCAAAGTACCTTCCATTTCAGCTTGCAATTTTGTACTTAAAATTTACCCCTGGTTATAAAAAGTTTAGAATACAAATTTATATGAGCAAGAAAAAAACCAAAGCCACACCAGCCGTAATATGAACTAAAATCTTTTAGCTTAATATTTCTACAATTTTGTCAAGTAAAACAATGGCCCAAAAACAGAGAGGTGCTTGTCAAGATAGGATTTACAAAAATCATATGCTAAAGACTTGATATTAGTTATTGACACATTTGGTACCAAGACAGATAAATCCAATCCTTTTCTGTGTTGGAGAGGACTCTTTCTTATAAATCCTTTTTTTTGTAAATCTACCCAGAAACTCCTAATACACTACACAGTTCCTTTCTATGATATGATTTCCAAACATCTTCCTGGCCTCACATGCCACTCAGAGCATGTGTCACGGAGTCATGCCTGGCCTTGATAAAAGATCCCAAGAGCAAGCTTGACTGCCCTTGCTGTCAGTCTGTGGCTGACTGATGCAGGGGTATTTAACTTACAACACCACCTTCAGTTAAACAGATATGCCTTTGGTTATCAGAACAATGTCATAAAACTTTCTACGCACTTCCTTCAACTCCTGTGAGTTCTTCAGTGTTACCATGAAGCACACTTCCGGGAGGGTTGGAATGAAGCACAGTACGGCCAGAGCATCTTCTCTAGTTTCTTAAGAGACTGTCATCTTGGAAGTCACACAGAGGAGAACCTAGCCTGTTCCCTCATATTGAATCCTACTGGAAGTGGAATTACAATACTGTTTGTCTCTCTCCTTTGTCTTCTCCAATCTTTGCCTATGATCTTTCGTTCTCTCCAACCTGTTCCTGGACCAAATGGGTCCTGCCAGTAAGAGGCCAAGGCTCAATGGCAGCATTTGCTTTGCACCTGTCTAGGAAGACCTGAGCTACTAATCATGAAATTTCACTGATTTCAGACTGTCTACCCATGAATGTCCAAGAAAGGGTCTTGTCAATGTGGTCTTAGAGGACAATCCAGTGAGGACCCCTGAGAGGTGTTTGAAGCAGAAATGTGGTGTGTTGCTTGTATTTAGAGGGTGAAAACTAGTTATCCCAAACACCCCCAAACACCAGCCTGCCTGGCATACTCACAAACGAGGAAGGAAATTTCCATCTAATGCAACTAGAGCATTAGAAATTAACAGTTTCATTTAATGAGAATTTACCGTATTGTTAGAGCTATCATTAGGAAGTCGCTGAATTAATTAACATATCAGTGATCAGAAAATAAACCAACAGCATCTTATTAAGGAGGGGCGCTCTGCACCAACAGCTTGTTGTAACCACTGGTTACTTGTGACCCAAACATAATTATTAAATTGCCACTCACTCTGGGTCAGGCCCAGTGCTGTGAGCCTCCTCTTCCAGCCCAACTTGTGCTAGTGAGCAAATAAAGGCTTAGGCAAGTCAACAAGCCCATGGTGAAACTTCTAGATAAAGGTAAACCGGGGATTTGCATATAGGCCTGCGTTCATAACCATCTTACACACAACAGATCAGGGCAGTGCCTACCTAAACGAAAAGCCAAGCTCCTCACACTGGTGTAGGGACTGTCACCTGTTCTGGCCCAGTCACATGTCCACACTCACCTTGCTATTTTCCCCATTTACAAGGCTTTGACACACTGGCCTAGGGCCTTTGTGCCCGTTTTTCTGCTTTGAAGGCATCAGTGCTGTTGTGCACCTCATCTTTCATGAGGGTAGGCTGTCTCCACAAAGGCTGCTGTGCCCTTCTCACACCCTCCAGAGATGCCCTTTTGGAAGTGGCTCTAATAGAGTGTCCTGAAGGTGGCATCTCAGAGCCCTTCCCACCCTCCTAGTGGCTCAGCAAAAACTGTAAAACTCAGACCAAAGAGCTGGCCGGATAGCTTATTAGCAGGTGGCCCCTCAAACGGACAACACAGCTTACAGCTGCACCAACCCTACATGAGTCACTGGCAGAATGAGTGGCAGGGTGAGAAGGCTTGTAAACCACTTGCAGAGAGCCAGAAGTATCCTCCCAGATCTCCCAAGATTTTCAAAGTTCCAACTTCATTCGGAAGTGTAGACTAATTGGCACAAACAATAACATTGCCTGTCATCGTGGGCCCCAGCATTGGGCTCAGTTTGCTATTTTATCTTATTTAATTTGCAGTAACAGTGGCTGAAACTAATTTTCGACTGTAAATATCACAGCTGTTGTAGAAAGCACTAATTGCACACTATCACGTTACTCTCCTTCTTGGATCAATTTATGCGTAATCTGTTTGCAAGTTCTACGCCTGTGCATATTAAGGGGCTCAGCGTGAGATGATCTAGCCCAACATGCTAGAAACATTTGTACTGAAGTGGCTGGAACATTTGGAGTGTTGGAAATATTATTGTTTGTGGCAGACATTGAAAGAATGCTTTTTAAAAGCCCTACCCCTGCGGTCCTGACGCTGACTGAAATATGGGTAATTTTTCTTGGGGAGGATCAATAAAATAACTATTTTCAAAATGACTTTATATTGACTGAGAGGTCAGAAATGCCCAGGGCATTGATCCCATGTCCATAATCACTTTTTGTTTGGTAAGTTAACTGGCTCTACACAGTCAAATGCAAAGACATCCAGTTCATCATTTAAACCAAATATTTCCAAAGCATTTGACATGCTCCCAGCTCCCCTTTCCTGCTGGAATCTCACAGAGAAGGTTTTCTTTGTGTAGGAAGTGGGCCTCTACAGAATGAACAGCCAGGACAAGCTGGGTCTCACTGTGTGCTACCGGACGGATGACGAAGATGACATTGGGATTTATATAAGTGAGGTATGAAAGCTAAGGTTTGAAAATTAACCTCTCAAAGCCAAAGTCAAGACGATCAGGTTTTGTTTTTCTTTGTATTTGTTCAGAAACCCTAGACCTAGCTCCTCAAGAGGATCTTTGCACAGATACAGAATGCATGCCCCCTCCCCATCACACTCCGTGGAGTTACATCTTTATGCAGGGGTTAAGTTCTAATGTTGGCACATAAGGCAGAATTACCCTTGAGAAGCCGCAAACCAACCATAAAATGGAGTTGTTTCCATAGTCTACTGCTCAGCCCCGAGGGAAGAGCAGGCTCACACTTCCTCAACTTAAGTACGATGGGAGGCAGAGAGACATATCTTTTAAAGTCTCTCTCCCTCTTCCCTGTCTTAGCATACACAGTTGAGTTCATATACATAAAATGTCACTTATGTAGGCTTATCAAAGAACATCGATGAAAGCTATAGTGATCTTTCTAGAAGAGACAGAGTGGAGAAATTTACTTCACTATGAATACTTTCCTTTGTATGTGCCGTCCTTCCTTGTGATTGCAGAAAACCAATTTCCCAAAGAAATCAAATCTGTCTCTATGGGCTGAGCCAAGAGCCATATCTGCTAAGGACTGCACAGTCGACTCATTAGATAAGCACCACCTACCAAGCCTTGCATGTCACATCAGCATGTTTTAGGGCACCCCTGCCCCAGTTATACAGCTCACTTTTAAAACTGTCTTCCAAAATTTGATAACAAGATACGATATGAAAGCCATCAAGTCAGGGCTGCCAGGCAGCACACCTAAGGGTGCCCTCTCACCTAATCCATGTCACTGATTGCTTCTAGTTACTCTGTATCCAACTAGAGTTGCCTTTGCCTCTGCACCAGCTCAGGTCTACAGCTCTGAGCCTAGTCCTCTGTCATAGTACTGCCAGAGTTCTGAGAGTCCCTGGGAGGGGCTTAAAACAGATAGTTCATTTCTCCCTGTGCACAGTGCTAAGTCCTGTTTGTAAATCTGTTCAACACAGAAAGGCAAGGGCATGTATGATAATATGTTAGAGACGGCCTTTGGAAAGTGCCTGTGTTCACGCTGAGGCTGTCTACTGTATATTTCAGATTGACCCTAACAGCATTGCAGCCAAGGATGGACGGATCCGTGAAGGAGACCGCATCATCCAGGTAAGTGCACTTTCCACAGATGCTCATCTTCAGCAAAGAAGTGAGTTCCAGAAATAGCTCTCAGGTTGGAAATGCAGGAGATGTTTAGGAACAGGAACCAGGAATTCAGCTGAGTAGTGAGACCATGTTAGATTAGTGAATGAGACTAATTAGCTAGTCTCACACACACACACAGGGGGAAGTGAGGACAGACCAAGCTCTCCCAGATTTTGGACCAAATACCTCTGAGAAGTTTGACATTTCAGAATTCCAGTTTTACCTGTCCTCTGGACTCTTCTAAGGGTGGCATCTTTACCGTGAATCCTGTTGTTTCCTGTAGGCAAAATAAGAGTCTTACTTCTTTCCCCCAGCTATAATCATTTGGGGGAGATGTAGGGAGAGGTTAGTGGGTTCCTGGTTGGTATCAAACTCACTATGTAAAGGTCAAGCCAAACTTTGGATCCTCCTGTCTCCACCTCTTGCACACCTGATTTGATATGGTGCTCTGGATGGAAGCCAGGGCTTCATTCGTGCTCAGCAAGCATCCTATCGTTTGATGTCCAGCAGCCACAATGGCTTTTTGTAGGGCCACAGAGCCTTGGCTTCATTCTGTCCTACTGGCTTCTCTTTCTGCCTCTTCTCCGTTTTATCTTCATCTTTCTAACCCACCAGTTTATTTCCCCCATTTCACAAGCCACCGTGTATAGTTTTGGTTTCCCACCACACTCTATATTGTGTTTCTCCAGCCTTTAGCGAGAGCCTGGACAGCTGAGTTTCCCTGGGAAGGAGACCCAGACCTTCACACCTGAAGGCCATAATCCTCAGCATACTTTTTGTTGCTGCAATAGTCTGGGAACCATTACCAATGAAAACAGGAAGTGGAAATAATGAAACGTGCCCCAGAGTCCTGCCTGGGTCGCACACATACCCTTCCCTGTATCCGCTGTGTAATCAGGTTGGATAATGACAACCAGCAGGGTCTCTCTAGCTTTGCCACCTCTTGGTTCTTTGACATAAAGTGGCAAAGTCGGGTGAAGGGCTCAACTTCCAGTCAGCAGGACTGCCGTGGTGTCCCTGGAGGAATATCAGCCCAGGAACAAAAATTTGCAGAACTCCAAGTTGCTGAGACAGGCAGACAGATGTCCTGCCAGAGGGCTGTCAGTGTGAAGGTGAGAGCCATTCCCACTTGGCTCGCCTGCTAAACTAGGCACACGCAGCCCAGGTATACACAGCAGGTCCCTTCTCTGCTGCCCACTCCTCTCGTTCCCAGCAGGCACCCTGCTGCTTTTCTCCTCTATTGAAAATAGGAAGTGTCCGTTTTATATTTCCTGTTTATTCTCCTGTCCAAATACAATGTCAGATTCCGGGGCTCAGATGTGGCCCGAGCAGCAGGGGTTTTCTAGATAATATCCTGGATTCCTCCACATCATGGCTGCCTCTGACTTAGCAAGGCCCTTCTTTCCAGAAATCAGCATTCTTTAAAAGCTAAATCCACGTTATGACTGTGAGTGGTAGCAACAGCAGTTCTGTAGCAAGATGGAAAGCTTCTGTTCCATGCAGCCATATCCCTTGCTACCTACACCTACCCTTCCTTATGCTTTCAGATTAATGGCATTGAAGTACAGAACCGTGAAGAAGCAGTGGCTCTTCTAACCAGTGAAGAAAATAAGAACTTTTCATTGCTGATTGCAAGGCCTGAGCTCCAGGTAAGTCAATGTCCTACAGATTAAGTAGGTTAGATTTTTATAATCAAAACCAAGCCCCTAACCCTGAAGAACAATGTCAGAGTATTGCATCTCAGCTTAAAGGTGCATGCCACCTCGAACTTGAACTTGCTGTGACTTGGGATTCATTCAAAGGCTTAACCAACCTGACAGGCCCTCCCCACTGCAGGTTGACTAATAAAAGAATCATAGCAGGATTTACAGAGGCCCCTTCCAGCCCGGATCTAAGTCCCACTTACTAGTACATTGAAGGGAAATAAACATGAATGGAATTGATGTTTCAAATAGTAACTAACTGCATTAAGCACTGAGTCTGGATACAAAGTAGCAAAGCAGGGGTGGGGGATGGTATTAGGAGCTTCCCCAGTGTGGTATATAGGCTTGGCATTCCTTCAGTCTGAGGATGAAGTCCTTTCCAAGCCTATAGACTGTGTTTTGCTGACTCCTGGAAAGAGCCCTACAATTCCTCTTTCTGATGTAATGTCTTTTCATGAAAGAAAGTTCCTTGCTGTGACAAAATAGCTCTCCAAGCAACTTCAGGGAAGAAGAGCTTGATTCAGTTTGAGGGTACAGTCCAGCATGGCAGGAAGGGTTAAGCAGGGTATGAAGTGGCTGTCTGCATTGTGTTCAGTCATGAGGCAGAAAAATGAAGTGTTCAGCTTGATTTCTCCTGTTTAATGACCACTACCCAAAATTAAGAAGCGCTCCTTTACAGCTAAACCATTCTGGAATCACTCACATAGAGACACCCATAGATGTGTATCTACTGTGATTCTAAGTTCAAGTTGATAATAAAGACTCTTACGTGTGTGCTGGCTATTCTTCTCCTAGCTGGATGAGGGCTGGATGGACGATGACAGGAACGACTTTCTGGATGATTTACACATGGACATGCTTGAGGAGCAGCATCACCAGGCCATGCAGTTCACAGCCAGTGTGCTGCAACAGGTAAACCTTGGGGCAGCCCCACACCACCCCAACTAAGGAGACGGTGCACCTTCCAAGATGCTGAAGACCATCAGAAAACTCCTGCCTAAGAGCTTTTCTGTTTGAGCCAGCTGATAGGTTCCCTCACCGAGCTCTTCCCTGGAAATGGCTACGTAGTTAATAGTGAATTCCAAACTCAAAGCAATCAATCTCCCAAGTGCTGGGATTACAAGTACACACTGCCTCACTTAGGTTATAAAGCTTTTATGGACTAAAATGCACAAAGCAGAGACATTGATACTACTCTGTTGGTGTTCACTAGGAAAATACAATTAAGTCACACCTTTGAAAGTAAAGCAATTCTGTGATTAACCTGAGCTGCTCAGAACCCTGCAGCTCCCTCCTACGCCACTGTCAGAGTCCTAACTACCCATTTACTGAGTCTCTTAGGAGTTCTTATACATTCTTCCTATTTACGAGTTCCTTTACTATTTTTGTATCTTCCCCATTTTACAGATTGAAAAAGTGAGGGTAAGGGACCAGCCCAGACTCATAGAAATAGGGCTGGCTACTTCCTGAGCCCTAGGTCCCTCAAATGCTGCAAGGTCAACCTTGGGAACTTAGAGCTAAACCCAAACTCCTATCCTACACAAAAAGTCCCACTGGGTACCTCCTCCTCCTCTCAACTCCCCTCCCACCTCCCCCAACCTCTGCCTCAGACTTCTCATAAACCTGTTGTTCTTGTCCCTTTCTCTGATATAGAAGAAGCATGAGGAAGACGGTGGGACCACAGACACAGCCACCATCTTATCCAACCAGCACGAGAAAGACAGTGGTGTAGGGCGAACGGATGAGAGCACCCGCAACGATGAAAGCTCTGAACAGGAGAATAACGGTGAAGACGCCACGGCATCCTCCAACCCGCTGGCGGGCCAGAGGAAGCTGACCTGTAGCCAGGACACCCTGGGCAGCGGCGATCTGCCTTTCAGCAACGAGTCCTTCATCTCCGCAGACTGTACGGATGTGGACTACCTGGGCATCCCAGAGGATGAGTGTGAGCGTTTCCGCGAGCTTCTGGAGCTCAAGTGTCAGGTGCAGAGCACCAGCCCCTACAGCCTGTACTACCCCAGCAGCCCGCTGGATGCCGCTGGCAAGAGTGACCCTGAGAGCGTGGACAAGGAGCTGGAGCTACTCAATGAGGAGTTGCGGAGCATCGAGCTGGAGTGCCTGAGCATCGTGCGTGCGCACAAGATGCAGCAGCTCAAGGAGCAGTACCGTGAGTCCTGGATGCTGCACCACAGTGGCTTCCGCAACTACAACACCAGCGTGGATGTACGCCGCCATGAGCTCTCGGACATCACTGAGCTGCCGGAAAAGTCAGACAAGGATAGTTCAAGCGCCTACAACACTGGGGAGAGCTGCAGGAGTACCCCACTCACCCTGGAGATCTCTCCAGACAACTCCCTGCGGAGAGTGGCCGAGGGAGGTAGCGAAGGGGCCACAGCTAACATTGAAGCTTATAGGCCATCCCCCAAGAATCTGCTCGCTATCACCGAGGATCCTGAAGTAAGCACTCTAAACTACAACCCTAGCGCCAAAGAGCTGGACCCCAGCCAGGCTTTGGAGATCAAAGAGCATCGAGTTAGCGATGGCAGCAGGAGCCCCACCGCCAGCCCAAAGCTGGGCAGTGCCTACCTGCCCTCATACCACCACTCGCCATACAAACACGCGCACATCCCAGCCCACGCACAACACTACCAGAGCTACATGCACCTGATCCAGCAGAAGTCAGCAGTGGAATATGCACAGAGCCAGATGAGCCTAGTGAGCATGTGTAAGGACTTGAACTCTTCTAACTCAGCTGAACCCAGGATGGAATGGAAAGTGAAGATCCGCAGTGATGGGACGCGCTATATCACCAAGAGGCCGGTACGGGACAGGCTGCTGCGGGAGCGTGCACTGAAGATCCGCGAGGAGCGCAGTGGCCTGACCACGGATGATGACGCCATGAGCGAGATGAAGATGGGGCGCTACTGGAGCAAGGAGGAGCGCAAGCAACATCTGGTGAAGGCCAAGGAGCAGAGGCGGAGGCGCGAGTTTATGATGCAGAGCAGGCTGGATTGTCTGAAGGAGCAGCAGGCCACCGACGACAGGAAGGAGATGAACATCCTGGAACTGAGCCACAAAAAGATGATGAAGAAGAGGAACAAAAAGATCTTTGACAATTGGATGACTATCCAAGAACTCTTAACCCATGGCACAAAATCGCCAGATGGCACTAGGGTATACAATTCCTTCCTGTCGGTGACTACTGTATAACTCTCACTTGTGTACATACGAGAGACCACTACCGTTGGGGTAGACATCCCTGCCTCGTTCAATGCGGCAAGTTTTTGTATATATAAGCCCGGCCATCATGTTGATAGTCTAAATTTGCCACTCCTACAACTTTGGGTGTCCTGGCTCTGTTTTCAGTGGAGGGAAAATACACCCTTACTCTCTTAGAAGGCAATATTAACAAGCAGCTTTTTTTCAAATAGCAATGGTAATTTTTTACTTGTTAACCTTTTTCATAAAGTGTTTAAATTTCCAAAAGATCTTTTATTAAGCATACTTTCACAGAATAATTTGTTTAAACTATATTCATATAAAAGAAGGTTAAACACGCTTTTTTTCTGCCTAAAACACAAAATGCAACTGCCAGTATGTATTTTTAATGGGACCCTATTTTGTAATGTCACTTCACTGAATGTGTTTCATATAAGTCACCATTCGTTCATACAGCTTGTATCAGTTGGGGTTTCAACACAAACCCACCAAAATCTGGCTGGTTATCCCTCCCTCCCTCTCCCTCCCTCTCTCTCTCTCTCTCTCTCTCTCTCTCTCTCTCTCTCTCTCTCACACACACACACACACACACACACACACACACACACACACACACCAAACTAGCAGTGTTTCTAGTCAGGATATCCATTTTTAACATTTTTATGGTTAAGGTTCCCAAGAAGAGTGTCAAGGTTTTAACAGAAAGCAAAATCTCCTGCAGCTTGTGGAAGCTTAAAGCATGTTTGCAACTATTGCCGCCTCTTGGAAGAATGTGCATGTAGGGAAGTCGTGGATGGAGACCTTTTGTGGAGTTTTAAGTGCTCATTGTAGAACTTTGCTTTGTAGATTGGAAGGGACAGACTTAACCAAGCAAGTTCACAGAATCATGATTAGTTACAACCATCAAGTAAAGTGAAGTTAAAATAAATTATTATTTTCTATTTGACATGTTTCAACCCGGGTGTTTATTTCACAGTGTTGATTGCCCGCCCCTTCTTGGTTTGCATTACCTGCTGCCTCTTAAGACTTTCAGACATCAGATTCCTCCATTCTGCCTAGAGACAGATGAAAAAGCAAGGACTGATGACAAAGAATAGGGGATCAAATACACCATATCCTCCTGGGCTTTGGCAGCCTCTCCTCCCAGGAAGCTTCAACCTAGCCCAATATCCTACAGATAGGAAAGCTTGTGAGCAAGTGTCTGCCAGGGTGGTGCTTACAAGGAAAGTGCTTTGGTTACTTCAGACACCACTCTGCCCATCTTAGCAAACATCTTGTCCAGCTTTCCATCTCTGAGATATGTCCATCCACCAGGCAATAGTTTTCTCAGCATCACAGAGGTCACTAAAAGTAGCTGGGCTTGGAGACAGGTTCTTTTCCAGGCTACTGCGACTGTCAAGGTCCTGAGCGGAACACTTGCTACCAGTGTTCCCTAATTATGATGTTTACACCAATTTCAGCTATAATGCCCACTGAAAAATGAAACTAAAGATAAGATTAGGAAGGGCATCATTTTTATTTGCCGTCATGCCAGCCATCTGGTTTACTCAATGATTTAATTGAAATTTTTATTGAAATGGCAAGAAGGTGTCCTAGGCATATCAGACAACAATTTCTTCCCACAAACCCCATTTGAACCCAAATCTCTCCTTTGGGGCTGGAATCTTAAGACTAATTACTAGTTACACTTGTAATAAAATGATTTAATGAAAATAAAACACTGAGAAAATGACTCATCACTAGTAAAATATCTGTTTGCTACATCTTCTAGAAGCAGGCATCGCTAAGATAATTATATCTACTGCATAAGTCTAGTCAGCTCTGCACAGAGCCCCAATAGTCCCCGGGTTTAGTTTTCAACGGAGTATCATCCACAGCTCCCAAGCTGCTCTCTAGCCCCAGCACTTTGACCTCCTGTCCTCTAGAAGATATTTCACAGAATGCAAACATCTGTCTGACAAACTGCTGTAAAGTGTAGGAACGCATACACGTGAGCTTTATTTAGAAAAAAGCTCTATTCCCATTTCTCTCATTAACAGCAAGAGTTGCATGCATGGCACATGAACAGAGAGACTACTTAGGAAGGAACCTAAGTAGTCACATGTCAAACACAAATAGGGGCGCTGCTCATCTGGGCTCATGGAATACCTCCACATGTAGGGGCCAGCATGCACACTGAGGAAAAACACCTTAAAATTGCTGTTCTAGACTTCCAGCTACACATCATGCTTGGGTGGTACAGTCCAGAGTTTCTCTAAGATAACAACTAAATTATAAAAAGCATGATAGTGTCAATCAGAAGGAAATAGGAAGCAAGAAATTCAAGGTAGCTCATTAATAACCAAGCTCGAATTCAGAACTCAGCAGTTCAGTCCCCCATCTCTTAGTGCCTCATACTCAGGGGACAGGTAGTGTGCATGTGAACAGTCAACTTCCATGCATTTCATCCTGCACTGTCAACCAAAAACTACAAGCATTTCACTAATTGATGCCCCAGAGTGAGTCTGAGCTAGGAAACATGAATCTACCATTTCTTATGTGAGCATGTGCTCTCAAGGGCTTTGTGATCCATACTTTCTGAGCTAGTAGGCAAATCCAGGGATGTCTCAGGGTAAGAGTGAGATTGTTCTCCCACTTCTATTGAGAAACCCTGGAGTCCATGTAAATAACGTGCTGTTTCCAAGCTGTCTTTCTACTAGCCCTCTGGCCTTGCTTCTAGAGTACATTGGGAATCTGATAGAAGCCATGGGTTGCTCTTCAGGGGTAAAGAAAAGAACTACTTCTATAACATGTAAATGGCATACAGTTTTGGAGGTGTTACATAGCCCTCGGTGCCAGTCATGGGCTTTTACTCACATAAGAAGCCCAGGTTTGGATCAAAATATAAGCCCTGTGGATTCGTGTTTCTCTTTGTGGTTGAATCCTGCAGGGCTGTTGGAGCTGAATCCCTGCTTTGAATATCAAGGATGACATTCGCCCCATGACAGCCACAGCCCTTGAGATCCTTACAATTCAGCTTAATCACCGGTCCCTACAATCTTAGGGGCATTATGCTAATGGTTTTGCTCATAGCTACTTAACTTTAGGAAGTGTGAGTCCATGCAGGTTCTTCTTTCTCCTGTATAACCACTGCACAGTCTGCATACCTCTGGTTTTAACTCTTTGTAGAATGAGTCTGTATTGTGTATTCAGAGCCACACCATTCAATCTAGTAGCCACTAGCCACAGCCAGCTACAGAACAGTTAATGTATGGCAAAGCCAAAGCATGAGGCCCTGGGTGGCATAGACCATACGATCAAACAATAAAATCAATGAATAAAATATGGTTAGTCCAAATGGAAATGGATTTCAAAATTATCATACTTTTTCAAAATCATACAGTTTTACAATAATTTCTATGGGGAAAATGCAGTAATTTCTAATGCAATTATAGTAACTTCACATGTGCTGGGTTAAATAAAACACATAATTAATTTCACTTTGCAACTGAGAATACAACAAAACTTTTTAAATGCCATATCTGGGGGCTGGGGAGAGGGTTCAGTCTGTAACATGCCCACTGAAGGAACATCAGGTCTCCAGTTCAGATGTCAAGTACCCACAGAAAAGCTGGGCACAGTGGCTCATGCCCATAACTGTAGAAGTTGGTAAGTGGGGATAGGGTTGGGAGGGGCAGGAGGGAAGGCAGAGACAAGTAGAGCTCTGATGCTCACTGGCCGTCTGTCTAGGCAATCAGTGAGCTTTAAAATCAGTGAGAGACCTTGTCTCAAAAGTTAGCTTGGGAGCAATAGAGGAATGCACCCAACATCAACCAGTGGCCCTCGCATGCACTCCCATGCACATGTGCACATACATACAAGCACATACGTACTACGAACACCTAATGTTTTTATATGTGGCCCACTATCTTGAACACCACTAATACAGACCATATTGGGTGTGTGATTCAAGGTTAGTTAGTTTTTATCAACAATGTAAACTCACAATAAGAATTTTTCCTAGAGAGATGGCTCAGTCATTAAGAGAACTTGCTGCTCTTGCAGAGGACTGGCAATCAGTCCCAACATCCACCCACTTTGATGGCCCACACCCACCTGTAACTAGCTCCTTCAGGGTATCAAGCACCTCCGTCTGGTCTCTACATGCACCTGTACTCACATGCACATAGCTACCAACACACATACATGTGATTAAAACCTTAGAGCCTGAGAGAATTGGAAAAATATGGAATTTAGGACAGTTAAGAACATTGACTGTTTTTCTAGAGGCCCCAGGTTTGACTCCCAGCACCCACATGGCAGCTCAGAACCAGCATCCGTAACTCCAGTTCCAGAGCATCTGATGCCCTCATCTGGCCTTGGTGAGCACAGGGCATGCATGCAACGCACAGACATACATGAGAACAAAATGCACACACATAAACTAACAAAAGAAAAAGTAATTTTCCCCCAGTAAGTGACATTGGTGCTCCCAGTGTCAATCCCTTCAGACCTCATCACTGTTCCAGCATCCACTCAGGGAGCAAAGCAATGTTACCCAGATTATCTTTATAATATTTGTAACCCATTCATGATGCCAATAAAAGCTGTTGCTCTTAAAGCGACGGGCGTTTCACAGAGTTCCCTCTGGAGCTCTAAGTCACAGGATAATCTAACTTTCCTAGCAAGAGTACATGATAACATACAAAAATAGCAATAGGGGGACATGCAGGAAGTTTTTCATCTCTTCAATGAAAACAAAAGATTCCAAACAGCAAGAATCCCAAACATGCTGAGTTAGGGCTCTACGTAGCCTAGGGAACACTAGTTGGAGAACTAATTAGGATTATAAACTGAAGTATGAAAATTAACCAAATAATTGTGTCCTCATAGCCTTCAGAAGTAGGTTACAGGTTACTTGTTAGCAAAATTGCCCCCAAACCAAGGAAGCAAACTGAATTCTGCCTTAAGCTGTCACAACACCCCCAGCTTTATTTCTGTTTCCCTGTTTGAGCATTTCAGGATTTCTGTGGAGCATCAACTAATTAATAGGAAATCACTAAAATGAGAGAAGATGCAAGAATTCTCATGCAAATGCTGTGGTCTTTAATTTTGATTAAATGTGAATTCCCCTGAAGCGCTTTCAGAACAAAGCGTGCTTCTTTGGGTTTTATTCAGATGGACTTTTCTGTGTAAATGGTCCGCTTTCTCTTTAGCTTCCAGTTACAAAATCCTCAAAGGGCATGGTCTATGAGGACATGGGCCTGTAACTAGGTTTTCCTTTTAACCAGCAGGAACTGACCTTAGTACACTAGCATTCTTTGGAAAAAATGAGCCTTCCTTCACTGGTTTCTTAAGTTGAAATGTATTCTCTAATTCAGTAAGTCATCTCACTAAAATCCTTAAGAACCCCATGGATTTGGCAGACTTCACCAATGTCCTGCAAAAAATATGCTCAGTCTAGGGCTGAGCAGGTAAAGATACTTGGAGCTAAGCCTAGTAGCTTGTGTTCAATTTCTGGGGCCCACATAGTGGAGGGAGAGAGCCAACTCCCACAAGTTGTCCTCAGACCTTCACATAAGAGCACATTTGCGTGAACACAAAATAAATAAATGTCAAAACTCAGGCGGAGCTCAGGGAGTCTTGCAGAAGAGTGGGGGACAGAACTGAGTAAGCCAGAGGCAGAAAGGACACCACAAGAAGACCTACAGAGTCAACTAACCTGGGACCACGGGGGCTCACAGAGACTGAATCACCAACCAAACACCATGCAGGCACTGGACCTAGGCTCCCCTACACATTTGTAGCAGATGTGCAGCTTGGTCTACATGCGGGATCCCTAACAATTGGAGCAGGACTCTGTTGCCTGCCATTGGATCCCCTTTCCCTACCTGGACTGCCTGGTTGGGCCTCATTGGGAGATGCTGTGCCTACTCCTGCTGGGACTAGATACTTCAGGGTGGGGTGGTACCCAAGAGGGGGCTTCCCCTTCTCTGATGAGAAGCTAAAGAAGTAATAGAGATTTGTAAGAACTAGGAGGCGAGGAGGAAGTAGGGGTTGTAATCGAGATGTAAAGTGAATTAATTAATTAATTTTTTAATTAATTAATTAAAAAGCCTATGAGTGGGATTGCTATTCATATTTCACAGATAAAGACAGAAAGCTTGGAGTAGTCAGCTGCTGTGGGGTCACTGGAGCAACTGACACTTGGTAGCTCTGAGCCCCACTTAATCACTGTGTTGGCAACCTATACCACCGAAATGGTAGCTCAGAGATCTCTGTCCTGGGAGAAGCTGGAAGATTCCATCAGATACCTGTTATCTCTGTAGCCAGGTTCGCCAGCTCAGGGAGGAGGGTTAGCCCATGGCTAAGACCCAGCAGAAGATTCAACCTGCAGGCTCAGACAGTTCATTCCCACAAAACCAAGCAAGGCAACCAGCAGAAAGAACATCTTTCCCTGTCCATGGATGTGTTTTCCCTTGAACACCATGCAACACACACCCTGACATTTCTATCATGGGACTCCCTCCATATAATACCTAGTTCAGGGGCTTAGAAGAATTTCCTTTGTCCTCCATCACCAGCCACCTCCCCTCCCCCCACATCTTTTCCACCTCCCCACAGGACTCTCAGTTCTGATAAGTTGAGTCCAGAGAATGCAAAATGAAGAAGGCAGTTTAGGTGGTTTTAGAGCGGCACAGCTTCTCTGGTGACCCACCCATGAAAACAAGTATTTTTAATAGTGCCTTGCTGTGTCAAGTACTCTGGTTGACTCTGCTGTGACCTCCAAAGTTTCACATGCAGAGACCACCAAGCTCAAAAGGCATAGAACTGTCATCTCCAAAAAATGGCAGCTCAGGTGAGATATGGGAATGATAAATCATAGTTTGAGCTTTTCCATCCTCAGAGAGCAGAGGATTCAGACAGGGAGAGTGAGACTGTAAATGCCCAACTGTTATCGGGCCAAACAATTTGGATGAGCCCATCGGGTCTAGAGCAGAGTCTATGGAGGAACAGGGCTGGACTCTGATGGGGAGATGAGATCCAAGTACCCATTGTGAGTGCAATCTGTGCCAGAGGGTTGAAGCTAGGACTTTGCTTCCTTGAGAACATGGCAATGCATTCTCTCTACTCTCAGCCTTCAACATTTCCCATGATACCTTTCTAAGGAGACTTCTATGAATTTTTTAAAAGCATTTGATACATTTCCTAGCTCTCTTCTGACCCAGAAGAAGAGAGAGGGTGTCTGTTTCCCAGCCCAGCCGCTCCTGCTTCCTCCTCCCCAGGGTCACTTCCTTAATACCATGTGATATGTAACAACCATCTTCCCATTAGGAACCACAGGGACCATTTATTTCCAAATGGTGCTTGGAGTTTTCCTTTCGAGTAGCAACAAGGAAAGTTCCAGAATACGCATATGCATTGCTAGTTAGTTTCACATTTCAAAACAAGGTCAAATGATGAATATGCCTCTAAAATCCCTAAAGAGTTCAGTGGACGATACAAACTATCTGAAAAGTCTTGCAAGGAGGACAGAACTTCCACCAAGCTTAGTCTGCATGTTCAGGGTACAGTGATCCATGACACTTTTAAGAAGGTATGGAGAAGGGGCATGTCAGCAACTGGAGCCCTAAACAATCAACCAGTAACTTGTGTTATACTCAAACACTTCTTGCTATTTATATTGTCACAGGGACCCTTGTCAAACTCCAGACAGAGCTGTGGACTGTGTACACCACTTTACATATGACTAGGGAGACTCAGAGCTGTGTGCTGCCTGAAGCAAAGAGCTGAGTGATCTCCCACACCAAAGAGCCTCAGGCCAGCTTACATAATTGTGGACTTCGCAATAGAGCCTTAGCTAAGACACCAAAATCATGAGCAGCCAGATCTTCATTTTTATAAACCAAACAGAGGGGATGGGAAAGCAAAAGGTTGTCTTGGAATGGAGATACCCATTTACTAATGACTAGCATTGAGATTGTGTAAAGATGACAGCCGTACTCTATTAGGGCCCCACCGGAATCCAATGACACAGAAATAATAATCCAATTTCAAAATGGATCTTCGACTCTGAAACAAAGGGATATGAAGCAAATCACAAGATGCTCACTCATCACTAAAAAACACAAAATTACAATGACATCCCACAGCCCATACACAATGGCTACTACTGGAAAGATAGAAAAGAACAAAATTGCTAGGGTGTGAGGGAACCAAACCTTCCTTTGCTACTAGTGGGGGTGCGAAAATGATGCCCCAGAAAACTTGAGTGGTTGCTGGAAAGATTGTTCAGTGGGTTAAGAGCTTGCTGTGCAAGCATGAGCATGGAGATTAGCTGTCCAGCATGTCCCAGGGCAGCATATGTGTTAACCCCAGCACTGGGTGGTAGAACACACTCAGTGGATCTCAGGGGCTCACTGGCCAACCACTCTGTCCAAAAGGGCAAACTCCAAAGTCAGAAAGAGATCCTATCTCAAAAAATGAGACAGGCAGCAATAGATACCTGATGTTTCCATACGCACATAGAAGGGCAAACACACCAGAATACACACATGCATATGCTACACATATACATACACTACATACATACATACATATATATGTGTGTGTGTGTGTGTATATATATATACCAAATCACTTGGCAATTTCACGTTTGCACAAATAAACTGAAATCAGAGACTTAAACAGATACTTTAATTACAATGATCATAAGATCTGTATCTACAACAGCCAAAAGATTGAAAAAATATCTAGTCAAAGCCAGAGCGTGACTGTTTAGTACCATATGGTGTAAACATCTGATGTAATATTGTTCAGATATTAAAAAAGGAAGTCCTGACAGACGCCACAAGATGACTTGAAATCTTATGCTAAGTGAAATAAGCCAGATGTAAAAGAAACTAATATTGCATGATTTTAATTACAGAAATGTATAGAATGGGAAAATAATTCACATACATTTGGGAAGAAGGACACAGAATTACTGACAGGCACAAAATTTCTGTTCAGGATTATGAAAAAAATTAGAAAAATAGTGACAGATGAATAGCATTGTGAATGGAGCTGGTAAAGATCCTCAACAGCGAACGTTACTACATGTAACACACACAGACAGACTGCTTCCATTTAATAAACTAAGGAGCAAAAAGAAGTTTCTAGAACAGAGGAGCATTCCAGGGGAAGAAAGTATAGTCTATATTTCTAGCCAAAAGAAAGGAGGTAATATATGAAATTCACCTGACTTCAGGGCAGGCAGGCCCTATGCTCAGGAGTAGTTAGCCAACACAAAATGGCCTCCAGGTTTGGTGTGCTTTTTGGTTTGGTATTTTTTTCTCCTTTAGGCTTTTATTGTCTGTCTATTTGGCTGCTTACTTGGTTGGGTGTTTGTTTGCTTGTTGTTTGTTTTTTACAAGGGAGAGAGAAAAAAACATGAAGTTGTGTTGGTAGGGAGGTAGGAAGGATCTGGAAAAATAGAGGGAGAGAAAAATATGATAAAAATATAGTGTGGGGGAAGAATGAAGCCAGTAAATGCAAAAAAAAATTAATTTAATCAAGTTTTAAAAGAGTGCATGAATTGAGGTGATGGCTCGCTACACAAGCATGAAGATTCGAGTTCTAATCTCCATAACACACACACACACACACACACACACACACACACACACACACGCCAGATGGGCATAGCATCCCACCTATAGTCCCAGTCCTTGGGAGCAGAGACAGGGGATCCTAAGGCAAAGAGGCTAGCTACACTAGCAGAGACCTTGCCTCAGTAAAATCAAATGGAGAGCACCTGAGGAAGAACCTCAACATCAGCTTCTAGCCTCCATACCTGCCCTCGGGGGCACCCACACCCATGAACATGCATCTACACATGCATGCACACACATGTAAACATGCATCTACACAAGCATGCACACACATGTAAACATCCATCTACACAGGCGTGTACACATATGCACACATCCATCTACACATGC
>JADRCH010000017.1:7279003-7301689 GCA_019843965.1 Rhynchomys soricoides | reverse complement strand
ACATCCATCTACACACGCGTGTACACACATGCACACATCCATCTACACATGCATGTACACACATGCACACATCCATCGACACATGCATGCACACACATGTAAACATCCATCTACACATACGTGTACACACATGCACACATCCATCTACACATGCGTGTACACACATGCACACATACATCTACACATGCGTGTACACACATGCACACATACATCTACACATACACATGTAAAAAGGAAAGAAGGGCTCAGGCGGAAGACTATAAGAATCAAGGTTTTCCTGTCCCGTTCTTCCAGCCTTCACCTTAAGCTTCTGGACTCCTAAGGGAAAGGTAGAATGTCTTTCCTTCTGAGACAGCCTATTATGACAGCAGGAAACAAAACACACGCAAACCAAGGAAGAGAAGAAACCATCATAAGTCATGAGAAGCAGATATGTCTAGGCCTGAAAGAGCAGGACCTCTGATGCCAGGGTTTCAGGTAGGGGTCACAGACCACAGCACCATCTAAAATGTTGCTGGAAATACACCCCACCCCCCAGACTCTCCTCTGCCTCACTGATGAGAAGGTAGGAAACCAAACTTCTGTTTAACCAAAGGACTTTCCACATGACCATGAGGAACATGTGTTAAAGACTGAGAAACACTACAGAGAGATAGGAGGGTCCCCACAGTGCCATGGCCACTGCTGGAGTTTTTCTTCTAAAAAAAAAAAAAAAGTCCTTGGGCATAATTGGAACTTCATGATTGATAGATAGATAGATAGATAGATAGACAGACAGACAGACAGACAATTGAAGTACATTACCTTGAAATTAGATTATTAAAGAAAACCTATCTAAATATTTCATTTGAGACCAAAAGCTTGACAATGAGCCAGCCCTGCAAAGCCTGGGCAAGAACATTATAGGTTAACAAACAGAAAGTGCAACTGCCGTGGAGTAGGACAGCACTATTTCAGGGCCATGCTTCCTGACAAGCCATGCTACATAGCTTATACATGCCTGCTTTTAATTCTGGGGTTTATTTTGCTTTTTTCTGACACAGTCTTGCTCTGTAGCCCAGGCTGGCTTTGAACTCCTATCAATCCTCTTGCCTCAGACACCTTAGTGCTGGGATTAAAGGCATGTATCACCATACCCATCTTGACATCACCTCTATCCCAGGAGCACAAGCATATACAACCTCATCATTTAACAACCTGGTTAAATGTCTCCCTCTTCTCTGAGAACAGCTATTTTCCTGTTTGGCTATGCATGCAAAATCACCAGCCTGGCCATGCTATAGGCCAGGTATCAGTTAAAGAAACTGACTTGTTCTCTTTGAGAGTGCATGCTCAGTGACCTCAGACATGGGGGTTCAGGGGTGTCTCCCACTGAGCAAATAAAGAATCCAGGGCTGCATGCAGGGACTCTGACTTTTAACAGTTCCTTCTGACACTAGTCTCTTCCTCAACTCTGTAAGAAAATACACAAAGACTTCTCCAAGACAAATTCAAGATGGCATCATAAAAAATTAAGTGAAAGCTTCCAGTTTCCATCTGCAGCCAGGGAGCTGATCCTGTAGCTCAGGGCTCCATACCCAAATAGTGCCAGGAGAGAGTTAGCCTCCCAGGAGTGTGGACAAGCCTGTAAGTAGAGGTAAGATCAACACTTCTGCTCAGAGGGATCCTCCCAGAACCCTCAGGACAAAGGGACCAAGGAGCAACCTGTGACAGGAGCCTTCCAATTTCCATCTGAGGCCAGGGTCCTGAAACCTGTGCCGTAAGGCTCCATACCCAAATAGTGCCAGGAGAGAGATAGTCTCCCAGGAGTGCCAAAACATCTTCAAGCAGAGTCAAGACCACCACTTCTGTTCAAATTCCTGGCCCAAGAGGGACCCTTTCAGAGCCATTAGGACACAGGAACCAAGGAACAGCCGGGGACAGGATCCTTCTGGTTTCTCTCTGCACCCCAGAGCTGACCCTGTACCACTGCTCTAAAAACACAAATTCCTCTAAGAGAGAGCTGGTCTCCCAGGAGTACTGACACAGAGGCTTGCAGGAAAGAAAAACCAGTCAGAGAGAACAAGACCAGCTAACACCAGAGATAACCAGATGTCGAAAGGCAAAGAAGATAAGCAACAGAAACCAAGGCTACTTGGCATCATCAGAACCCAGTGCTCCCACAAAAGCAAGCCCTAGCTACCCCAACACATCAGAAAAGCAAGACTCAGATTTAAAATCACATCTCATGATGATGATAGAAGACTTTAAGATGTAAATAAATAACTCCCTTAAAGAAATACAAGAGAACACAGGAAAAACAGCTAGAAACCCTTAAAGAGGAAACACAAAAATCCCATAAAGAATTACAGGAAAACATGATCAAACAGGTGAAGGAAATGAACAAAACCATCCAGGATCTAAACATGGAAATAGAAACAATAAAGAAACCACAAAGGGAGACAACCCTGGAGATAGAAAACCTAAGAAAGAAATCAGGAGTCATAGATGCAAGCATTACCAACAGAATACAAGAGATGGAAGAGAGAATCTCAGGTGCTGAAGATACCATAGAAAACATGGACACAACAGTCAAAGAAAACACAAAATCCAAAAAGCTCCTAACCCAAAACATCCAGGAAAACCAGGACACAACAAGAAGACCAAATCTAAGGATAATAGGTATAGAAGAGAGTGAAAATTCCCAACTTAAAGGGCCAGTAAATATCTTCAACAAAATTATAGAAGAAAACTTCCCTAACTTAAAGAAAGAGATGAACATAAACATTAAAGAAGCCTACAGAACTCCAAATAGATTGGATCAGAAAAGAAATTACTCCCATCACATTATAATCACAACACCAAATGCACAAAACAAAGAAAGAATATTAAAAGCAGTAAGGGAAAAAGACTAAGTAACATCTAACAGCAGACTTACCAGAATTACACCAGACTTCACACCAGAGACTATGAAAGCTAGATCTGGGAAGATCTCATACAGACCCTAAGAGAACACAAATGCCAACCCAGGCTACTGTACCCAGCAAAACTCTCAATTACCATAGATAGTGAAACCAAGATATTCCATGACAAAATTCAAATTAATACAATATCTTTCCACAAATCCAGCCCTACAAAGGATAATAGATGGAAAACGCCAACACAAGGAGGGAAACTACACCCTAGAAAAATCAAGAAAGTAATCTTCTTTCAACAAACCCAAAAGAAAAAAGCCACACAAACATAAAAATAAAATTGAAAATAACAGGAAGAAACAATCACTATTCCTTAATATCTCTTAATATCAATGGACTCAATTCCCCAATAAAAAGGCATAGACTAACACACTGGATACATAAACAGGACCCAGCATTTTGCTGCATACAGGAAACACACTTCAGTGTCAAAGACAAGCACTACCTCAGAGTAAAGGGCTGGAAAATGATTCTCCAAGCAAATGGGCCCAAGAAATAAGCTGCAATAGCCATTCTAATAGCAGATAAAATCAACATTCAACTAAAAGTCATCAAAAGAGATAAGAAAGGACACTTCTTATTCATGAAAGGAAAATTTTACCAAGAACTCTCAATTCTGAACATCTATGCTCCAAATGCAAGGGCACCCACATTCAAAAAAGAAACTTTACTAAAACTCAAAGCACACATTGCAACTCACACAATAATAGTGGGAGACTTCAACACCCCATTCTCATAAATGGACAGATCCTGGAAATACAAACTAAACAGAGACTCAGTGAAACTATCAGAAGTTATGGATCAAATGGATTTAACAGGTATCTATAGAATATTTCATCCTAAATCAAAACTTTTTTCTCAGCACCTCATGGTAACTTCTCCAAAATTGATCATATAATTGGTCACAAAACAAATCTCAAAAGATAAAAGAAGATTGAAATAATCCCATGTCTCCTATCAGATCTCTATAGATTAAGGCTTTCAAACAGAAAGCCCACAAACACATGGAAGCTGAACAATGCTCTACTCAATGATAATTTGGTCAAGGAAGAAATAAAGAAAGAAATTAAAGACTTTCTAGAATTTAATGAAAATGAAGGTACAACATACCCAAACTTATGGGACACAATGAAAGCAGTGCTAAGAGGAAAACTCATAGCTCTGAGTACCTCCAAAAAGAAACTGGAGAGAGCAAACACCAGCAGCTTAACAGCACACTGAAAGCTCTAGAACAAAAAGAAGCTAATACACCCAAGAGGAGTAGACAGGAGGAAATAATCAAATTCAGGGCTGAATTCAATCAAGTAGAAACAAAAAGAACTATACAAAGAATCAACAAAACCAGGAGTTGATTCTTTGAGAAAATCAACAAGATAGATAAACCCTTAGCCAGACTAACCAGAGGGCACATTAACAAAATGAGAAATGAAAAGGGAGATATAACAACAGATTCTGAGGAAATTCAAAAAATCATCAGATCTTACTACAAAAGCCTATACTCAACAAAATTGGAAAATCTGGATGAAATGGATAATTTTCTAGACAGATACCCAATACCAAAGTTAAATCAGGATCAGATTAAACCATCTAAACAGTCCCATAACCCCTAAAGAAATAGAAACAGTCATTAAAAGTCTCCCAACTAATAAAAGCCCAGGACCAGATAGGTTTAGTGCAGAATTCCATCAGACTTTCAAAGAAGACCTAATATCAATACTCTTCAAACTATTCCACAAAATAGAAAAAGAAGGAACATTATCCAATTCATTCTATGAAGCCATAGTTAACACTGATACCAAAACCTCACAAAGACCCAACAAAGAAAGAAAACTTCAGACCAATTTCCCTTATGAATATCGATGCAAAACTATTCAATAAAATTCTTGCAAACTGAATCCAAGAACACATCAAAATGATCATTCACCATGATCAAGTAGGCTTCATCCCAGGGATGCAGAGATGGTTCAATACCCGGAAACACATCAATGTAATCCACTACATAAACAAACTCAAAGAAAAAAACCACATGATCATTTCATTAGATGCTGAAAAAGCATTTGACAAAATCCCTTCATGATAAAAGTCTTGGAAAGATCAGTATTTCAAGGCCCATACCTAAACATAATAAAGGCAATATACATCAAACCAGTAGCCAACATCAAACTAAATGGAGAGAAACTTGAAGCAATTCCACTAAAATCAGGGACTAGACAAGGCTGCCACTCTCTCCTATGTATTCAATATAGTACTTGAAGTTCTAGCTAGAGCAATTAGACAACAAAAGGAGGTCAAAGGGATACACCTTGGAAAGGAAGAAATTGAAATATCACTATTTATACATGATATGATCTTATACTTAAGTGACCCCAAAACTCCACTAGAGAACTCCTACAGTTGATAAACAACTTCAGCAAATTGGCCTGATATAAAATTAACTCAAACAAATCAGTAGCCTTCCTATACTCAAAAGATAAACAGGCTGAGAAAGAAATTAGGGAAACAACATCCTTCACAGTAGTTATAAACAATATAAAGTATCTTGGTGTGACTCTAACCAAACAAGTGAAAGATCTGTATGATAAGAACTTCAAGTCTCAGAAAAAAGAAATTGAAGAAGACCTCAGAAGATGGAAAGATCTCCCGTACTCATGGACTGGCAGGATTAATATAGTAAAAATGACCTTCTTGCCAAATGCAATCTACAGATTCAATGCAATCCCCATGAAAATTCCAACTCAATTCTTCATAGACTTAGAAAGAGCAATTCTCAAATTCATTTGGAATAACAAAAAACCCAGGATAGCAAAAACTGTTTTCAACAATAAAAGAACTTCTGGGGGAATCAGCATCCTTGACCTCAAGCTGTACTACAGAGCAATAGTGATAAAAACTGCATTGTATTGGTACAATGACAGGCAGGTAGATCAATGGAATAGAATTGAAGATCCAGAAATGAACCCACACACTTATGGTCACTTGATCTTTGACAAAGGAGCTAAAACCATCCAGTGGAAAAAAGACAGCATTTTCTTTTCTTTCTTTTCATTTTTTTATTTATTTTTTGATACTTTATTTACATTTCAAATGTTTCCCCCTTTCCAGATCTCCCCTTTGGAACTTCCCTATTCCCCCCCCTTCCCCCTGTCTCTATGGGGGGTATTTCCCCCACCCACCCACCCACCTACTCTCAAAAAGACAGCATTTTCAACAAATGGTGCTGGTTCAACTGGCGGTCAACATGTAGAAGAATGCAAATTGATCCATTCCTATCTCCTTGTACAAAGCTCAAGTCCAAGTGGATCAAGGACCTCCACATAAAACCAGATACACTGAATCTAATAGAAGAGAAAGTGGGGGGAAAGTCTCGAACACATGGGCACAGGGGAAAAGTTCCTGAACAGAACACCAATGGCTTATGCTCTAAGATCAAGAATCGACAAATGGGACCGCATAAAACTTCAAAGCTTCTGTAAGGCAAAGGACGCAGTCAATAGGACAAAATGGCAACCAACAGATTGGTAAAAGATCTTTACCAGTCCTACATCCTATTGAGGGTAATATCCGATTTAGATTGCAGAGAACCTAATAAACCTATTTAAAAATGGGGTACAGAGCTAAACAGACTTCTCAACTGAGGAAACTCAAAGGGCTGAGAAGCACTTAAAGAAATGTTCAACATCCTTAGTCATCAGGGAAATGCAAGTCAAAACAACCCTGAGATTTCACCTCACACCAGAATGGTTAAGATCAATACTCAGGTGACAGCAGATGCTGGCAAGGATGTAGAGAAAGAAGAACACTCCTCCATTGCTGGTGGGAATGCGTGCTGGTACAACCACTCTAGAAATCAGTTTGGTGGATCCTCAGAAAATTGGACATAGTACGACCTGAGGATCCAGCTATATCACTCCTGGGCATATACTCAGAAGATGCTGCAACAGGTAATAAGAACACTTGCTCCACTATGTTCATAGCAGCCATATTTATAATAGCCAGAAGCTGGGAAACAATCCAGATGTCCCTCAACAGAGGAATGGATACAGAAAATGTGGTACATTTACACAATGGAATACTACTCAAATTAAAAACAATGACTTCATGAGATTTGCAGGCAAATGGATGGAACTTGAAAATATCATCCTGAGTGAGGTAACTCAGTCACAAAAGAGCAAACATGGTATGTACTCACTGATAAGTGGATATTAGCCCAAAAGTTCAGAATACCCAAGATTCAATTCACAGACCGTATGAAGCCTAAGAAGAAGGAAGATCAAAATGTGGATGCTTCAGTATTTCTAGGAAGGGTGAACAAAATACTCACAGAGGGAAATATGGAGACACAGTGTGGAGCAGAGACTGAAGGAAAGGCCATCCAGAGACTGCCCCACCTGGGGATACATCCCATACATAGACACCAAATCCAGACATTTTTGTGGATGCTGGGAAGTACTTGCTGACAGAAGCATGATAAGCTGTCTCCAGAGAGGCTCAGGCAGAGCCTGACAAATACAGAGACAGAAGCTCACAGCAACCATTAGACTGAGCGTGGGGTTCAAGATGGAGGAGTTGGAGAAGGGACTGAAGGAACTGAGGGGGTTTGAAACCCCTTGGAAGGAGCAACAGTGTCCACTGGCAAGATCCCCTGGAGCTCCCAGGAACTAGACCACCAAACAAAGAATACACATGGAGGGATCCATGGTGCTGGCCACATATGTGCCAGAGAAGGACCTTGTTGGACATCAGTGGGAGGAGAGGCCCTTGGGCCTGAGGGTGTTAGATGCCCCAGTGTAGGGGAATGCTAGGGAGGGAAGATGGGAGTGGGTGGGTGGGGGAGCACCCTCATAGAGGCAGGGGGAGGGGGGATAGGATAGGAGGTTTCCAAAGGGGAGACCTGGAAAGGGGGAAACATTTGAAATGTAAATAAAGAAAATATTTTTTTAAAAAAAAGAAAAGAAAAGTAAAAGAATGGTCAGTATCTACACAGACAGCTCACAATCCCTCCAGAACACTGACTCATAAAACTGAGCTTTTTGGTAAAGGTGATATGTGTGATACTTTCCTCCTGCAGGAAGCCTCAAGGTAAGCAACTCAAAAAAATAGTTACTCAAAAACTTTTGGAAGTTCCTGAAGCTGAGGCCCCTCCCTGCCACAGTAAGCAATAAAAGCTCGGAGTTCCTTCAGCCTGAAGGAAGGAGCTCTGTAAGGAAGCCTCTGAGACCAGCCCAGTTGCCTGGAAGAGGTTTAGACCAACCAAGGGACCTTGAAAGGACACTCTCCAACCTGTTGAGCTGCCTACAGGCTGAGTGGTGTGCTTCAAGTCCCAAGCCTTGTGAGCTGTCATCCATGCTGGGTTGGGCTTTAGTGATGCAGCTGTCTTGGAATCACTTTTGCGCCTGTAAAACTCATTGGTTCACCAGCAAGTAGTAGTAGTAATAATAATAATAATAATAATAATACTGCTATACCAAAATGTGGCTATGATACCAACTACTCTGTACAATAAATATATGCTAATAAAATATATTGAAAAAATGAAGTAAATGAAAGACAGCATATGAGAGAAGGCAGCAACAAACCCAGCTGATGTAGTTCAAGCTTTCTGTAGGCAGAGCGAGGGAGTTGGAGTCACATGAGATCCAATAGTTTCTCAGCTTGAAGACCAGGTCCAGGCTGGGTACCACACAAAGCCAGCCAGCCAATGCAATACGGAAGCAGCTGCTGACCTCCTACCCCGTGGCTCTCCCCATCCTGGAAAAAGATGGTGAGTTTCGTTCTAAATTACACCCATGGGGAAATTTTCCTTCGTTTCATTTTTTTAATGTTAAAAATCTCGACAGAGTATCAATAGCAATAGTTTTGAAGTTACAGAGGGCAAACAAAAATTACTGTGCTGTGGATGTCCTTGAGATGACCACAATACTTCACTCACCACAGATTAGAACTTAGATACGGGGTCAATGAACTCTCCCTGTTCCAGAGCCAAACAGTAAATACTTCAATATGTAGGCCGAGAGGCAGAATCCAGACTACTGTGCAGGTAGCACATTTGCTATTGAAATGTGGCCAACTCCTGGCTTAAAGTATGTCTAGGGTTCTCCAGAAAACAAAGTCAACAGAGAAGACAGACATATGTCACAGGTACATATAGAAAGAAGAAAAGAAAGGGGGATAGAGAAAAATGTGCTATAAGTAACCAGCTTCCTCACTGTTAGAGTGTGTCCAGGTACCCACACCTCCAATGAAAGCTTGCAAGCCAAGAACCCAAGACCCCTTATGGTGTAATCCAAGCTTCAGTGTGGTGTACTCGAGGCCCAGGAAAAACAAAACAAAACAAAAAAACAAGAAAAGCATTTGTGTTCCAGGCTTAAGGCATTCCCCTCAAGGCCTCAGAGTGTGACTTTCTTTGGAATTAGTGGTTTTTAGATTTAGTTTTATTTGTACATTTTCATACATATGGTGGTAGTAAAGGAATGTAGGGACTGGTGAAGCCCAGGAGAGGACATCAGATTCCCCAGCACTAGCATTCCATGCAGTTGTGAGCCACTTATGGTGAGTGTTGAGAAATAAACTCAGGTCCTCCTCAAGAACAATATATAATCTTAACTAAAAAGCCATCTCTCCAGCCCCTGGAAATAGTCTTATATCACGGTTTTAAAACATAAAGGATCAGAGATGGAGAGATGGCCCTGTGGGTAAGAGCACTTATTGCTTTCAGAAGGCCAAGTTTAGGTCCCAGCACTCATGTCAGACAGCTTACAACTGCTGTAACTGTAACTCTGGCCTCCACGGGAACCTGCACTCATGTGTATATGTCCAGACACATATACATGCACGCATGCATACAATACAATCACATACTATGATAGAATGAGGCCATTCAGATGAACTAATTAACTAATGGAGATGTTTGGACACAGGCACACACATCAGGAGGTGGCCTCGTGGAAGTGATGACAGAAAGCCAGGTAATACTTGTACTAGTAATCAAAGAAGACTAAAGATGGCCAGACTGTTATCAGAAGCCAGGGGTCAGGCAAGCAGTTGGTTGGCTCCCATTAGCCCCAGAAGGAGCCAGGCCTGCCTCTGCCTCCATCTGGGGATTCTTCAGAACGGAGAGAATGTAGTTCTGTGTTTTAGCTGCTAGTTTGTGCTTCCTGTTTCCACAGACATAGATGCTCAGAAGCAGAACAAATGAAGCCTCGGCCTTGGCCTCCGTTTGCCAGATCTCAATCCTCCTTCTGTGTTTCTCGGGGACAAGACCATTGCATTATTATCAAGAGGATATTCGAAATAAAAATTAGAGATAGTGTCCATTTCCTAGTTCAGGCCAATATGGAGGAGAGGTTGGCTCAATGAATTACAGGCTAGGAGCTGAAGGCTGAGTCCCAGGCATGACATAAGGACCACACTTGGCTGTAGTCCACCTCACACCTGCTTCACACCTAGAAGAACCTCCTTGTCCCACAAAGACTTCAGAAGCAGAAGCCAGAAGGTGCTCCCCAGGCCTGTATTATTTCTCTCATTATGGTGACTAAATAGCTGAGAGAAGCTACAGGTGGGAAGGAACTCCCTGTTCTAGCTCCCAGTTCCAGAGTTTCCCAGCAGGAAGGGCTCAGCTGAGAGTCAGGGACTCAGCTTCTTACATCTCGCCAGCAGATAAGAAGCAGAGGTTCGGTACTGAAGCATAGGCAGCCTATGATCATCTAGATAGGCAGCTGAGACTATCAAGTTCCTTCCTTGTGGCCCTCCATCTATCTGCCTACTAGTATCTGCTATGTCCAAAAGGTTCTACAATTTCCACTGTTCAGCTGGATCCTCCAGCTGCCCCACTCCCATACATGGTCTGGTAAATTCCATTTCTCTCCTTTCTCCCTCTCTCTCTCTCTCTCTCTCTCTCCCCAACTCCACCTACTCAGAAAGTCTCAGAACAGAAAAAAAAGGGCACCAGAGCAAAGTCTCACATTCCTGACATTTCTGAGAATTGTCCCAACCCCCCTCACCTAAAGTCACCAGCCATCTAACCTTCCTGCCCCTCCCCTACCTTACCTCCTCCCTTCCTCCCCCCCCCCCCCCCCCCCCCCCCCCCCGCTAGATGGCCATACCTGGGCATATGCCCAGCATGTTGACAATTATTTTTTCTTCACCTACAATCTACAAAAAACTTCCCCACCATAGTCTGCCCACAACTTTTCTTCCAGTCTTGTCCCCTGAGGCCGGTGAACTTGCCCCGGGGCCATTCCCAAATAAGCCTGTCCTTTTGTAGTTTTATTTTGGCTTAAATTGGCTTATTTCATCCTATTATCCCCCAGATCGCCGCAGCAGCTGAGACCACATGAGCCTCAGAGGTAGTAGAGGGAGCATCGAACATCTACACAATAACAAAGCCACAGACAGAACCTGCAACCCAGGAGAGAAAGCAGGACAAGGACTGAAGTTTGGCAGAGGGAACCAGGCAGGGCCCATCACCTAGGTGAGTGGGTGACAAATGTCAAGCCTGTGTAAGGAGTCTTTCAGAAAAGCAACATTCAAGGTTCAGAATGCATTACAATGTTTTCAAAGTACTGTTTCTCCAAGCTGTTAAAGAGTAGTATCTACAAGAATTTTCCATCCCAGGGCTACAGAGATAGCTCAGTAGTTAAGCTTGGAAGGACATGAGGTTCACACACTCACGGAGAAGTACTAGAGAAACCAGAATTGTTGAGTATGCAGGCTTTGTTCTCCAATGGAAGAAAATGACACCTGTTCACCTGGAAGGCTGGAGTGGATATTGTTGGAGAATCTGGTAATTTTTTTTCTAGTCTATGGAGCCAGCCCCCCAGAGTTCTGAGCATTGTTTTTCAGTCAATAGAATCCATTGCTCATCATGAAAGAGGTCCCCGCTTACTTTGCAAAAGAGTTTGCTATTATGCTTATTATAAACTCTTCTTTCTAGGTCCTTATCCTGAGCATTGTTTCTCAGTCAATTGAGCTACTCTTATGGAAGAGGCTGCAGATACTCTGCAAAAGACAAGGACTTTGCAAGGGAGTTTCAATGTAGTCATGCCTTAAGCTTTGTTGTGATGATTATCATGAGGAAACTTTCTTCCCCAACGTTTTGTTGCATTTAAATATGTAAAAACTAAACTGCTCAGCGTCAGACTCTACAAATTTAAAGCCAGGTTAAGTCATGCTGCACCACGTTTCCTTCTTACCCATTATGGTTTGTTTCCCTCCAGGCTGTAGAGCTTGCAGGGACCCCCCCCCCCACACACACACACATACACAGTTACAAGCACTTGTTACTCTTGCAGAGGTCCTGGGTTTGATTCCCAGCACCCACATGGTGACTCACAACCAACTGTAATCCCAGTTCTATGGAATCCAATGCCCTCTTCTGACTTCCATGGACACCAGTCATACCCATGATGTGCATACATACATGTAGGCAAACATTCATACATACATACAAAAATAAAATAAATAAATCTGAAATTTTTTAAAAGGATTCTGTATTCTGAAAGTGACATGAAGACATTACCTCAGGGCAGAACTTTCTTGATTCTCTAACATCTTTGATAGTTTACCTTAAGGTACTTAATTAATCTCAGCATGCGCGCCAATTGCATCTCGTTGTGAACTTTATTCTGAAACAAAGCTCCATCACGTGTGTGTGTGTGTGTGTGTGTGTGTGTGTGTGTGTGTGCGTGTGTGTGAGAGAGAGAGAGAGAATAAGTGTCTGAATGTGCATGTGTGTATGTGTGTTCATTCTATTAGCCCTGTTCCTTTTCTTGAATAACATATATGCTAAGCCAGCTCCAAGGCCCTTGGGTTTTGTTTTTGTTCAGAAGCAAATAGATTCCTTCTGCCCTGCAGCTCATAAAGCAGGCTAGGCTGACTGGCCAGCAAACCTCCAAAGTCCCCTATCTTCACTTACTAGGCACTGGGATTATAAATTTGGTTGAAATATTTGCTCTCTCCCCCATGTCTATCTTTTTTGTCATGAATTTTGGGGCTTGAACCTAGGACCTCATGCTTGTAAGCCAAACACCTTTACAGACTGAGCCATCTCCCTTGCCCTGAGAACAGCTTCTTAAGGACCACACTTAGGAACTGTTGACAAGAAATAGGGAACAATGAGTCAAGTTTTAGAAAAACGAGAAAACAGTCCTGTCAGAGCCCAGGCCAGGAAAGTTTTCTGGCTCCTATTTTTACCCAATCTGTTCCTACCTGTGGCGGAAACAACTGGAATTTTCCAGAACTATCTTCCACTTCTCTCATACCAAAGAACCATTATCCTTTCCAGATTTGTTAGGCAGTAAAAGTGAGCAATTATTCCAAGCAGAAAGGCTCAAAGGGCTTAAAATGTGATTAGCTGTGCTGATAAAAGTGTGGCATTAGGTGGCCATAAATTGCTGACAGCAGCCTTCTGTGAGCCTGTCAGCTAATGCGATGGATCAGAAAGTAAACTGAAAGGCATTGCTTGTTAAAGTTCCTGAGAGATGCTCTCTCGGCCCAGGGCTCACAGATAGCTGGTCCCTTCCTTGAAGTCAGAACTAAGTCACACAGGTTTTGTGTTCTCTCTCTCTCTCTCTCTCTCTCTCTCTCTCTCTCTCTCTCTCTCTTTCCTTCCCTTTTTTGGTCCTCAGATGTTAGAATTAGAGGGTAAAGGATGTCTCAGTCCAAGTTTTTCTCCCTAACATATAGAAAATTTAGCTCAGTGGTTTCTATGCTCACAAAGCAAGTTCACAGAGAGACGAATGTTCTTGCTCATGATCCAGTGCTTTCTCTTCTATATCATCCTCTCTTAATGTGGTCCCTACAGGCTCAAAAAGCCAAGTTACCTCAAGGAAGGTAGGACCTACTACCTTGTGCCTAGAGCAACAGCAGTCACATTTCTCAATGTTTTGTTTCGGTGAGCCTAGTTTGTGCCAGGCACTAGGCAAAGTTCTGGGTAACAGCTGGCTCTTAGGAAGCCCTGACCGAGGCTGTCGAGTCTCTATGGTGCTGACTGCCATATCCAAAGTCACACACACAAACCACTACCAGCAGCAGCAGCAGCAGCAGCAGCAGCATCTGGACACACTCAAAACCAGTTGCTTAACTGCTTCCTCAGCATCTTGATGAGGGCTCAGTGAAGGAGAACAGCATGTGAAATAAACCATCGAACATTTTCAAGCTTTCCTTAAGGTGCTGAGACTGACCTTCCCTGATGCATTAGGCGGACTTCCTGAGGTCACTTTGTCCTCAGGTACCAACAAGTTGCATAAACATTCTCAAAACCAGTCCTTGTTGTCATCTGCCTCTGTGCCCAAGAGACCTATAGAGTTTCGGACGCCAGAAAACAGCAATCGTATTTTTAGTATTTCTCTAGAAGCTGGGAACCACTTTTCTCCTTGTTTACCAAAAATAGCATCATTTCACTAATGTTCTTTTACCCTAAAACAAACAAACAAAAACCTGCACCATGGGGCTAAAAGAAATGCCTCCCCTGATAAGAATACATGCTTTGCAAGCATAAGGACCCAAGTTCAAATCTCCAGTATGTATTTGAAAAGCCAGAGGTGGTTGACGCTGCTTGCAATCCCAGCACCAGGGAATATAGACAGGCAGATGCCAGGAGCTCACTAGCTAGCCAGCCTAGATTAAACGTTAGCTTCTGGACAAGTGAGAGACCCTGTTCTCAAGGCAACAGGAGAGAAAGTGATTAAAGAAGATACCCAAAGTCCTGTCTGGCCTCCACATGCACACTCATTTATTCATACACACACACACACACACACACACACACACACACAATGCCACCACCACACACACAATATCATAGACATTTTTCCATATCAATGTGTAAAGAGGCACAAACACATATTCATGTATTCAACTATGCCCTAAGAGGACCTAGTAAAACCAACACCAATGTCTGACTAGCATACAACTGCCACAGTGAATTTCCTAAGAAAACTGTCCCTGAACATTGTGTCAACTATAAGAAAAAGTGCATTTTGCATTTAGAGAAACACCATGTGCAAAAAGGTTGGGACTATTGTCACCTTGCCTTGCTGTGCAACATCCTTCCCTTGACTGTAAGAGAAAGGCCACATACAAACGTTCTTCATTCCCTCCAGACTATTCCCACCCACTTGAAGGGTCTAAAATCCCCTGCCCAGGATACCAATAAATGCAGCCCACTGAAAAATCATAAACATACTTAAAATGTGAGGTTTTATACACTTTTTTGTAGTTAAATTATACAGTTCTTAAGCATGAATATTTGTAGATGACATTTCCAAAGCTAAAAGGGCTGGGCACACCTAAACCCACCCCACTAGCAGTTCTCAACCTGCGGGTCACAGCCCCTTTGAGGGTGACATATCAGCTATCATGCAAATCAGATATTTACATTATGATTCATAACAGTAGCAAAATTAGAGTTATGAAGTAACAATGAAATAATTTCATGGCTGGGGGTCACCACAACCTGAGGAACTGTATTAAAGGGTCGCAGCATTAGGAAGGCTGAGAACCGTTTGTTCTACACAGTTGTAGGGCTGGAGTTTCCTCATGTTCTATACAGCTAAAGATGCTGCAAACACAGCCCTCCTGGATGGCTAGTGACCACCTAACGTCATGCTCCCTAATTTTGTGACCCAGAGGCCAAAGCCCAATTAGCCTGACCAGACAAAGAGAACTTTCCTCAAGCCTTTGCAGTATTGACCCCAAGATTCCAGACAAAGGATCGGAAAAGCCCTAGTTCCAACATGCGCAGTAACATACTCAACACTGACAATGTTTAGCTCTTACCCTGTAGCTTATACACATCCATGGATGTACAGCATACAAGTAACTGTCAGGAGCCAGTAACTGGGTGACTTTGAGCCTTACAAAGTGATGCTAACAAAGGGTGCTAAGTGGGGGCTTTCCATGATGATTGAAACAAGGTAATGGCATGTCTCTGTACACCATGGGCTTTATGGCTCTGGGAGGGCAAGGATAAAGCCCAGCCCTCCTAATAGCTCCCTCGGAAGGGTTATGATAATCCTAGTTGTTGTCTGAACTGAGCAGGGACCAGTGAAAATGGATGAAAAGTATATGTTTATGTCTCTGCTATTAAATTCACAGTCATAAACTCAGAGGGCACTAAAGCTGATAGCATCTCTGACAAATGACTCCCTCTGAAGAACGGACAAGGTTAAAACAACACAGAAAGAGGCAACAACTCTCATCTCAGCCCTGAAGTTTTCCATCTAGCTCTCCCCCTTCCCCTTTGCCCTTACCTTCCTTCTGCACTTAGTTTCATATCAAAATACTGTGTGTGTGTGTGTGTGTGTGTGTGTGTGTGTGTGGCGGGGGGAGTATAGAAAAACAGATTGTTCTTCCAAGCTGAGAGTTTAGCCAGAAAGTGACCTTGGAGCAGTTCCTGAAAGCACATGCTACCCACTTAATGTCTTGTGCATCCTTGGCGAACACTGCGAAGCCTCCAGAGGATAACCCTCCCGATGACCAGGAAGAACACTGATGTCAGTTCATGATGTCAGTTTCTCTGGTATTCTGAAAGAAACAAAGCAACCTGGGCTGGGAGTAGGTCAAGGCAAGTGAGAGAGTAACCTGAGCACTAAAACAAACTCAATAAATAAGAACATAGATTTCAGTACAAAGTTTATAATTTTTACAATTAGGGCTCTGTGTGTGTGCGCATGAGCATGTGCGTGCGTGCGTGCGTGCTTGCGTGTGTGTGTGTGTGTGTGTGTGTGTGTGTGTGTGTGTGTGTGTATGTGCATGCATGCCTGTACATGCAAGCCTGTGCACACACGGGCTCACATGTGCATGCACAGGTGTGCTGGGGGATATGTACATGTCAATGCAGGTGTCCATGAAGAGGGCACTAAATCCCCTGGAGCTACAGTTACAGGCAGCTGTGAGCCACCAGATGTGGGTGCTGGGAACTGAATTGGAATCCTCTGCAAAAGAGCAAGTGCTCTTAACTGCCAAGCCAGCTCTTTAGTTGATGAGTATAATCTTTCATGAAGCAAGTCACCAAAGCATGGCCCTCTGCAGCCATCATTTTTGCCAATAAAGTTTAATTGAAAGCCTATGATTTGGGTAAGGCAAATAGAGAGGTTTGAAGTAGTCTTGGGCTCTGATTGTGTTATGGTTTAACATTGAGAAATTGTGTTCATCACAATTCGTAGCTACTCAATTCTTCAGACTCTCTCAAATTGTTCATTCCATGTGGGTGCCTCACGTACTTCACTCTGGTCCCAGCTCTGAAACCCTCACAATCTAAGTCCTCTTTGTTCTAAGAAAGACACTCACTATACAGCCTAAACTAAACCTATGACCTGCTATGTAGCCCAAGCCAGCCCTAAGCTTGTGATCTTCCTGTGTTAACTTCCCCAGTTCTGGGGATAAATGCATATATCACCGTAACTTTTTCATAATTTCTTTGCATTATAATCTTAAATTACTGAGCTCTTAATATTTTCAGGAACCAACCTACTGGTGAATATTTATAGTTGCTCATTTAATTCATCACCTAGTATGCAAATTGAAGAACAGGAAGCCAGGAAAGTCACCAGGGTCACACAGCTTGGGTGGTAAAGAAGTTTTAGGTCCTGAACCCAGACAGTTGGTCTACACAGCTGTCATCAGCCCCTGTTCCATTCTCCATGATATTTTTCTTGTCTCCTTTCCTCCCTTTCTAAATTTATTCTGTCCACTTTCTCAGCACACAGTGATTTCTTAATCCAATTTATCCAGCCTTTATGCCGATAAGCTATTTCTACCATCAGACACAGATGGCTTCATAGGAGACCAGCCAGCTAAGTGCACCGCCTGAGAATGCAATAAAACTTGTTTTTCTAACCAGCCAGATTGCTTTACGTGGTAAGATAAATTCTGCACTAAGAGCGACTCCCAATACACCTTGGAGAGAAAGCCAGGTCCCCACTCGGGCACCGGCACCAGCAGAAGCCACAGCACGCTTCCCCAGAACTCAGGAGCCGAGGCATGAGGTAGCAACTTCTGTGCCTCATACCAAAACTCTGATATTGTGTTTTGGCCTGTGGGCATAGGTGCCTGAGAACTGCCTCCCAGGCTCCCCCAGGTATCTGCCATCTCTGAGAGTGGTTGCCACAGAAACTATCTCCTCCCAAGATACCTTGTCTTGCCCTGGAGAAGGAAGGCCGGAGGTGATGGGCTCAGCACGGTAATTGCAAGTGGAGCCTTTGGAGTAATTATCATACCACCACTATCATCCTTAGCGCTCACATTTATGGGGGTCCCGTCAGTATAGAGTGAAACACTCTCTCCATCTATGCGTGGTGCTTTGCATATGGTATGTATGTCACTGTCCTCCAGGGCAACATTCCTCACAGTGCTGTGCACCTCAGTCTCCTGTGAGGCAGGGAGAAGAGAGAGCCCTCGTTACACTGCATTGTGCCTCTAGAACCTGGGAGCCTGCATCCTCCGCAGCCACCACGTTTCGCATGTACATCTTAGTTGAGGCCACAGACTTACTGCTTATCTTCACGTGAAAACGGGAGCCCCACTTTAAAGGCGACACATCAAATGTTATATCCAGATGTGGCAGAGCTCAGTGGCCCCCAGGTCTGTCTGACTCTGAAGCTAAAGCTACATCCTTCACCAAACTGGTCCTTGGGTGGCTCTATCTGCTTAGGCTGCCTCTTGTCAAGTCCCATCTCCTCACAGAGAACTTTGCTTTTAGTTCTGTGGGGAGATGTCCCCTAGCAAAACACCACCCAAATGGCTGCCTTTAGTGGCTCTGAAAGGACAGCCTGGGACAAGGACTTAGAGATGGGTAGTTTAAGAGGGAGGTTATCACAGAAAACAGAAGGGAGACACAGCAGTCAAGACAGTGAGAAGAGCTGAAGTCCAAGTTAACTTACCATGCCTGCTCCCAGAGTGATTAGGAGAGATGGGAGGGATGGGGCATCACAGACCCCTTTGCTTGAAGATTGACTCCAGAGCCACTCATACCCAGGGAGGTCATGTGTATGAGTGCATGTGTTCCCATGACAACTCCCCAGGGCAGAATCTAGAGGGATGGACAAACACATGGAAGAGACCTAGCTGGTTCAAGGTCCATGGGAACTCCCATGATCAGCTTCCTGTGGCTAAGCCACAGGAGGGCAAAAAAAGCTGTGACTTGGGTACCTGAGTTGCCTTTTACCTGCACATATTGATTCTCTATTCTCCCCAGGCACAGAGATGGCACGGAGACAAGATACAGCAAGTTGACTAATGTCCCAAGCATGCTTTAGGATGTGCTTGGCTGACATATCCTTTACTAAAGCAAGCAAGCAGAAGCTATCCCTTTCTGCCAATGAGAGCTAAGTATTGGGTTGACTTCCCACTCCTGTCCTTCAAGGTTCTGAATCTCATAGAAACCAATAGGGGCACATCACTCTATAGCAAACAGCAGGTTGCAGAAGGAGCTCAGTTAGCAGACTGCTTACCTAAAATGTACGAAGCCCAGTCTTCAAAACCCAGCATCACAACAACTGAATGTGAAAGACTGCACTTTTCATCCTGGCCCTCTGTGGGTAGAGGTAGGAATATCTAAAGGCAAGATCATCTTTGGCTACACACTGAGTCTGAGGGCACACACACACACACACACACACACACACACACTGAAAGACCCTGGCAAGGAAGACATTTGACACGCTTCCTCTGTGCCTGTTCATGTCTTCAGGCTGTGACAGTAATCTGCAGAATATGGGGGACACACTAGAAGCCAAGGGTATCTCTATTAGTGACAAACTGTGCACCCTGGCTAGCTATTCTTACTACCCTGGAATGGACTGTTTCTAAGACCAAGTGATGACATTTTCTGTGTTGCTGTTCACTTGCATTAGGCTGGCACCTAAGCATTGGAAGGTGACTCAACCACTCACAATTACCGTGCTGAGTCCTTTCATCTGAATCTTACGGACACAAATCCCCAGTGATAGCCAGGAGCAGGCTGACTGCGGCCCTCTTTGACAGTTACCTACCAGCTTCCCAGGGTTTCTTTCATCCCTTCCCTTACCCCAAGACCTGCCTCATTGCTTACTTGCCCACTCTAGCCAGGCTCCTGATTAATATTTCAGGAAGAGGTAGGGAGCGAGCTATACAGCAGCCTGCCCACCCACTTGCACCAAAACCCATCTCTCACAGGCAGTTCATTAGAATCAGGGAGATGTTTATCCCTAAAATTCATCTCCTTCCAGGCAGCAGTGTCACACACACACACACACACACACACACACACACACACACACATCTTTAGTCTCAGCACTCAGGAGGCAGAGGCAAGAAGATCTCTGAGTTTGAGGCCAGCCTGGTCTATAGATGAGTTTTAAGACAGCCAGAACTACACAGAGAAGCCCTGCCTTGAAAACCCAACAATAAATTTTCTTTTAAAGTTTATCTTCTTCTGTAGGCCTGAGACTCACACTCCCACATCATCTCTTCCACTGGGTCATTCTTAGAAGTGCTCAGATATGTTTGAAAGCGTCTATCCATCAAAAAAAAAAAAAAATCTGTGTCACCCCAGCTCCTTCTGGTCCCACGGACTTTATCTCCTTCCTTTACACCAGTGGTCTGACTTGGGTTCATCTTGCTCTGTCCACATCCTTGCACCCATCTGATGCTGTTCCAATGCCAGCTGTACACTCCTCCCTCCTCCAGCTCCTTGATGCAACCCGAGGGCTTCAAGCTACCCAGACCAGGGGAGGTCCATCTGACTTCATTCTGCTTGACAACTTGGAAGCATTTTTTCCTGAACACAGTCTTGCCTTGAAGCCAGTATGATGCCACCATGCCTCTTGGTGGTCTGTGGGTTCCTGCTTACTCTTAATAAGATATCGTGACTTTATTCAACGTGTGGCCATCCTCACCTGTAGATGTGCTGTGGTGGGCTGTGGTGTACTGTGCTATGGTGTATTGTACTGTGGTGTGCTGTGGCATGGTGTGGTGATCCGGGGTATGCTGTGGTGTGCTATGTAATGTTCTGTGGTGAGCTGGGGTAAACTGTGGTGTGCTGTGGTGAGCTGTGGTAAGTTTTGAGGTGCTGGGGTATTGTATAGTATACAGCAATGAACAATGTCTGAGGTTCTACCTAGACCCTTTTTGTAGAAAGTTCACCTACTCTCAGGGCTTTAAACACCTGAGATATGAAATGGCCTCTGCACTTTGCCTGCACTTCACCTTCCAGACAGTGACTGACTCTCTGGCATGGGTACCTAAGGGTCTCTACACACGATTCCTGTGCTGGCTCTGAGTCAGAGTCTGCCGTGTTTACTGGAGTGTGTTCATTGGTGTTCACAGTGGTGCTTTTCCAACAGTATTTGGGTCAGCTCAGTCTCTAAGTGCTTGTCTCGAAACCTAAGCATCTGAGTTTGAATCTTGAGAAGCCACAAGGAGTGGTGCATGGTTATAATCTCAGTGTTGGGAAGAAGAAACAGGCAGATCCCTTGGGTTTACTAGCCAATGAGCCCAGCCTACTTGGTAAGTTATAAGCCCATGGGGAAGCATGTCACAAAAAAATCAGGTTGGACAGCATCTGAGGAACCACAGCTGAAGTCGGTCTCTGACCACAAGTATAACACATGTGTGCCTTCATACAGTCACATATCTTCACACACACACACACACCTACACATATACCAACACACATCCACATCACACACAGAGAGAGCTCACTTTTTAAATCCAAATAACAGTGCAGCCAATCATCCTTTCCAGGCCCTTCCAGAATCTGCCTAGAAAGCTCCAGTTTTCCACAACTCATACAGCTGCAGCCCCACCTCACCCACCCCCTCATCTGCTCAAGTGCTCAGCACTCCTCTCTGAGTTCCTGAAGCCATCTCCTCCCATCCTGTGGGTTCTATTCAAACTACTGCTATAGACTGAGCAGTCTTCCCAAAATTCATAGTTGGAGTCTCAGTGACCCTATATTTAGAGTTAGGGCTTTGAGCAAGCTGATGAAAGCTACCTGGGGCTATAAGGATGCGCTCTTAATCAAATAGGACTGATGTCTTTACATCCAGAAAACCAGGAATACAGACAGAGCTAAAGGTCATGTGAGGATATAGCAAGAAGGCATCTGCTACCAGAAAGAGCCTTCAGCAGAAACCAGCCCTCCCCATGCTTTGATTTCCACTCTCTAAACTCCAGAACTATGGGAAAATACCTATCCATTCCCTAACCCCACAGTCTGCAGCCTTTTGTTAGGACAGCACTATCATGTTTAGTTATTTCTGCTTACTGGTTCTACTCAGAATTCCACAGTGAATCTAAGCCGCTGGCTTAGGTTCAAATCTCACAGCTTACCCCTTCAAAGTTAACTACATCAGAGGGCTGAGGAGGTGCTCCAGGTCATAAAGTACCTGCTTCATAAGCCTAGAGACCTCAGTTCAGATCCCTCTCATCCACATAAAAACTGGGCAGAACTAAGCAACACTAGGTTGATCCTAGGTTGAGGCAGAGAAAGGCAGATCTTCAGTGCTTGTTGACCAGTTAGTCTAGTGTGGTAGAGGCCCTTCTAACTGGAGTAAGGCCCTGTTTGATGGTCTTCCTCAAGAGATAAGGTGAATAAAGATGATGAAAGACACTTAACATCAGCCTCTGACCTCCAAAAACATGTGTACTCAAGTATCTATATCCAAGTACATGCATGCACATACTGCAGACAGAGACAGAGAGCGGGCAGGATAGATAGCTCCCTACAGCATTTACAATTCAAAGCACACTC
>JADRCH010000017.1:7262610-7278603 GCA_019843965.1 Rhynchomys soricoides | reverse complement strand
CGGCCCCCCCCCCCCCCCCCCGCTATAGCCACCCTTGCCCATGGCTCTCAGACTTTGGGTTTCTGCTATGACCTTTTCTCCAGCTGTCCCCTGTGTCTGCAGTATTTTTTTCTCTTGGCTTTGGCCCAGATGACGCCTTCTGGTTACTCAGAGGTCAGTATAAATGCTCCCTTCACAGGGAGGTCTGTGACAAATGCCTCACAGAAGCAATTTAAGGAAAAAATGACTTATTCTGGCTCATAGTTTAAGGGTTAGGGTCAAATGGCAGTTGGGCCGGTTAGGTCAGTGGCTGCAGGAATATGAGGCAGCAGACTCTATTGCAGCAACAGATAGAACCAGGAGTGGATGTTCCTAAAGTCCTAAAGTCCCACCCCTGGTAGTACACCTTCACTAGCCAGTTCCTACTTCCTAAATAAACTCAGAGGACAGCACTACCAGCTGGTGGCCAACTACTCAAATACATGAGGCAGTCGGGCCATCTCACTTAAAGACTACAATATAGGTCCTGGCCACCCAATCTACACATTGTGACTTGTCTACCCTTAAAGCCACATAACAATGACAGCTTGGTGCTTTTCTTTATAGCATATCACCATGACAACCACCCGGAAAACTCCCAAGCATAGACAGTGTCTGTTAGTCTCTGTATCCTCTTCTATCTATTTAAGATGATGCTCAGTAAACATCCCGAAAGCAACAAATGCCTACTGTTGTCCTGCCACAATACACAGAACCAACAAAATAGAAAGCAGGACTGTGCTCTGTGTCACACTCCATAGAGATGTAGGGACTTCAGAGTGCTCTAACACAGAGTAATAGAGACCTCTGGAAAGCATTGAATGGGGCTGCTTCCTCATGCTAAAATGTCACTGAAGACACAAGGACACAGAAATGGAAATAAGGAATAAATAAATTAATAAAATAAATAGAAACAAGACGTCAGTGGCCAAAAGTCATCAGCAAACTATAAACACTGACTTTTGAAATCTAAAACATGGAGATGGGGGGGGGCAGCTAATGAGACTGGAAATGTGTGCTGCTGTAGTCCAGGAAGGTTCAAGATTTAGAGGCACTGGATATCTTTAAGGGAAAGGGAAAAGCTGATACTAATGGGAGAACTAGTCCAAAGTGAAAGAAAGAAATTACTACCCTTCCAAGGCGCCTACAACCCTTCACAGCTTCCAAGGCACCTACCCTGTAAAGGGCCCTTCACAGCTTCCAAGGCACCTACCCTGTAAAGGGCCCTTCACAGCTGCTTCAGGCTCAATCTGACCCCAGGAGTCACTGTGCTTTTTATAACTGGAGATACCAAGCCAGATGCTGTCCCCTTATGTGAAAACTCAAGGCATAGTACAGAACTGGATTAATCCTCGGGCATAAAATAGAGATGTGGTAAGTTGGAAGGCAAGGGGTGAGGCCCGCACCCCTCTGTTCATCGTAAGTTCAAGGATTACCTGAAGTAACTTTATACACCCTGAATCAGGAGACTGAAAGATTCACAAATAGAGAAATTTACCAATTAAGGAGAGAAAGTTCCATGTCTGGACATTTGAGGAGGGTCATGATAAAATGGCTGGAAATGCTGCCCTTACAGTCAAACCATTAACATTGCCAAAGACATTCGACACACATAGCCCACACATGTACAGATCACTCATTTACTGTACCACCTCAAAGACGTATAGGTACATGTTCTTAACATGTACCCCCCACACATATAGACACAAACACACCAAATACACCAAACACAATACATCATCCCAGACATAGATAAATGCTTACAAACACCCTAGACTCAACTTTGCAAGCACTCTCCTCTCTCTATTCTTTAACATATGGATGTGCAATCAAAGATCATCATATATGTGAACAAATCTTCCAGAACTAAAGATTAAATAACCCCCACCACATTTATGGTGCGTTAGAGGAGAAAGTGAAGAGAGTAGAGGAACACCAGAGGGAAGAAAAAACTCTGAGAAACATGGTCAGACTCCAAATATATAATCATAATAATTTAAAACAGAATACAGGCTGCAGGGACAGTTCAGGAGTTAAAACACTTGCAACAAGCAAGAGAACCAGAGTTCAGATTGCCAGCCCCATGTAAACACTGAGTGGCCATGTGGGCCTGCCCATTATTTTAGCATCACAATGTGAAGACAGGATCCCTAGAGCAAGGTAGTTGTGAGATTAGCCATATGGTTGAGCTCTGGGTATGACTGAGAGACTCTGCCTCAAAGAATAGCATTGAAGAGTGATGGAGGAAGGTTCCCAACATAAACCTCAGGTCTCTACACACATTAGTACATACATACCTGTATGCACACCCACACAGCTGTGTGAAAGTGCATACACATGAGCAGATATGTCATACACACTCATACATACATACATACATATAAAAAGAAGAAAAAATCATATCATGAAGCAAGGACATGATTCTATTTTCAAAAAACAAAACATAAACATACAACTTTGGATAACAGAGAGTAATTGAACACAGAAGTTTAGCATAAAATTAGAAGACAAGAAATAGCAGGTCCAGTTGAGAACAATGTATCTCAAAAATATAACAAAAAAGGCAAAAATAAAGGATGTCTAAGATAATAAAGTTAGAGACTCAATCTGGAGTCCCACATGGGAAGCTCAGAAGGGTTAAATGGGGAAAAGAAAGGAAAGGCAGGCATTAATTATTTACGACAATAAAATCTGCTGGAGTTGTAGAATACAAATCTCTAGGAGGAACTGGCGCCATGGTGAACAGCAAAGGTAACAGATGAAATGTGCTCTTGGGCAAAGCCTAAGGACGTTCAAAACCCCAGCAATGCAGAGAAGACTTTACACCAAGGACTTCCTGAGAAACAAACAAGCACGACATGCCCACTACAGAAGAAGATGAATTATCTAGACATCTCAAATGAAAACCTAAAAACCAGAAGGCAAATCCCTGATTTTTTTTTGAAAATAATTTTAACCCTGAACTACATGCTTAAATAAATGATTCATCAAATGTAATAATAAAGTGTCTCTGTATCGACAGGCATATAGTCTTGCTATTCTGCATCCCACCTGCTCTTCCTTAGTAACCAGGGAAGATACGATGCTAAAATGAAGAAAGAAGTAAACCTCTGTCATCATGAAGCACAGCTTGGCAGGTTGCCTATAGGGAGAGGAGCCAGTGCTGAATGACACAGAAAGAAGGCCCCTTCAGACATCATATTGACAGCTGGTACATTTCTAAAAGATTCAGATAGCTTCATAAAAATGTGCTTAAGAAAAAAATAATGACAAAGACATTAAAAATAAGCTAAATTGGGAGACACAACTAACATGAAGGGCCAGTTGAGGGGCCAGATAGAAGCCTACTACACTAGAAGCTTCTTAAAATATAAACATGTGTGAAAGAAATCTAAATGGAGCCACCAAATAACAGTGGAGACAAAGTCCCAACTAGATATCTCTTGCCACCAAGTGAAACCTCCAGTACCAGGAATGAGTTATATCTAATTGAAGTATTAGCTAATATGGTCCCATGAAAAGCCCCAAACAACTCACGTTATATTGCCAAGGCTATTGGTTGTTTGCCACACGCTGACAGCAAGGTCCTCCTACTAAAGATAATACCTACACAAGTCATTGAAAATGGAGAAGTCAAGCTGATTAGTGTTCATAACACTGGAGTGTACTCTGCAGACTTCCGGAGAAGGAAGGTTAATGCCAACCTATCTGCAATGGTGACCTGCCTGCATAATGTGCTGGTGCGATCGTGGCACAAACACTGTGGAATAGCCAACCACTATCTGAATAGATTTAAAGCTCACTCCATGACATGGAACCCATGTCTGACACTACTCAGGTGATCAACAGCCTAAGATCAGATAGGCCATGGACCTAGGGGAAAAACCCAATATTACTGTTTTGCTAAAGAGACATAGCAATAGGAAGACTGCTAAGGATATTCTTCAATACCCATACATCAATCAGTGCCTTGCTCAGCCATCATTAGAGAAACTTCCTCCTGCAGTAGATGAGAACAAATACAGAGACCCACATCTGGACAATTGCAGAGAGTGAGAGACCTTGGAACCCTCAGTCCTAAATGAGATGTCTTTATCAAATTCCTGCCCTCATGGCTCAGAGAACTATGTGGAAGAGAAGGCAGAAAGAGTGTAAGAGTCAGAGGGGCAAAGGACACCAAGGAAACAGTGTCTTCCAGATAAGACAGGATGACATGCATGTGAACCTACAGAAACACACACAAATCCATGCCAGATAGGGTCTCAGCCCTAAGAGGGGAAGTAGACACAGGCCACAATCCCTAACCAAGAAACTATCTCCAACTGACAATCACTCACAAAAGAAAAATTAGTTTTCTCCCCTGGAGTCTTACTGGGTATATAAACCACACTTTAGGGCAGGCCCTATGCTAAGTTCTTTATGGCCAACACAAGATAAACTCTGTATTATATTTGGAGGGTTATTTTGTGTCATAATGCTTTGTTTGGGCATTTCCTCCCCCACCCCCCATTACTGATCTTTTGCTTGTATATTATGATTTCTGATTTTGTCTTTTTATGGTGTGTGTGTCTGCACCTGTATGCATTTCTCATGCTTTCTCTTTATTCTGTTTTGTTTGTTTTTAATTTGCCTGTTTGTTTTCTAAAGGAAAAAAAAAGGTGTGGACTTGGATGGGTGGGAAGGTGGGGAGGATCTGGGAGAAAAAGGAGAGAGAAAATCATGGTCAGAATATGTTATATGGAAGAATATATAAATAATCAAAGCAATTGTTAACTCCAAGGGAAACAAAAGTTCATCCAGGAAAGTTAACCATGGTACATTCAATTCTGGTGCTTAGCCGTAAACAATATTTACATAATGAAAATGACATACATATAGAAGAACAATTTGAGTGAAAATAAAATGTAATGCTAATGGCAGAATGTATAAAACTCATTATGCTGGTATGGAGCAGTACATAAGAAACCAAGACTATCAGTTTCCACTTAGGAAACCAATAAATAGTCCAAAGTAAATGCCAAGAGGGCTGGGGATGCAGCTTGGTTGCCTAGCCCTGTATTCAGCCCCCAGCACCACATAAACCAGGTTATGGAGTTATATACCTATAAACCCAGCACTTGGAATGTGAAGACAGGAGAATCTGAAATCCAAGTTTTTCTTCTCAGCTACATAGCTAGTTCAAGGCTAGCCTGGGATACATGAGATTCTCAAAAAAAAAAAAGGTAAACTAATTTCCATGAAATAGCAGGATAAGTATTATTGACTGTTGACTGTTGGTATCCATGGGAGATATCTTCTAGAATCCCACAAAAATGCAAATAAATAAATGCTCAAGTTCTTTATAAAAATGCTGTAGCATTTGTATATAACCTGAACACATCCTTCTGTATCCTTAAGTCATCTCTGGATTGCTTATGGCACCTAATCCAGTGCACTACCATATTAAAGGCTACCAATGTTGCCTAAGGAGTTACAACAAGAGAAAAAAATGTTAATATTTGCTCAGATCTAATGTAGGGTTTCCCCTGCTGAATGTGTATGATCCACAGATATAAAAGGTGAACTGTGCATTTTCTAAAAATATTAAACAATGCATAAGAAAGGGAAAATATAATAGTGGCAGACCTGTGATATGGCTCAGTGGATAAAGGAATCTGCTGCCAAGCCTGACTGCATGAGTTTGATCTCGAGGACCCATGTGATGGAAGGAGAGAATGAACTCCCACCCACCCCCAACAAATTTAAATGTAAACAGAGAGGTTGGGTTTAGATAGAACTGCCCACGCATAAGAGGGTGGGTTTGGTATACATTACTTTAAGATTAAAAATGAAATAAAACAGAACAAAACAAAGTAGAAAGCTGTTAAATGGGAACACACCCTCAGGGAAAGCTGGATCTGCTTCCATAGGCAAGCCATCCTGTGAAGATGCAGACCAAGGACAGTTGAATAAGATCAAATTAGAAAGGGTTCAAGGGCATAAAGGTCCTCATGCTGGCTTCCATGCAGGCTTCTCTCCATGCTAGCCAACTGGAAACACAGCAGCTAATGTGTATGGAGGGCTTGCTGCAGACAAAATAGCACCAAGCAATTTCCCACCATTGGCTGATTCCCTGTCAATTCCCGAGGTAGAAAAGATTCTGTATAACTTTTCCTATTTTCAAGTAAGAAAACCAAGCCCAAAGAAGGATGAATAACCATGCTGGGGTGTGTGGGATTTTCTCTTGCCCCTGAAGATAAAGAGAATGAGAAAGAAAAAAAAAAACTATAAGTACCTTTTTTTATTTTCACAGTGCATTTGTTTTGCCTTTCTCAAAGATAAATAGCCAAAGACAGGCAGAGTGAAACCTTGAGAAAACTTGGTGAAGGACTAAACCTGCTTGGACTGGAGCAAAGTCAGGTCACTGTGGGATGGAGGTGGCCCACAGATGCGCTGAAACAACAGAAAGCCAAGCCTGCTTAAAGCCAGACACAAATCTGTCCAATCATTAAGGGAGAAATTGCCAGGCTTGAAGCATTTATAAATCACCCCAAACTAATCAGCCATTTAAGGACAATCCCATAAAAATATAAAAGGGACCACAGCAGGCTGCTCTTGAGAGATAAATGGCTTTGCAGCCTCATCTGGGGTATGCAAATTCGACATCAGCAGGCATTTTCTGAATGATAAGTTGGTTTACTTTTGAGGCAACAGCTCACTGAGAAGCCTGAGATGGTTTTGAGTTGAGTTATGTGTCCAAGAAGCTCCAGGAAGGAGCTTCCATGGCTCTGTGATGTGCTTAGTTCTCCAGCCACTAAAGAGAGCTGATTATAGAAGGCAGTGCACACAGACGCTCACTTCCATCTCAGGGTCTCTCAGGCTCTTCTCTCACCACCAACATCTCAGTGCTGGCCAGAGAGGAGCCACCTTTTATGGTGACTATAATTGTCATTGTCACAAAATGTCTCCTATTTCCTAATGATGAGGAACTGAGACCTAATGAGTTAAATAATGAGCCACAGAAAGCTATGCTCCTATGAGCATGACTTCATCAGAAAGGATCTTTTGAGACATAACTAAGAAACTTGAGATTGTGGAGGACTATCCAAGTGGATGACAAATCCTCATAATGGATAGAAAAAGAAGAGAGGAACGTGCTGTGTGACAAGAGCATGATAGTAGGATTTTACATGGTAGTGGACTCCATTAGTTGCCACAGGCAATCCAGAGATGACTTAAGGATACAGGAGGATGTGTGCACATGTACGCAAATGCTACGCCATTTTTATAAAGAACTTGAGCCCTTGTATATTTGTGTGTCTATTTACTTTTAAATAACAAGAATTATTCAAGAAACATGAGATGGTTTACTATCAAGAGCTCCCTAAGTAGCCAATAGAGTGGCTCAAATCCATCACTCAAGCTCCTGGAAGACAGAGGCAGAAAGACTGCTGTAAGTTCAAGCCATCCTGACTACATAGCAAGCACCTAAACAGAAGTCATAGGTTAAAACTGAAGTCAGTTATGGAGTCACACATCTGGAGTCCCAACTCTCAGGAGACTGCAGTCAGAGTTCCAACAGTGTGATAACACTCCAAGTCACAGGAAATCCTGTGCTATACAGTGAGACCCTGACTTGAGAAGAAAGAGAGAGAGAGAGAGAGAGATAGCATCCTATTGATAATAAAATAGCCATTGATGAATAGAAAGTATTCTTAATTTTTAAAATTATCTAGAATAAAAAAACAGCTTTACTAAAAATGGTATATATGATATTTTTTTACTTTTTACCCTTGTGAATTATTTATTTACTTACTTACTTATTTATTTATTTGGGGAGGGGTGTTGTGAGTCATAGCATTCACGTAGAGAACAGAGAACAATCTACAGAGCTCAGTCATCTCCTTCCACCATGTGGGGCCCAGGGACTGAATGTAAGGGTCCTTTAACTTATGTGTGAAACAAGCCTACACTTTTATTTTCCTGGACATCTAACTGAAACTGAACATAGTTTTAATTATAAAGGTAACAAGTGTCCTTGACTTTGCTGGTAATATAAAGTGCAAATATTTTCACAAAACCAATATTACTTATATAGATTCTTAACTTGAAATTGAAATTAGCCATACCTAGCAGATCAGCCACTAGGTATGACCATTGATAACATGGGTGAGAAAGCACTTTGATTATTGTTCTGAGGTTTTAAAAAATTGTTTATCAATTAAACAAACTGTAATCCTATGCTACTGATCTTTTCCAGCTTTGAAATGTAATAGACAAACAGCATATATATTATATATATGTATATTCACTCTTGTGCAGTGTATAGCAATTCTGTGATCAGCGATGCAGTTGAATAAGATTATGACAAAGCTGAGAAATTCCCTGTGCCTGGTGATGCTGCAACTGCAAGGTCTTGCACAAGGCACTATCTATGAGTTTATGTTGATACTGACATAATCTATCTCATAGCTGCTATTTAAAACGTAGCATATACACGAGAACAGTAAATGGCATTTGACAATGAAGATAAACAACTATATTCATGTATTTACTATATGTCTGTCATTATTATAAAGTCTACTTCTATTAACATATATTATACTACATAATTATATTATTATAATTATATATTATATATGCACACATACAAATATGCGCACATATATTTTTAAGTAAGATGATATATGGGAGCCAGGGAGATGGCTTAGTTAGTAAAAGTACTTGTTGCACAAACATAAAGACTTGAGTTCAAATCCCCAGTTCCTACACATATAAGCTGGCTGTGGCCACCTGTTTCTATAACCCCAGTACTGTAGGCTCAGATCATGGAGGCTTGCTGGCTGCCCACCTTACTGAATTGGTGACAGGTTCAATAAAAGACTTTGTCTTTTTTTATTATTTAATTTTATGTCTTTTACTTATTTTACATCCCACTCACTGCCTTTCCCATCACCCCCTCCCACAATCCTTACCCAATCCCCCCTCCCTTTCTCCTCTTAGCCGGTGGGACCCCCTGGGTATCCCCCAATCCTGGCACTTTAAGTCTCTGCAAGGCTAGGTGCTTCCTCTCCGATTAAAGCCAGACACGGTAGCCCAGGTATAGACAACAGCTTTTGGGATAGCCCCCGTTCCAGTTGTTCAGGACTCACATAAAGATCCAGCTGCACATCTACCACATATGTGCAGGTAGGCCTAGGTGCTGCCTGAGTATGTTCTTTGGTTGGTGGTTCAGAGTCTGAGCGCCCCAAAGGTCCAGGTTAGTTGACTCTGTTGGTCTTCCTGTGGAGTTCCTATCCCCTTTGGGGTCCACAATCTTTCCTTATATTCTTCAATAAAAGTCTCACCCTAGCACTATTAATGATACTCTGTTATGCTTGCAGACAGGAGCAAGTTGTCCTCTGAGAGGCTCCACCAAGCAGCTGACTCAGATGCAGCCAAACAGTGAATGGAGCTTGGAGATTCTTATGAGAAACTTGGTCTTAAAGGACTATAGCAAAGATTGATAAAACAGGATGCCTAACATTCTCTCATGGCTTCTACACTCACACCTACACACATACACACGGAGGCACACTGCACACTCATACACACATTCGTAGTAACAATGACAAGTTGACTGTACAGCACAGCACTATTCTACAGCTCCTTCAGAAATGTCTCCAAAGAAGCACTCTTATATGAGCTGACAGCTTCATGTGTATCATCATCATCCTGAAGACCTTCCAGTGGGACAAAATGTGGATGTGAACCATTTTGAGTCTGTGTAGGTTTTCATGTTAACACAAAAGTTAAACAAGTAAAACCAAATTTTTTAAAAAAGCATATACTATAAGGAACTAAAGATAAAACTGTGGAGACCATCCCAATGGACATGTCTACAAAACACCTAAGGCTTGGGGAACAAACAGGGGATGGAAAGATTGTAAGGGCCAGAGGGATCATGGATTTCACTGTGAGATTATGTCTCCCAGTAACACAAGAAGCTAAACATATAACATCTCACTGATACAACTAACTGCCCAACGTGAGCCGAACAAGGATGACAATGGTAGACATGCCAAACAGGACAGAAAAAGCCCATGTGGCCTCAACCTACACAAAGAACTATAGGCACCCAAGGAAAGCTTTGAGTGGAAGAGGTGGGGCTTCCTGGGAAGACCAATGAGTTTTCCAGTGCCAAACACTCAGTCCTGAAAACATACACACATGCAACATTATATAGACTGAGAAGGTTGGAGTTAGGAAGATAAATGCATATACGTATATGCATGTAATGACAATTGGTGAAAGACCAGGGTCTGAAAAATGGTGGGGGGGGGAGGTATTGGGAAGGTTTGGAGTGAGGAAGGGGAGGAGGAATGGTAATTATAATCTCAAAACTAAAAAAGCATGCACTATAAGAATATAAAGATAATATTTATATAGTTATGTATATTTGCTTTTAAATTTTTAATTAAAATCCTATAGAGTAAAAGCTCATTACTGAGCTTTTAAGTAAATCTAGTGTAACCTGTGTGGTTAGTGCTTATAATACCTACAGTAGGTACAGTAATTTCTTAGGTCTTCATAGTCCTCTCATGCTGATTTGGCTAAAATTAGTCCTTCAAGTAGCACTGATGGTAAGTGCTGTACCATACAGTTGTATTTTTTCACTCCTTATACTGTAATTTTTACTGAAATTTCTATGTTCAGACATATAAATACTTAGTTAGCATTTGCTACCATTGCCTATAGTATCCAATATAGTGATACTGCAAAATTCATAGCCCATAGCAATACACCATACCACATAGCTGAGAACTTGTCCGGTTAGCTGACCTGAGTCAGTTGTACCCAGTGATAAGCACACAGCACACAAGGTGAAAATCCCTTAACAGTGAATCGTGGACCAGTCCCATTCTTGAGTAACACATTGTGGTGTACAATAGATAATGAGTACTATAATCAAGACATTTAGTGTGTTATCTCTCCACAGAGTTTCCCTGACATTGCTCGAGATCTAATTTATTAGCAGATTTCAAGCATATGATCTATTATTATTAACTATAGGCATCACATATGGAATCTAAAAAGAATTGAGCATATGAGCTGAATACATAAAAAAGATTGGAGCTGGTGGCAAAGGAAATAGAATATTTATCAAAGGATATGGACTTTCAAGTATGGACAAATAAGGTCTGGAGAGCAACCATCCAGCAAAATAACTGCAGTTATAATAGATTATAAACAGTACTCAAGAAGGGAGCCTAAGTTCCCACAGGAGGAGAAACGAGAGCCCGTGACATACAATACATTAAGGGGGAAAATACCACTAATAATCCAGAGAGTTAGTTTCTAGACACCACAAAGGTGCACTGACCTCATTCATCTTCAGGCCCTTCATACCCAGCCCAGCACCTGGCACATAGGAGACGTGCAATAAACAAACCCTGCTAACATTCCTGTCATATCTCCTCTAACAGGGCACAATGACATTGTACCACAGAAAAATTCAAGGTTGTAATTTAGAGCTGGATCTGTCATTCTTATCTGTTTGTGTCCTTGAGAGAAGTGAACTTATCGGTCCTCTCTTTGACCACTCCTTGCTGGTCTGTCCCTTGCACCCACAGGGCAGAATCTGTTCTTGCCAACAAGAAGACCCAAGAGTGGCTCAATGTCCATGCTAGAGACAGACTGCTGGGTTACAATCTGCAGCATATGTCATGATGCCTACCCAGGAACTGAGGGTGTGACTGTAGGGCTGCAGACTCAACAGAGCCATCTGTTGAGTGTCCTTAGGAAAGGGACACTGCCCAGCTGTTAGGTTTGCAAATGTCTTCACACCCATTGCAGATCTATGTGATTGCTGCTTCTCTATTATTTAGCTCAGCATCTCCTTTCAGAGGACTAAACAATAACAACACTGTGATGGTCAACCAGATGGCCCCAATGTGACTGCTGAAAGGAGGTTTGCCACGGGAGCAGACAAGACTCTCATGTTCTGAAGTGGTGGTGGTGGTGGTGGTGGTGGGTGTGTATGTACACTCCAGCACCTATCTGTGCTGCCAAAGGTGCACACTATGTGGAAGCCAAAGGTTGACACTAAGTGTCCTCTGTCACTTTAATTTTTAAGACAGGGTCTCACAGTGAATCTGAAGTTTGATGACTACTTAGCCAGCAGGTGGATCTGTCTCTTTGCCCAAGAATTGGAGTGCTGCCACACCCTCCTGTTTTATATTGCATTCTGGGAATCCAAACTCTGGTCCTTATGCTTAAGCTGCATCTATTGAGCCATTTCCCCAGCCCTTTCTATGGCAATCAGTAGCAGGCAGCAAGGAGCAAAACCAGCTGTGCTTCTTTGTTATTTCAGGATTGCTGTGATTGGCTAATGAGATGTCATAACCTTGGCTGTGACTCCCTCTTGGTAGTCCTCACTGCTGTAACAAAAACATAGGCTTTCTGCACAGTAAACACCTTTCATAATGTGAATAAGGCCTCTCCAGGAGTGTTATCAGGCTGGCTGAGTGTTGCACTTTCTGATGTCCAAGAAGAGAGGGAGCAAGGAAGGGCAGAGCTAAGGGGTGATTATGTTGTAAGGACACCCGTTTACGTGTCCTTTTGCTTAAAGCTTCAGATACCTCAACTGAGAGCATAGCCAGTGACTGGTGCCACACTGAACAGCCATGCCTTTCTTGCATCTGATTTCATGTATTTTTAATGGACCATTTTGAGGCTGGCAACCTCTAGCATAGACGTTGAGCCTCTACTTTGGTCTCACTGTTTCTGAGAACAAACCCAGCCCTATACATGGATGTAGGCAAAGTGGACAGGCCACCAAGGAGTGAGTCATAAAAGACAAGCAAGTTCATGTCTCTCAAGTACACAAATAGCTAAGAAAGACAGAGGCATCTCAAAAATGAAACACAGGCCAGGTTTTGAATTCTAGTTAACAATCCTCAACTTAGTCTTTGGTCAGTTTTCTTTATAAAGACTCTGGCAAGAATTATGAACAAAATGGAATTGTAAGACAAAGGATGTAGAGAAACAGGGACCCTTAGATTCTATACTCACAATGTGGTCCTGATAAGACATTGGTGGAAGGGTCCCCAGGGATAATAACTCAGCCCATTTGACTGGACTTATATCTACTGTTGTCCATCTCTGGTGATTAAAGTGTATTTTGGGATACTATTGCACATTGAGCAGGTTCACATGGTAGAGAGTCTCATGTGATTTTTGTCAGTCTATAATAATGCCAGATGACAGCCAAACACAAAGAGATATTCCTGTGTGAACTAAGGTCTGGATGGGGAAGAAGGCCGTGTGTGAATAACATATTCTACTCATCCTGACTTAACTGAAAGGAAGAACCTACGTGTAAAACTCTTTCTAAACTTAGATTTTTCTCTACATATTCCCTTATGAATGAAGCAGACATTATCATATCTCTCCCCAGAATCATTAACACTTGGAACATCCCACATAATCCAAGGTAAGTTTTGGCAAATTAAGGCAATTTTTGTAAGGAAAAAAGGCCAACAGTTTACCTTTTCATTTCAACTGACCTAGCATGACATAACACTGGACCTATTACACTGCCAAATGCTTGTAATCTCAGCCCTTGGGAAATCAGGGAAAGATGATCCACAATGCAAAGCCAGCAGCCTTGGCTACACAGCAAGTTTGAGGTCAACCTGGGCTACTCAAGGCGCTGTCTCAAAAACAAAACTGACATTCAAAGGGAGGTAGAGAGTGACTTAATGGTAGATCTCTCTCTTAGCCTGAATCAAATTCTGATTTCCATTCATTATACAACCAAAAAAGTTAACTGATTCCTTTCTCATGGAAGTTGATATGAGTATGTGCATTGTATGTGTGCATTTCTTTGAGAAAAATAGAGCAATTATGCTTGTGAGGGCCAGAAGTCCATGTCAGGTGTCTTCCTCATTCACTCTAATGGTGTTTGCTGATCTGGTCACACTGGTTAGCGCACAAACCCCAAGGACCCTCTGTTTCCACCTCCCTGACTCTAGGATGGTAGGCACAGTATGGAACACTGCTGTGGACACCCTCACTCTTACACATGGTTCCAGGGATCGAACCCAGATCCTCAGGCTTTTTCATCAAACTCATTACCTACTTTAAGCTCCACTATCTCCCCAGTTCCCAAGTCTGCTGTTCAAAGTCCACTTGTATTACAAGGAAATGAAAATATGGTGTAAGTACAAATGTGATTATGCCCATTTCCTTCACTGAAACCAAACCAAACCACACCTAAGCTAAAAGAAGTAGGTTTGTTCCTCCTCCATCCCTTAGCCTATAATTTCAAATAGTATTTGTCATTTTCAAGTATTGTTTAACATCAAAATAATGAGAGTTTAACTTGGCTTTGAAACACCCAGAAAACCATATTTATGAAACACACACACACACACACTCAGTAGACAGGAAAATGGCAAGCACAAATGCTCTGTGCCAAGGCCCCCAAATCCACGTACAAATAGCTCCTCAATATTCTGTCTCCCTATAAGATCGATCTCCACAAAACAAATATCCCTATTATTTTTTCCAACAGCTCTTTGAAACCATTCCACAAACAAAGGGGAGAGGAGCGAGGTGGCTTTAATCTTTTGGTGACACTGATCCTACCAATTCAGCATTTATGGGAGACTAGCTGTCCCCCTTTTTAATTTCATAAGCCCTAAATTGGTATAAAATGTCCTCTGTGAAATAATATTCCATTGCAATCATGATTTCTTCTGAGGAAAAGAAACGTAAACATGTCAGCATGACACCAGAGAACCACAATGTGTCTTCCTAATACAATAATAGCCCTCAGTTTATGAACCATTCGATGAAACAGCCAAAGGAGAAATGAGATCATTTGGCTCTGGCCGTGGAGTGTAATAGATCTCCCCTTGCTTAGGATAGCTGGGAACAGGCCAGAGTGATTAATGGCAGAGCTGGATGGTGTAAAAACTACTTAATGTAAGAGGGCAATATGCCATGCAAACCAAACTAAAACAATCATAAATATTTTAGGCACCTTATAAAGATTTAAGAATATTTATTCCACATATAAATCCTTCCTGGAGTATCAGCGACAGCCCAGAGTCCAGAGGTCTGGCAGCCTGAAACACACTAGGTACACAAGGGCCGTGTGCCTTCTTTCTGTTTGCATTTTCCTGTAATGATTAAACCAAATTAGTTGGCTAGCAGCTTCCAAAATGAGGCAAAACTCCCCAGTGCCAACCCTTTTACAGCTTCATCAGCACTTAGGGCTCAGAGAAATCAGATCTTCAAAGCTTTCTAAGGAAAAGTTGGACCCAGGGGGTCCCCTGGGTAGTTGTATGTCACTTCTCAAGTCCTCTGTGTCTTTGTTCATGGAAGAGGCCTTGGAGCAGATGCAGCAGTGGGGACTGCATGCCTGTCACAAATGCAGAGTCAAGACCCAGCCCAGATCCACCAAACCAGAAGCCATGAATGATCTACACGCATATCAGTTTGAGAAGTTCAGAAAAACTTCATTTCATTCTCACCTCTCTGAATTTTATTCCTATTTCCTAAGTCCAGGTGGGTATCAGAATATAGTATAAAGTGCAGCTTTGCCATGGATAAACCATGGGATTGGATGTGGGATCTTAATTAGCTCCTGGTACCCTTACTATTAGAGTTTGCATGCGGAAGATATCCCAAAGGCCCTTGAGGTAAAGGCTTGGTCCCTAGAGTGGAGGGAATGGTGTAACTTTCTAGGGGGTATGGCCTAGTGATCATGCTTGAGGATAGTACGTGTGTCTGTGTGTGGAATGGGGATGAGTATGCATTCAAGAGTGCAACCCAAAGGACAACCCTGATGGCATTCCTCAGGCACCTTTGATCTTGTTTTGTTGTTTGAGATAGGGTCTCTCACTGACTAGGGCCCTGACAAGCACCAAGACCTGGCTGGCAAGTACGTCTTAGAGTCTGTCTCTCTCTCTCTCTCTCTCTCTCTCTCTCTCTCTCTCTCTCTCTCTC
>JADRCH010000017.1:7203765-7262600 GCA_019843965.1 Rhynchomys soricoides | reverse complement strand
CTCTCTCTCTCTCTCTCTCTCTCTCTCTCTCTCTCTCTCTCTCTCTCCAGCACGTCAACAAACAATTTTTGGTTTTGGTTTGCTTGTTTTGATGGGTGGATGAAAGGACAGATGGACCGACGGATGGATAGATGGACGGATAGATGGATGGGTGTTTTGTTTTCTATGGAATCTTGAGATCAAACCAGAACTCATCAAGCTTGAATACAAGTACATTTCCAAATTAAATTATCACCCAGGCTCCTGTGGGCCATTTCTATCTATTCTTATGTCACTTGGATCACTCTGAGGAATCTAACAGCAACGCCATAAAGACACACTTAAGCATAAGCACCTTGTGGAAAAGTTTATACAGGAAGGAAATGATGTCTCCTGTAATGGCTGGCCAGTCTGGTGGGTGCTACTGTTTCAGTCTCGAAAGACTCCTGAGCTGAACAATTGGTTGCCAGTTCATGATTCTACTGGGAGGCTATGGAACCTAGGGGACGGGAGCTAGGTCCTTGAAGGATGACATTGAGGAGTGCTATAGGATGCTGGCCCTTTCTTTACTTCTTGGCTCATGATGGGTGCAATTTTGCCAACCCTGGAGTTCCAGTAATAGAAAGGTCCTTTCCATAACAGTTCCCCCAGTGAAACAGGAAAGTCCTTTCCATAACAGTTCCCCTAGTGAAAGAGGAAAGTCCTTTCCATAATAGTTCCCCCAGTGAAACAGGTCCTTTCAAAAGGGTTTATGAAGTGGTGCTGAATGGTAGCCCAAACCTCTGTGCCTCCCTCTGTGGGTCTCCCCACAGCTGTTTAAGGACCCACACAACATGGCAGCCAGCTGCCCTCACAGCAAACTGTCCAAAATGCAAAGCACAAAGCAAAGCCATGGTGTCTTAATTGCTTAGTCCCACAGCATTGTGTCTGAAGCGTTGGTGGTTATAGGACATTGATCCTCCTCAGACCACTACACTCGGGAGGAAGAAGGCTCAAGGACTAATCTACAATACTTTCAAAAATCATTGCTCCCTTCAACCTTAAACCACTACTGTTTATAAATGCCAAAGCCCAGTGTTTCCACTTCAATGTGAAAGTAGAGTGTCAGGGAAGTTTTCAGGTATTGACTGTCTGGTTCAACCCAGAAAATATTCTTCACCACCCTTGGTCATCTGCTCAATCTTTCTCTAGACTACCCTAGACTAGACAGAGCCTTCTGCAATGTCAGCAGAACCCTATCCTTTCTCATACAGTCTTCACATTACACTGAGGAATTATATGCTTGTCTTGGATTTTGTTTTGGGTTTTTTTGGGGGGGGGGTTGTTTGTTTGTTTGTTTGTTTGTTTTTAGATAGAGTCTCATTACATAACCTTCCTGGGGGGATGTCAAATTTGTGATTCTCCTGCCTCTGATTCCCAAATGCTGATATTGCAGGCATAGGCCACTACATCTGCCTGGCCCTTTTTGCACCCTGCATCTTGCTAAGCTATTAAGACTACTGTTGAACTTTCTCTGTAGCCAAGAGAGGATTCATGATCTTCTTGCCTCAGTTTCCCCAATATGACTGAGATTACAGGCCTGCACCACCACCACCAGGGACAACTTCTGGTTCCCTTCTATCTCCCCCCACACACACACACATACAGAGAGAGAGAGAGAGAGAGAGAGAGAGAGAGAGAGAGAGAGAGAAAGAAAGAGAGAGAGAGAGAACCATAAGAGTTCAAGGTGATGGGATCATGTTTGATTTTTGTCAGTTTGTACATGCTGAAACCTCGTACACCAAAATCCTCTGTTAAAATATGTTGGGTGCAATTGTTTATTTACTCTTTCAACTGATGCTGATGGGATTCTATTTCATTCTATTTCATCTTGGAGATGGATCCAGGCATGGTATTATGGAAGGAGCCATGTGCTGGAGAGGGATGGGGCAGGGCAGGTATCAGGTAGGAGTACTGTGGGAAACCTAGTCAGACAGTCCTGCAGATGCTCCTCTACAAAGTCTGAACACATCTAATAGGGGTCAAGATATCTAATAACACATATCTAATAATGTGCTGGGATAGTCCTACAACTCCTTGAGCAAGAGAAGACTGTGGGGTGAGGGGGAGGTGAAGCTCAGTCTGCTCTGCTAGTCACTGAGACAGCAAGTAAAGCTGCCACTTGACCTGTCCTTTGCATTTAAAGAAAACGTATGAATAAATACCTAAAGCATGGCAAAGCTGTGGTACAAACAAGAGCCATCAGTTCTAACTATGCTGTGATAACTGCCTCTTACCAGTCACAACATGTTCATCACATTTGGAAATCTCACTGATTCCTTTAAAAGACCTGACAAGATAGAGGGAAATATCCATGGGCATCCAATGACAAATGTCTCCCAATTTCCCGGCACCCAAACAGAATGTGTACAGTATTCAAAGACAAACAGAGGACCCCAAGGTTGAACAAATTGTTCAACATCAAGGTCACACAAAGTGACAGAGCTGGAACTTAAGTCCAAGCAGCCTGACTCCAGACAACATTTTTGTGCAATGCCTTCCCTTGTTGGCATTTGAGCATGTGATCTCTGCTCTAAGACAGAGAAACAGCCAAGGAAATGCAAAGAGCTGTCGAGATGATAAAGCAGAGTTTCATGATGCTGGGGATGGTTGTAAAAGCAGCAATAGGCTTTAATGAGCTAAGAATTCTGTTAGCCCAAGGATGTGATTTGTATCCTTCCCAGTTCTACACTCCCCAGTGACAAAAATCATCGCTCTTCCCTCGTCTCCTACAAATTGCCATTTTGTTCATCTTGTTCTCCACACAAACAGAAGAAATAGTTTTCTTCTTGAAAGTCCTATCCAGTTCAGCTTTATTTTTCTCCCCTCTGGCTTTATTCGTACATGGATGTTTTTATACTAATTGGAAAGCAAGACATCCTCTAGCCCCAAAGATGACAAAAGCCTGGCTACTCTGCTATGCCTCTCCTATATTTCATAGCAGACATTACTAATTGATAACGGTGCTCTCGGACTGTTGTCTGTGAAATTTCAAAGTAATCCAGAGTCTCAGGCTACTAGTAGATCAAAGCTACAATGATGTGGCATCTTAGAAGTTAAAATTTTTCTATAGCCTTGGGATTTCAAGGAACATCTTTTAGAAACAGGTCTTAGAAACAATCAAAGTTCTTAGTTTGGTGATTGTAGTGGATGCTAACAGCTGGATCCAGCAGTATATGCATAATGAAGGTCTTGGGGAAGAACTGGAGAGCTTCCTCTGCTGGGGCCTCAACAGAGGGGGATAGGAGCCATGGTCAGCATTGTGGGACCTATCTTTCCATAATAATCCAAATAAGAGAGGGGGGTGGGAGGACAGAGGGAATAGCAGTGGAAATGGAGAAGGTCTGGCCGTGATTTTTCTTTTTAGCCTTAGGGTCATGAAATCAATTTTCTGGGTCATGACCACCATTTCTTAAAAATGAAGTCATAAAATAGAACAGAATAAGTAAGTATTGCTTGGTGGGACTCATTTCAGCTTTCTACTGCACATGTACACTGAGCTGTGATGTAAAAGGGTCATCTTACTATGCGTCACCATCAATGGTAGATGAAGCAACACCCACCCCCCAAAGATGTCCACACTTTGATCCCTCAAACCTGTATGTTATGTTACATGGAACAAAGGACTTTTCAGTGCTATTAGTAATTAAGATCATTAACTAGGGAGAAAGCGACCCACCCACTTGTGCTGAGGAGCCAGCTGAAGGAGGGCTCCAGACACAGGGTCTGAAGAACAGCCAGGAGAGAGAACTGGTCTCCCAGGAATATTGACATCTGAGCTTGAAGGAAAGACAAGCCACAGTCAGAGAGAGAAAGACCAGCTAACACCAGAGATAACGAGATGGCAAAATGCAAGAGCAAGAGCACAAGGAACAGAAACCAAGACTACTTGGCTTCATCAGAACCCAGCTCTCCCACCACAGCCAGCCCTGGATACCCCAACACACCAGAAAAGGAAGACTCAGACTTAAAATCACTTATCAAGAGGATGATAGAAGATTTTAAGAAGGAAATAAATAACTCTCTTAAAGAAATACAAGAGAACACAGGTAAACAAGTAGAAGCCCTTAAAGAGGACACACAAAAATCCCTTGAAGAATTACAGGAAAACACAATCAAACAAATGAACAAAACCATTCAGGAATTAAAAACAGAAATAGAAACAATAAAGAAATCACAAAGGGAGACAACCCTGGAGATAGAAAACATAGGAAAGAAAACAGGAGTCATAGATGCAAGCATCACCAACAGAATACAAGAGATGGAAGAGAGAATCTCAGGTGTGGAAGATATCATAGAAAACATGGACACAACAGTCAAAGAAAACACAAAATCCAAAAAGCTCCTAACCCAAAACATCCAAGATATCCAGGATGCAATGAGAAGACAGAACCTGAGGATAATAGGTATAGAAGAGAGTGAAGATTCCCAACTTAAAGGACCAGTAAATATCTTCAACAAAATTATAGAAGAAAACTTCCCTAACCTAAAGAAAGAGATGAACATAAATATACAAGAAACCTACAGAACACCAAATAGACTGGACCAGAAAAGAAATTCCTCCCGTCACAATATAGTCAAAACACCAAATACACAAAACAAGGAAAGAATATTAAAAGCAGTAAGGGAAAAAGGGCAAGTAACATAAAAAGTCAGACCTATCAGAATTACACCAGACTTCTCACCAGAGACTATGAAAGCTAGAAGATCCTGGGCAGATCTCATACAGACTCTAAAAGAACACAAATGCCAGCCCAGGCTGCTATACCAAGCAAAACTCTCAATAATCATAGATGTTGAAACAAAAATATTCTATGACAAATCCAAATTTTCACAGTATGTTTCCACAAACCCAGCCCTACAAAGAATAATACATGGAAAACGTCACCTTAAGGAGGAAAACTGCAACCAAGAAAAAGCAAGAAAGTAATCTTTCAACAAACTCAAAAGAAGATAGCCACACAAATATATAAACAACATCGAAAATAACAGGAAGCAACAATCACTATTCCTTAATATCTCTTAACATCAATGGACTCAATTATCCAATAAAAAGACATAGACTGACAGACTGGATCCATAAACAGGACCCAGCATTTTGCTGCATCCAGGAAACACACCTCCGTGTTAAAGACAAAAACTACCTCAGAGTAAAGGGCTGGAAAACAATTTTCTAGGCAAATGGCCCCAAGAAACAGGCTGGAGTAGCCATTCTAATATCAGATAAAATTGACTTTCAACCAAAATTCATCAAAAAGGATGAGGAAGGACACTTCATACTCATCAAAGGAAAAATCTACCAAGAAGAACTCTCAATTCTGAACATCTATGCCCCGAATGCAAGAGCTCCCACTTTCATAAAAGAAACTCTACTAAAACTCAAAGCACACATTGCACCTCACACAATAATAGTGGGAGACTTCAACACCCCACTATCAACAATGGACAGATCTTGGAAACTTAAACTAAACAGAGACACAGTGAAACTAACAGATGCTATGAACCAAATGGGTTTAACAGATATCTATAGAACATTTCATCCAAAATCAAAAGAATATACCTTCTTCTCAGTACCTCATGGTACCTTCTCCAAAACTGATCATATAATTGGTCACAAAACAAACCTCAACAGATATAAGAAGTTTGAAATAATCCCATGCCTCCTATCAGATCACTACGGATTAAGGTTGGTCTTCAATGGCAACAACAACAACAACAGAAAGCCCACATACACATGGAAGCTGAACAATGCTCTGCTCAATGATAACTTGGTCAAGGAAGAAATAAAGAAGGAAATTAAAGACTTCCTAGAATTTAATGAAATTAAAAGTACAAGTTACCCAAACCTATGGGACACAATGAAAGCAGTGTTAACAGGAAAACTCATAGCTCTGAATGCCTCCAAAAAGAAACTGGACAAAGCATACACTAACAGCTTAACAGCACATCTGAAAGTTCTAGAACAAAAAGAAGCCAATACATCCAAGAGGAGTAGAAGGCAGGAAATAATCAAATTAAGAGCTGAAATCAACCAAGTGGAAACTAAAAGAACTATACAAAGACTCAACAAAACCAAGAGCTGGTTCTTTGAGAAATTCAACAAGTTAAATAAACCCTTAGCCAGACTAACCAGAGGGTACAGAGACAGTATCCAAATTAACAAAATTAGAAATGAAAACGGAGATATAACAACAGACTCTGAGGAAATTAAAAAAATCATCAGATCTTACTACAAAAACCTATATGCAAGAAAATTGGAAAACCTGGAGGAAATGGACAAGTTTCTAGACAGATACCAATTACCAAAGTTGAATCAGGATCAGATAAACCATCTAAACAGTCCCATAACCCCCAAAGAAATAGAAGCAATCATTAACAGTCTCCCAACCAAAAAAAGCCCAGGACCAGATGGGTTTAGTGCAGAATTCTATCAGACCTTCAAAGAAGACCTAATACCAATACTCTTCAGTCTATTCCACAAAATAGAAATGGAAGGAATACTACCCAATTCATTCTATGAGGCCACAGTTACACTGATACCAAAGCCTCACAAAGACCCAACAATAAAAGAAAACTTCAGACCAATTTCCCTCATGAATATTGATGCAAAAATACTCAATAAAATTCTTGCAAACCAAATCCAAGAACACATCATAACGATCATTCACCATGATCAAGTAGGCTTCATCTCAGGGATGCAGGGATGGTTCAATATCTGGAAATCCATCAATGCAATCCACTACATAAACAAACTCAAAGAAAAAAACCATATGGTCATTTCATTAGATGCTGAAAAAGCATTTGACAAAGTTCAACATCACTTCATGATAAAAGTCTTGGAAATATCAGGAATTCAAGGAGCATACCTAAACATAGTAAAAGCAATATACAGCAAACCAGAGGCCAACATCAAACTAAATGGAGAGAAACCCGAAGCAATCCCACCAAAATCAGGAACTAGGCAAGGCTGCCCTCTCTCTCCCTATCTATTCAATATAGTACTAGAAGTTCTAGCTAGAGCAATTAGACAACAAAAGGAGGTCAAAGGGATACAAATTGGAAAGGAAGAAATTGAAATATCACTATTTGTAGATGATATGATCTTATACTTATTTATTTATTTTTTTCATATTTTATTTACACTTCAAATGTTTCCCCCTTTCCAGATCTCCCCTTTGGAACCTCCCCATTCCCTCCGCCCTCCCCCTGCCACTATGGGGATATTCTCCAACCCATCTACCCACCCACCCACTGTAGTCTTCCCTTCTTGGCATTCTCCTATACTGTGGGATCTAACACCCTCAGGCCCAAGGGTCTCTCCTCCCCCTGATGGATAACAAGACCCTCCTCTGCCGCATTTGTGGCCAGCACCATGGGTCCCTCCATGTGTTTTCTTTGGTTGGTGGATCAGTCTCCAGGAGTATCAGGGGGTCAGGCCAGTTGCCACTTTTGCTACCTCCCTGGGGCTGCACACTCCCTCAGCTCCTTCAGTCCTTTCTCCAAGTCCTCCATCTGGGACCTCACACTCAGCCCTACTGTTGCTGCGAAGTGACTCTTGGGTATTTCAAACTTTTGGGCTGTAACTATGGGAGAATGAAAGGGAGAGCTCCAAGCCACTGAGGAAGGAGCCATTTGTCAGAGCTGCTGGGGAAAGATGATGGGGACAAAACAAGAGATTGAGCTCCTACCATCAATTCCTTCTCTCCCTTAGCAGACTATGGCTTTAATCGAGTTTCCTAGTATTTATTCAACCATAAAACTGGGTGCAGAAGAGCTAACTTTCTGGGGCTTAGAAGAATATCAGTGGGCAAAATATACATATGTTATTCAAGGGAATGGCAATCGCTATTTTCATGACTTGGTTTATTAGAAAAGCAAACCTCCCCAGCTTCAGCTTCTTACCTACAGTGTGGACACCACCCCCTCTTTTAACTGAGTTCAGGGACTTATCACATATCATTAAATATAAGTCATAAAACCTTCTCTTTAATGATTGCTAATAAAAGCTATAAAGAAGAAAACATTTGTTCTCTGCCTGTGAATCTTTTCACCTCCACTTCCTATCAGTAGAGCTTCCAGTTTTTAGCAGAGACACAGCTGCTCAGAATAAAGAGTATTTCCCCCTATCTCCCTAAAACCTTGATGTGACCATGTGACTAAGCGGAAGCAGTATGCACAACTTCCAGAAAAAAATCTGTTTAAGAAGCTGGAGGCAGATTCTTCTGCCTTCTTTCCTGCTGATGGGTGACACTTCTTGTATATTCTTCTTTTCTATTGGCAGGTATGTGGGTGGGATAGCAAGAGTTCAAACAGCCCTTTTGATCTGTGAGGAACTGTAGAGACACAGAATAAGAAAACAGCTGTGTACCTGGGGATCTGTGAGGATCGCCAGCAGCCTGGAACTCCTAATTCCAGGTTTTGTTTTAAAAAAACAAAACAACAACAAAAAAAAACCAACAACACCAGCCTCAATATAAGCATGATCATCCTTCCCTTGAAATCCACTCAAAGGTTACATGTGACATGAAGAAGATTTAAATCCCAGGAGGCATTCTGCAGGAAGGGTGATCAGAGAGGAACATCATGAGTATGGGAGGGTGGAAGCACACAGAAGTGCTCAGAGTGGTGACTTAGTGTTTCTTGGTCCCTAACTCTAGACTGTCTCCTGGTGGTAGGAGCAACAGTCATGGTGCCTCAATCCTGGATCTTTACTAGGTTCCTAGGAAGACTGGATCCAATCTCTACTTTGTATACATATGTCTTGCTGGCAGGAAGAAGGGAAAACCTCTTAGGGATGGTGCTATGACAGCCACCGACATGGCCAATGTCTAACATGGAGCCCCAGGCCTGTAATTTTTGGCTTACTGTAGTAATCAATCTGTGTAGAATGGGGGCCCCTGATCAACAAACAGGCCTATGATGTTAATTATGCCTTGAAACCTCACAGATCACTGTCCACATACCCTAAGGCAGTGATTCTCAACCTTTCTAATGCCACAACCCTTTAATTCAGTTCTTCTTGTTGTGGTGACCCCCAAATATAAAATTATTTTTGTTGCTACTATATAACTATAATTTTGCTACTGTTATGAGTCATAATATAAATATCTGATATGTGGGATATATGATGAGTGACCCCTGTGAAAGGGTTGTTCAACCCCCCCCCAAAGGGGTCATGACCCATGGCTTGAGAACTGCTTATGCTAAGGGTTCAAAGAATTCTAAATACAAGGAAAACAAATGTAGAGAGATGAATCTGCATACCTACCTGAAGGTAAGTAGGTAGATAGACATTATTCAGAAATGTCTTAAGACAATAAGATACACCTTCTTCAATTGGCTCAATCTGTTTCTCCTGGATCACCATCAGGAAAAAAATAAACTAAACTGACATCTTTGTGTGGACTCAAAGGACAGTAATTTGCACTCCACAGAGAAGTTGCTTTATGTATACTCCAAACATGCTGTGTCAAAAGAATCAATAAGGATGAATGATTTCACGATGGACATTGGAATGTAATCCATTAAAAGGCCTGGGCCATTTGTATTTTCTAAACAGTGACTAATTAAATCAGGGTCACGAAGCTATTTTCTACTCTCCTGACAGGCCAGCATCTACAAGTGGACTACAGAGGTTCCATTGTTGTTATTCCAAGATTAAGTTGGGGCCTTTTCGAGTGGCTGTTTCTAGAGAAGTAAAACATCCCCTTCAGGAAGGAAGAGGGAGTGTCATAGTACTCAGGAAGCTATAGAAGCTTACTATGCTCAGGAAGTTACCAGGTCTATGATGGCCCCTCCCTCCTTACATAAGCAAAAAGCAACTCTTCCATGGTCTTATCTGCTACTTGGGAAGGGAGCTGGGGAGATGCAGCTTCCCTAGTCATCACTCGTGGAAGGGATGCTCCTCTGTAATGCAGCACTTTGATTTATCCACACTCCTGCAAATCACCCTTCACCTATGCTCCTGTGCCACCAATAAAACCACTGGCTCCATAAAGAAGACTTGGTCCATCCCAAGTGTCCTATGTGGAGTAACTAGATGTCTTTTACATCTTCCCAGGAAAAGTCAAGCTCACCAGTTCACTTCCCAACTCCAAGGACCCAGGTCAGAGGGATTTGGAAATTATGGCTTAAAAGAAGGAAGTTTCCAAAAAATCATTCCTTCTATATGTCCTTGAATGAAGGTCACTGATCGTAGTAAAAGCAATTTGTATTCTTTTTCGTACTCAGCCTTCCCTGGGATCCTAGGCATTAGTTACTGTTGTCCTCTTCTTGTGGATGGACTGTTCCTCATCAAGAAGAAGCGGAAAAGGTGCACCACAAGAAGCAACTTCCACAGGGAACCATAAACAGACATGAGTTCAGTTCTCAGCAACATGTGTACCTTGCATTCTCTCTCTCTCTCTCTCTCTCTCTCTCTCTCTCTCTCTCTCTGTCTCCCTCCCTCCCTCCTTCCCTCTCTCCTTCTTTACCTCCCTCCCTCCCTCCCTCCCTCCCAGGTACACACTCTATATGATTCACAGAATAGGCCAACTTTTAATGGCAAACTTCAAAAGAATGCTTGGGGAAACCTGTGCAGTGGTTAGTGCAAGCTTGAGAGTCTGAGTTTGGATTCCCAGGACCCACGTTAAATGCTGGGAGGACATGCCAGCTGCCTGAAAGTCCAATCTTGAAAGGAAGAGACAGGTGATCCCAGAGCATGCTAGTTAGGGAAATTAACCATATGTGAGCATTCTAGATTTGACTGAGAGTCTATGCCTCAGTGAATGGGGTGGAAAGATACAGAATGATTCCTGATATCAACTTTGAGCCTCCTTATGAACATATCTACTCCCCCACACACATGCCCATACATGCAAACATGAACAAATACATACACACACATATGTGTGTGTGTGCGCGTTTGTGTGTGCATGCACATATATATATATACACACACACACACACATACACATATATGTGTGAAAATGTAAAATGAAAAAGAAATTTAAAAATAAAAAGTAAACAGAAAGAAAGGAAATAAATGCTACCAGTATTTGTTTCTAGCCAATCACATTCATGACACTGTCATCCCAACATGAATTCATAGAAAATAAAAATGTGTTAAATCTCACAAGTCCCATGAACATTTCATACTTATATCACATTTTTATTCTGACTCCTTGTATTTCAAGTCTTCAATGTAAACCAGTGGCTGCTGCACTGGAACATAGGCCCAGGGAATAACCAAACCAGTACCTACCTACTCTCTTGTTTATTTCTATGCAAGTCCAAGATGTTTGGATTTCAAATGCTTAAAAAGTTTTAAAAATATGAGGTGTCCCTACAGCTTAGAGGGATTCCTGTATTTATTTATTTATTTATTTATTTATGGTCAAGTAGATTGGTCAGCTTCCTCTAACTCATGCTACAATAACAAGCAAGCTCACATCTTAGTAGCTTACAGGCCCCAAATCTGATTTTTTGAAACATGTATACTATGAACTGACATTCTACTGTGTTATTTTCTCAGACTGCATGGACAGTATAATATAAAATCGCTTATCAAAGAAATGAAAAAGATAGTAACGTATACTGTTTCAAAAATTCTCCTAGGCAATGCCATGTTCTGCCAATAAAATAACCAGTGAAAATCACTTGACCAAGTCTGATGCTTTGGGAACTGTGGGGTATTAGAGAGTACAGAGCCCTCTCACACAAAGAGGCAGCCTCAGAGACTTTGAATAGCAAATAGCAACACAACCTATAACTCTAAGAAATACTGAAGACAATATTGACCAGCATCTACTGCCTTTCAGAAAGGATATGTTGCCACAAAAGTAGGAAGGACAGACCTGTGCTGTGTCTGTTTCTCTTCTTCCTAGACCCTGGAGACATCACCCCCTGAGACAGCCAGGAATAAGATAAGGTTGGAGAGCCATTGATTTGCATAGGAACCACGTCTCCTCTGCTTTGCCATAGTCTCTAAGCACATGGGTACCACTCAATATAAGTCACTCACATCTTTGAAATCTATATACCTTATGGGCTCCCAGTAAGACTGGTTGTTTTACTGTCTTGTTCTAGCCTGTCCTGTGCTCCTTCTCGTCCTTTCTTCCTTCCTTCCTTCTTCCTTTCTTTTTCTTCTTTCGTGTGTGTGTGTGTGTGTGTGTGTGTGTGTGTGTGTGTGTGTGTGCATGTATATTGTATATGTGTATATACCTGGGTAGGTGTATATACCCCACCATGCATAGAGGCCAGGGTAGTAGATGAGTTAGGTGTCCTCCTACAGCACTTCCTACCTTATTTCTTTGAGACAGAGTCTCTCCTGAACCTGGAGCTTACATTTTCTCAGTGTTCCTCCTCTCTCCATCCCTCACATCTCTGGGGTTGTAGGCTCATGCGAGCCCACACTCAACTTGTTCCTGACATCCTGGGACCAAACTCAGGTCCTCAGGCTTACACAGAAAGCACTATTCCCCCTCTGGACCATCTGTCCAGTCCCTCATTTTCTGTCTTCTTCCAAAGGTCTTGCTAACTTGCCTAGGTTATTCTGAAACTCATTCATTTTTTAACCCATGCTAATGTCAAACTTTCAATTAAAGGTATGCACAGTGGTTATTTCCAATAATGATTTGCACAGGTTTATACTGCCTGCTATTATTAAGACATATTTCTGGACTATTTGAGCCTTTAATATATTATTCTGTAAGACTCTTACCATAAGAAACAATAAACATACACATAATACTGAACACTGATCTCGGTTTGCAGGGACACATTTCCCTGGTCGTGTTGGGGACCAGGTATCCTCAGTTTACCTGGTTCTGAACAATGGTTCTCAGACCTTTAAGGTTTGCCCTACAAAAGTGGTTCTCAACCTGTGGGTTGTGACCCCTTTGGGAATCCAACAACCCTTTCACAGGGGTTAACTAAAACCATCAGAAAACATAGATATTCCCATTATGATTCAGAACAGTTAGCAAAATTATAGTTATAAAGTAGCAATGAAAATAGTTTTATGGTTGGGGATCACCACAACATGAGGATCTGTACTAAAGGGTCAAAACAGGCTTAGGTTAGACCCATACAGGCTCCCTGATTGGCAGTTCAGTCTCTGTGAGCCCCTGTGAGTTAGTTGATTCTGTGGGGTTTCTTGTGATGTTCTGGACCCCTCTGGCTCCTACAATCCTTCTTCCCTTTCATCGGAAGGATTCCCCAAGCTCCATCTAGTGTTTGGCTATGGGTCTCTGCATCCATTTCCATCAGTTGCAGGATGAAGCCTCTCTCAATTACAGTCGGGCTCGGCACCCAGTCTGTGAGTATAGGAGAATATCATTAGGCATCATTCCATTGACTTCTTTAACCAGTCATGTTTGGTTCTATCCTAGGTCTCTGAGCAATCTAGCCTCTGGTTTTTGATCTTCCAGGGGTGGACTTTCTCTTGTGGCATGGGTTTCAAACTGGACCAATTTTCAGTTAGCCACTTCCACAATTTCCATGCCACCTTTCCCTCAGCACATCATGCTGGCAGGACAAATTGTATGTCAAAGATTCTGTGTGGGTGACATGTATGTTATAGTTGTGTCGCTTAGCATTTTTGTGGAACTCCTAGTGAGGGAACAGAGGCTGTTTCTGAAGCTGTTGCCTGCTTCTGCAACCCTTGTCTTCTAACTAGATTGCCTTGTCCAGCCTTAATATGAGGGGCATGAGGTGCCTAACCTTATTGCAACTTGATATGCCATGTTTGGTTGATATCCATGGGAGGCCTGCCCTTCTCTGAAGGGAAATGGAGGAGGAATGGATGGGGGGGGTAGAAAAAGTAGGAGGGCAGAAGGAGGGAGGGAAAACTGCTATCCAGATGTAATATATGAGAGAATAAATTAACAAAAAATGAAATTTTTTAAAAAGGGTTGCAGCATTAGGAAGGTTGAGAAACACTGCTCTAGAATCTTCTTTAAGATCCATGAGATTAAATAGCCCTAAATTTCTCAAAGCATTCAAGCTGACCTAGAAAAATCACCCCAGAGGCCACTGGAAGAGTGACAAACTGCCTGTCCCTTCCAAAGCAAGTGTTTATGACCGATGCAGCAGAGACTTGGGGCATCCATTGCTCTTAGCGGATGGATTGGAAAGCTTCAAACTTCCAGTTAAGGTTCCATAAAGCCTCTCAAAATCATAAGGCATATTCCTCTCCAGCAAAAAAATATGAGGGACTCTGACCAAAAGTCACCCAGCCTTGTATAGCCCCAGGACAGAGGCAGAACTTTATTAATCTCTAGATTAATATCGGGCCACCTTATAAGAAAGAGTGGCTACCCTGGGCCTCTCAAGCAAACTTATTAGATCTTTAAAGGAAAGGTGCATTTTAAATAAATAAATATCTAAACATATAAATGCCACAGGCTCAGCACCCCACAATTCACAAAGGCAATTTTATCGCTCCTTTTTACAGCTTCCAGTACCACAAAAGTTCACGATTAATAGCCACCAACAGGAAAGAGAGAAAGATAAAGAAAATGTTTATTGCTTTAGAAACTCTGGCACTCCCCTCTCGGCTCCTTAATGACCCTCCTTTCTGAGTATCACCAAGTACAGGAGGCAGAATAAAACATGTGCTTAATGTGGACACCACCGTGGCAGCTGATAAGCCCACGTGCAGCGGGTGGTGAAGGCTCCAGGCAAGGGCTGGAGGGAGGAGGTCCAGACATGCTCCTTAAAGCCATCGCTGCTCACAACACACAGAGAAAATTTCACATCGCCTCTGAGCGGGATAACAAATTCGCCAAGGATATCTGAGTTTGAATTAAGATGATCGAAATGCCAAGGGGGAAACAGTACCTGAAGTTCAGAGAGAGAGAGAGAGAGAGAGAGAGAGAGAGAGAGAGAGAGAGAGTATATATCTTGAAAATGTTTTCCTTTGTCCCTGTTGCACACTTTGAACACATCTGCAGTTCATGATTCATTCAAGATTTGCAAACTTGGGGTTGACAACATTTCTGAGTACAGGCTGGAGACATGGCTCAGTGGTTAAGAGGGACTCCTGTTCTTCAGAGGACCCAATGATGGTTCCCAGCACCCATATTGGGGTACTTCTAACCACCTGTAACTCCAGCCCCAGGGGATCTTATACCTTCTCCTGATCACTGTGGACACCTATGCACATGGGATATATACTCACAGGAATGCACGTATACACATATGAATAAATCTTTAAAACATGTTTTAATCCAAGCAATTTAGTGTTACTTCTTTTAAAAAAAAAAATGCACATTCTAATCTTGCCACCTAACAGACTGGTACAAAAAGCTGTAACCAGGATTCTTTTGTGGATGTCCTAGATAATTGAATAGAGGTAAAGTTCATGGTAATTTTCATGGCATTGCTAACCAAACAGTCAACAATGCAGCCTGTGTCTGATGGGAGATGAACAGTATGGCTGATAAGTTGGCTCAGGAGATGAAGTAAAATTCTCAGTTCAGATTCCCAGCTCACACATAAAGAGCCCAGGGCAGTGGCACCTTCCTGCAATGCCAGTCCTGGAGAGATGGCGACAGAAGGATCCCTACAGCTTTCTGCAGCCTGTCTAGCCAATTGATGAGCTCCAGGTTCAGTGGGAGTCCCTGCCTCCAGAACAAAGTGGAGACACAGCTGAGGAAGACACACAGGTGTCCATGGCTTTGCAGATGTACCCTCCACACTAGTAAATACACCCACAGAAAAAAAGAAATGAATAGCTTCTGTATGTGTCAAAGGATGTTTTATAAAGCATACTTCCTTGTGAACATTTTATAAGATCTCCCCATTCAGCTCTTACCCAGGGTAAGCCATGACACTTACTGGGAATGGAAGGAACAGCTCATTCTAGAACAATGATTTATTCAACATAGGAAGACAATGTGAGGGAGCAACTGATGGCAGAGGACAATAAAGAGCCAAGTGTTCTCCCTCCACCCTCAGAGATGAGGAAATGGTAGACGGGGTGGACCCCACTCCCCTGAGAAAATCCCTGGGCAGGTGTCTCCTGAAGGAGTCTAGGGCAGGAAAAGGGCATGGGCCTGAGGTCTGCCCAGTCTGAGCTCCCCAAGAGGTGTTCACATGCAATGCTCCTGGGACTGCAAGAGTCCTAAGAACTCCAAAGAGAGCTCATGAATAGAAGGAGTAGTGAAGACTGCATTCAGCTGCACCCAGGGATCCCTGCTGGGCCCAGAGAACAAATCATGCCAGCCACAGAGAAGAATGCACTCAAGGGAGAGCCAGGGCCAGCAGCCACATGCTGCAACAGGGATAGTCCAGGTGCCAGACGTCAACACAGACTACAGAGGTACCTTCAATAGATGCATTCTGTATATACACATATACATAGGCATACACATATATACACATATACAGATATGTATGTACATACATGTATATATTTATATACATCCATATAAATTATATATTATATACATTTTATATATATGCATATACACACTCATACGTACGTGTGTGTGTGTGTGTGTGTGCCCTCATGCCATGACCATAACTTTTTTTTTTTAACTCCTTGACGTCAGCCAGGGAGAAGAGAAAAGAAGTGAGGTTCATTGCAGAGACAGCCTTTTCCTGAGAACTATCTTAACCTGGAAAGTTCACATTTTTCCCCCACTTGGATGATGATGTGACAAAGACTACACAGCCCATTGGTCAGCTACCTCAATAACAGAACCGTGATCTTCAGCTGGGTACACTGCCAGCCAAAGGAAATAATGCATTCCCTAATCTCCTTTGGTAGATGAGGTGTTTGCTTGTAATTTAGGTTTTCACCAACAAGGTCAAAGTAGAACTTCTGTGTGTGTGTGACCCTCATAAAACTTGCTTAAGGAAGCAAGGACAGAGACTTTCCCTTCTGACTGGTTCTACTGACTGGGTCCTGGCTGTGATGTTTGTCACTCTAGCAACCATTATGGAGCATAAACCAATAATATATATTCTGGATGGGAAAATATGGCTAGAAGGAGACAGGGACCCTGATAAGCTCCCATCCTGTTAGCTCAGAAGTCTCTTCTCCCACTGCCTAACCTGAAAGAAATGCTAATTTAATCTTACTTAGATCACTATCATGTTGCTGTTGTCAAGGCTTATATTGAAGAGGTCTTTACAAGGTTTTGTTTATTTATTTGTTTGGGTATTTTGTTTCTTTTATTTTGAGACGGGGTCTTCATGCAGCCCGGGCTAGTTCTGAATTCAAGATTCTCCTGCCTCAGATTCCCAAGTGCTGGGATAACAGGTATGTACCACCAGGTCTGGTGTGAAGCAGTCTTAAAGTACAAGTTATGAGCAATACAATACCAGGAATAGCAAAGGAAGGTTTAAATTTTTCTGTGCTCTGAAGATATATGTGTGTATACAGTAAAAGATGCATATATACATGATATATAATGTGTATATATATATACATATATGTGTATGCACTATATATAAAATGCATCTTCTATAGACATATTTATATTTCTTTGCTATAATATGCTGAGAGTAGTCACATATCACTATGGTAAGGGCAAAATATTTTTACATATTTTAGAATTATTTAGGCACTTTGGAGGATCAACTGACTTACTCTTATTTATCCTTAGTAGGATAACAAACTCAACTGTTTGTTCCAGTAAAAGAAAGACAGAACTCCTTGTCTATAAAGCTATTGAGTAGGGTTGGGGAGACCACTCAGTAGGCGGATGCTTGCCAAATGTGCCTGCCTCCCTGGGTTCCTTCCCTAGCTTTGCAGGAAATGAGAGGCCACAAAGCTGTGAGCTGGGCTTTTTCTGGAAGGGAGCCTGCAAAGCCTTGAGCTAATCTGAAGACATTGCTCAGTCTCTCTTCCAAAGCAAGCTGGCTGCTGGCTTTCTCCACACAGATGTGGAAGACTTTGCAAGGACCTGAGGTCATATATCAGCATTACTCCAGAGCTACACTTTGTCATTTTTGTATGCATCGGTCAGACCCATATCAGACAGTTTAAGATCTGCCCAGGCCTTTTAAAACTCAGGGAAAAAAATGTTCATGGTAAAAGTAGTGTGACGGTTAGCAAAAACCCCAGCACCTCACCCAGGGCTAGCAAATCAAACGGCAGCTGAGCCATTGAAGGTTATTTGGAATTATTTATGCTCGTGCAGAATAAAGGATCTAAGGGGAGGACTGTAGGTTTTTTATCCTAATGATAAATACGAACAGACTGTAAAAGTGCCCGTTAGCTGGCATAGACAATTGTATTAAAGAGAAACCTTGTAAATTTCAAAAGCCTACAAACAAGATGTAGAAAATTGCTTGCATTTATGGTGCCATTTATCAAAAGGCTTCCTTCTCAGGGTGCTTGAAACTTACACGCGTGCTCTCGAGGCAAGAATTCACATGGAGCCTAAAATGAAACAGAATCTTCCTTTTTAAGAAAAAAAAAAAAGTTGCAACACAAGCCCCAGCACATTAGGAGGGAGTTTGAGAAGACGGGATCCAAACCTTCTTATTAAAAGACGCTGGAGAACAGCCAGTGCTCATCACTGACCCAGGAAAGAGAGGAAAACAATTAACTGACAGGGCTTGAAAAAAATCGAAGTTACTCTGCATCGAATTAAAAAAAAAAATTCTGCCTTCAGTTTCTGTGTGGGAAAACAACAAAGAGATTTTTGGTGTCTGAATTGCTGCGCAACAGAGTTCAAAGTTTGGCTGAAAGAAAGCTCTTAAGCTGGTATCTGCACTACTGGAATAACAATAAGGCCATTGGTAAGAGTTAACAGGAGCAAACAGCAGCCCACAGCCCAGGATACCCACCCGAGCCTCCACCAAGTATAGGAGCACATCCCACCCACACTGCCATGCCTAGCACATCTTAAGCAATCCAGAAAGACGTGTTACATGAAACAAAGAAACAAACTAGAAATCTCTTTCCTCTGTAGAAAGCACCCAACTTGGGGAATGGTATGAGTGTCTAGAGAGACCTACCTGTCTGGCTTAGGATGATGAACTACTGCCATCTCAACCCTCACCTTTTTCTCTCTAGTGAACATACATGGTGTTGTGCGTTGCTTCCTGTGCCTCGGGTTCTATTGATGGAGACTGATACAAATTTCTCAGCATGCTGGCTCTCCACTGGGGTAATTTGCTTGGGGGTGGGGAAATACTGAACAATGCCCTGAGGTATTTTCAATTGCCACAACTGTAATGGAATGGTACAGCATGATGTAGGAAGAGGCTAAGACTTCAACACCATTCAATACTTGGGATAGCCCTGTGACACAGAGCGGCCTGACCCAAAGCCATCAGTGCACAGTCTGAGTTAGCTCTGCCTCCGTCTCAGAGGATGGAGGTGGTGGAAGTGTGGAATACCTAAGATGGAAGAGGAGGAAAGGGCCAGTTGCTTGTTTGTGGATTGTTTCCTTCCTAAAGCCCAGACTAGTGTCTTCCCGGCCCATGTCGTCTCATCTCAGTCTCATCATCCCTAAATGAGCTCAGGCTTAGGGGTGTACGTGGACCTGTGCTTATTCCAGGCTGAGGTAGGTCTGTTGCGTCATTAAAAAGCCTTCCCACCTGCACATCTACGCTTACTGTGGCAATGTTTATGATATATAGCCAAGATACAGAACTGACCCAATGTCATCAACACATGGATGTGCCATGGCTACACAGTGGTGTTTCAGTCCTCCAGAAAAATGAAATTCTGCCATTTGCAGACACCACAGAGCAATTATCATATTGTATGTAATTAGATAGAATCAGAATGACAGATTACACGTGTCCTCATGTGGACTCTAAATTATCCACGTGTGTGTGTGTGTGTGAAGTTTCATACATAAGATAGTAAAGAGGCGGGGTCTATTTGGAGGGAAGAGAGGAAGTACCTGATTCCAACTCACCATTAACCACCCTGAGGAGCTCTCTTGGGTCAGCAAGTTCCCAGACCTACTTGGAATAGTCAAGAGTATTAAAGTGCACCTCGTCCCCTAGCCATAGCACTAGGATCTTGAAGACACTTCTTGGTCTCTCCCAGCCTCACTTGCCATGTCTCTGAAACACTGCCTCACCCTTGGATTCCTAGATGAGTTATTGACTCATTGTCTGCCCGCCCTGGCAAGCCTGCCTAAACAATCCTTCCCTGTAAAGCTTAAATACTCATGGGAATAGAGGTACCAAAGCTGCTGGTAACAAACACAAATGTTACAACTGTAGGGACCATAATGGTGCCTCTTTTCAGGTCTTAGTGAGATAACACAAAGCAAAGCTTTGAAATAAACACTATTGTCATCCATAGGCAATTAACACAAACTGGCATGGATAAATATTGCTATCTATAATCTATCCCTGGAGCAGCACCTCTCCAGGAAATTGCTGATCAAATAATGCCCCCAACATTTACCTACTATCTAAAGTAAGTGTTTTCTCCAACCCAAAGTCACATGTCAACCTGCAAGAGGTGAACATATCTCCTCAAAGTTTTTGTCCCATTGGAAACTGATACTTGAATTTCTATGCTGATGGTATCTGGTCATGGGACCTTTGGGTGGAACACCACACTAAAGGTTAAAGACATGTGTGCACATACACGCACATACATGTACTCCCTCACACACAGCTTTCCCTTCTCCTTCATACAGACCAGATCTTCAAACTCCAAAAAATGGAGAGAACACCAAGCTAAGAACCAGAGCCGTGCATATACACAAGGACACAGATCAACTAAATGGCCTGCTGTGTCTCTTGTTGCTGTTTTGTTTGATGTCTGGGGTGGCTATAAGGGAGAAAAGACTTGTCCACTCTACACAAACCCACCCTGCCCTCAGCTTCCTGAGCCATAGCAACCCTCCCTGCTACAGGTCAGGTCACAGTGTGGGCCCAGGAAAACTCCAGCCACCTTCCAATCAAGAAGCAACTCAGAAAGAGAAAGAGAAGAAATCCTAAAACAACTGTAAATGGAACAGGAAAACCTATTCACAGGTTCCCAGGTAGGACAGGCCTAAACACTGTGCCGGGCCTGCCCCTGCAAAGGGAAATGGACTGACTTCTGGTGTGCATGGAGAGATAGAAAAAAGCACAGGAGACCACAGAAGATCACACAGCAGCTGGTTACACATTCCCGAACAGCAAGGGTCTCTCCCACAACCAGGAAAGTGACCTCCTTTCATAAACTTAGTGCCGCTAACTCTTGGCAGCAAATGCTGCGGTGTGTTGTGGAAGACCTTGTGAGACAAGGGTGTGGTTTACAGCTAGACTCCTATTCTCCCACTTCCCCACATATTTACCCTGACACTGGACAATTCCATTGCTGAGCATTCATAAACCTACATGGATCAGGATGGTAATTAATGTGATACCTATAACAAAAAAATTTAATCTACATTATCTATTAATAGAAAGACTAAGCATGTTATGATATATTGCAGTTATTTTTTTTTTAAAGTAGATTCATGGCTGGAACATAGCTAATTTGTAGAGTGGCTGCCTAGCAAGCCAAAGGCCCTGGGTTCTCTTACTAGAACCATGGGAAGGAAGTAATACAGATCTAATCAAAGTAACATGGAATAAATCAGTAGTGTTTACAGTAAAAAGACAAAGCACTGTATGAGATAGCAACTTATATTTGTGCATATATGTATTTGATTTTAAAACAAGTATGGAAAAAAGCATACCCGAGACTAGTGTCCATTTCAGGGAGGTGGGACTAGAGGCACTAGCTACTTCATGTTTTATATTATCTCATTTTCTTAAAGAAACATATATAACTTAAAGCAAAACTTACTCATTTGTAAGAGAAAGTAAGAAGTGAACATCAATGCCTCAGAGCATGCAATCCATTCTGCCACATAACAAAATGTGACCAGGGCATGTGACCAAGTCCCCAGCTTGGCCAGGAAAGGTGTAATTGTTGGTGGTGATGATGTTGTTACCAAGTTGAAATGGGCTTACCAGTTCTGCCAAGGTGTCTGCCAGCATTTGTGGCATAGATGTGTAGAGATGTCCATATGCAAAGCTGACAGAGTTGGCTCTGGCCCCTACATTTGAACCTGCTGAGAAAGGAGGTCAGTGACAGCAGCCACCAGTACTGCAGCAAAAACTGCTGAGCCACAGTAGCATTCTGCCTTGGTTATATTCTTGGTGCTTTGATAAAATGTCCTGACAAAAGCAGCTTAAGGGAGAAAGGGTTCAGAGGAAAACAATCCATCATGGTAAGGAAAGCAGGGCAGCACACAGGGAAGGCATAGCTGCAGGATCAGGAGGCTAGCCTGTCACATTACAGTCACTCTCAAGAAGCAAAATGTGAACAGGGAGTAGAGTGGGGCATTAATTCTTCAAGACCCACCCCCAGGGACCTAATTCTTCCAGGGAGGCTCAATCTTCTCAAGGTTCCACACTCCTCCCAAACAGCACCAGCAGCTCAAATGTTTCAACCCCAGAGCCTATGGAAATATTTCACATTCAAACCACAGGGTATCAACATTACCCTAGGGAAGTCAGGTATTTGCTCCTGATAAAAATGTCTAGAGTTACTATTAATAGAAGCAGAACAGTGTAGTGGCCACTGGTGCAGATCCAGGATCAATGAGTCATTTATGTTACGTTACCTCTTGAAGACTCAGCTTTCTGATCTGTGCAATGGGAGACCATAATGAGTTTTAATGTTTGTCATGTAACTTCAAGGAAATTGTGGTATATAGCAAATGCATTTCCAGTGGGTAAGAAAGACCCATTTCACTAAGTTGTACTAGGACAACGTGAGATATTATCCTATACAATCTCATGCATTAAGATACAAGAGAAACGAATAACATGCTGATATTGTATACCAGAATAAACTACAGCACATCAAAGGTTGAAATATGGAAATTAAACCACAGAAGTATTTTTATAAGTTAGAATTTTTTTTAGAACATCCTAATGGGAGGTGTGATGATACACTGCAAAACACAAAAGGAAAGATTTGATTATATGACCCTTCTGATGGTCAGCGCAGCAAAAGCTCACATGTGAAGTCTAAACACCTACTAGACACACTAGGGGAACTCTAGCAACTTACACGACAGACAAAAGGTTAACTTTAATCATGAATAAGGACTCAAGCTCCCCTAAAAACGGCCCACACACAATAGAAAGAAAATATAAAATACAAAATACAAATAACCAAATACACACAGAGAGGTCAATTGCAGCTACAGTAATGTAGAGGGGTGGTGTATCCATGAACACACCTTTGTGTGTGTGTGTGTGTGTGTGTGTGTGTATTCATATACATATACATTTGTCTGTGTGTATCCATGTATATATGTTTTGGGTGTTTGGGCGTGTGTATGTGTGTATGTGCATGTATGTGTATCTATGTATATATGTACATGCATAAACGTGTGTATGTGCATGTATGCGTATCTATGTATATACATTTGTGTATGTGTACATATATAAACATGTTTGTATGTGCATGTGTATGTATCCATGTATATACATTTGTGTGTGTGTGTGTATCTGTGTGTGTGTGCACACACATGCAACTCAGGATCTTGTATTTGTGCAGAAGTACTTTACTGAGTGGGCATCTTGTCAGTCCCTAAAGAAGAATTTTTTGACTAGCTTATTGACGAGGAAGTAAACTTTAGGTAACCATTGTACAATAGGGGACAGGAAGAGCTAAGTGGATACAAACATGATGTGGAGCCATCTGGCACTTGCTTACCAAAATGACACATGCCCAGTGGCTTGGCAATGCCACACCTAAAATACTATCCTACAAATAGACAAGCTGGGCCTTTTGCCTCAGGATCCAAATCAGCAGACTGCAGCAACCTTAGATCAAAAGTATCTGGTGCATAAAATTCTGTCTATGTGGAACATGTTCAGACCTTATATGGTTCCTGTTCCTGAACCGTACACTGTGGCAATTCCTGCTCTAAGATGTACATTGTTCTAGGTTATAACTCATCCTGGATAGCTTACAGGAGGAAGATGTAGGCTCTGTGCAAATAAAACACAATTTTATATACAACACTTGCCCATCCATCAAGTTTGATATCTTCAGGGATCCTGAACCAACTTCTCACAGGTTCCAAAGGATGACACTATGCGTGTAGGTTTTCATTGCAGCAGCATCTCTGTCTGTAAGCAAATAGTTACACTTTTAATGGCTCTCAGTAGAACACTGAGCACACTGTAAACACACTGCGGTATAACGCTGTCCTTCCACAGATGACCAGAAAATAGATGAGTCCTGTTTTGTCTTAAAGAATCACAATTCTGTTAAATAGTATATTACTAAGTGAAGGTGCTGGGTATGGATCAGGGGTGTGTATTTAAAACATTAAGGCTGAAGTCAAGAATAAACACAAATACCTGCTTATGCATGCGTAAGATATATCTGTAAAGATACGCAAAAGGAATGCCAGGGCTAACCAGGGAGAAGGAATGTCTCTTTGTGCTTTTCTGAAATGCACCTCTAAGAGGAAACAAAGCAGAATAAAGTAGTGATCTGTGACTTTAGCATAGGGGCTGGGAAGGGATAATGTCTAAGTAACCATTAGTGCATTTTGTTATGATTGCTCACTTTTATTATTATTGCAGTCCTGGGAGCCCTATCAGACTGCAAACTCCTGCTGTGTCCTCAATGACAGTCTGGCCTCATGGGACCTGGCTGAATGAGCCCATATTCCTTACCCCCTCGCCTTCCATGAACTGCCCCCTCCCAACTCTAGCTTCAAAGCAGAAAAGAATTCTTAACTCTATTCTTCTCAGCCTAAGGAGCCTGCTGTCTATGGTGGGTAGAGTTAGAGATGACACACAAAGAGAATGGAATGTGAATCTCTCTGTTCTCTTATCAGCAAAACATCCCCCAAAGCATAGCAGCCAGTTCATGTGCATACTGGGTTTCCTAAGGTGCGGCAGGGCGAGCTGTGATGGGGAGGAAGAGAGCATGACTTCCTACTTACTTTTCACTATGGGGTGATGCATCATGACATAGAAAGCTCTGCTGCCAAGAACAAGAGTGTTTTAGGCTGGGGGTATGACTCAGTGGTAGAGAACTTGCCTAGTAAGAGCAAGGTCCCAACCTCAGCACCACAAATGATAATGATGGTGGTGGTGGTGGTGGTGGTGGTGGTGGTGATTTTTGGGGTGGGAGTGGTGATCTTGGGGGGGTAGTGGTTTTATAGAAGAATGGATAAGAGAAATAGAACACTCACTTTTTTTGATACCAAATTCTTATAATATATGGCTATTGGTCTCATGGAGAAAATATAGTCAAGAGTACTTTGTGACTTTACAGTATTGTGCCTTCATGGGACATTATGCTATCACTGGAAAGGTTTACAGAACTTGTACCTCAGCACAGTGCTGAGGACTTAGCTTCTGTAAACTGTCTTCGTTGAATATCTGGGTGGCAAGGACTATTTGTGCACATGGGAACCCATGGGAAATTCCATGGTCTTTCCATAGCCCTGTCACATCTCCCACCCTGCAGCCACCCTCTGACCCCAGACAGAACATTTCTCAGCAACCCATCTAATGCTCATGCCTTTCGATCACGTTCCAGCCTTTCTGCCTTACCCACAGACTCATCAGGAAGACGGCACTTTCTGCCGTTGGATGTCAAAGGGTGGTTGAAATAGAAATGTTGGTAGATTCCGGGGACCTCTTCATCACAGACTGGACTGTGCCTCCCATGTGCTCAAAGGAGCATTTTTTGGGCAGTTCCTGGGATTTTTCATCACTCGGTTTACAACATGAAACTCCATCCTGCTTGGATACACCTGGAGCTGTGAGTCTTGCCCTACACCGGACTGGACTGAGTCTTTATCCACCCTGTTTTGTCTCTCCCTGGATCATATTCACATGCCCAGTGCTGAGCATGGCATCTGGCAGCAGGTGTTCCATAAATATTTCTTGAAAGCTAATGAAATTAAAATATATGTGTAATTTCTTGGCAACCAGAGATTTATTAGTACCGCAGACCAGCCAAGCATGCCTGCTCCCCTATGTTTAGCTTTCAAACCCAAATCTTGGGAACACATAATCTGCTGTTCAGGTAAACAATGTGATTCCATTTGACAAATGAAATCCAAAATCTCTAAGGGACAAAGGGCACCTTTCCTTACACAAACATCGACCCATCATTTATACATGCACAGGCGCTGATAACAAATGCTAGCATTATTAACAAAAGAAAATTCTACAAGCCTGACATGGTCTAGTGATTTAGCACCCGCAGGTAACTTTTATTCTGAATCTTAATTTACTACCCACTGGTGACCCTTGTGTAAAAATCAGGACAGGGGAGATTTGAGCTTGCATGTAAATTTTATGTTTTGTCTGCTGGCAGATTTATGATTTGGGCTGTGCCCAATGCATTCAATGAGGGCGAGCCACATAATGGTCATACGTGTCATCACCCAGCACATTAAGCTGCTTGCAATATCCCAGATTACAGTGAGACATTGCAAAGCATGGCCATTTGAAGGTAATTCATTCCAAATTCAACTTGGATTGCTTTTCCTCCACACTGACAGAGGGCCATGCAATGAGATCGTTGGTGTGTGTCTACAGCCTAAACATGATGTTTTTGTTTGCAGAATGCTGATAGAGGTTGAGAGATTATATATATATAGATAGATAGATAGATAGATAGATAGAGAGAGAGAGAGAGAGAGAGAGAGACAGAGAGAGAGAGACAGAGAGAGAGAGAGAGAAATATCTTTCAAAAGATCACTTGCCCCTAACAAAGAAAAGCAAAGAAGTGTCAAAGAGGAAACTGACTGAAGGCCAAATGTCAAATTCAAAATCTTTGGACCTGAGAACCTGGCTCAGTACATAACTCAGCAGGATATGTGGGAAAATTTGCAGTAGACAAACAGCGATGGGATAAATCCAATATGTTTTTCAAGACAGTCAGTGTGTGTATGTGTGTGTGTGTGTGTGTGTGTGTGTGTGTGTGTGTGTGTGTGTCTGTACATGTGTATCTGTATAGACTGGTGCTGGGGAGTCACTTGACACACACATGAAGGTCAAAGGGTTACTTCGGCTGTCATTCCTCTCCTCACCTTCCACCTTACTTGAGACAGGGTCCCTCTTGTTACTGTGCTGTCTGCCAGGATAGCTGGCCCGTGAGCCTCTGGGGATTCCCCTACCTCCATCTCCCATCTCCGCATAGGGGCACACTGGGCTTACACAGTTGCAGTGGCTTTCTGTGTGCTCATGCTCAGGGCTGTGACCAATGTCATCTTAGGGCTCAGTCCAGGGTAAGCACTCAGTAAGAGTAATGGTCTCTTCTTTCCCCTGTCTAGTCTGTTCTCCAAAAACACTCTCAGTGACCATCAGCTTCATGTCAAGGAAGGGTTGTCTATCCTCCTGAAAAGGGAGTAGTACTCTTTCCCTTGGAAATGGAACTTGGAAGGAGTAGCTCCCAAGAGCTGAATGGTTAAATTATATCTTATTACAAAACACCAGATACTCAATTAAAAATGCACAGTGGTTTTGCTTTAATCCATGACAGGTAGTTATAATTGATACTTCTGGGGCAGGGGGGTTGAGGAGACAACTCAGCCAATGCTTGCCATATAAGCATAAGAATCTGAGCTCAGTACCCACAGCTGGCATCTTCTTTAAAAGCTACTTGTGGTGACACATGCTTGCAATTCCTTGACTGGGTAGATAGAGTCAGGTGGATCTTTGGGGCTTGCTGACAAGTCAGCCAATTTGGTGAGTCCCAGGTTCAGTAAGAGACTGTCTCAAAAAGCAATATGGACAGCATCCTGAGGAACACCATCCAAAGTTGTTGCCCTCCAGCCTACACACACACACTCACAGAGAGAGAGAGAAACAGACAGACAGACAGACAGACAGGGGGGGTGCACAGGGAGAGAGGGATGGCTGGGTGGGGGACAGTCACGAGGGCTGCCTCTGTGGTACTATCAGATAGTGAAAACAGAATATACAGCCAGGACATGTGTGTTATTCTCTATGAATATGCACCATGCTATGCTTCAATAAAAAAGACATTTAAAATGGCTCTCTAGAGACTGAGATGATGACTTAGTGGGTATGATTCTTGCTATACAAGGCTCATGGCCTGAGTTCAGAGTCCACATAAAAGCTGGTTCCTGGCATATACATGTAAGCCCAGTGTGCCCTTGTCTGGAAGATGGGAGATGGAGGTAGGGGAATCCCCAGAGGCTCATGGGCCATCCTGACAGACAGCATAGTAACAAGAAGAACCATGTCTCAAGTAAGGTGAAAGATGAGAGGAACAACAGCCGAAGTAGCCCTTTGACCTCTAGGTATGTGCCATGTGACTCCCCAGCACCAGCCAAAACACACACACACACACACACAGAGGCTGTCTTGAAAAACACATTGGGTTTATCCTAGAACTTTTGATGGACCCTGACACAATACCTCAAAATCCCAAGGACAACCTTCTTTTGTCTGCAAAACTTGTCAAGCAGTAGGAAGCAAAAGTCACACTCAAGAAACAGCATGGAGGGAGGGGAGGGGTTTACTGCTGCGATATGGCCTTGTGCCAACTGCTAGTTTCCAAACCCTGACTTGCGGCAATTAGGCCTGATCTGGTGCTATTTAGGAAACTCGGAGTGGTTTTTTAGCCCAAACTCCTTACCCAAGACCATGTCAGGCAGTGTGCAGGTCCATGTCTTTTTCTTAGCAGCTGACCTTTCAGAGTCCAATTACAAATCTTTATTGTCTTAGCCCCTTTTGTCATCACCCCCTTGGGAAGGAGGAAGCCACGGGGCCAATAGGAGCAGAGCCTGTGAGGTCTGGGCACGATTATAAATCGCAATTACAATCTCTCTGAACCCAAACTCCACAGACAAATACCTGAGCAACATTAATGTCAAGAGCCCAGGCTCTCAGGCCTAAAGGTGATTTTATAAAGTCCCTGGGAAGATGGCTCACAGCATTATTATGAGAGCATGGGGCTGTGTGACCTTTGAGATTGTGTCTACCTCTAAATGTATATATTGATCATAAACTAATATCTAGGTCACTGCATCCCAAAACAGGATTCATAAACCACATGCTTTGTTCAGAGAGAGACACAGAGAGAGACAGACTGAGACTGTTACAAAGACAGAGACAGAAAGAGACAGACAGATAGACAGACAGACAAAGACAGAGACAGAGAGACACAGAGACAGAGAAATGTGGATAACACGTGGGTGGAAACCACATAAGAAACATGCCTCCCTGCGTTCTCTCAGAGGTCTATGAAACAGGAAGAGCTCTGAGAAATCCTGTAGGAGGCCAGTGGCTCCATCTCAATTCTCACGCACAATACCAGAATTTGGGGGTAGGCTTAGATTCACCGTGATGAGCTGTTCTGGTGTAAGTAGCATGGAACTTCTGAGGCAGGATGCTAATGCATTGGCCTCCGGGCCACAATGCGCCTCTTATTCATGCACGCTATGGCTCTGTGGAGTTTCAAATTTTTGCCTTTTGAATTTTGTATTACTCCAAAGTCTTCAGGGCAACCAGCTATCCTAGGGCTTCTGTGGCTGACATATGCTTATTCTGGGACTCTAAGGTCCCATAGAAAGAGGAGCTGTCAAAGGCTGTGAGGAATGGGTGGGAGGGGAAGGGGCTGCTTTGAATGGGGCCACTTCCTATGTACAAACAAACCCAAGAGCCCATGAGTCTACCCCTAGACAAACTCCCTTTCTTTCCCTCCTTTTCTTCTAAGTTTCTCCTTCTCATCTTTCTTTCCCACTTACTCATCACGTACTTTTTAAATTATTTTACTGTATGAACCCGAGTTTCAAAGAGCATTTCACTCAAGTACATAAAGTGCTTTGAGCATATTCTCTGTGCTAGTTACGTATCTGTTGCTGGGGTAAAACATCATGATCAAAAGCAACTTATGGAAGAAGGAGTTTATTTTGGTTTATGGTTCCGGTGGGGGGGAGTCGGTAAGTGGCAGGGAGGCACATGAGGGAAACTTCAGCTGAAGATATGAAAGGGGGGGCAAACTCTCAAAACCTTCGGCAATGATGCACTTCCTCCAGCAAAACAGTGCCTCCAACCAGGGACCAAGCGTTCAAATGTGCGCACCTACAGGAGCCACTTCATCCAAACCGCCACACCCCCCACCTCATCACCCCCCCCATGAAACCCCTTTCTCTCAGACAGTTTCACTTCCTTTTTGCCATCTGTACATGTATAATTGTGAGTATCTATATAAAACCTCAGCTCACAAATGAGCGAGAACAGTCAGTATTGGTCTTTCTGGCACTGACTTAATCCACTTAGTAAGATTTTATCTCCAGGCACAGCCGCTCTCCTGTGAATGATGGAACTTCATCTTCCTTTGTGGATGAAGAAATCTCCCAATATATATGCTCCATGTTTTTTCACATCCATTCCTTTGCTGATGAATACCTAGACTGGTAGCTGTGGTGATGAGCACTGTCATATACATTCCTGTGCAAGTGTCTCTATGATAGGTTGACTCAGAACCTTTCCAGTAACTACCCAGGGTGAAGCCAGATCATATAAGGTCTGCTTTTAGTTTTCCTTGTTTCCATGGAGGCTGGACCAGTTGCCATGCCCACTAGCAGTGTCTAAGACCTCCCTTTCATCCCTCGTCTTAAGCATTTTTTTTGTTTTCTTAAAAAAAATATTATAGTGTGTGTATGTGTGTGTGTGTGTGAATGCACACATGGGTGTTGGAAGACAACCTAACATCTCTCCTCCCCCCCACCCCCAGGATGATGCAATCTGCCCTGCCTTGTTATTTATGTTTTCTTAGCCATTCAGGGGTGAGATAGAATCTTAAAACAGTTTTAATTTGCATTGCTCTGGTGGTGGAACACTTTTATTTTAATATATGTTTATTGGCTGCTTGAATTTCATCTCCTATATCTTTATCGATGCCAGTGGGTAGTGGATCTCCCAGTAAGGGACTAAATAGGGAGCCAAAGGACCATTTGGTCCCACTTATAACCTCTGACTCTGTCACAATGCAACAACAGAAACCACAAACAACATGAAAACAGTGTGATCATGTTCTAGTAAAACTTTATTTGGAAAGGCCAGCAGCAGCCAGATATGCCCTGAGTGCTCTGGTTTGCCTGTATTAGACGCATGCTTTAACCAGTAGCATAAAGAAATCTGAGCGTGTTTTAAATTTTTCTTCTTCCTTCTTGAATGATTTACCTCATTTTCTGTGGCTAATCTATCCCCAAGGCTCTTTGGTAAAATCTTTTCTCATTTCAAAGGAGATCCCAAATCCCACTTATATCTGGGAGCCGCCATGAATCAGTCTTTGCTCACACAAACTACTGTGAATATGGACAGACATCAACCACAGCTTCCTGCACTGTATCTCCTTTGAGTTTTGTTTCAAATATTTTGTCTTCTAGTTAAAATGCACACTGCCTCACATTCCTCCAGCCCATGCCCTACAAAATTCCCTCATACAGATTCTTTTCTCTGTAGAATTCTTCAATGTGTTTTTCAAAGGTGCTGGTATTTTTAAACTAAAAGCCAATTACACACACAAAAGAAAGCAGCAAGGGTGTTTTGGACAGTGAGTTCTTTCTGCACACTGGGTTGGGATGGATGGTGCTGGGGTCTGGGGAGCAGGTGATAGAGAGACTTCTAGAAAAATGTACTGAGGACCTTTCTCCTCCTCTCCTACTTCCACAGCACATGTCCTACTTAAGGCTCCATAGTGCAAGCACCGTGGTTGTGAGAAATAGACGAAATTTATTCCAGCAGGGACTCAGCCACCGCTCCTAAACAGCAATGTCTTCAAAGGAAAAGGAAGGGCCCCCACCTTGTGAGACCATTAAAAAAAAAAAAAACGATTCCCACAGCCACCACATGAGCTTCTGTTTATCTTGCTTGAAAGCAGTAGAGCCTGCTGGGATTTGAAACCTCAGGTTCCAGAGAAAGAAGGGGTATTACCAAGACTTTCTTTAGCATGGCTTAAGTGGTGCCTGGAATACGCCTTGCCTCTCTCGGTTTTTAAATAAATCTTTTAACCTCCCTGATGTAAATGAGATCTTGTTACAGACAGCATCACAACCTTGAGATGGGTAGGTGGATGGCTGGATGGGCCACAGAGAGGCAGACCTCCTGGAAAGGAAGGGGGAGGCTAGCTACGCAGGCCAAAATGGAGCTGGAGCAAGTTTGCACTCTCAAACACTAAAGGTAGCAACCTCACTTGTGGGACACAGGAAGCTGCCTGTGCAGAACTGCAGCAGTCCCTTACATGTCCACAAAATCCTTGCTCCTTGGAAAATTCAGTGCACAGGAGCTGAGGGTTGAGTCAGTGCCATTTGAACCCCTTTATCCTCATTCTGTCCAATGTAGGCAACAAGAGAACCTAAAATGGTAGTACCCCATGCTGCTCGGTTTCATACTATAGAAATGAGGATTTGAACCAGAAACATGCCTGGCTCTAAGGGCTGGAGTTGGGTAAAACACCCCACAGAATTCCTGATCTGCAATGTGGATGAGGTAAGTGCTCACTACTGTGGACCATGGAGATAGCTCAACCAGCAAGCACCAAGACCTGAGCTTAGTTTCCAGAACTCATGCAAAAACGCTGACCATGGTGATGTATTCCAGGAGGACTTGATAACCAGCCAATATAGCCTGATTGGTAGCCCTGTCTCAACGGAGGTGGAGGGCATTTCTGAAGAAGATACCCAGGGTTGTCTTCTGGCCTCCATAGAGGCATGCCTGTGTGGGCTTAAATGCTCATGAACATGTGTGCACATACATGTGCATGCCCATGTGCACTGGATAATGAAAAGGCGTGCTCACTACTGTGATTGGTGGTGAACATACCCACTGCCTGACAAAGGTTAACTGCACTATGACCAAGAGGCAGGCCTTCTAACAGCAGCTAGGCAGTAAGTACCCTAGATGCACTATCTTTCTGCATACATGGGACTTTCCATCTCAAAGAATCAACTCAGCTGCTGGGTAGGAAAGCATTCTTCCACAATCCATAAATAAACTATTCACACTTTGGTGCAATAGATAATGCCTATAAACACCAAAATTTTAATCTGAATTCCCTATAATTGTTATCTATCACAAAATATAATTCTTCTGGCTGTTTTGGGGGGCAGTGGCTATTGTTTTGTTTTATTTGTTTGGTTTTATGTACACACTTGTATTCCCAAGGCTAGGGAAACAGAGACAAGAGACTCCCTTGAGCTTGGTGACCAGCTAATCCAGCCAAACTGGTTCAATGAGAGGATCTTATCTCAAAAACTAAGGTGAAGAACACATGTAAACACACACACACACACACACACACACACACACACAGGGTCACACACAAACAGTAACAATAATAATACTTGCTCTGGCAGTCAGCATCACTAAACACACAGGTTAGACCTAATGCTCTATGCAACAGGCCCTGACGTAGAAAGAGAGCCGTCCGATCAGCCTGTGACAACACTGCACAGCCATACTCCCTGTCATGATCAATGCAGATATGTGCTAAACTGTGAAGGATCCATGGAAGCTGAAGGCTTCCAGCATCCAGTGGACCAATCCTCACATCTTTCGGCCATTAAAGGATGGCTTGGCTGTGTGTGGCTGCCAGCACTGCCCCATATGCAATGGGAAGTCATGTGAAACTTAACAGTTGTGATGGGATGGACAGGTGTCTGATTAAAAACCACATTGCTGTTATTTACCCAGCCACATCTGGGCAGCCCTCAAATTATGAAGGAAGACAAACAGATAAGAGACTTAGCAGATTACAGTCCTCACAGATGGGCTTTATTTAAAGAAGTAACTTGACTCCATAATTCATCAGCCACATTTGGGCCACAATGGAACCCTCAGTGGCTATCACAGAGTACTGGCTGACGGCTTGTGCTCCTGATGGGGAGCTCTCTTTCTTCATGAATGAAAGGATCATTCTGCTTCGAAAGCAGAAGCATAAAACTGCTGTTTGATATGGCTCTGGACCATGTTTTATTAATTGGCAGTTGAAATAAAATATTTCAGAGACTCAGTTTCCCTGGCACAATGAAACAAAAGAACAGAAGGAGGACAAAGATTCCCAAACTATTTATAACTCCATGAAATCCTAAGCCAAGACAAAAGAAAGGCTACATAATGCTGAAGAAAATATTCTTGAACATGAGGTTAATAACACAAAATTAAAAGGAAGTTATATGTGAAAATTTTACAAGTTTAAGAATAAGATTTTCTACAATGACACCAATATTCATGGTTCTTAAAGCCACTGACCCATGGGGCTGGAGAGATGTCCCAGTGGTTACAGTACTGGCTGCTCTTCCAGAAGACCTGGGTTTGACCTCAACACCCACATGATGGCTCATAGCATCCTCATGATGGTTCCCAGTTCCTATATGGTGGATTACAACCATCTGTAACTCTAGTGTCGGTGGACCCAACCCCCTTTCCTGGCCTTTATGGACACTGCAAGAACATAAGTAATGCACACACATACATGCAGGCAAAACACCCATGCACATTAAATAGATAACAGATATCTAGATAGATGGATAGATAGATAGATAGATAGATAGATAGATAGATAGATAGAAAATATGTCATTGACTCATATGTAAAATTTTATGGCTGCAGTATAAATGTTTATGTCTCATGTATTTAACACAATATTCTTGTTTCTCTTTCTTGAGATTATGAGTAAACCATCTTCCTCCTCCCCTTTCTCCTTCCAAACTCTTCCACATGTTCTTCCTTTCTCTTATTCAAATACATTCATAGCCTCTTTTTACTAACTATTGTAGCATAGGTATACATACTTCTTTTACTACGCAACCTGCTGAGTGTAAGTGTCACTTACACGTTTTTAGGGCTGATCATTTGGTTATTGAATAACCAATTTGTGTACTCTCTTGGGAGCAGACTATTTTTCTCACTCTCAGCATTCCTTAGTTGCCTGTACTGTGTGTGTAACTGAAGCCTCCAGCCCTCCAGCCCCATTAATATGTCTATTATTGTCCTTGTTCAACTCATGTTTGAGCAGCCATGTTGGTGAGGCTTTATGGGTGTAGCTTCTGACATTCTTAGAGATTCCCCTGTTCTTTTGGCTCTTAAAATCTTTTTCCCCCTCTTTGCAATGATCCCTGAGCCTTGGGGGCAGAAAATGTTTTGTAGATGTATCCATGTATCCATTTGGGCTGAGCTCATAACTCTGCATTTTGATCGATTGTGGTGTCTGTAATGGTTTCTGTTGCAAAGAGAAGATTCCTTGACACAGGATGAGGACTATATTGATTTGTGTCTATGAACATAAATATTTAGAATGTAGTTAGGAATTATTCTGTTAACTCCATTTTTGCAAACCATATGTTTGTTTGAAGATTTTATTTATTTTATATATGTGAGTATGCTGTAGCTATCTTCAGACACACTGGAAGAGGGCATCAAATACCATTACAGATGGTTGTATGCCACCACATGGTTGCTGGGATTTGAACTCAGGACCTCTGAAATAGTACTCAGTGCTTTTAACCTCTGGAAGAGCAATCAGTGCTCTTAACCACAGAGCCACTTCTCCAGCCCCCCAAAACCATATGTTTTTAACAGTATTTTAAAATTAAAACTGTGATGTTGAAAAGATGACTGAGTGGTTAGGGTCTTTACTGCTCTTGCAAAGGTCCTACCTGGATTGGTTTCCCAACAACCAGATAGAGGCTCCCAACTGCCTCTAACCTTAGTTTCTAGGGAGACGATGGCCTCTTCTAGTATCTGTGAGCTCTTTTATGTACATGAGGACATGTGCACATATACTCATGAAGGTTTATGCACACATGTAAGTTTTTAAATGGTTATTTCTATATTTCACCTCTGAGTTACATATACAAATGTCAGCAGAGTCAGATGTTGGTATCCAAGAAGACATCTAGCAGAATTTAGCTTTGGCAGCTGTGTGTGTCTGTCCTGCTGCAAGAACACGGTCTCAGATGTTACCCTTAATGAATAATTTAAATGAAATCTTCAAGGAAGGATCAATTTCTTCCCTGAGATGAGGATATTGAACTAGATCAGCATTTCAGCCATTTTACTTCCATGTGATGCCCTTGACATTGTGATGTTGCTGTCAATGAATGAACATTGTTACTGAGAGTAAATGTCATCTCACAGACTTCTTGGTCTAATACTGGGGGAAAATATATTTATCTAGAAAATACTTCTATGGTACTTGATGGATGCTGGACATTGATGGAAGTATTTTGCAAGTATTAGCTCATTTAATTGTCCCTTAGACAAAGGATAGGAGGATTGTCAATGACCCCCACAGAGAGGTTAAAAGAACATACTGGTCAACAGATATACCCAGTCATAGTAAGTGGGGGAACCTGCTCATTTCCCCTTGTTACTACTCTTCCCTCCTCCCCTCTTTGCTTCTCCTCCAACCACCAGTTGCTTCCCACTCGGGGCCTTTGCCCTGTCATTATAATGCACCTCATCAGACCTCTGCGTGGTCCACATTCCAAAGCTCAAATGTTCTTTAAGTCATAGTTCAAGGGGTGACTCTTGGGAAAATCTTCTCTAGCCATGTTAGCCACTACTGTGGCTCTGCTCCCCCTCTGCCCCCTCTACACCATCTGATTTATTTCCTTCATGATGATTACCACTATCTGACATTATTTTATTGCCTTTTAAAAGTTCCTTGATACTTATTAATAATTTATCCATTTTTTCCTTCTTCCAATAAACCCTGACCTTTATAACACTGAGTAGCTAATTGCCTGGCTTGCTAGTAAGTCCCAGCTCCAACCACAGTGCGAATCCATACCATGTTTTTGATACATTGGATGGATGGGAGAGTAAACACATGTAAGCCACAAGGATTGTGGCTCTACTCACTTTTGTCCTATAGAATTGTCCTTCTGTACCTATGAGTTTTGTATCAACTTCAGATAAAAAAAAAAAAATACTTGGGGAAGATTTTTATCTCTACGGAAGATGTACTAACATCCTCCTGGCCTCTCAGTAATGCAGCACATGGCACACATAGCTTTAAGCTTTGTGTGGCACACATAGCTTTAAGCATCTCTATAGAATACATGCATCATACACTCTCTCCAGATGACTTAAAGTACCTGAGAGGAGGCAATAGATGGCAAACACTTCATCCCTTGCTATGACGGACTTGAGCATTCAAGAATTTAGAAATCCACAGGAGTCTGGAACCAATTTCCCCTTCCAAAACTCCAAAAGTAATATATATATATATTAACAATTTGGGTTCAGATGAGAGGAGAGCTTTAAATGACCTTTAAATCATGTATTCCCTTTTGAAGATAAATTGTAATGAGATGGCTTTGATATTTGAAGTTAAGTCTTGGGGTCAAACCAAGACACAGCTACAATGAGTAGAAACAGCTATTTTCTACTCATTGTAGAAAATAGCTGTTGACATTGACATTGTATTGACAGCTTTTTGTCAATGGGACAAAAAGCTTGACAATGAGTATTTTGTATGCTCAAAAGAAGAGGAAAAACTGAGGCTGGGACTTGGTTCAATTGGTGGCGTGCATGCATAGTAAGAACAGAGCCCTGGGTATGTTGAGTATGCATAGAATCTCAATACTCAGCACAAGAGGTAGAGGGAAAGGGTTGGGAACTAATGCCGTCCTTGGCTCTACAGTGAGTTTGAGGTCAGCCTGCACTACATGAGACCTTATCTCAAAGCAGAGGAGGGAGAAGAGGAGGCAAGTCTACCTGTGCGCAAGGTGACACTACCACTAATACAATGGCCCTGCATCATCTGGGGACAAGGGCTTTAAACCCTTTGACAAGGATTCCTTGGCCTCACAAGGAGCCAGGCAAGTAACCTAATAGCACAGAGTCTATCTGCTCATCTGGCCTGCCCAGTGATGGATCTGAACACAGTTAAACATTGAGCTCTCTCTTCTGCTCCCAGTGAACAGTTGCAGTTCTTTTTTTTTTTTTCTTTATAAGAAAACATATCCCATAGCATGTTTTAGACATTAGGAAGATAAACAAGTAATCTCTTAGAGTAAAGTACAAGATATTGAACTTGTTCCCCGGAGCAGCCGTCTAGCACATGCAAGTAATTTTAGGAAGATGGAATTGATTTCTGACCTGTGCCTTGGTATATTTGTAAGCATTTGTGTTTGATGAAAAACAGTCAAAATAAAGGACAGTTTGATTTTTCAAAAGCTTTAAAGCCCTGTTCAGGATAAAAGGGAGTCACTTACATGTGACAGGACAAATGGACAAAAGAAAGAATGGACTATGCAGACAAAATACAAACATAGAGTGAAGCCCATAAACTCTCTTACACCATGCTTCCCCTGTTTGCTTTTAACCTTGGTTGGGTAAATTCAAGATGAGCAGCTTTGGGCCACAAGTTCGGGTCCCTCACCTGATCACAGTCTTTACTCCCTTAGGCAGCCTTCAGCATGACCTATCTCAGGAGAGAATTCTTGTTTCCACTGAAGGAAGAGAGTCATGGGCCCATGGGAATGAGATTTGAAGTCTCCCTGATTCTAGAGAAAGAGAAAACCAGACTCTATCACACTCACAGGTCACCTGCATCTCATGATGCTTAGGGGCCAATGAGATGCCTCTGCACATAAATGAGCCTGCCACCAAGTCTGAGCACTTGAGTGTACCCACCAGAACCCACATGGTAGGAGAAAAACAATTCCCACAAGCGCATGCACATACACACTCAAACAAAATGTAATACAAAGTAAACAAAATGATGCTCAGGCTGACCTCACCTTAGAACTATCCTGGTTTATCAAACTCTTTCTTCCTGGACTCAATAGGGTAGACTGAACGAATTTAGAGCTAGTGTGTAAAACACGTATTTGAAAAGTTAAAGAACACACAGTCGAACCCATTTTCCTTACACACACACACATATAAACACACAAATACACACACATGTGCATGCACATACACACACGCACACTCCTTTATAATCTGAACTGGTTCATGCTCGATCTAAACCCTTGTGGTTCGATGATCTTACAGAAATGTAGATATCAAACATGCTTTTCATAAGAACAGAGAAGGGGGCAGGAAAACAGACAAACAAGGAGATCACAAGTTATTACAGGACTTCAAGACCTGTGATTAAGTCTTTAACAAGATTTGGCTTCCATTTCAAAGTCCATCTCCGTGTTTCATAATTAAGGTGTGAGGAGTCTGATACACAAGCTTCTAGTCAGACATAAACAGAAATTGGGAACTTGAGACCGTACCTCTACTCCACAGTTAATAAACCCCAGCAGCGAACAAAGCAGGAGGCCATAAGTAGCAAAGCTGAGATAGAGCGGGAGTAAGTCTGGGTTGACCTAAGAAAAGACCAGGCTTCTGGCCAGAAAAACCTTTGGAGACTCCAGTTTAGCAAAGAAGTACCATTAAGATGATATGCCCTGGAGGTGACATCAGTATTCACACTTAAGATCTGGGGAATTCTGGGGTTTTCTGTCTTTGTCGAAGCAGGAAGTTTTGTGTTTCCTGGCAACTTGTTTGGTTTTTTTTGTTTTGTTTTGTTTTGTTTTTTGTTTTTTGTTTTTTAATCTGTATGTAAAAAGTCTCATTGTAGGGGGTTGGAGAGATGGCTCAGTTATTAAAAGCACTTACTGCCTTTGAAGAGGATGGGGTTCAGGTTCCAGGACACATACAGTGGCTCACCACCATCTGTAACTCCAGTCTGGGGCATTGAGCGCCCTCTTCTGACCTCTACGGATGATACACAAGTGTAGTACACATACATATGTATAGGCAACACACTCATACACATAAATAAATCTAAAAGGAATTTCTATGGCACAATTCAATCCTTCTTACTGAAAATGTGGAGGATCTTCAACAGAGAAGGGTTAATCAGTAATCCTTTTGTGTGTCGGTGGTTGACCATATGGTAACCATGCTGCCGTAGGTTATATTCCTTAATGACGCTGGAGCCATCATAGCTGATGTAAGTACACTTCGTAATTTTCACACAGTGCCAGAACTGCCTAATGATGCATTTCTCAAAAACATATTCAGCCATTAGGAGGAAAAGAAACACACAGCTGGATTCTGCAGAACACCCGAGATAAATTTCTTCTGACTCTCTCTGTGTCCCTAAGAAGCCCCTAGGCCGAAGGAACAATGTCCTGTCCTGGGGAATTCATGATTCCCTCCCACATCCCACCAAACCCCTCACATAGCAGAAATTCGGAGTGTTTATTTACCTGGAGTAAAAATGATTCAATACAAAACATACTCTTGCTTAGGGGCTAAGACTTCTCATTTTCAAGCAATGGGAGCATCACTACAGATAGGACGGGAAAGGAGTTCGAAGCAGTAAAGGGCCAGGCAAGGCGTCTTCTGAATGTATGGAATCTTGGTCCTCCTTTTCCCTAAGTTTCACATACTAAGACCCATTTTTAAAATCTCCTTATTGAAATTAGGAGGCCAGGAAAAGCTACCAAAGATACACAAGGAAATTTCAAGGCCTGAATTTTTAAGATCTCAAAAATGGATGCCATGTGATTATTTTTTTAATTTAGCGGACCTTTCTTTGATATGAACTAAATATCACTGTCAAACGAAGTTCCCTGGAGAAGCCACACCTGTGCTGGAGAGTCTGTAACCTGACACAGTAGAATTTCCATGATGGTGGAACCTGGAAATGCTGCAGACTGAAAACCCAAAGTATCTTGGTCTTTCTTTCGATCCCTTAGTGGCATTTATGCCCACCTCGAGAGCTAAGCTAACATCCTTCAGACTACCAGATAAGACCTTTGGCTTGCTTCAGCCAGCAGATCACCAGCTTCCACCAACCCCAAACCCAAGGCATCATCTGCAAGCTACTTTGTTTACCCAACTCTGCTGTAGCCTGCCTAGCTGCAGTCTCTAACATCATTATTTGGCAAATTATTAATTTATGACTGTCTTTTGTTCTGAGGCTATAAGTAAATATTCAGGTTAACCACTTCTCCAGTGGAACATGCCATCCAAGCATCCTAAGTCCACGTTCCCAGGCTCTGGTCACTGTCTATGTATTTTGTATGTTCTCCACATAAACCACAAGAAACATCACATAGGACTTAGTAACAAAGTTGTAAGAATTCATATGTGCAAAAGGCTATGTAAAATGAAAAAGAAAACCATGAAGCTATGAAATAATAGAGATCATATATTCTTTTTTGTTTTTTAAATAAAGTGTGTGTTTGTGTGTGTGTGTGTGTGTGTGTGTGTGTGTTCATACACAAGTATCTGCTGACAGGCAATCTTTTTCCCTAGTTTCTGGAACCAACCATTCTTTGAGGTCATATAGTCCCAGCATTTGCAGTAGCCAATGGTAACTGCCCACCCACTCCGCTCACAGAGATAGACCAACAGGAGTCCAGCCTGTTAGAGTCTTCATGAGCAACAGAGGTTGTTCCAAGCACTGCACAGTGCTGTTCTTCCAAAGACTGACCTATAGGAACCTGGATAAGGAGGATTCTTCTACGGAGGGCAGTGAGCAGGCACACTATGTGCAGAACCTACTTCCCACAGAGGAGGGACAGGGGTTCCATTTCTCTGAATCAGACTGGAATAAAGAGACTTTTTTTATAATGGAGAAGGGTCCAATCATGACAGAATCCAGATGGGCACCTGGCCTTCCCCACTACCCTAAGCTCCTGATTTCCCACTGGCTTAAGCTAGTTTGAGCTGGGTTTCTATCCTCTTCAAGTAAAGGAACTCCCCTGGAAACCATGAATGCCTCTTTCAGATGCCTCCCTCAAGACCCAAAACTTATCCAAACACCTCGACAGTGCTTATATCGGAAAAAAATCTGTAGTTGAGATTTGAGATAAGAAAAGCCCTATCAACCGGATTTCGTTACTTTGACTTTTGTACAAGCACAGTATTACTTGATGATTTTTTAGAAACAAAAACAGCTTTTTCAGAAACACTCTGTGCTTACCTCTAGAGCAAGAGCCACTGAACCCATTCCCTAAGGACAGCAGTATCTGAAACAGATGAAATTGCACACACCAGGCAAACTCACACCTCGAGTCGGTTTGCTTGATTCAAGTCGTTCTATCATTCACAGTTGGAAACTGGAATTTTCCAGAAACATAATTTAAGACTCTCCAATCTTTACTTTTTCTACTAAAATGCCTTTTCTCTCGGTAAATGTGATTCTGGACAGCCAAAGAACAGGGTTTCTTACCACCTCCAGCCTGCTGCTTTATGGTTTCTATAATCCCCAAAATCATGTTCTGTTTTTCTCTCTTTGAGCCACTGAGAACAAGGCAGTAATCTCCAAGGACTACAGAACAACATGACCAGCTTCTGTCAGATTAAAATATGAGACAAATTAACCCTCATTAAGAGAATGCACCTGCAACGCTGCTTACCAACTGTGAAAAGGCGACCAGCCGCATCTCCGAGTCCATATTGTCGTCACTCCTCATTAAGCAGCCCCCTGGATTCTGCTGAGCGGCCACTGCAGTGATGGACAGCAGAGGAAACAACTGTGTAGGAAGATGAGAATGGGTTCAGTACAGCATCATGAATTGCAGACTGCAACATTTCATATGGGAAGCCTAGCTTTAAAATCTGTCTTATTTGCTTGGGGCATCTGAGGGTGGGATGGGAAACCAAACATTCATTAAAGCTTTGTGTTGTGGTCTGGATTAGTCTAAGTTTTCAAAAGCAGTGAAAGTTTTAGTACATCGGTTACTTGCCATAATGCTCAGAATCCTGGTTGGCCAGAGAATCACATTTTGGAAAGTTAAAGTGTGATGTTTGACTTTAAAATGGGATTGTTGTTAGTGTCCCTACATAGAGATTCCATTTCTAGGTACAGGGTTCAAGGTAAAATGGACCATCTCTGAGAAAATGGGGCTTGTGTTCAGAATGTTCCTCTTCGGGAATCCCTTCATGTCCAACTAAAGAGTAAGGGATCTCAGGGAGCCCAATGGCCTCTTCAAGTTCAAATGACCCCTAAACAGGTGTGCATGATTCCAAATTCCTATTTGTTGACTGTGCTATAGCATGGGGCATGCCAACAACAGCCCAGGGGCTCCACCTGGCTTACTTCCTGTTTCTAATAAAGTTTTATCAGAGCACACTGCACCATGTAGCATCTAGGGCAGAATCTAAGTTTCAACAGCAGAGCTGAGTACGTGTGGCCAGAACCCTACAGCCTTGAGCATGTCTATTCTGCCTCCTCCCAGGAAAGCTCACCCTTTCACAGCATCATTGCCCTGGTCCATGAGACTCAGCTTAAGTCAACATCACAAGAACAAAACATTTCCAGAGTTTACCCTGCAGCAAAAGACCAAGCCCATTAGGTAGCCTTCTATGGCACAATGGCCCAGAATGATGTGACCATTCCAAGTATTCTACCTGCTACGTTTTAGACCCTGACATGGACAGTGGCTCCTGATTTTGGGAATCATGAGTGATGGCGGTCAAATGTGAGAAAAGGTCTTTTGGGATTATGTGCGAGCTTCTTCCCTTTTGGTCATTCCCCCAGTCCCTCTCACACAAGCCCCTCGTGGATGCCTTATGCAAAGCTCATGACAGACATAGATGGATTCTCAGGAACCCTAAATGCTGCCCTCCAGCTTTTCACTGGTAGCCTCTTATAGAGGGCGAGTACTTTAAGGGTGAAGAATTGAGGAAGAAGTAGCGGAAGAAGAGAAAGAAAGAGGAATGGGGAGGAATAAAAGGAGGTGGAGGGAGGGAGGGAGGGGGGAAGAATAAAGGAGAAAGAGGAGGGAAATAGGGTAAGAGAATAACGGGAGGACCAGGGGAAGGGGAGGAGTAAAAGAAAGGGGAGAGGAGAGGAGGGGAGGAGAGCAGCGGGAAGAGGAGAGGAGAGAGGAAGGAGTAGGAGGTGATGGTGGGAAAAGAAAAAGGCAAGGGGCAGCTGTATAGAACAAACCTCCCAAAATCAGGCCAGACAACACGCACCAGAAACACGCTTGCTCATGACAGCAGAACACAGCTTCACAGCCTCACAGGCAAGATGTCATCAAAACATGGTTCTTGTTTGCTCTTGCCTTTAATTGTCTTATATATACGGGTCATTGTATTCAGATTGTATCCACTCCTGCTGAGAATAGAAACAAGAGTATTTTAGATATGTCTGGGGAGATGGCTGACTTGATAAAGTGCTTTGCCATGCACGCATGTGATCTCTAACGAATAAAAAATGGGGCACTGTTGCATGTACCTGTAAATCCTGCACTGGAAAGGCAGAAACAAGTGGATCCCAGGAACTTGTTAGCCAGTCAGCCTAGCTGAGTCAGTAATCTACAGGGTCAGTGAAAGACTCTGTCTCAAAATGTAAGGCAGAGTGCCAGCACGATGCTCAGTAGGTAAAGGTACTTACCACCAAGACCAAGTTCTGTTTGATAAAAAGAGACTAACTCCCATAAGGTAGCCTGTGACCTCCATGTGCATACAGAGAGAGAGAGAGAGAGAGAGAGAGAGAGAGAGAGAGAGATTTGCATACAAACTCACACAAAAATATTTCAAATACAGATAGACACTATACAGGAAAAAGTAGCGGGAACAGTGTAAGATAATAGGGTACAGGGGTGCTTTTAGATGGGAAAATGGGACTGATAGTTATCACATACCAGGCACTGCAGACTACGTTACAGAGAGATGGGAGAGAAGAATAGAGGAAATATCAGGTCTCCATAAAGAAATCCCAGGCCACAAACTAAGCTGGTCCTGCAAGGCCAGATTAGGAGCCCTCTTAGATGGTACAACTGCAATCCTTCTTGAGGCTTTAAGTAGAAACCTCACAACGACTCCATGCTGTTATATTATTAATTCATTATTCCGGCTTATTAGAATATGAACGTAGTCTCTGGGATGCTTCTACATCAGCTGCACAGTATGTCAAAATTGAACATACTTCAGAAAGAACTGCATAATTGCAAACTGAAAGAGATGTAAAACCTCCGTTTTCCTGAGACCAAAGATCATCCTGTTCTGTACAAGAGTTGCTACTCACAGATTAGCCCCTGGCTGTAGCCAGAGAAGCTGCTCTATGTACACATCCTCAACATACTGCCATGAGCATCCATCAAAACAGCCTTATGCCAGCTTTACCAACAGACACCATCAGCAGCCACTTTACACCAGAGAAGGGCAGACTGTGATTCATGAGCCAAATCTGGCCCACTGACTATTTTTTTCATAAAGTTTTATTGGAAAGCAGCTGTGTGCATTCACACACATATGATCTATGGCTGCTTGTGCACGGTAGTAGCAAGGATCAATGGTTGGGACAAACTTGGCATAGCCGGTGAGAACTAAAGTATTTACTCTCTGGTCATTCGTAGGAAAGGTTTGCCAGCCCTTCAGGCTTAGAACACATGAATATATATGTTCCTACAGAACATAAGTAAGTATTCCTTTTATTGATTAATTCTTTCCATGGCTTTTATTTTAAAAGAGGCTAGAAAGATATCCCAGTGGTAGTGCACTTGTCTATCTTCCAGGAGACTCAAGTTTGGTCCCCACACCAGGAAGCTTCCAAACACCTGTAACTGGGGATCTAGTGCCATCTCATGGGTGCCTACATGAATGTGCTCTTATATAGAACACACAGACACACAACAGAAAAAAAGAAAGAGGGGATTGCCTAACTGTGCCCTAGAACCGTATGGCATGGCACTTTTCCCAGCGTCACTGGAGCAGGTGGATGTCTGAGTCCTAATACGCACACAGCTACACTCCTCCTATCTCCCCCAGGAGACGTGGCTAATAAGGTGTGATGCTTTTTTGTTATTGAGGCTACAGGTGACCTTTGGGTCCTTCCCCTAGCAGTTCAGTCAGCCACAGCCAGTAAAACAAGGCTGTCTAAAGACATCCATTTGCCACCTTGGGCTGTGATGTGGAAGCGAGACTTTGTGGGATTTCTGGTATGTTGTCAGCCACTTTCCTCTCACATACGCTACAACGTCTCTTATCCTCAATTAAAGACAGGAGAGAGCCTCATTTTCACAACATTTCTTTCAGAGAAGTAGGAAAAAGACACTCCTCTAGGCTTTTCCCAAGGTAAACCAGTATAGGTCACACCTGAGAACTCAATGTCCGTGCACCAGCCTGTGGCTTCAACTTTTTCTGTGGGAACCTAAGATCATAGCAGTAGAGCCCAAGTTTATTCACAACCCTTTTCTTTTCTTCCTATGCTTTGGAAATGACTACACTGCCTCCAGGAAAGCCATGGGAAGGCTGGTCAGAGGGTTATCTGTGCTCTGTTAACTGGTTCTGGCCTCTGGAAGTCAGAAGAAAAATAAAAGCATCCCATGCACTTCAATCACTAGCTAGGTCTCAGCTCTCCAGTTCTCCCCCACCCTCCTGCTCCCCAGTGACAAACCCAATATGCCACCACACTCCACATGCTTTATTATTACCTCAGGGTCAATACCTTTATAAATGTGCCTCTGACTGACTTCTTAGATAACGTCAGGGCGCTCCTTTGCAAGCAATAAAAACAACCCGGCCTAGGATGTTATCAAGAAGAAAGTAATTACAAAGTCCCAAGCCGAAGTGCCTGGGAAAACAGCATCCCTTATTATTGTCTAATTCTTAGGACAAGGAGGGCCTAGCTTAATATAACCATCAATCTTATATCTGCCTTATTTCAAAGAGGCTTTAAAGACGAGGACACAAGAAATTATGTATTTGTCTTGGCTAGCAATTCTTGATCATGTGTTATTTGATCACACACGCATACACATAAGGCAACTTTCAGACAGCTTTGCAGACATTGGGCCAGTCTTGAACTTAGAAATAACCTTGACATGCAGCACCTTTGCTTTTCCTTGCCTTTCAGCAGACTGCTCAAGTCTCCCTATTGATGGCAGCTTCAGTGCCTGCAACATTAAACACCAGGAAAGAAATAAAATTTAAAGAAAAGGACCCCTGACCTTTGATGATCTCCTGTATCCCTATATTCCTGACTCCTGTGTCCATGGAAGAGAGGCTACCAAGGCACAGAACAGTAGAGATGTCCATGAGTTTCATGCCACCACTCCACAATTTCAGAAGAGGATGACCTCAGTAGGACTCACAAGCAAAATGAGACAATAGATATGGTAACTAGCCTAATTTAACCATTCCATGATATGCATATCAAAATATCGTATCATACCCTATAAACATATGTGTTTAGTCACCTTTAAAAAGACATAAAGTGGAGGAAAATAACAACATCATAAGAAAGACAGGATGAGGGCACAGACAGACTGGTGTGGTGCCCTTGGCCTGCTTGTTCAAGTTGGATCTTTATGGAGTAGCATCATTGGAGCTAAAGCTTGAAGGAGAGAAGAAATGAGGCAGACTCCACCTAAGGATAACCAGAACAGAGAGATGAGTCTGTGTAAAAGCCCAGAGAGAAAACCAGTGGAGTTGGTGGTATTTTTCAAACTTCCTATATTATCTGGATCATCTAGAAGGCTTGTTCAGTATACATTGTGGACCTTGCCCTCAGTGCCTGCAAAGTGGATCTAAAGTGGGTCTAAGAATGCCAGTGTCTACTGCTGCTGTTCTGCTGTTGCTAAGCTGTAGTTCACACATTGAATGCCACTGGTCTAGAAAAGGACGTTACAAGGGAATGAAGAGATGCCTTAGTGGCTAAGGGTTAAGGGCACCTGCTGCTCTTCCAGGGGATGGAAGTTCAGTTCACAGTACCCATGTCACATCAGGCAGCTCATGATCACCTGAAACTTCCTTGATTGCCACCCTCCCCAGACAGACAGACAGACACATAGATAGATAGATAGATAGATAGATAGATAGATAGATAGATGACAGACAGAGAGCATGCACATATGCTCCAACAGATGCATGGGAATAAATGCAAATAAATCTAATAAGAAAGAAAATGAGGCTGCAAATGTCTTATCCAATAATAAACAGTGTCTCTTCCCAAAGCAAAGATAGGACATCTTGAGTGCAACCCTGAAAATACAAGCCTGCTGTTGAATGACCAAACAGCCAGACAATAAGCAAAGAAAACAGGCATGTCAGCATTTTGATGAAACTGTAGTCACACAGCTACACAAGAGGCTAGGTGTCAAAGTGGTTCTGTAATCTCAGTCTCAGGAGGCAGAGTCAGAACAACTGGGAATTCAAGGCCAGCCTGGATGATAAGAAGAAGGCTGTTCTGAGCTCTACAACAAGGCCTTGTCTCAACCACCACAGAGGTTTGGGATATATTAGCAGTAGAGACTTTGCTAAGCTTATACAAATCCTGGGTTCTAAATATGCTAAGAAACAGAAGAAAGGATCGAAAGAAGGGAAGGGAAAAGGAGGGGAGAGGAGGGAGGGGAAGGGAGGCAAGGGAAGGGAAGAAAGAGCAGGAAGATAAGTAAGAAGCTGGAGTTAGTCTGTGGGTCGTAGTTTACCTGCCCTTGAACTGACAGAGCAGAGGCCAACAAGAACCCTGCTTTAACTTATTGCTGAGCTGCAGAGAATTAGTCTTCCCCAGAAATGAGGCCTCTATAATTGGTTATCCAATATCAAGTGGTCAACCCTGAAGTCACATAACTATATACAAGCAACTAAACGGACTCAGCAGGTTGTATTTGTGTATTTATTCACACATACACACATGCACACACATGCATACACACACACACACACACACACACTTAAAGAAAGAAAAGTCATGAATTTGAGAGGTAACAAAGGGGAGGGCACATAGGAGGGGATAGATAGAGGAAGAGAAGGAGAGGAAATTATATAATTATATTTTAATTTTTTTCTAATTGCAAAAAGAAAGAAAGTTAACCACAAATATTGAAAAGGATGCGGAGAGAGGAACCCTTATTCACTGCTGGTAGGGTGCAAATCAATACAGCCATTATGAAAATCAGTTTGGAGGCTCCTCAAAAATTAGAAAATGAAAATTGTCCTTTGACTTGGCTCTTCCACTGATGGACAAACCCAGTGGACTCTCTAGCCTTCCATTGAGACAGATGCCAACCGTGTTTACTGCTCTTCTATTCCATACAGCAAGGAAATGGAAACAACCTAGATGTCCAGCAAATGGATGGATGGATAGGTGGGTGGATGGATGGATGGATGGATGGATGGGTGGGTGGATGGGTGGGTGGATGGGTGGGTGGGTGGATGGGTGGGTGGGTGGGTGGATGGATGGGTGGGTGGAGAAGATGTGATGCATTTACAGAAATAAACATTGTTCATCTTTAAAGAAAACCAAAATCATAAAATTTTCAGGAAGTGAATGGACTTGCAATGTATAATTTTAAGCGATGTGATATATAAACTCAAAAAGAAAAGAAAAACATGTTCCCCCTCACACACACATCCTAGCCTGTCAGGTACACACTTGTGTATATTTGAACGACTGTGTGGGTGTAGTGTAACGTTTACAAAGGAGACAGATGATGTCAGAAGGATATATAATTCACTGTGTTCCTCTAGTTATAACTCAGTCATAATGGTTATTTTCTCTATGGTGGATAACTATATAAAATAAAATTGCTAGTGAAAGTATAAAATCCTAAGTGAGCTCCATGGCTTCAGAATGGCCATTGTAACTGTACAGCAGCTAGAGATGGGACTGGGCAACTGTTTACTTAAGTGGCTACCGTAATCTAGCTGTGGAATACTTTAGTTGTGAATTCAGGGCAGGAAGGTGATCTAAGAAGGGCAGCCAAATGGTTGGGGGCAAGGAAGACAACTCAGTTGCAGCAGCTGCCATGGCCTGCCTTGAACTCCTTGGGGAGTCAAAAGCAAACCAGATCCTCGCACCTCTTCTGTATGCCCAGGACACCAGGCGCACAGCTTCTGTGTCCGGTAAGAAAAATTGACCATGTCGTCCTACATCTCTGAGAGGGAGCCAGGTTTGCCTCCTTCAAGCCTGGCTTCAGCAGCCAGGGTAGTGCCTGGCATCCTGAGAGGGTAGCCACTGAACAATCAACTCTTGCCCTTGCCCTTCTCAACGGCATGTTCAATGGCTTCCCACCACCCTCCTTGTACTTTATTGTGTGTGGCTTTCTTGCGATCTTGTTAAAATAAGGAATCTGATTTGGCTCTTGGGATGGGACTGAGACTCAGCATTTCTAATGAAATAGAGATTTGGAGGCTGCCCGATCTGTGGCCTCACTTCAGAGGGAAGATTTGAGGAAACACAAAGACATTCTAAAGCTGTTTGAGAGGAGGCCCCTGAATCCCTTTTTCAAACATGACTGATACAGAAACCCGGGACCCTAGGACCTCAGCACCAGCTTTCCCGCTGATGTTAAAAGAAAGCCCACGTGATGAGCAGCTAGGAAACTGCGCCTTACAGACCTCATTACATCTGTTATTTTAACCATCAAGATCATTAAACTTGGAGATTTACCCCACGCAGCTCACTGTGGCACACGGGGCACACTTTGACACTTAGGTCTAGCATATTTAGCCTCTCTGCTGTCCTTCAAAATCATTTTTTCTAACAAAGGAATGTCACAGGCTATAAATCACAAGAACCCTTTACCAGGCAAAGCACTGAATGCCTCTGTCAGGCTCTGACTTGAAAAGAGCCGGGGTCAGAATGTTCTAAATGCATGTTATTCCTAAGGCTCCCAGCTGAAGCACAGAAGACCTTCACATCAACATGGATAGCTGTACCTTGGAGCTGGGATATTAACTTGTCTGCTACAAACACCCTACCTAGGAGATGAAGAAACTAACCCCAGAGACGTTAAGCAACGTTCTTAGAACCCCACAGCAAGCTATAGACGGGAGCTAGAATCAATGTTTACTGAATGAATTCTGACCCTGAAATCTTTCATTTCTGGGAATAATTCTCAGAGTTCATGGCTGGCGTGGGTCCATTCATTATCTGTTCCTCTCTACAATAAGTACAGAAACAGAGAGGTAAAGCTTAAAATTTTTCATGGCAATTAAATAGTATGGAGATACCCATGGCGTCTGGGCCTTGCCTTACAGGTCCAGGCCATTTGTAGACTGTTACTTCCTGGTGAACTGTCCACACGGGCTGCATCCATAGTCATAGGCAGTAGAAACATGATCAGTCATGAATTCGAGATAAGACTTAGTCTTTCGCAAGAGGACCCAGCTAGCACAGTGATATACTGGAAACGTACTGAAGAACCTACTCTGAGGGGCAGGAGAGATGGTTCAGAGGGTAAAGCACTTGCCTTGCAAGCGTGAGGAACAAAGTTCAATCCCCAGCACCCAGGTAAATGTACACTACAATAGGAAACATTTCATTCTCAAAATTTTCTCTCTTCTTGTTATTGGTAGTTTCAGATCCTAAGTGTTTTCCCCATGGGACCAAAAGATACCTAAGGATCTGACTGTAAGTGGAAATACTGGGGACGGAATCTGGTATTGGCAGTTTTCTATTTCCATTTGTGTACATTTTTAACATTACTGTGGGATGTAAGGCATTGATGAGGATCAAAGACTTCATGAACAAGCATCATGCTATTTCACAACCATCAGAAGAAACCTATACCTATCAATGAACCCAGGGAAGAACGTAATTGTCTACCCCAATGCACAGCACAGTTTGTGCAATGGTAAGTCAAGCTCCTGTGTTCACCAGTGTATGTCTGAGTCATGCACAACGTGGGAATATAGACTCCTGAGTCTGTCTGTCTGCATTATACCTCAGCTTTGTCACCTAACTAGTGGGTAGCATTCAGGAAGCTGCCTCCACCCTCACTACCTTTAAACTTTTTCATCAACAAATGGGATTTAAAATGTCTCTGCTTCCAGGAGCATGTTAAAAGGATTAAGCAGAATAATCCATGTAAATGCATAAAATGCAGTGATGGACACTCAGCCGGCACAAAACTGAACTGTAAGAGGGACAGCTCCCACCCGTCCAGCTCCTTCAGAAAGAACACTCGTTTCAGAGGGAAATGGTGTGGGATTGGAACACTCGTTTCAGAGGGAAATGGTGTGGGATTGTTTACACATGTAAATCTCTGATCTTTTCGATCTACAGAATACAAGTAATGATTTTCTTAAATTAAAAGCAATTATAAACAGACCACAGGGGCCAAGCAGGTTGACTCTCACAACACGAACAGGTTACACAAGCCTAAAAGTAGATTAAACTCCTTCCCATTTCTTACTCCCTCTTTCTTTCAGGGGGGTTTGGAATTGATTCAATCTATTTACAAATGAGATTATCTGTAGCCTGGGCTTGCCAAGAATTAAGTAACTGGATGATACAGTGTGACATTAATTTCTCTTCTGATGTGGTCAGGAGTAGGCTACTGGGCAGTTCTGCAGCTGCCAAGGGCCATTTGGCAGCTGTTTCCTTGGGCGGTTTGGCCTTGTTTGATTCGGGTCCCAGTAGCCAGTGCTGAGCAGATGGAGTCACACTTCGAAGAGGAGCTGGCTGTCTATCACAGAGGAGCTGAACTTAGACCTGCAGTGGATTCTACAGCATTGCCTGTTGTACACTCAGCACAAAAAGTGATGGAACACAAGGTTGGCCTGGGGGAGATATGAAAATAACACCCTGTAACCTTAAGCTTGGACTGTCTCCCACCGTTGAAGGGCAAAAAGATATAGAAAACCAACCTTGACCCCTATTGTTGACCAATATTTAAACTAGACAGAAAAGCAGCAGAGGTGATTCTCCGGGACTCTTGGGTGATCCAGGTCTAAAAATACCAAGATAACAAGTGTGGACAACAGAGAAAAGAAAATTACTGCACAACAGAAATCTCCTCTCCTGGAAGACATTTTATCCACTCTCTGGTGGCTTTTTAGGAACACAGCAAATGACACAGAAAATGAAAAGAGGGCTGTTTCTCAATATTAACTTTCTAAGTTCCCTTGCTTCATCTCCCTGCCTGCAGTTGAGAGCCTCGGGGAGCCCTATAGAAGTTCTAGGGAAACCAACTAGCCACTCTTCTAGGCTTATGGGGTTTGGCACTGAATCATCCGGTAGAGCAGTAATTAACCACAGGACGCTATTTAAACCTAAACAAAGTTTCCAGTTCTCTCTCATGTGTTACTAGCTACATTCCCTAACCTTAATAGTGGCTGTGACCAGTCACTCTCATAATGGACAATGCTGATATACAGTGCTTCTTTCATTATACAAAGTTCGGTTCCTGGTCTAGAAATGAAAACTAATACAATTCAGTAAGCAAAGAAAAGGAACACTTGGGGACAAAGAAGCACTGAGGAGACAGCTATGTCATGACTAGCTGCTAAAAACCAAAACAAAACAAAAACAAAAAAAAACAAAAAAACAAAAACAAAAACAAAAAAAAAAACCCACTGGTGCTATGTCTAAAAGCATTCAAAGACAGATAGGCATATAGGCATGGACAGATAAATAGACAGACAGAGGCATGTATACTTACATACATCCATATACATCCATGGAGCAATAAAGAGGTCCTACCATTAGACTTACTTTCTGTAGGAAGGACTCTCACAAAAGGAAATAACCAAAAGAAGTATTCTAGGAATTTAGCTTTTAGTTGATTTGTCAAAAAAAGTACTTATCAGAGGAAAAAAATAAGAAATGGTATATACACACATAGGTAATGAAAAACACATCTGATTGCATGACGAAATTTTGCACCACTAATAAAGAGGGTTTCTCTAAATACTAATAATATGGAGAATATACTTTAAAGGATCACCAAGTTTTTTATGCCATGACTGCATCTGAAAAAGTTTCATATATACACATATGTGTGTGTGTGTGTGTGTGTGTGTGTGTGTGCATGCGTGCATGTGAAAATAGAAGAAGAATCATTTGGAAAGAGGACAGGAACTAATGAGACAGAGAAGGGGAGGGAGGGAGGATCAAAGAAGATAATGGGGAAAGAATATGGTCAAAAACATGAAATATTTGAAGAAAATTGTCATTATAAAACATAGGATAAAATATATTGTACATGGTAGAATTAAACAAAATTTTAATTTTTTTTTGTATTTCCCTGAAAATGAATGTATATCTATGTTTCACCTGCATCAAATATTTACTGCAAGTTGAGCACACTTAGAGGTCAATGCCTACAAAGCATTCAATCCTGATTTCATATTTGGGAAACAGAAATAAAGAAGGATGGTGTTGCCAGTCTGATACCCCAAGCCGTGTCCATTTTACCTCTTGGAACTAGTAGCAATTCCCAGTGCTAAAAAAGCAATAAGAGGGATTTATATTCTTGACTAAAACCAGAAAAATAGAGACAAGGAAATTGATATCTTAACATACTGGGGATCAAGAAGTTACAGACATAAGAAATAAGGAGGAAGTACAGGAAAATAAGGGAAGCTATTCATGACTTTCATGGAATGAGTGGAGATTTCCCAGGAATATGGGGACAACTCTCTTCACTTTTCATGATCTTTCCAGTCATCATTGTGGCAGTTGCCAACACCCTGGAGGTGTCACTCAGCACCTGAGAGGTGAAGTTAGTGTAGAGGCTGTCAGGTATACACTCCGGCGGCCATCTTGGATCCAACTACTTTGGCCCAGCCTGCCTGAAAATGAACTGTTGGCCAGTAGACATCTTGTTCTTTAAGACAATTAAGTTTAGAGTGGGATAGAGCTTAGCAAGGTCTTGTGGTCAGTCATCAGTGGCTTAGGGCAGAGAACAATCCTCCCTGTTATTCCACCCCCCTCCTTGTCCCTGAAACATGCTAATCTTGTGCATTTTAATCTTGAATTTGAGAGTCATTAACAGAACCATTAGTGAGGAAAATCTTGTCCCTTGCTAATCTTACACAGGCTTGGCTATGGCCTCGTTACAGGTCTAGCTGTTCATAGCCCTGGAGTGATTATCATTTGTACCATTACTGCCTCTCGCCTTTCACTTAGGAATGAGACCAGACAGGCCCAATGAGCAGAAGGAGTGGGGGAGCCATTAGGAGTCTCTAAGGGACAAAGGCAGGTAATGCTTGTAGTTCCTCTTTAACTAGGCTGTAAGTACTCAGGCCTGAGATGGCTGGAGTTTAATCATCAAGACAGGTTAATTTTTCTGAAAGCCTAAAGGGCCCCTCTTCCTTCTATGATTCCACTCGTGTTTATATAAAAACTACAGAAAGCACTGGGTGTCTATCACAATTTCATTTAATCTTAAAGTAAAAAGAATCATTACAAATCCTGGGCCATAGCTTAGAAAACAAAAGAAAAGAAAAAACAACAATAACAAAAAAGCCCAACCTGGAAAAAAAAAAAAAAAAAACACAAATAAAGATGCCAAATAAAGATGTTTGTGTTCCTATGTGACCTTTGAGTGTGAAAAACCACAGGCTTTATGCTGCAGCTTCTATCATAAGGCCCAGAGTCTGGATAACCCACTTAGAAATCCTGAGACAGACAACAATTAAAAGACCAATTGGTAGCTAGTATGTACTACTTTCTATTGCTGAGACAAAATACCTGGACACACAAATTAGGATTCATTTTGGCTCATCTGAGTTTTCTCCAGGGTTACTTTTAGAGCAGTATCATGAGCCTTTTGGTCTTATCTTGGTCTTTAGTTTTATGTCCCTAGACCAGCTAGCTGTGTTACGTCTTGCAATGGGTCAGGGTCTTCCTTACCACACAACTCCATTTGGGATCAATGAAGACATGCTCTTCTCCAAGGACCCTTGGCAAATGTGCATTAGTTGGCTTCTGGTATCTAAATTCCTCATGACTCATCTAAACAAAGAGTCAGTAATCTGGAGTTGCAAGGCTCCTTTATCAGGTCCTACCTTGCCCTGTGTTTGGCTGGCCTTGTAGGTTGATGGCCAAAATATTGACTGTCCTTTTACCTCCATATCTTCATTGGCTTTGGTCCCCACATTTAGTCCTTGGATAGTCAGAAGACTAGTTCCACCATTCTTGATGTAGAAGGAATAGTTCTAATTTTAACGTGTGTAATTTTCTCTGGATAATGGACGTATTGACATGAATTAATGCCAAGCACAGCACAGCTTCTACTTCCAGGCAGAGTCATTCCCTTCTAAACCCTTTACTACTTTTTCAGACTTTTCATGATTTGTCCAAACTCTTAGTCTAACCTGTTTCTCTCACCTCCATATTTTGTTAACTATAATTTGCCCCTCATATCTTGTGAGTTCCTTCATAAAATGTCTAATTTAACTTGCATACAGAATTATCAATCTTTAATAAATGTGCAAATTACTCATGTTTTAGAATTACATGCTTCTTCTTTCATAATTTTAAGTTTACAAATGGATCCAAATATATTTAATATCATATCAAAGTACATAAATTTAAACTTATTAATAACTGATGTAATTTTTTACTCATATGTTTTTATTTCTACACATATTTTATTCTTGAGAATTTCAAAATGCATACAATGTATTTTGATTATATTCACCTTCCACTGCTTCCTCAAGTCCTTCCAGATCTACCTTCCATCCAATCCTAATATAAACAGTCCACCAAATCCATTTTGTGCTGCTCACTTTCTCAGGAGTGTTGGGTCATCCACTAGACCATGGTTAACATAGATACCCACCACCATACTCTTGAAGAAAACTGACTCTACCTTCCCAAGGATCCTTCAATGTCAGTGGTGCCACAGGTAGGAGTCAAGCCTTCCAAATCCCTACTCCTTCATGTTAGAATGCCCACTGGCTTGAGCTTGCATAGGTCTTATGAAAGCAACCACAGCAGCTGTGAATTCATGAGCGTAACATCCTGCCATGTCCAACAGACACTCTTCCCAGTCCTTTCTGACCTCTGGCTCTAACAATATTTTCTACCCCTCTTCCACAATGATCCTTGCGTTTTGGGGCAGTGGTGAACTACGATATAGAAGTACCATTTGTGGCCAAGCACTTGACAGATTCTTATTGCCTGGAATTTGACCAGTTGTGAGTTTCTGTGATATTTTAACTTTCTACTGAGTAAGTTGACCTACATCTAATGTATAATACTGAACTCCATCTAACATAACATAATATAATATGAATATAGTTATAGCATAAAATAAGATTTTTGGTTACTGAAAAGGATTTTTTTTAAGTTATGGGAAATTCAGGGCTGGAGTGATGGCTCAGTGGTTAAGAGCACTAGCTGCTTTTCCAGAGGACCTGAGTTCGATTCCTAGTACTCACATGGTCACTCACAACTATCTGTAACTGCAGAAAATCTGATACCCTCCTATGACCTCTGAGGGCATGCACATGTGTAGTGCACAGACATATATATGCAAAATATCCATACATATAAAATAATAAAATAAAGTTTTTTAAGTTGTGAAATTCACTTACAATAATTATTTTGTTTACATTTATTGAACTTGTCCATTCATAACAACTGTCTAAATTACTTATGGAAGTTGTGATGCATGAAAGAGCTAGCTAGCCATCAACTGACTTTTTTTTTTTTTTTTAAGCAGGGGAAGTGGAGTTTGCCTACATTGTACACATGTGTATAGTGACCAGGTGGCATAACTGCTTTTACTAAACCAACAATAAATTAATCTTATTTACTTAACATTTTCCCCAGCCATAGAAAACTTGAAAAATACTTCGTTTCATGCCTTTTATCAGGTACTCATTTGTTTGGCCCCATTATAATTTGGAAGCATAAGAACACAAGTAGGCGTAACACACCCATAGGCATACACATATAGCATTAAAAATAGACCAGAAAGGAAGAAAAAATTTATAGCTTTCATTTAGAGTATCTGTATTAGTCGGGGTTCTCTAGAGTCACAGAACTTACGGAATGTCTCTATATATTAAGGGAAACTACTGGAATGACCTACAGGCTACAGTCCAACTAGCCCAACAAAGGGCAGCTTTGAATGGGAAGTCCAAGACTCTAATAGTTAATCAGTCCCATGAGGCTAAATATTTCAGCTGGTCTTCTGTATAAGATGGAATCCTGAAGAAGTAGGCTCCAACAGATGTGCTGACAAGTAAGTGAAAATAGACAAAGAAGAACGAACCCTTCCTTTTTCCACTGTCCTTATGTAAGCCTCCAGCAGAAGGTGTGGCCCAGACTGAAGGTGTGTACCACCATGCCTGGACCTAAGCTTTTCTTTACTTGGAACTTGCTTTGACCCAGGCTGGATGTGCTTGGCTCTGTACCCTGGGGTTAAAGGTGTATACCACCTTGCCTGGACTTAAACTTTTCATGGCCATTATGCCTCGAGATCTGGATCACAGATGTGTTTGTCAAGTTAGACTGTTTGCCTGACTACTTCCTCCACAAGCCCAGACAGCTCTTAATCCTAAAGCTGAACTTTCAGAACTGTGACTTTTAGCTGAAACAGGGTAGAATATTTACTTAACCTGATGATGGCTGAGAAGGACCCAAATGAAGGTCCAATAAAAGCAAAGATGTCAAGGGGTGAGGCCCCCATGAAGACATAAGTCTGGATCCTTTCCCTGTTCTAAGAGCCAATCAGCAGAAAAGGAGATACCTTCACAAGCTAAAACCCTTTCATGAAGGGTCAGGGAGTCAAGCTTTCAAGAGCTGGTGGCTAAATCCTAGCCTAACTTCTTTCTAATCAGTAGTAACCCTTCAGTGACCTAGGCAAACAGCACTCTCCAGGTTCACCCATCAGGGGAGTTTTCTTCTACATTGTGACCTTTCTTTTTCTGTTCTGATTTATTGTGTGTCCTTGCCACTTTTACAAAGAGCTTTTTATAGATCTTAAAATGTCTCTCGCTGCTTCAAATTTAGACAGGACCCATAAGAAATGTTTATTTTTTTTCTTTTTCTTTTATTGCCCAAGGCCTTGAGTTTAGCTTGTAGAAACAGCATTAGGGCTATTTCCATCTTTCTAAGGGAACACAGAAAACCCAAGGAAGAAAGAAAGAAAGAAAGAAAGAAAGAAAGAAAGAAAGAAAGAAAGAAAGAAAGAAAGAAA
>JADRCH010000017.1:7156918-7203755 GCA_019843965.1 Rhynchomys soricoides | reverse complement strand
AAAGAAAGAAAGAAAGAAAGAAAGAAAGAAAGAAAGAAAGAAAGAAAAGAAAAGAAGACAGGACCTGATTCTTCTCACGCACCCGTTGCAACTACAGTTGAAGAATTATCTCAAAGTTGCTCATAAGAAATGTTTTAGCTCAGGCATGCCAGCCAAACAAGAATAAAAACTTTTACACATATAGAATCCAAAAGTAAAATCAAAACAAAAATCATAAGATAGCTGTGGGCCTAAAGACATGCTCAAGAGAAGTTCTCTTCAAAACTGAACAAATTCCTCATAGTATCTACTTCTGCTGCCATCAGATTAATGTCTTCACGGTGACCACAAACACAGAACCCAACAGCAAATGAATACAAAATAATTTCATTAAAACAGAAGACACTTCTAGGTCTGATGAGAACCTGACCAGATATCCCAAAGATTATGTCTTCAGCTTGAGTATCTGCCATGGGCTCTTAGCCCACAGCAGATGCCTATTCCAGAATACCTGGCTGCCCTCTTCATGAAGAAAGAGATGAAGATAAAAGCTCTAGAAACTAAAATCTAGAGTACAGAGGAGGAGTAGTCTGAGAAAATCTTGACCCACGACAAGGAAATTTCTTGCACAAAATAAAATATCACAGTTAAGGCAGGACATTTGAGGTACATAGATTATCACAGTAATACGATATATACATTATGTCTTTACATTAAGCCAAGAGCCACATGTCAGAGAAGTTCCAGGAAGGTTGTTCTAGAACCACTGGCTCTCAAGGTCCAGTCAGAAGCCCTGGGTCCATAACAGAGACACTGCTCAGCTTTCTATAAAAAACACCACCCCATCCCCCAAGACCTGGAAATAAGATAGTCTTGAAAGAAATGTGACTTTCAATCTCCAGAACCAATGACTTTTCCCCTCAGCTGACCTTCCCCCAGGTTCTGGCATCAGGTTTACGCCTTTGTGGTAAATAACCCTGCCTTACAGCAGGTACTAGAAACCAAATGTCCCTTTGCTGTTGAGAAGAGCTTTCTTAGTCACAAAAAGTAGCTCTCCAATGAGGAACTTAACTCATCAGACCATCTTCAAACTGGAGTGCTAAATATGGTACCTTAATCCCCTCTCCCCTTTGGCATTGTGGGAGCAATAAGACTGAATGTTTAGTAGAAATAGAGATAGTTATTCTTGGGCAAGTACAGAAGTGATAGACCCACAGATGAACAGCTTGACCCAATGAAAAGCGATGGGAGGCTTTAATGATAAGTCCTAAGATATGAGGATGAGAGACAATCTTATAAAGGGGAAGAATCTGTGTCTTTTCTGAAGCGGACTGGAGATTTTCTAGGAATCTTAGTACCACCTCTTTTTGTTGCCTTTTTGGCTCTTTATTGGTAGTCATGAGAACAATTGTGAGCTGCCAAGGCTCTAGGAATGTCTCAGTTAGCATAAGAATGGAATTATGATAAAGTTAGAGGTTGTCTGCTGAATATTCAGGCATCCAGTCTAGATTCAAGCAGTTTTTGGTAATTCAACTGAAGATAAACTTCTTGTCTAGAGTCATTGGGTCTTCAAGATAAGTAAGACTGAGGTAGGATGAACGTTCTTCTAGATCATGTAGACACCATAAGGTCAAGGCAGAGCAACTAACATACTCCTCCTTGGTCACACAACCATGGGAAGGATGAGCTAAAGTTTAAGAGCAGACATGCTTGAAAACCTGTAGTCCTAGGCTCTTGGCTGTAACCATTAGCCCACCTTAAACAAGAAAACAATAGAGGAATTGAGAACTAATTCACGTGAACCAGCACAACTAGTGTCTGGCACAGCTAAAATTTGAACATCAGTTCATTATTAAATATTGCCAGATTCAAGAAACACAGAAGCTGGGGCTTCTGAGTTATAAAATAGATTGAGTTCTATAAAATCCAGTTTGGGAATCTTGCACACACCAGAAATTGCAAGTCATACACAGTACAGTAAACTCAGTTTTCCTCAAATTCTTGCATCAGCCCCTTCTGACTCTTTATGAGTTCTACAGTACAGCATCTTCAAGATAACCTTGAAATGCAGTAGTCATTGCTTTCTCCACTATAGAGATGAGGAAGGTAGAGTTCACAAAAGAGAATTAACTGAGCCCCCCACTTTGGCTCTGTACTCCAGTACCTTCATTCTCTATCACATCATAAAACGACTATTACTTTTGATTCTAATGGGACACTTTGCAGATTGAAAGGGCAAGTAATTGATGACTTTCCCAGAACAACAGGTACAAACTGCATTTGTCTCAAGTGACCTTCTTTACTTAGCAATTTTGCCTCATTAAAACTGCTGTCTAACATGAGGGCCTACAGGGGCTGTGAAGAATAGAATGATCTAGAACAACACTGACATGTTTCTAGACATAGTGTTCATATGAACAAATTACAGATTCCTGCTCTTAACTGTTTTCAAAATATATGCATTAGCATCTGACTTGTCCATGCTGACACAGTTTGCTGATTTGGTATATCCCAGTGCAAGGAATAAATAAAATGAACTATGATGCTTTTCCTTCCATGGAATGTGGTAGAATGTTCCTTCCCCAGAGATTGGGGTTTGTTAATAATAGTCTCGTCAATGAGAACCAAATCAAAGCTGAGTCAAGTACCCCAAATTCCCAGTCTAGCCCCAGCTCACTATCACAAGGCTCCCTGCACAGTTATTTATTCATTACCTACAAGCAGCAGCCAGTTGGAGTAAGAATCAGAGTGTGGGGAGAGGGGAGGATTCTGCTAATCAACACATCTGATTCACGAAGGTGCCCCGGGAAGTGTGTGCCACAGAGTACACCTGCCGTGGGATGAACCTGAGCCCATCTGTAAATGCCTCACTCAGAATCAGCTGGGATAGAGTGACCCAGCAGTGAACTGGCTTCACAATCCATTTAACAGCTGCCCTGAAATCCACAGCATCAGTCAACTAATGGGGCCCAGGGCCATCATCAGTTCTCTGGAAAATGACATCTTCCTGGAGGATAAAACTGGCTTTTCCATCATCCAGAGAGCAGAAGGAATGAAGAAGAAATGGCAGCACCTGAGCTTGGAGGCACCTGTCCTGCCAAGTTGCAGAAAAGAGTACAAGACAAGGGACAGGAAAGAAGCAATGTTGTGACACAAAACACAGAAAGAAAGCCTGCCTTGCCTCTGCACTGTCTCATTGTGCAGCCTAAGCAAGACTCTTGAACTCCATAAAACTCAGTTTGCTCATAGAGGATGTGAGTAAAACAGTAGCTACAGCCAGGGTTCTCTTGCTGTGAAGAGACACCATGACCACAGCAACTCTTATAAAGAAAAGCATTTAACTGGGGCTTGCTTACACTTTCAGAAGTTTAGTCCATTATCTTCATGGCGGGGGAACTCGCTGGCATGCAGGCAGACATGTAGCTAAGAGTTCTACATACAGATCCAAAGGCAGCAGGAAAAGTGAGATACAGGCTTGAGCATTTTGAAACCCCAAAGTCCATCCTCAGTGACACACTTGCTCCAACGAGGCCATACCTATTTCAACAAGGCTTACCTCCTCATCCCTCTGAAGTATTGACACTCCTTAATGACCAAGCATTCGGCAGCGTTAGCTCATCATAAGTGCTCAAGAAACAGAGGAGGCTGATATAATAGAAATATAATCCTAGTATTTGAAGTCCAAAAATGGTACAAAAATCAAACTAACGGAACATCACGTCAGGGTGGTGTGATTTAGACTCCCAATTTTGGGATTAGAGATATTCAACAGGAAAAAATAAAACATATCTCAAAAGTCTTAAACGTTTCTGCTCCCAACATTTTGGATAAGGGGTATTCAACCTGTAGTAAGGACAGAACATTTTTGCATTGCCAACAGTAAGATAGTTACATTGGATTAGCAACTAAATACCGTGCGTGTGTGTGTGTGTGTGTGTGTGTGTGTGTGAGTTTTCCGTTGCTATGATAAAACAGGATGACTGAGAGCATCGTGCAGGAGGAAGAGTAGCTTATTTTGTTTTAGAGAGTACATAATAGGGGGTGAGGGTGGCAGCAGGAGGTGAGGGTGGCAGCAGGAGGCCAGAGCAAGAAACTGCGAGCTCATATTGTCAGCTGCACACAGAAGGCGGAGAGCGGGGATTGAATGTGGGGATGTGGTGAGGCTACAGACTCTCAAAGCCCCCATTTTACTCCAGCAAGACTTTGCCTCCTAGGACTTCCCTAAATAAAACCACGTGCTCAAGTGTTCAGATATGTGAGCCTTGAGGGGCATTTCTCTTTCAAACCACCACAGTGTCTAACACGACTACCGGTATACATAAAGCCTAACATTGTATCACCCGTAAGTTGGATGAGAGCCATTTCACTGCATTGCCTGATAGTGGGAGGGCTGGAGAGCACAACCCAGGGAGAAGAAACCAAGGATAAGGCTCCAAATCCCTAGGTCCAAGGAGGTCAACTCATCAGATTGCATGAAACGGAGCTGCCTCCCTATTTCTCAGGGCTGAGAGGAGACAAGACTCAATCTGTGAAATGCTTGCCTTGCCAGCACAAGTTTGATTTCCAGAATCCAAAAGCCAGTCCCAGAAACAGGAATCTGTAATCCCAGACTGACAAGGTAGAGGCAGATAGCTCCCTGGGGCTGCCTAGCCTGCCAGTCTGGTCTGTCTGATGAGCACCAGGAGAGACCCTGACCAAAAATGCAAGGCAAAAGGTACCTGAGGAGCACTACTCCTAGTTGTTCCCTAACTTCTACATGCACACACATACACACATGTACACACACACACATGCTCGCACAAGGGCACTCGGGCACACATACATGCTTCTCGGAAGCCTCATCACCCTCAAGAACCAAGCACTTGTCTGATCAAAAGCTAATAACAAGTAGAAATCAGCTTCTTACCCCAAATGCCCACTGAGAAGAGGCAGAAAATCTTCACTGCACCGAAGTTTCTACCAAAGAACAAAACTGCAGCTACCGGAGACCAAGGGGTCCACCGTCCTTATTTTAAAACAATCCTACATGCAGTTCTGAAGCTCAAACCCGGGGGCCCCCAGCATGTTGGGTAAGCCCTCCAGCAATGAGCAGCATCCCTAGCTCAGTCCTGACAGACCCTACCTTCTCCCCACAGCAGGGCCTGGGACACAGTTTTCAGCAAACAAGAACGTGTGACAAGGAAAATGGTTCATAAAACGTGAGAGTAGCCAGGCAGTGGTGGTCCATGCCTTTAATCCCAGCACTCGGGAGGCAGAGGCAGGCGGATTTCCGAGTTCGAGGCCAGCCTGGTCTACAGAATGAGTTCCAGGATAGCCGGGGCTATACAGAGAAACCCTGTCTAGAAAAAACAAAAACAAACAAACAAACAAAACCGTGAGAGTAGCAACCTTCCTCATGGGAGGTGGCCTTGAGTTCAAGGGCGGGAGCTGCAGCTGCTGTCTGCTCCCCTTGCCTTCCTTATTTCACCATGTATTTGGTGATTTTACCACAGATCCCTACCCTACCTCCATCCCCCAAATCCCAAGATATCATCTACAAACACGATGAGATCCAGGCTAGGTTGTAGCTAAACTAGGGCAAATCGTAGGTTCCTTGAAGATCCAGAGCTGGCAGAGTGGGGAGAGGCCATCTCATGAATCACTGCCCACCCACACACAAAAATCTATATCGGGGAGGTAGCGGCACGGAGCGGAGGGCTGATTCCTCTTCGGAGTAGTTACCAGTTTAGCTAATATAACACAGGAGTGACAACTTAGTAAAATTGAGAGACTTGAATGACGTCCAGCCATCCTTCCGGGCTGGGACCATAACTCACCATATTATTGCCCAGAGTTCAATACTCAGCTTGCTTACCATCACGTATCCTGCCCCCAGCTAGCTCCCTCTGCCCTTTATGCTCCCCTTCTCTCTTTCTGTCTCTAGTTTCCTTTTACTGTTTCTTAATGCTCGAGACAGGATGGACCAGGCAAAACAAGTACAACCCACAATTCTGGCCACACTCCTGGGCTCCTGGCTGAGTCTCTCCTCTCTCTTTTTTGCTTTTAAATTGTCCTAGTTAGAAACAATGCCTGAGTTTCCCCAAGCAGAGTCATCCACTCAAACCCCAACCAGGCCCAGATAGAAGTAGCACAAGAGAACCAGGGTGAAGATTCCTGCTTTGGGAAACTTGGCTCTGAGCTCTGCTCTGTAATTACCTTCCACACAGTGAACCCTAAACTCTTAGGAGCGGCTCTTCATTCTTGAGCCTCCAGCGTGCACAGCAGCCAGCCTTCTCTGCTTTTTTCCATTTCATTATCATAGAAAACAACTCAAAACTCTTCTTAGGTCTACCAAGGAGCTAGTAAGTGGTACTTACTGGCTAACCTCTAACCTCAAAAACCAGTGACTTTGCCAGACCCAACAATTAAGAGAAATAAGACTTGAACGGTAGCCAGTAAATTCTCCTGCATTATTGATTTTCACTAAGCAGGTGGCACACTGTATTTTCTCAAACCCAGTAGAGATACTTGTTTTCCTAACACTCAATCAATATCTCCTACATCATTCACAGGGCAGCTGTGAATCTGCTCTCCGGATGAGATACATTTAAGTGAAACATCCAGAGTTTGAACCAGCCAGCTGTATCCCTGCTAGCTCCATCATTAGACCACACTGGGAGGAATTCCAAGATAAATGTCCTTGTATCCCTAAGTCACTTTCCTCCCTATCTGTTAAACATGCTGTCTGCCAAGGAGGGTGAGCTTTACCTGCAGACTGCCTCAATGCCCTGAGGCTAAGAACATCAGTGAGTTAATGCCTTAAGAAAGGAATTATTTGTGATTTTCCCACTTTTTGATTTGTCACCTACTAACCATCTCTAGAAATGACAAGAATTCCTTTAAATTAGTAAACCCAGGTTAGCATCAAACGCATGTAGAGAAGCCAATCAATCCCAAATGGTGTCAGTGTACTAACAGGCATATTCTGGGGCTGTACAAGTAAACTAAGAAATGACTGGGAATGGGAAAAATACAAAAAGCTTTCTGGCTGCTGCCTCTCCTGTGCCCCAAATATCTCCCTACCCAAATCCCACAGGATAAATGACCCTTCCTATAACCAGGCCAATGTGTGCCATGGTTTCTGAAAGTGCCACTCATCTACAGCACAGTGCAGTCACCATGCATGAATAGTCCACATTAGAAGCGGCACTGTTCACGTGGACATTTACTATCTAGCCTCTAATAAGCATTTTAAATTTCAACCTAAACTTTCACATCTAAATTCATCTTAAAATCACCACTTTTGCTCTAAGATATTAATTTGGATGTATATAACCTTGTATGGCCAGTGGCCACCATATTGGGTAGAGTAGATCTACAATTAAAAAGGGACCACAGAACTCAGAATCCTCGAGTTTCCTGTCAGTGAAGGTAAAATCATGAAGGGAAATGTGGTAAGAGCAACTGTTAGCATTTTTCTCTGTTTAAAACTACTCGTAGTTGTTGACACGGGATAAAACCCATTTAACTACCTAAAACCTACTACCCAGCTAACTTTCTTATTCCAGAACTTTTGCACACGACTGTTGATAATTTCTATTTGAGCAGCAGGTGCAAACTGTGCCCTCTCCAAGTAGTTGGGTCAAGGAAGATTGCAGTTTGTTAAGCCTCTCAGAAGTCTCCCCACCTGGGCTAAAAGATGCTGGACAAGATATTGACATTTGTTGTGTCCAGAAGCAGTCCAGTGGGTTTTTTAAGAGGCCAGCCTGTCATCGATTGATCAGACAGTCAGAGTTGATTAAGTAGGCTCCTTGCCTCTTCCTCTCCTCTAGCAATCACTATTTGGGAACTTCTAGTTCATTGCAAGCATCAAAAGGGGAAGGAGGGGGGAAGATAGCGACATCAATGGGTCCAGCTAATCTTGTTCCTTTCTTCACATGTGCAATGAAGATTTTGAGAAAATTTGATTGTTGGTTTATTTGTGGTTTTGTTTGTTTGTTTGTTTGATTTTTTTTTCTGGTTTTGGTTTTTGATTTTTGGCTTCACGATTCTAGACACAAAGCAAAGAGGAAAGATGCACATTAGTTTGTATAACTCTAGACTGTTCTCAGTAATCAAGACTATATTTTCTCTCTCATTTGATCTGGCCTGCTTCCTAATAGTTTTCTTTACAATTCAACTCACACTCATTACTCCACGGTTTCCTGCTCACTAGACTTTGCAGTGCCACACAAAAGACACACATTGGATATTATACCGTGTTGCTGAAAAGAGTTTTAAATAACATGTTTTAGGCCTGGAAGCCTGTCAGCGAGCTCCCAGACCTGTAGCATTTTAGATGTGTTAAAGGATTACTCTTTGAGTTGTCCTTTTTTTTTCCAACATAGAAATGTGCACTGTGCACTAAAATTCTGCATCTGCCAAAAGCAAAAGTTTATGAGTTTATGAGTTGTATCAACAGTAAAGAAGGAAAGAAGGAAAGAAAGAAAGAAAGAAAGATCACCAAAAAACAAACAAACAAACAAAAAACCCTGCCAGGAAAGGAAGCAGGCTGACTTCTGGTCACCATTTTCCACTCTTCCTCTCTCAGCACTCCACAACACTCAACCAGTCCACTCTGCCTTTTCTGTTTGCCAGGGAAGCTCACTGCAGGACTCTGCTTCTGCCAATGGTGTGGTCCTGGATGCAGGATGCCCTTCACATCCAGACCGCTCTGACCTCTGTGATGCTAATTGCCTGTCTGTGCTGCCGCCCCTTGCTACCCATCATCTCTGATGGCCTCCTTGCTTAATTTTACTACTCCTTCAGAAACAATTAATTGAGATTGGCCTATAAAGTCTCCATATAAAATGGGCAATTATCGATTACTGACACTTCCACTGCTCCGCCCCTCTTCCAGGAAAGGACGAACAGGCTGCTTAATCACCTGTCATAGCTTCCTGCCAGATACAGCTGCAGCTGATCTGCCTGAGATCTCCCACCATTGTCCGCCCCAAACTTACATAGGCAGACAAGAAGATGCCAGCTCAGTCCGAGCTATGGCAGATTGGCCTATGCTGTGCCCAAGTGCTCCAGAACACATCCTCGAGTCTGTAGTACATTGCCTATAACTTACAGTAATGGTCACAGAACAAAAGAGATTCCATTAGTGCCTAATGAACAGGATTCAGTCAGTCAGTAAATAGATAAATGCACCTAAGCTGCACTTGGGATATCAGTGAACAAGAAAGACAAGACCTTCAGGAGAGCCATTTCACCTTTGGGAGACATGACCCACTAGTAATCATATAAAGAAACAAAGTATAAATTTTGATCCAGGCTTCAGAGAAAGGGTAAAAAGACTTTCTATCAGCAACATGCCATTATCAAATGTGCAGACTTAGAAAAAAAATTAGAAAAAGCCAAGCATGGTGGTGCATGCCTTTGATCCCAGCATTCAGGAGGCAGAGTCAGGCAGATGTCTGAGTTCAAGGCCAGCCTGGCCTACAGAGTGAGTTCCAGGATAGCCAGGGATACATAGAGAAATCTTGTCTCAAAAACAAAACAAAGCAAAACAAAACAAACCTGAAAAAGAGGGAGAGGAAGAGAAAGAAGAAGAAGAAGAGGAAGAAGAGGAATCTGCCACCACCACCTTCATGCTAAGAAAATGGCTCAATGAGTTCAGAAGTATGCCAGATGGACATGACCAGGTCAAAGCCTGGGACAGGGAAGAACCAAGTCTCCAGAAGTAACAGAAAAGAGGCTGCGTTGTGTTCTGCATAGGTGAGACAGGGAACAGCTGACAAAAGTGACACAGGTAGAAAGGAACAGGTGTTGGAGACTGGTGGAGAGCTCAGTCACACTTGGTCTACCTTTCAAAGCAGAGAATCTCATATACAGTGAGACTCTTAGTCTCATTCACAGAGACTGATCACTAAGGCCTAAGATCAGCATTTTAAAGCTCCCCAGGAACATCTAAGGGGCAGTATGATGAGAACACTAGCATAAAGACAATGCCATGACTCCCTACAAAAGTCTACAAGACACTCCACAGGGCTTCAAACCTGAAGCAGCTGCTTCCCCTGAGAGCTTGTTGGAAATACGAATTCTTGTCCCCTCCCCCACTCAATCAGAAACTCTAGGGTTGACGCCTACCACTCTGTCTTAATAAGCCCTCCAGGGTGACACTCCAGCTGTAAAGGTCTAAGAACTTCTGATCCAGAAGATTGTTTTGCTAGAAATATGGCAATATTGAGTTCCCAGTGCTAGGACAAGGACAGTGTCTTCCAGGAGGGCATGATGGCTTAGAGGAGCTCACAGAGTTACAAGGCAAGGCCAAGGCTGTTCCTCATTCACAAAGGCAAGCCCACGGGTTTCATCATTAAGATGTGCTCTCACGAGAGCTGTTCAATAGTGGTCAAGGATGCTCAATGAATCACGCAGGTGTGTCACAGTGAGTTCTCAGCCCACATTTGCAAGATGGCTGAGTGATAACCATGAAGCAAAGTGATGCTTTCCCGTTCTGTCACTTTCTCATCAAATGCCTTCCATGCATAGCCTGATTTATACATCCCACAGTAGACTTGATTCTGATTTTATAGATAAAATTATGATTTCAGAGAGAGTAACACAGCCAGAGATTGATTTTGTGGTTGCTCTAAACCGTCTGCCATGCTTTTTTTTCCCACCCAAAGGACACAAATCTCAAATCACATCTATCTAGGATCTGAAGTTCGGCTTCCAGCTTTAACAGAAGCACCATGCAAAGGCAGACATACCCAACTGTGTGCAAGCAGAGACTTCTGGAAGTCAAGCCAGGAAATAGCCAAAGGACATAATCCGTCCCCACACAGCCCAGCCTGAGGCCAGCATCTGCCCTGTGCCTCATGGTCTTAGAGTTCATCTCCAGCAGCATGTTAGAGTCACCTGGAACTCATGACCATGATGCTAAGAGCCACCCCACAGAAACAATGAAATGCAGGTACTGCATTTAAATAACTGCATGGTACTCATCTTACCTGAGGAAAGAGAGAGGCAGTTCAGGAGACCTGCAGGGCTAGTTTCTGGAAGGGCACGAAGAAGTCCTGGGCATGTGCAGGCTGCCTATGGCAGGAATTGGATAGAGAAATCTTAGGCCCTCAGTCGGCCACTGCCGTGGAATCCTGCTGACTTAGGTAGGAGAGTGATGTCAGCATGCAGAGAGAAAGCTGTAGCAGCAGGGGTGCCTATGTGGCTAGAGCAAGCTGTTCCTGTGTCTGTCTGCTCTAGAGAGAATGATGTACCTTGAGCATTTATAAGATAATCCCCTAGCCCATGGAATTACCATCTGGGAGTCCTTAAGTCAGGTGTACAGGTGAGAGTCACTGATATTATTTGGTTAGCAACATTGTTCCATCTTCCAAAATACTATGGATGCTCTAAAGTTTGCCACTAAAGGTCCCCATCCAAAGAAGGACCAGGCTCCGTCCTTCTTCTCGCTCCTTCTCCACCTCTAACTTCTTGAGAATACTTTGGAACATTCTTCCTGAAGCTGAGAAGTAAACAGTCCCCTAAGGTTGGACCTTTAGGGATGGGTGGCAGAGAAGCAGGCCTTTGGTAAGAGACCAGCACAGAAATGGTAACAAACGGCCCTTCAAGTCGGACCTCTCTCTGTGAACTCATAGAAACCTGTGCTGCTGCTTTTTTTTTTTTTTTTTTTTCCTGAGACAGGGTTTCTCTGTGTTTCTTAATTACACCAGGAGTTCATTAGGAGAGATGTTTCTAGAGCTAAATGCCTTAAATGAGGCTCCAGAAACAACCACTTTCTGCTGCAGGGTTAGCCCGAGAGCCTGAGACCGCAACTGAACGCAAAATGTTAATGAGAAACCTTTAGATTGTGTAGGTTGCCTTAGAATTTGTAATAGATGCCGCCTCTCTCCCAGCCACTATGGGTAAGGAGGCCCAGGGCAGCATTTCTACGTGTAATTACGCGCCGATCCTCACCTTGCTACTAAGAGAACATGAACTTTACTGCGCTGTTCCCCACCAGTTTTCATTTTACTGCACAAGCCAAGGTGCATTCCATCAGGAAGATGAAAGAGTTCAGCATCCAAGGCTGTCAGCCGTTACCACTTAGGAATTTAGTGAAGCTCCTAAATCACGGCAGAGGCTCAGCTTCCGACGCCTTGCACCTTGTGGGGGTTTCAAATATTCCCCTGCTCTCCGCGTATCTTGGTGCAGTCACGCTAATAGAAGCCATTTAATGCAGTCTTGAGGAGGTAGAGGTTTGAAGGATTAAATTTCAACATGAAGCTCCTTATCGTAGAGAAACATCCCTACATTGCAGATTTCCTGGATTCGAGACTTGCTTGCTTCTCTTCCAGTAGAACTTGCTGTCCCTGATAAAGGGTGAAGATTTAGAAATTTTGTTGCTGTTGCTTTTTAATCTCAGTTCCAACCGAGATGGGGCCACGGGCAAGATCAATGCTAATTCCAGATTAGAAGTGAAGGTCACCATGTAAATACCAATGAATCCTGTTCCTTGATTCTTGGAATGCCTGGGTTTAACCAAGGCACAGCCTTCTCCCACCAGCCCTGGATATATTACTATCTTCTCACACCCACCTCAACTAGTTAGTGTGCAAGTTCTCTTAAAGTTCCTTGTGAATAGATAGGGGGATAGCTTATTTGGGGGAGAGCACTCTCTGCACAAGCATGAGGTCCTGAGTTCAAATCTCCAGGACCCATGGAAAACGCTGTGTGTGGCCATGTGAGGGGCAGAGAAAGATCCAATGGAGTTTGCTGACAGTTCTCAAAATAGTGAGAGACCCTATATCAAGGGAATCAATGGAGAATGATAAAGCAAGACACCTGATGTCTTCACTTAGCCTCCATGCACTAACACACTGGCAGAGAGAGAGAGAGAGAGAGAGAAATATGCAAAGTTTTATGCAAAGTTTCCTGTTACGATTCCCTGATCCCATGTCATTTATTCCCATGCCTGCATTAACTCGGGTGGATTAGCGCCATTGTATACCATTCCTAAAACAAACACCAAGGCTATATATCAGCTTTAAAATCATAAAGGTTCATTTGGGCTCATACTGGGGATATTTCAGTCCTTGACTGACTGATCCTATTGCTTTTGGTCCTATGGCTGCACATCATGGTGGGTATGCATGATAGAGTAAGCCCTGACTAGAACAAAACTCCAAGAAAAAAAAAGAAAACACCCCTATAACTAGATCTCTCTCTCACTAGATCCCACTTCTTAAATGTTTCACCACCTTCCAACATCCACCTGGGGAACAAGCCATCCATACACGAGCCATTGGGAGTCACTTATACAAATGGGAGTAGTGACTTCATCCTGGTTTAGATCCTCCTCATCACCTTCCTGATTCATTTCTTTAACATTTAATTAAAGAGTTCTTACTCAGCAGAATGGAGTGCTGGGTTATAGGCATTCACATGTCCCCATGGGAAAGAGACCTCACACAAACACATACATCAATTGTTGTTGTGTGACAAACAAAAATGCTACATAGGTTGGTGGGCGTAACATGGCTCAGAGGTTCAATTGTTGGAATGTGTGGTGGCTTAAACAAGAATGGCTGCCACAGGCTCCTATATTTGAATGCCTAGTCATCAGGGAGTGGCACTATTTGAGAAGGATTGGAAGGCGTGACTTATTGGAGTAGATGTGGCCTTATTAGAGGAAGTGTGTCACTGAGGGTGGACTTTGAGGTTTCAAAAGCCCATGCTAGACCCAGTTCCCCATACACCCCTCCTGCACCTGCCTTTAGATCAGGATGTAGCTCTCAGCTACTGCTCCAGCAACATGCCTGCCTGTGTGCCACCACGCTCCCTACCATGATGATAGTGAACTAAACCTCTAAAACCATAAGTAAGCTCCCAGTTAAATGTTTTCTTTTATGAGAGTTGCCTTGGTTATGGTGTCTCTTCACAGCAATGGAACACTGACTAAATTAACATGCAGCATCTATTTCATCCTTAGAAGACCTAGGAGCTGAGCTTCTGGTAAGGCCAAGGAGTACGTACAGGACCTGGAGCCCCACTCATACCAGCTCTAAACTTCAGATGAAACACATAAGGAAGCATGTGAATAATGAACTGGGATGCTGTCGCAGCAGACATGGATGCTCCAAACTGGGAAGAAAAGAAAGGGAGACCATTTGCTAGCTGTCTCTGTGGCTTAAAGCTCAAAGGCAGCCCAAAGGCAGCCATGCAGAAGGAATGAAGACATTCATCACTGTGGGGGGCTTTCCAGAAAAAAATAAAAATTGAATGTAACCCGTTTCTGCCCCAGACTGTTTAATTACAATACATCTTTTCAATTTATAAAAGCAATAAATGCTACCACTTTTAAAACATCAGAAATCATTTTCATTACAAAAAAGGATAGCAATTTTATTTTTAATGTGTATATATGTATCCTTTGATGAGAAAATATATCAGAAGCCTACAGAAATAGGAGTCATTAAGAATCACCTGATGGTTTTCAGTTTCTCTCTGTTTTAAAAATTATTTTGAATAATCTCTATACCCATAGATTAGAGCAGCTCTCAGCCTCATCAGAGAAGTTTCTTCATGCAGTGGATGATGGTTAACACAGAGACGCACCACTAGTCATAGTACAGAGAGTGAGTGTCTGTGGATTACTCAGCCATAAAAGGCTGTATCACACCCTGTCCCTGTAAGGCTCAGGAAGAGATGGGCAAAGGGCAGGAATAGCCAGAGGAAAATCGAAGAAACACACAGTTCAAAAAACATTGTCTGGATACAAAGCCCATTGCACCCAGGAACTCACTGGGCAGCTGCCTTTGCCTGCTCAAGATCAAGCCAGTTAACCAAGATCAAGCCAGCCAGTTAACCTTAAAGCATGAAGAGGGAGGGACTCAGGAGTCTCCACCCCCAGCTAAGGGAGTGGAAAAGAGAGTGAGTTTTCTTTTCTTTCCTTCTTTTTTTTTTTTTGGTTTTTCGAGACAGGGTTTCTCTGTGCAGCCCTGGCTGTCCTGGAACTCACTCTGTACACCAGGCTGGCCTCAATGAGAGTGAGTTTTCTTTAAGAGTGTGACCATGCTCCAGTGCAATGATAGCCCCACACAGATGAGAATATGCACAGCACAGATTGGACTCCATAGTCATTTTCTTAAATGACATTGAGTTTAAAGTTGCAGGGGAGGGGATATCTCTGGGAAGAGTGGGGAAGAGAGATGGGGGTTAAATGTGATCAAAATACATAGTATGAAATTCTCAGGAATAAAATATTATTATTTTGAACAACTAAATTAATATTATGGGTAATAGTATGTATATATCAATATTCAATACAGTCTTAAATGTAGCTTTATGCATGTAGCAAAAGATGGCTAGACCACTGTGCCCTGAGACAGGCACATACATCGAATTCCTGTTCTTGGGTTCAATCTGGCAGACCACTTCCCTAATTATGGTCTATAATGTTTCTTCCTACTTCGTGGGGAAAGAGATTAAATAAACCGACAGCTAAGGAATGACCTTGGAGCCCAAGGATCCAGCTGGACTCCCTGCTGCACCACTCACTCTGCTGAGTTTCCCTATGCCTGACACACAAAGTGAAATTTACAACGGGTCCTGAGTCTTAGGGTTATCATTCGGATCAAGTGAATTAATTTTTCTAAAGTGCTTAGAGTAGCATTTGGGCACTTTGTATTATTTAATAATGTTTACTACATAAAAACTACACAGAAATTATCCTAAGGAAACAATCTAGTGAAAATATTCCCTGAAACATCTTAATAGAAAAGAAAAGAAAAGCCATTGCCAACAAGGGGTTAATTAGAATTTCAGGTTCAGAAATCAGACTGTTTGGGTTCACATCCTAGCCCAGTCACTCACTAGCTGGATGGTCAAACGCCTTAATTCCTTTGTGCCTTCATTTTCTCATCTGTAAAATGGAGCAACTGAATAGCTCTTTAAAGACCTGTCTGTAAAGCTCTCAGACAGCATCTGGAATAATTAATTACAGGATGCTCTGTAATCAAATATGTACTCTTACAGCGGGGTGTTGCTGTATTGATGCTTCATCTATGTACGAAGAAAAGTCAGCTGAGGGGTAGGAAAATGGCCCTGTGGGTAAAAACATTCCCTATACAAGCAAGAGGGCCTGAGTTCAAATCCTCAGCATCTGTATAAAAAGCCAGACAGGGCTCCCTAGCACTGGGAGATGGAAACAGGCAGATCCTAAAAGTTCACTAACCAGCCAGTCTAGCCTGAAAAGGCAAGCTATCAGGTCAACAAGAGATCCTATCTCAGAGCAATAAAGCTAAAAGTGATTGAGGAAAACATTGATCTAGTCTCTGCATGTGTGTGCATGAGCATGTGTACCTGTATACTCACAGGTGTGCAACACACACATACCGAGTGTATACACCTGTAATCTCAGCATCCAACAAACTGAGGTAGGAAAACAGGAGGACTTAGAAGCACCTCCATAGCAAGTTCATGGCTATGCTCCAGCATATATCAAGACCCTGACTCATCAAAAGAAAAATAAGTAAATAGGTAAGTGAATAAGTAAGCAAACAAATAAACAAACATCAAGTTATATAGCAGCGAGTTTGCTGCATATGTTTGGACACTGTGAACCTTGCAAAAAGCTAAGGGGCCAAATGGAAGCCATACATTCCAGGAAGACGATGTCTCTCCATACTTTACACAGCAGTACAATGCAGGTGCCAGCTGGCTCTCTGAATTCCTTAGGATCCTGTTCTGGTGGAACTAAATAGCTAGCTGGGTGTGTGGTGGTTTTGTTATATTTTTGTTTTTTTGAGACAGGGTCTGGTATGTAGCCCTGGCTGGCATGAAACTCAATATGTAGAACATGTTAACCTTGAAATCACATGGATTCACCTGCTTCAAGACCACACTCCCACACCCCACTGGGCATGAGTGCATACACATGTGAGTATGGGTCATAGATCATGGGCCTGAGCTGCCATTGTTCTCTTTCAGAGAAAATGATGCTCTTCTACCCTTCCCATTTCAGAAACACCAATGAAGTTTGGCTATTCAATATAGACAGGGCTGATCAGTGGCTTAGAAAGCAAATCATGACAGAGTATTAGATAGGTAGTACCCCACTGTCACACACAAATACATGCAAGAGTCTTTGATAGAAGCCAGGACTCCAGCATATAAGGCAAACCATCTCTGTACCACACATTGGATGCTGTTTCCGTGTCTGTCTGTGTTCGTGTGAACCTTCCTAAAGTTTTTAAATGTTCTTAACTTGAAGAGGAAACACAGCCATTGACTGTTCCTTGGTGGTAATACTGTAGATCTTTGTTTTCTTTTTAAATCTTTTCTATAATGAATGCAAATACCTTTATAGTCAGAAAATTTAAGCCTCACATCATTCATCCGCATCCTTGGTTATATTTTATTTTTTTAAAAGGCTGGTAAAATATTACATTTACTGAAACAGTTTGCAAGTGAAAGTTTTACACACCCTCTGCCTTCTCCCGTACCCAAACCTACACAAGACAGTGAAAGGTTTCTGTGCAGCAAACAACTCAATTTTATAGGTAGACAGATACGTGCCCCTGGCATAATCATGGCAATAAGCTTCTGCCATGATACCAAGCCTAGAGAACCTCATTTCCAAGTTTCAGTTATGTCATGTTGCCAGGGTCCCTCAGGAGTGCTCAGGGAGGCCACTGTCTTACTTACAGATTATTTTTACCCCTTACATTCCCAGCTGGGATGCACTCAAATATTTTCATAGCTAGAGTAGAACAGAAACACACACACACACACACACACACACACGCACACTACTGCAGAAATACAAACCAGATATTAAATATAGATCATACCCTCCAGACTGTCAGCCTGAGGAATGATTAGGGGAAGCGTACCATCCCACAATCTCCAACGTGTTAAAATAATTTAATTGGGTATTTCATGGCACATTTTGCATTATTATGACTCCCTTTGGAGGCAACAAATGATTTGCTTCAGTAATATAGAGTCCCAAGTAGTGGCATTATGTGATTAAGTAAGTGGAAACATCGCCCATTAAATCCAGCTCAGTCATGCTTACATCCATCTTTTCTTTCTTTATAATTTAAATTTTCCTGCCCATACACATATTCACCTGAGACCATTTTTAAGTCATCTGTTTATGAGACTATCTCTTCTTGCTTTTTATCCAATTACTGCTGACTTTCAAGTTTCAGAACTGCAATTTACTTCTCCTTTGTTAAGTGAATTGACCGTTAGGTTCTATATGTCACAGGAAGGCCATGCTCAATTTTCATATTTACAGTGGCTCTCCAAAACATTTCAAAAGACTTGTTTTGTGGGCCTCATAGCAATTCGGGTTTATTAGACTTGAGCACTTGATTGGAACGTGCATAGCCATTAACCAGTGGTCTCAGTGAGCCTCTCTGCTTATTAAGTTCAACTGTGTATCAGAGGGCAGTGGAAAATAACTTGAAAATTCTAGAACAAAGTATGGGACCATGTAAGGCAGCCTGGTTTCCGGTTGAGCTAAGGTTTGAAACCCCAGGACCCAGTAGGGATAACCCTACAAGGGACAGTAGGCGTTTTGCCATGCTCCTGGGCCCCAGGCTCCTGACATGAGGCCACAGCTCTCCTCCATAGGTCTGTGACTATCAGTCATGTAAGGGCAACACCCAAGCCCCTCCACAGGTAGAGGTATGGTCAAGACATTTGCATTTTAATGAGGTACCTAGAGGCTTAGTCAATAAACTCCCCTTCCCCTTCCCAGCCACTCCTCCCTGAAAAAGGTATTTAAATCTCAAGATTGCCCTGAGATTGCGGGGTACGAATTCACTCATCGCCACTCTTCACCATGACAATAAACACCCTAAAACTGTGGACTGTCTCTCTTCATCGGGATCCACCATGGGGAACAATGGAACAGGCCTTTGTCCAAAGAGCCTCGTCCAGTCTCCCACAGAAGACCTCTCAGCACTCCCTGCCAAGGCTACCACCAAACCAGCCCAACTAGCCAAAGACAAGCCAAGGACCCAGTCCCCAGCCATGTTCCTCCCTGCTTTTCCCCCTCAGCCCGGACTAGATCCTGCCTGCGGCCCCCACTTCATTCTCAGTTCTTCCACAGCATCCAGGGGCACCTGGGATGCCCAAGAGCCTGAGAACCAGATGGAGCCGGCTTGGTGCGGTCCCCAGGACCCCCCAGGCCGTGCTCCTCCACCCCCAGGCAGTGTCCTATGGCTTCTCACAGCCCGACACCCACCCAGAGGTACAGTGGGGTGAGCAAGGCCAAACTTCCTGCTTCCCGCCTCTCCCAGAGGCCCGAGCCCTGGGGGTGAACTTGGGACACTCTCCCACCACCATTTAAACCAACAACAAAGCTTCTTAACCTTACCACTGCAGAATATAAGAAAAGGTATAGGTCCTCTCCACAAAGCAAGTTTAGATTTTTTTAAAAGTTTCATTCTTATGTTATTTTTAAATGTTGCATATACATATCCTACCTAGCAGTTCACAAGAGGAGTGGTTCTCAAACAGGGGTGACTCTGCTATGTAAGAGACTCTTTGTAATGTCTGGACATGTGGTTGGTTGGTCTGACTAAAGAGGGTAAGGTGCTGCCAGATCCCAGTGTGTAGAAGCCAGTTACATTCATAAACATCCCACAAAGTACAGAGCATCCTTTATAGTAGATAGACTTAATTGGTCCAAAGTATCCATAGTTCCCAGTTGGGAAATGATGCTCAAGAAAGGATATGCCAGAGGTTCTTATGAAATATGGAGACACTGCCTATAGTAAACATGCCCAGAGAATCAATACACACATGGGAAAATCACTCAGTCAACCAATTAGTCAACAAAAATTTTACTAAATAAATGTTAAGTCCCATACCACAGCCACTGGGGACATAGAAGTAAGGTACAATCCCTGCCTTCTGTAGATGACACTGTCCTGGCTTACTAGCAACAAACCGCATCCCTTAAGTAATAAGTGCCTTACATTGCAGGACTACAAGTTTGAAGTCATCTTGGCCTACATAGTGATAGAGACTTTGTCTCAAAAATTAAGTGAAGGGGTGGAGAACTGAAGGGATGAATAGCAAAAATAAAATCATGCCATTTTCACTGCAATTCTTAAGGTTGCATAAAATCCCATTGTGTGTATTAATATATTCATGTTACCCTTACTGTCAAACCTGGAATTTTGAAACTGCTGGGGGAAAACATTTCAAGATATATCATAGACAAGGATTTTCTGACTAGGACTCCAATAACACGGGAAATAATGTCAAGAATTGACAAATGGAATTATATGAAATTAAAAAGTTTTCACGTAGTAAAGGAAACAGTCATCAGAATGAAGAGGTAGTCTATGAAATAGGGAAAAATAAAAATCTTTGCCAATGGCACTTCAGAAAAGGAACTAATATCTGGGATATATAAAGAACTGTAAAAGTTAAACACCAAAAATAAAAATATCCAGTCAGTATCCAGGCTAATCAACTTCAGGCCCCTCTTCCAAGAGACAATTCTCCAAGGAAGAAATACAAATGGCCAAAAGATGCTTGAAAATGAATTCACTATCCATAGCCAGGGAAATGTGGGTTAGAACTGCTTCAAAAGTCCATTTCACCCTTTCCAGAGTGTCTACTGATTTGTTCTAAATCTCCTTTAATACTTCCCTATAAGCACATTGGCCACACCTAATACAAGTCACATATCTAAACCCAACTGGGAACTTCCACTGGCTCTCAGGACTGAACCCTGGCTCTAAGGTTTTAAAACAAAGCCTGTGAGCCCAGAGGGTATATAACAGGTTAGACTCTCTGCAGTGAGTTCCTAAGCAGGCTGAGGATGAAACTGATGAGGGTGAAGCCTCAGCTGCAATGGAGACCACAAGATGCTGGACACACCAGCAATGTAGGACATCTGCCAAGTGAACTGCAGGCTCTGTAGGAAGCCAGTCAGGGAGAGCCTGTGGTAAAGCTCTAGTGAAGGGAATGCCCCAAGCCATCAAATCCAAGATGATGACTTGAATAGAATTACATTTGTTTAACTTCTTGTCTTTCTTGGCTTTTCTTTTTCTGTGATCCAATCTTTCTGTACGACTCTCCCACTCTTCCTTTATGTCATTGCATATTGGAAGTATTTAAATTTCTTATTGTGTTTACATGGGCTCATGGAGTTTGCCTGCAATTTCAGAGAGACTTCAGATTTTGTCTCTTTGTACAGTAGTGAGTCTGTTAAGAATACAAGGACTCTTAAAGTTAGACTAAACATATTCTGCACTATGAAATGGGCTTTGGGAGAAGGCTATGGTTTGAATCTCCCACAGGCTCATGTTTCTTAGTAGTTGGTTCCCAGCTTGCGGCACTATTTAAAAGCCTTTAGAGACTGAACAGGGCCTGCCTGGCTGACATAATAAGCAAATTACTCAGGGCGTATGCCTCCTGGTTCTTGGTTAGGGTCACTGCCGTGTCCGGGTGTTTCCAGGCTGTATGTATTTTCAAAAGCAAAATAAAACATCACACCAATTGCAAAATAGAGAAGAAACTTTACCCAGCAACCCTTTACTGAAAACAACAACAAGATCAGAATACAGAGCAAGAAAGTGGTGAGACATGCAGTAAAGCTACTCACGAGCCCTTGTTATTGTTTGGGACTTTTTTTAACATAATATTTTTGTTGATTTTTCAAGAATTTCACATCATGCACCCCATCACACTCATTTCTCAGTCCTTCCATGCCCGCCCCACCCCCACCCCTGTGATCACTCTTCAGAAAAAAAGTTAAATTTAAATTTAAAAAGAAAAATAAAACAGAAACAAACAAACCCAGTCCACGTTATCAGTATACTCGCTGGAGCATGGTCAAACTCTCAGTGACCTGCCCCTAAACAGAATGGAGTCGTTACCATCCTGCACCCCTGCCTGAAGCCATCTATTGTGGAGAGCTAACTTTCACATTCTTACCAAAAGTTTTAAGAGTTCTCTTCGATATATTCCCGTTTAGGCTGCTACTTTTCTTGGGAGCTGGGGAGGTGTTGGGGTAGGGATTGTCACAGAAGCCTTCCCTGTCCCTTCTTCTCAAGTATGCATCTGCAATCTTCGGTATCGCTACAAAAGCAGCTTCCTTGCTCTTCATAGTCAGCGAGAGCTTGGATCAAGGGCTTCCATGTGGTCACTGGCCACACCACAGACAACAAACACAGCCCTGGCTTCAGAAGCAGCCCAGACCACTGGACATCAACATGGCCTCAGGTGACAGCACAGGCTATTCATATCAACATGGCCCCTGGTGGCTGCACTGCCCAGGGACATAAACATGGCTTCCGACTGCAGTACAGACCACAGACATCCACATGGTCTCTGGTGGCAACACGGGCCATAGGCATCAACACAGACTCAGGGCTTTTTAAAAGGGGCAAAGAAAAGGAAGAGTTTGGTTCCTTGGGAATGTAGCATGTGTGTTAATAGATTGGACCATACAATCATTTTTCTACTGTGTGTTCCTTCCCACAATACGCCTGATTTTAATCATATGCATGCCCGATTATGCATAGGCATAAGATAATAAATAGAGGGTTCTCCTTAAAAGTTTTCTTGAGAGCACAGCTTTACATTGTGCATGCAACCAAAGCCAGTTCAAGCTGACTTGGTCCCTGATAAGCAGAGCACAATTGAATATAATCTGTCTAAGTTTGATGGTTAATAAGGAGAGAGAAACTTACTGTTCAGAGTGGGGTGTGCATGCAGCTTAATGCAGATGAGGGTCCTAGGTTGCTAACAGATGCTAGGTGCACTGTTCAGTGCATGGTACTGTATGTGTTTGTGCATAGTACCTATAGGTAAGGCTCTCGGGCTGCCAAGTGCATTTAAAAGAAGGGTGTGTGCAGAGCCCAAAATAAGTAGAGTTCTAGTAACTAAACCATTCCCTATGCTTGCTTGCCTCAGTTCTGCCTACTCTCTTTGTTTCCTGTCTTGCCACCATGTAAACAAACCACCACCTCAGCTCCTGTCACCATGAATAGAGCCACTTTGCCCTGCCTTCCTCACTCTGACTGACTGAAACCAGAAGCCAAAATAAACCTTTCTTCCTCTAAGTCACACCTCTCAAGCCTTTGTTCACAGTGTCATGAGAGTAGGTAATACAGCATGCAAAACTGTAGTTATCAAGTAAAGTAAATAATATATTGAAATTATTCATCTCAGACAAGATGGGATGCGTTCAGAGGGCTATGGCTATAGAATAAAAGTATTTATTTCAGACTGTGAAGTGGAGGTTTCTGGATATGTCATGTGATGCAGACTCACATGGTGTTTTGCTGAGGCAAGACCCATGGGAGGACACGTGATGTTTGGAGAGAGTACAAATAGGACTCAATGGACAGCGCCTGGGTGCTTGCATAGCTAGCCTTGCAGTGCTTCATTAGTTTCAAGTCTTCACTGGTCTTCGCTTTGTTGTGGGAGGTACTCTTGGCAGAGGACTCCTAGTGTCCTTGCTGGTCCTAATCGCTCCGGCTGACTCGTGCCGATTTGGCAGAGGCCTGGCTGTTTCTGCTGGATCATGCTGCCACTGCTGATTCGAGACAAATGGAGATTGAAATTACCCTCAAAGAACTATTTCTAAGCAGGTCCACATCCCCTTGACCTATTTACCATCTCTTCTCCCCTACTTTTGGACGGTGGGCTAGAAGGAGGATCAAAGCTTTTGAAAACCTGTATTAAAAGTAGGTTTTGAAAAATCTAAGCCTACAAGACTGCTTCTTTAGTGAATTGTAGCAATTTGTTCGAAAAGAACTTGGATTGTGCAATAAAACTTTTGAATGACTACTTGGTATTTTCCGATTTCCTGTCATTTAAAAAGGCCTTATTAGTGTATAAATTATGTTCCATAAGACCCGTACACCACCCCCAAAGCTTCTCTGTTCTCTGTGTACTTAGTCCTCACATCCTTCCTCCACCTAAGGCAACCATGCTGTTTTCCGTCTCTATTAAACTTACCTCTTCCAGTTTCTCCTCTGGTGGAATCACATGACATGTGGTCTTACTCTTTTGGATGCTCTTATTTAGCATGATCTCTGAGGATTGTTCCCATGGCAACATCTGTGGGTGTTTCCAAATTCTGCGAATTATGTCAATATACCATAGTGTGTTTCCCTATTTGCCACCTGATAAATTTATTTGAATTTGTTGTAAATAATCCTATCCTGATTGTATATCTTTATATAAACATATAGAATTATTTTTTCTAAGTATATTTTTAGGAGTAGAACTACTGAGTGATATAGTCAACCATAAATTAACTTTTTAAGAAAATACCAAACTGTTTTCTTGAGTGGGGTAAACTGTTTTATATTCACAATAGAAATGTCTAATATTTGAGGTTTTTCACACATTGTCAAAATTGGAATAGTCCAACTTTTTATTATATCCATCTTAGGGATGCATAGTGGGTCCTCACGGAAATTTCAATTTGAGTTTCTGTGAAGATTAATGATGTTGAACATATTTTTATGTGCTGGTTAACTATATATTTTGTTCAGTGAAATGTTTATTTCAATCTTTTTCTAGCTTTTAAATTGGCTTGTGTGTCTTATTGTTATTGAATCGTAAGAATTCTTTATACATTTTGGACATAGTTTCTTCTCAGATTAAAGATTTGTGACTATTTTCTCTTAGGTTTTTATTTTTTTAATTAGTGATAATAATTTTTTATCTTGATTGTATTTTTTCTATCTGCTGCACTTACTATGCTCTGAGACGTTATCCTGCTTTCTTAGGAAGCTAAGCCAACAACGTCTGCTCGATCGGGTGTTTGCATCATCCCCCGATCATGACTTATTGATTTGGTGGGACCAACATCCACCATTGTACTTGTTTTCCTTTTTTGGTTGTTGTTTCCATTCCTCTGTTCTTTCTTAACCATCCTTAGATGCCTCGGACACAGAACACCTCTCGAAAGTGTGACTCTTGTTTCAGAAAGATGACTCTGTTGAAATGAGTCGAATAGCTGACAGAAGAGTGGTAAGGTTTGTTGCTAACACAGCCTCACTGCCACTGGGTCCGTCTGTCTACACTATGGCTCTCTCATGCCACTGCGCTGGGGTTCCTTGTTCCAGACGCATTAGCCACCAAAAATACCGATGTCCCTATGGATGTGGTGAGCTTTCTGTTCCTTATCATTCAAGTTTTTTACCTTTTACTTTTAAGGTTCTGACTAGGTTGTATATAAATCACAATTTCATGTTTAGCCTCCTGGGGCATGCCAAGCTTGTTAAATGTATTTTTAATCAAATTTGCCAGTTTCAGGTAATATGTAATATACTCAAGTATCTTTGCTCTATTTTTCCAGGGTCTTCATCTGTGTGAGTTGGTGAGAGTCTATGATTGACGCCTTGTGTTCTCTGAGTTTTCTTCAACTTCGGAATGTCCATGCTACTCCTTGTCATAATTACAATCTTATAATTTTGATTTTGCTGACTCAGGATTGTCATACTGCAGTTGGTGCTATGGCTCGGTGGTGGTGAACGCAGAGTTCCTGTGTTGAAATTTGGTCCCCTTTGCAAGGTACTTGAAGGGTGGAAACTGAACCCAACCATGGTGTTTAGAGATGGGTCTTTGGGAAGTGATGGTTTAGAAAGGGTCACAAGGGGGACCTTATTACTGAATACTCTTAGCTTTTGGTCCCAAACCACTTTTATAAGTGTATTTAATTAGACAAACTACCAAGTTTCTTTATAGCACTTTTACACATAAATGTAATGTACTTGAATGATTCTCAATACCCATTACTGATGGCTTCATAAAAAGATAGAGGCTAACAGATATAGACATACATATGTGTGTACTCTTATTTCTGATGCCCTGTGCCACCCCAGAGACTGTTACTAAGCCAAAATACACATCTTTTTCTTGTAAAGTAACTTTATAATAACGGCTTTGAAATCTTTGTCTGCTAACTCCAGCATCTGGGAACATCCAGAGATCATTTTTATTAACTGTGGCTTCCCTTAAACACTTTTCTCTTTCTCTGTGTGTCTCACCAATGTTTCCAAAACCCAAACACTACAGACGACACACAGTACCAATCCTGGATTCTGATGTTGCATCTTTTGTCTCTTTTTGCACAATTAGTAACTTTGGCTGGATCTGTAAAATTCTCCTGCAGTGTATTGTCATTGGGGCCCACTCAGGTATGTGGGTTCCTACCACATCTGTAAAGCTCAGTGTTCAGCTGGTCACAACAAAATGGTAGTATGTTCAAGTGGCAAAAGCACCAAGTCTACCCTGTGCTGCTGGCAGAGGACAGGAGCTAGCATTTAAAGTGAGCCTGTTCTCAAGTACAGTCCGGCTTTTGCATTTGCTTGCTGTTAGACTCTTCCTTTTATTCCAGCACCATTGGTATCTTAAGGGGTTGTGCTAAGTCATTTATACGTTTTGGCAAATGACAAATATTGTAAAGTACTAAAAACTACAATTTTGCCTGTATGCGTATGTATACACCCTTGTATATAAACACATCTCATGTATGTGTATATGTGTATTTACATACTATATCTCAGAATAAGTACACATGCTGAAACTTACTTCCTCCTTCACTAGATTCCATCCTTGTGATTGTTATTATTAAGTTATAGAACCTCTAAATTTGTAATATGCAAAGTTCCAGGGTTAGCCACAGTGTATTGAGCAGCTTAGGTTCTCTCTGGTCTTAGCTGTATAGTACTACATTTGCTTTCCCAAACATGATGGTACCAAAGCTGTTGGGGCTCTGTCTATACCAGTTACCCAAGTGACCATCTTCCGGTTACTCAGATGACCACCTTCCATAGCAACACCACTGCCTGACCCACTGTTCCAAACCTAGCATTCTCTGCTGAGGATAATTTGATATGTCAAATAGACTGGGCCATAGAAAGCCTAATGTCTCTTTGAATACGTGTGTGTGTGTGTGTGTGTGTGTGTGATGCTTATAAAATTATTGGCATTCAAAATTGGTAAACTGAGTAAAGTGGATGGCCCTCCTCAATATGGGTGGGTGTCATCCACACATACTAGGTTCTGAATAGAGCAAAAATGATAAAGGTTGCATTTTGTCTGATTGGTCAAGTTAAAACTTTGATCTCTGCCTCCAGGGCTCCCAAGTCACAGGTCTTCAGACTCAAATCAGCATCTGTACCAAGATGGATCATGGCTCTCAGGCCTTCAATCTGCACCATGAGCCTTTCTGGTTCTTTAGATTACAGGTCACAACCTGAGGGATTTCATAACTGTCTAAGATTCAACTAGTTCCTTATATAAATCTTTCTGGAGAGGAAGGAGCAGGAAGATCTCCCATACTGATTGTGTTTCTCTGAAGAATCCTAATGTCGCCCCCATTAGTGTGGCCAAGCAACGCACATCAGCTGAACTGGGGAGAGCAACTTCAGTCCAGGACACCATGGACTTCTGCTGTTATCAGTAGGATTTCAGCAGCTCTTCAAGGATAAAGGATGAATTCCCAGGACACTGAAATAGATGCTTTGTCGATGTTCTCCTTAGAGACGCTTTGGAGAAAGCTGATTCCTTTATACAACCGTACCTGGAAGTCCTGCCAATAACTCAATTTTAAAATTACCCCCATTGTAATTACACACAGCGTGTAGCAACAGAATGATCTATAAGGTTGTGGGTGTCTAGCAAGTGATGTCATGACAGACTGATCCATCAACTGGGGCAAAATGGGAGAGGTCAAAACAGCTGATCACATTCACATTACTGTCAATCCCCAGTATAATTTATAAGTCCAAAGGGTTGTTCTAAGTCATTTATATGTTTGGCAAGTGACAAATGTTTTAAAGGACTAAATTACCATGCTGCTCATATATGTATATAGGTGCACATATCTTAGATAGACACATATATCATACCACATGTCAACACACATTACATATGTCAGAATACATACATATGCATATAGCTATATATATAAACTTGCATGCTAAAGTTCTTCACTCATGCTCCCATTCTCATCATTGTGAGTATAATCATGAAATTTGATAAATCCTATAACTATTTCAATATCATTCACTTCCCCAAATATTGAGGTCTATTCTCCTATGAGGCAGAGAATATTCCAGATATAGCATATTCATTTGAAAGATCAAATTCTCATGTGAGTTCCATGAAAACCAAGCCCAATGCCATACTATTAATTCTGAAGGTGATTCCAAGGAGACATCAATAAGATTAAACATCCAAATCATCTGACTGGCTGGGAGTGTTTCTTTGGGGATGAAGGACTCCAGATGTACATTTCCACAACACCCCTAAAGCAGCCTCAGCTTTGAAACCAGCAAATCAAAGTTCAAAATGGCTTCAGGGTTGATGTGTCATGCTAGGTCATGACTAAGGTCAGTTGGCTCAGACTCTGGTAAGTATCTAGGGGAATTTGGAAAGCATGGATTGATTTTCAACCACAACTCAAGAGTTCTTCAGAAGAGTAAGAAAAGGAAAAAAAAAAGAGAGAGAGTTCTTCCTCAGTCCCCTAGGACCTGTCTGCCTTGTCCCCTGCTAACAGGATGAGTTTGGTGACTAGGGTTTCCCAGAAGCAGGGCATCTGAGATGGCAGCAATGGGAAGTTGATGGGGGATGGGTAAAAGTGTCCTTCCCAAGACAGAAAGGGTGGGGTTAATACTCCATTTGCTACCATCCTAAGAAGTCTGAATGCCATTGTTTCTCTGGTGCTTCAAGTAGAGGGAAGAGCAAGGAAATGCCTTCACAGGCTACTAATACCATTGCTCGCTGAGACACAGCAACGTGCAATGAGGACTCACTCGATGCTCAGCACTGCCTCCCAGTTGCTTATGTTCAAATTAATTTGAGCTTTCCAATTGCATACAGCACAGAACTACTGTTCTGGGGGATCCTTCCACACTCAGCTTTGTCTTATTTATGCTTCACTTCTAAATAATTAGTATTAGTAATTAATATTTGTGCCTGTTACATGAACTAAGCAATATTCCATTTTACCGATGAGGAACCAAGAACTAAAGAGTTAACATGTCCTTGGATCAGTCTCAGTCTGGATTTGAGTCAGTTTATTCTACTCTCAACACCCTCTGTTTAGCCATTGAATCAGCCTCAAGGAGTTTTTCCTCTTGGAAAATGGCTCCTTTGTACCATTTTGAGTTAAATCGGTTGCCATGTCAACAGAAAGATCTCATGATATCAGAGACACCTTGGGCCGTGGAGATGACATGAAACCCAGGCTTGTATTTTATTGTCAATGCATCTTTAGCTGGCTATCGCATGGATGGAAATGAGGCCATCCAACAAGGGAATAGACTCAAAATCAAGCCCATGTAGCGACAACCCCTACAAGCACTCACTACTTTATTCGTTCATTTATTTAAATATTTGTTGGGCACACACTAGTTGTAGATATTTTGCTGGGCATGACTGATGGAGCTGTGAACACAGTAACTTCCCCTGACCTCATCACGGTCGGAGATAAATGAGCAAGCAACAGGCAGATATGAGTTGCCATGGTTCCCTATAAAAGAATCATAGTCTTTGGGGCAAGGGAGATGGCACAGTGGGAATAGCACTGCCAGTACAAGCTTGAGGACCTGAGTTCAGATCCCCAGCACCATGTGAAGCCAGACACATGGTAGTCATGTCTGTGATTACAACACTCCTGATCAAGACAGAGACAGAGGCAGGAAGAGCATCAGAAACTGAGTCAGCTAACCTGACATGAACAATAAGAGACCCTGACTCAAACAATGGAAGGCGAGGACTGACACGTGAGATTGTTCTCCTGTCTCCACACACAATGAGTGGTATGTGCACACATACACACACACACACACACACACACACAGAGACAGACAGACACACACACACACACACACACACACATACAGACAAACACACATGGGACCCAAGATTAGGTTAAATAACTTTTACAGTCTTTTATGTGCATGCTGGGGAAAGGCTCCCAAATACTGTCTTGTATTTTCAAGAGAGCCTTCCAGTAGTTCTGTGACTCCAGAGACCAGAATGAGACATCCAGGCAAGTTAATAGGCAACCCTTGAGGCAGAGCAAGGTTGTGGAAGTAGGCGCTTCATGGCAAATCTGAGAATAGAGCAGGAATGAAGACTATTCCAGAAACATAAGTAAGTTGTGCGTAGTTCCTGTTGAGCATGCCACTGGGGACAAGGGGCGGGGTTACTCTAGGTCAGACTAGAACTGCTTTTAGGACAAGAAAAGACTAGAATATCCATAATGAGCCTCTGGCTTGGAGTGATGAGCAGGAGACAAGCAAAAGGCTGGGGAAGCCATCCAGCCTGTCCAGCTGCACAAATAGTGCTTTGCTAAAAGCAAACAGGGCTATTTTCCTGTGCTCCATCTGAATTCCAACCCAGCTTTCACAGTGAGTCAAAAACATAAAAGAGTAAACTTGCCGTCTAATACAGAGGAGCTGCATCTGGCCTTCCTCGCCCTATCAAATCAGAATCATGGGAGAAAAATAGCAACAGTCATGACAGAACATACATCTCCTTTTAGGGACAAGGAAGTATCCCCTGGGAGCCAAGGAGAGGGTGAGTAATGACCAGGAGAGAGGGGGAAACTGAGAACTTGAACCCAAGTTCACTTCTGGAAGCTCGAGCATCCTTCAAGCTCCCGAGACTGCCAGGTAGTGTGGAAAAGAAAGGGTTCAGGCTGAGATATAAACCAGGAAGACAGATCACTATTGTAAAAGGACCTCTTAGAACTGGGAAGGATGAAACCGTTTTTATGGCTGCTGTAAACTGAGCAAGCTTGGCAGATGAGTTTATCTGCCTGATCAGATCAGCAGAGAATCCCTGAGCAGAAAAGCAGGCCCTCTATCCAGAGGGAATGTACCTATGTCTGTCTCCCAGGCTAACACATAAGCTCTTTTCCAATCTCCGCTTACACCTTTCCTGTCATTTTCGTGAATCTGATTCCAGTCCCTAGTAGGTACGAGGACTGCTTGTCAAACCCCTCCACTGTGCCCACCCCCCAAGTCATGCCTGTGCTACCCACCTAAGCTCAAACTCCAAGAATCTGTGGAAAATAAGTTCTGTCTCACAGTCTGTCACTCTGTGAGAGTTCAGGCCATGCTGTCTCCTTCATTGTTGACTATGTAGCCACATAATTCATTGTTAAAATTATAACTTCTTAATTCAATACAATGTTGCCACTGGGCATAGTGGCTCTTGCCTCTAAATCCAAGCTATTGAAAAGTGATGGGAGAGGGAGGGGTTAAAACTCATTGTCAACTGCATAGTGGAACTGAAACCAACCAGGCAACATGAGACCCTGTCATAGATTGATTGATTGATTGATTGATTAATTAATTGAGTGGCACGATTCCAACTTAATAACCAGAATTCATCCTATATTAACTCCTAGAAATTTTCTAAAGCTTCTTCGTATTTCATTCTCAGAGCGGCTGTGTGCTCATCACCACATGCGGGAGGAAAAACCAAGGCTCAGAGAGAACTTGCCCAAGGCTAGGTGGATGGTGGATAGAAAGACCCAGCTTCAAGCCAGGTCTCCTGTCTGGACTCCTATATCCTCTCCTTTGTCCTCATGGGGACCTGCGGAGGTCTCTGGAGACACACCTAAGCAGGATATCTAAGTTTTTCTCATTCCAATCACAGTATGATTTTATTCCGTCCTGGCACCCACCCTAGTATATTATATCATATGTAAAGTTTAAAAATATAGCTAGCTAAACTTTGAAAGAAATGTGAACTTATTGAGGTGTGTGTGTGTGTGTGTGTGTGTTTGTGTGTACATGGTAATCTTCAAATAAGCTGGTGGTAAGGCTCAGTGGATGAATTACTTTCTGCACAAGTGTAAGAACCTGAGTTGAGACTTCAGTTTTGTAAAGTCAGGAGTTGTAGTGTACACGTTACCCCAGCACTGTAAGGAGTAGGGGATAGAGACAGGCAGATCCCAGGGGTTTGCTGTCTAATAGCCTAACTTAAATGGAGAGCTTCTTGTTCAATGACAATCCTGGCTCAAAAAAAAAAAGTGTGAACTAACAGAGGAAGATACTCAAAGTTGACCTCTGCCCTTCACACGGGCATACAAAAACATTCCTGCACACAAATATGAGCACCCATGCGTATACCATGTACATACACATGCCAAGACTAAACAAAACAACATTGTAAAACACAACAAAAGTCTCTAACATTTTAGCTCCATGTTCAAGGCCTCTGAGCCCAGGGTTCACTTCAGAGTAAAGGAAGAAGTAACCAAGCCACATCAGTGCCCAGTGGGGTTTCCTCCTAGACTCTATCAAGTGTCCTTTTAGAAATGGTGCTTACAGTTATAAGGTTTTACCATTTGGAAAATGATAAAAGAAAAAAGAGGAGGGAGGGAGGAAGGGAGGAGGGAGGGGAGGAGGGAGAGGAGGAAGGAGGCAGAAGAGAGGAAACAGTAATGAAATAAGAAGTAAAGCATCTTGGTGTGGTTGCTCATGCCTGTAATTCCTGCAGCAGGAAGGCTAGGCAGGAAGGCTGCTCCTTGTTTAGGGCCAGTCTGAGGCTATAAAGTGAGTTACAGATGAGACCTACATCCTAGGCTTTAGCTACAGATGAGATCCTGTCTCAAGCAAACAAGCAAATAAAGAAATCAAACAATGTATCACGAGCTATGTAAAGAAGATGCTGTATCACCACGTGGCAGCTTGCTAGTCCATAGTCTCCCAGAGGCCAATGCAAAACAACCTCCACACTCAGTCTGCGTGGCCCTTGTATTTGTGGGCAGAGGAACAAGGCAGTGTTTCAAGGAGATAAATGCACTTTAAATAAAATCATAATTTCCCATAAGAGCAGAGTCAAATTGCAATAAGAGGCATGCCTATACTTTCTCCAGGAATGGACTCCAGTGACCTCTTTGGACACATAAAATCAAGGGCCCCAAACTAGAGTCATCTCTAGATTGATGCAATCAAAAAAGAAAGCTAACTAATGAATAAATAATAAGAAAGGGGATTGAGGGTTTCCCTGGGTGACCTGGAAGGTGAGGAACACAAAAGAGATAGAGCAGAAAGTCATCTTTGTTCAAAGAACCCAGGTACCTCCTCACTGTCCTCACAGCCAGTAAATGTGCAATGTGTTAATTCGTCCCCTCCATGCTGTGTAGAGACTGACAGGTTCATAATGTCAGTGCTGGTTTCTGTCCCAGCATCTCTCCTGTGCCCAGGGTCCAGCAGACACTCCACACATTTCTGCATGAATTCAAAGCAGGAGGAGTAGAGGAGGTGGTGGAGTAAGGACATCCAAAGCCATGGAAAGAAAGACCACAGGAGGGCTCCTGTATGTGGGGAAAACTGAGATGGCAAAGAAGTGGTGTCTAGTGCACAGAGTGACGTGTCAGCTGTGCTCTCTGCTCCCTCCATTGCTGCAAGCCAATGAACTGGGCTCTGTTGCAGGATATTGGATCACACTGTGGGCCCTGAGATTGTGTTAGTTCCTGGGAAAACCTGTTTCTAGTTGTGGTGTGGCTCAGTCCTTAGCACACACCTCTAATCCCAAACAATGAAGGTAAAGTTAGTTTGTAGAAGGAAGCAGCCATGTTTGAAAGTGATAGCTAATTGAGTGGCAGAGAAAGTGTTGACAGAATGGGATATGCCCAAACTCTCACGAGAAGAGAGAGGAAACAGAGGTAACTTAAGAGAGAGCAATGCAGAGTGAAAAAAATAGGCAGTTTTACCAGGAGAGTTTTACAAAAACAGGTTGAAGAGAGAACAAGCTAGACACAGAGGGAGACAGTACAAGCCAGACCATGAGAAGGAGCCAGAAGATTAGAACAGATTGTAAGATTTGGTTTGAAGCCAAGCAGAGCAAAAAGTCAAAGGCCAAGGGAGAAGCAAGCTTGAATCAGTCAGCTTGGAGAGGAGTTTGAGCCAGAACAACTGAGCCAAACCAGCCAGCCAGAGCTCAGAAAGAACTAGAAAAAGTGAGTTTATTCGGCAGCATGTTTCAGAGACGGAAAACATCCTAAGCCTACATTCGATTGTATGGATGCTAGAAGCTAGGTTAGGCCTAGGTTAGCAGACTGAGGCAGTAAGCTTCTAAGACAACAATTACACCAAGCAAATACAAGTTACTTTAACAGCACTCTTTACAGTGAATATAAATGGTTCTGCTCTCACCTCCAATGGTCACAAGAGCTGGTGCTTCCCAGAATTCTGTCTCCTTTGAAAGAAAGGTTCCTTCAAGTGTAGAATAGCCAAGAAGACACCAGCACTCTATAAGTTCTTGGAAACACATGAAGGGGGCAGAGTGTGGGCTCAAGGCAATGTAGAAGGCTGGCAGGCTTTGAAAATCTTCCAGTCTGCCCCTCCCCAGCAGTGACTTATGGGACAAATTAGAATGCTTAGCAGCAACTCCAGCAGAAGAGCAAGGGCTCCTCCAGACCCCCAGATGCCACCTTACATGGGTGAGTGTCACACCCAGCATAACTTCAAACAAAGGCAGTCTAGAAAGCAGCCCCTGGAATCTTCTTTAAATATAACAAGCTATAAACACATCTTTCCCTGTGGAGTGATCCAGGAAGTTACTGAGCCCACATTCCAATATCAGCAAAAGTTATTGATTGGTTCTTATTAAGTGCCCACATGCTCTTGGTACTGAACAAAAGATTCAGTCCCTTTTATAAAAGCACTCACTCAATGAGAGTATCAACATTAATACAAAATCCCAGGATGACCCTCAGAGGCCACATCAGCGAAGACCTTGATGATTCAGAAAACAAGCCATTGCAGGTACAATTCCCTCCTGATACAACAAATGAGAGGCTCAATATTCTGCCCCACAAAGGACCCTGAGATCAAAGCATGCCTCACTAGCCATTGAAAGAAATTAATTCTTTAAAATATAATAGCAAAGGTGGAGAAATGGGTCAGAGGTTAAGAGTACACACTGCTCTTTAGATGACCCCAGTTCAATTCCTAGAACCCATGACTGGTGATTCATCCTGTAGTTCCAGCTCTAAGGGATCCAACGCCCTCTTCTGGTCTCTGCAGGTAAGTGTGCAAATGTACACACACAAATACTATCATAGGCCTTAAAATATAATAGATTTCCAAGAAGTTACAGGACACTAGGGTCTTCCTGGCCAGTCTAAAGTCGAAGGAGCCCCTTTTCTTTTTTCCAAAACAAGAAAAATTCCAAGAAGTACACTCTTGTCACTATTAAAAGGTCCTGTGAGAGAAGGGTAGCATCTCTCTGCTTTCTCCAAAAGGTAGCAAGAATAATTAAAACTTTCAGACTGGGACAGAAGGGACCATCATAAGAAGAGCCTATCCTCAAGACATGGAGAGCTCAGCCTTCCCAAAGCTTTAGATGTTGGTAACAGAAGTGGAGGAACTAGTGGGGTATGTGTGGTAAACAAGCTGTATGTGCCATTGCATTGATGGCTGTAGCAGTATATGGAGGGTATATAATGAGGCTTCAATTTAAAAAAAATGGGCTCCTGAATTGTAAGTCATTTCAAGAAATAATCACAGGAAACATTTATATCTATGAAGTCTGAAGTCTCGTCCATCACTGTTGGGGATTTGCAATGAGGGAGACGTCACTCTCCAACAAGGAGATGATACGCCCAATGATTCCATTTCTCTTTCTGTCACATGAGAAAATGGAGAGTAATGCTGCTTGGACTGCAGAGAATGAATCAAGGGTGGCACAGACACATGCCCTGCCCCAGCTCTGCTCTTCTGCCTGTCACTCTACTCACCAGCAGCTGATCAATGACAATATGTAAATGTGCATCCAAGACAACTGCCCCTGTCTGCCAGACTGGTGGGAGCCCCTCCCTCCAGGACCCCTTTGTGTATCTGTGACAGAGCAGCATGATGAACAGGCTTCCTGACACTCTCCATCTCATTAAAGGACAATCCTTTGCTCAATTCTTAATGGACACTACAAATTGCTCACCCTCCCTCTGGTGCAAGATTATGATAATTTTATTATTTATCCCAGGAAGGAGTTGCCAAAACTGACAACATGATCAGCACCCATGACAGGTATGAGGAGCATCTCCCATGACATCTTAGGAAGGAGACTATCTGAGATGATATTTGATCCTTAATTAGAAGGAAATGATTGGCTACTTTTCCAGCAGAAGTGGAAAGCCACAGCATACGCATGCTCAGCTTTGAGAAGCCAGCAGGCTCCCCAGTGTGGAAGGCAAGAGCTGGGTAAGCTAATAAATGCCAAACAAAGCCTTCAAGGTGGCAGCTGGAGGATGCAAGCCAGGTGTTTGTCATCATCCATTGACATTCAGATCATGAATCAGAAGATGAGACAAGGATCTCAGACTTCAACCAAATGATGTAGACAGGTCTTAGAGTCTCATCAGTACCACTCGCCTTGTGAGTCAGGCTAGAGAAGAAAGCAGTGGTCATCTTTTCACTTCCAAAATTCTACCTATAGCCACCCCTGTTGGTTACCCAACCTAGCAATTGTTCACTTCTTCCCTTTACCCCATAGGCGACACCACCTGTCACCAGATACTCATTTTCCTATTTACTTTACAAGTCGAAGCAGTTCTAAGATACAATCCTACAATGAAACATTAGTAGACACATACAGGAAGGTATGTGTATGGGAAGATATCTGGGCTTAAAAACACAGAAAGGAAGAAGAGGAATGAGCAAATAGAACATGTTCGTCTTCTCTTTGCTTCATACTTTGTACTCTGCAGACTTAGCCTCATTACTATTAAGACCTACAATGCCTCCCCTCCTTCCCACAAGCTCACATGTAGAAGGTTTGGTGCTCACCACAATGGTGTTCACAAGTGAATTCTTTGGGAGGCAATTGAACCAAGTGGACACTCATCTTGACAAATGACTTAATCTATTAACAGGTTCATACCTATTGGGAACTGGGCGGTGGAGCTTCATTGAAGCAGATAGGTCTCTGGAGCCATGCCATTGAAGTAGATATCTTGCTCCTTGTCTCTTATCCCCTTCCTCCTTCACCCCCCTCCATCTCTATCTCCATCTGTCTCTATCATTTCTTGTGGGATGAGTAACTTGGCTCCCCAACCCTACTTCCCACTACAATATTCTGCCTCACCATAAGCTCAGAAATAACTAAGTCAAGTGACCATGGACAGAAACCTCAGAAACCATGAGCTCAGATAAATCTTCCCTCCTATAAGCTGATTTTTCTCAGGTATTTTGTCACAGCAGAGGAAATTGGATTACATAGTGAATATGAAGCTGAAGCAGCGGTGTCCAGACCTGGAGGAGGTGGCTAAGCTAATTGCCTTATGGTCCTGCTAAGTCAGCCCTGAAATTCTCTGCCTCTCAACTGCATGTTAGGAAAATAAATGCAAACTGATAAAGTCACATTCGGATGCTTGATTTTTTTTCCTAGCAGCCAAAGCATCTCAACGACTTGCTGTCTCAGCTCATCTTTGGCCTTCTAAATTTCATGTCTTGTGTCTTGAATGGCAGGTGTCTATCTGACTCTGATGCATGCTAGATTTGACCCCTAGGAAAGACTGAGGAAAACACAAACATCCTTCGTGAACACACAAACAGGTGGGGAAAGAGTCAGGGAGTTGCATCCCTCCCCCCCTATTGATTACACTTTACCATTGTAGACAGTCTCTACTTGCTTAGACCCTTCAACCACCAAGGTGCTCCTGAGGTCTTTGCTTCCATATTATAATTAATCCATTCCATTTAAGAGAGAGAAGACTGTAAGGTAACACACCTCTATTCCTTTTTTTAAGTACATGTATATGGAGGGGGCAGGTATGTCTATCAGTATGTGAGTATATAGGTGCCTGCAGAGTCAAAAAGAGGGAGTCCAACCTCCTCAAGTTAGAATGACAGGCTGTTATGAGGTGCCCAAACTGGGCTTAAAGTAGCAATCCCTCTTAATAGCTGAGCTGTTTTTCCAGACTCCTTGAAGGAATGATCTGTGAAGATGATGTTCCTTAACATACACAAGAGTTTTACAAAATAACGTTAGCAAAATATCACTAGAAAAGAAGAATGCAGAATCTACCTGAAGAGTTAGTTAAACATTTCTTCCTTCAAGAATCTATTCTAGATACAAGAGAAGCAAAGACTCTTAGGAAGAAATCAACATCTACCACTGGATCCTCAAAGCCATGACCTTCAGTAGCTCGATGCTTGAAAATGCACTAACCAACTCACGCAAAAATGAATGGCCACCACCCCCATTCTGCATTAATCTGACATAAGGTCTGTGTTAGCCTAATTGCAGTGTAATTTTTACTCAGTCAGGAATCACAGGAGCTGCTTTCTGGCAGATTTCATATCTGATTACTTTCAGAGACCAAAGGGGACAGTTGGGAGCTGAATTTATGGTCACTGGGTACCCTCTGAGCCTTGGATCTACATCAAAGCCACAGGGGCTGGAAGCAAATCACTATGACAACCATTTATGTGGCCAAAATGGAAAGTCAAGATTTGATGGGGCAAAGCAATGCCTACACCTATAACTCTAAAATACATGGTGAAGTTTATGTTTGGATTTGTTGTTTAAGATGGAGCCAGGCACCTCCCCTGCCTCTAGCTGTGTGTGCATGTGAATAAGAGGGACCATAATGAAACCATGAATAATAAGTAAAGGACATCAACGGGAATGCCACAAGGGCTCCGAATACCCTAATTCATAACCATACACAACATACACGCACTGCTTCGTAGGCAATTCGTCTGCTCCTTCCCACTGTTTGTTACCACTTTCTCTCCCTTGAAATATGCTCTGCCAAACACCCCCAGCAAAATACTCAAAGCGTCTGGATGCAGCCTGCTTAAAACAACAAGGCAGACAAGTAATGGGTTATTTCAGTGCAGGTTTGGCCATGTCTGCCAGTAGTAAACCCTAAACTGCCTAAGAAGGGTTGACAGTCTCAAAAGCCCCTTCAAATAACCTTCATTCTTTCTGCTCCCCTAAAAAGGTGTCACTTAAACAATTCTGTAACAAGTAGGGAAGAACAGGAGACCAGCTGCCCGAGCATCCTTAGCCACCCTTCTGCCCTGACTGCCCAAATTCTAAGTCTCATTCTAAAAAGGAGAGCCCTCCTCCATGAGTAAATAAAAAGGATTAACCATTCTGCTTTAAAAAGAATTAGGAACCGGGCAGTGGTGGTGCATGCCTTTAATCCCAGCACTCGGGAGGCAGAGGCAGGCGGATTTCTGAGTTTGAGGCCAGCCTGGTCTACAGAGTGAGTTCCAGGACAGCCGGGGCTACACAGAGAAACCCTGTCTCAAAAAAAAAAAAAAAAAAAATTAGGGATGTGTGTGTGTGTGTGTGTGTGTGTGTGTGTGTATTCATGACATAACAATTGATGAAAAAAGAGGCCATGAATTTCAAGGAGAGCAGGAAGGGGTTTGAAGGAAGAAAAGGAGAAAGGTTGTAATTAAATTACAACCTCAAAAAAGAAAAAGAAGACAGCAAAGTTGTCCGGCAGGTTTGAGTGTACCTTGAGTGTATCAAACAAACAAACCATGGGTATGAATTACACTAGCCAGCAGCCCCCTCCTTGAGAGCACCCAGTACTGAGATGAGTCTATTGATGTATCTGGTGTCGTTGTTGGCACTTCTGGCTTCTGGGTGAGGAACTTCAGCACCACCCTTCTCGCCCCTTCCCTACACTAGAAAAATGTTCCTCAGCTAGGGCGACAACTCCCTCCAGCCCCCAAACATGGCAACCCAGCAGAGGATCACACACAGCACGAGCTGCCTCAGTGCCCACTGACTTAAGCTACACTGGAGTCTGTCCCACCTCCCAACTCTGAGTCCCACCAGGTTTCCAAGGCTGCCAAGCTGTGCCCTAAATCTCAAGAGAGCCTTGGGAAATCATCTTCTTTCCATTTGCCTGATGCCTTCTTGGCTTACAGATCAGACTCTATCGTAGAGACAATGCTTTCTTCACTTCCAGGGTGACAAGACATTGGACTTCTTCCTTTGAGTCACTGTCTTAACTACCCTGAGGACAGGTTCATATAAGGAAGGCAGCCTCTTTGTCCTAGGCCAAATGTCCTGCCTGGCTTTCCTGCTGATTCTGGGGCAGGGGAGGGCTTCTGGGCCTCATGGAATGTATTCCTATTCCTTCTTGTTCCCTAACTAGGGATATGTGACAGTGATAAACATGAGCTTCCCACTCCCGTCCTCTACAGCTGTGGCTGCAGTAAAGCCACTTGTTGTGTTCTTCAAGGGAGTTCTCTGGATCTCTAGTGACTGAGGCTGAAAGGCCAGAGTCTGACACTCACATTCCATAAGGACTCCAAGGTGTTGCAGAAACCACCTCACACTGGTACTAACCCTCATCAGTGAGGCCACCCATCTCCCAACACCCTGGTTTCAGGGTGGACTTTATCATAATCACTCCACTGCATGCTGTGGATCACCAGCATTTCATTCCCACCAACGAGAACTCCATGCCACAGTTAACCTAGGATCCTGAAGAACAGATCCCCAGATCTGTCTTGTGGTGTCTGCTTCCTGGCATGCTTGCTGGAACCAACTTCCACATCATTCAGGGTCAAGTCAGGGGGGTAGAGGCCACAGCTGGTATGTTAGAGTTCTTATCACCGTCAAAATACCTGACAGAATGACAAGAAGGAAGGCTCACAGTTTTAAAGGGTTCAGTGAATGGTTTCTTGGCCCTATGCATGACCAAGAATCATGGTGGCAGAAGCAACTGTGGTTTGCTTTTTAGCAGATGGAAGCAGAAACAGGGTACCTTAAACTTTTCACCTTTTACTCTGTCCAGGCCCCAAATCCAGGTAATGTCACTGCCCATAGTCAAGGCCTATCTTCCCCCGACTCAGTTAAGCATCTCTGGAACTTCTGTCATAGACACAGCCAGCACCTGGTCTTCTAGGTGATTCTAAATCCAATGCCAGCAATGAAAGTTAACCACAGTGCCTGGATTTGAATTGAAGCCATTTTGTCTCTGCAGTAATTTCATTTCATTTTCTCTTGCTGGGATATTTATTTCCTGGTCAGAACTGAAACAGGGACAGACTCTTCTACCCATTAGGCCTGAGTCCAGAGACATGACATGGGGGCTGGGGCTGGGGAGGTGAGGCACGGGAGACAGCTCCCAGTGTGTGTGCACATGGTCCTGTGTTTCTCCTGGCTGGATCCAGACAGGGCCTGCCTGGGAATGATGGCAGCTAGCACTAATGGAATAGCAGCCTAAAAGGAAGTACTAAATCCTAACAGGCCAAAGTTCCAGGCCACAGGGCCCACATGAGACAGATAAGGCTCCAGAACCTTTGTACCAGGGGGTGTATGTTGAATAGTGTGCTCTGGCTGCTATTCATAGGGAAGGCATAGGCATGGGTCCTTGCCTTCCATATAGAGCTGAAAACATTGAATTAGGCCATATGAACCTTCCCTAGCCACTGGAGCCATTGCTATCCCTGAAGAGTTGGCAGAGAGGGGATGACTAGGCTGTGGAGGAACAACAGCAACAGACTCCAGCCTTCCTGGGTGGATCCCAAGTATCTAGATCACAGCAAGGCAAGGTCGGGGTAAACCACATGTTCATGCAGACTGGGAAAGTACACACTCCATGAGTACACACTCCATGTGCTAATATATCATAGCTAGATAGTAACTGAGAATGGCAAACAAACTAGTCAGAGAGTACTAGGCATACAGAACAGCCTAGGCCGGCTCCACACTACTCAGCTCAGCTCAGCTGGGACAGAGACAAAGTAGGCTAGACAACCCAGACAGTGTTCCACTTCCTTCTAGAAGCCAGGGCCAACCATGGCCTGGAAGAAGGCAAGCAGAGAAAACCTGGAGGAGCACAAAGAGGACAGAAGTCTAGGCTAGTCACTTTCCCATGACACCAGTATCAGTGGCAATGTGACAAGAGACCATAGGGACCTACTGGGCTGAAGCTGCTCTTGGGTAAAACAAGAAGGAAACACTGCATTGATTGGGAACCCTGTTAGCACTTTCTTTTGGTGTGTAAAGAGGTTTAGGATGGGGCATGTTGATCCTGTATATTTGTCATCTTTCCTGCCTCCTAGAAGACTCAATCTTCCATTATTTTATAAGACTAACATTCCATTTCCCAGTGGGTTGCCTGTCTTCTCATCTGTGAAGAGGGATTTGATATTTTAACTGCAAAACCACATACCCCAGGCTCTTCTTCCATGGATTCTAGAAACTGGTATTCTTCCATCATAGTACCCCACCATGAAATAGGTCTTGTCAATCTGAACCCCTTTCTTTTATGTTCTCTGGACGCATCTCATTCCTGAGATTTTTACCTATGCGCCATACACCCCTTCTCCATGAGTGACTGCTTCTTGAAACTCTTGAGATCACATGTCAGATTTAGCACCAGAGGGCCTCTTACACTGCTACAAACCATGATGGGTACTAGTGATGTTGGAGATGGGAGAGTCAGCAGAAAAGACTGTGTTGCCCATCAAGGTCTCCTCATACTCACACAGGCCTAATCCTTGTCCAGCTCCAGCATCTCTCAGATGCTTCTCTGGACCACAGACTTATCACCGACAGGTACTCATCCCAGCTCTCATCCTCTGCCACCATCTGGACTGGCTACTGGTTATGCATTACTGCTTTGGTTATACCTCTTGCTTGGGCTAGGACATCAGAGACTTCTTCCTAAACCAAGTGACAAACTTTGGCTGCCCACAGTTTGGATGACCACTTCCAGTGTCTCCTATCGTTGTTAAATAGAGAATTGAATAACAGTGTCTTCTAGGGATAAGACTGTTGATGTTATACGGAGCAACAAGAGAACACTGCACATCATGTAGTCATCACTGGTAGGCAGTAACTTCCACCACCCTACCTGAACCCCAAGACTACAAGAATCAAGAGAAAAGATCGAAATTACTAGAACTTGGAAACTTGGAAAAATTTTTGTCCAGAGCTAAGACTCATACCTCTGAGGAAGAGTCATTGCTGTGAAATCTGAGCTTAGCCGGAAGATTCTCCTTGGGTTCTAAAGAGAAAACCTTAGCCAGTTGCTGAGCAGCCAGAACACAGCCAATTCTGCTAATTCTGGGGAAGACCACAGGCAGATTCCAGTGCTGTGTCTGGAAGCATCCCTATCACCAGAGAGAGTGGTAGGCTGATCCTCAGGAGTGAGCCACCTGCCAGACACTCTAGTCCTCCATCCTGACAGAGCCTCACATGAAGCAGTCAGCAAGAACAGAAATGTGACTTACAGTGTCCCAGCCCCAGCAAAACAGAGCAGGATATAGAAGGGAGGGGTTGTAGTCAAACGAATAGTTTAAGAACTGGCACAGAAAGTGTGAGATCATTGTGTAAACCCAAACAGAACAAAGTTTTAAAAGAGAGAGATGAGATACGAAGATATGCTCCAGCCAAGAGGTGAGAGTAAACAAAACAGACACCCAAAGGTTTGCTGGAACTCTGGGCTGACTGACTCAGGATTTGTGGAAATGGGGAACAGAGAGGCTCTGGAATTCTGCCCTTCCCTGAGGATCTATGGACAGTTGCTGGTTGCTGGGAGAGAGGAAAGAGGGAGGGGGGGGGAAAGAGAGATTTTCTCCAGTAGCGTACTCATTGTTAAGTTACCTGTGCTCCTATAAGTAACACTGGTTAAACTAATTGATACACACACATACACATGTACATATACACATGCGTGTACACACACACAGAGGGGGGGTGGAGAAAGAGTGTTAGGGAGATGCTTAGAAAGGGAAAGGGAATTGGTAATGGGCAGAGGATAGAAGAGGGTGGTGTGTCATATACACCATAATACAGAAGCCTTACATGGGAGACGCTTGTCGACCACCAGCTTAACCGAGGAATCAAGGGAAATGCCCCTGTGGTAAGATGTGAGCTTTATGAAGCCCTCAATATGAGGATCCAATATGTTTCTGGAATTCTTACCAAAATTATATAGCCTTAATACAATCATGAGAGAGCCCTTCCTCTAAAGGCTCAGGTTGAAGATTTTTCTACACAATAGCATCAAAGGTGTAAAGGCGGCTATGCAAGCATGAAGACTTGAGCTCCATCCCCAGAACTCACATAAAAAAGCCAGGCATGGTGGCACATGCCTATGATCCCAGCACTGGGGAGGCAGATGCAGGTGGATTGCTGAGGCTAGCTAAGTCTAGCATAGTCAGTGAATTCCAAGCCAGTGAGAGATCTAGTCTTAGAAAACAAGGTGAAAACTCCATAGGAACAATATCCAAGGTGCCCCCCCTGAGAGAGAGAGAGAGAGAGAGAGAGAGAGAGAGAGAGAGCTATGCATATGCATTTTCACACACACACAGAGCCATGAACATGCACTTTCACATACAATGTGAAGGTCATGGAAGATAAGAAAAGATCAAAAGATGGAAGAACTCAAACTGAGAAACAACGATTAGAGTCAACATGGGACTCTATCTAGACAGGAGACTGAGACAGGACAAGGACACTGGAGGAAAAGTTAACGAACTCTGAATGAGAAACCATTTAGTCCATGGGTTGCCCCATTCATTGTTCATATCTTGGTCATGGTAATTGTTCCACATTAAGTAAGGAACTATCATTAGGGAGTAAAGGAATTCTCTATGCTATTTTTACAACTTTTAAGTAAACCTAAAATGAATTCAAACTTAAATTTTTTTTTAAGCACCAGTGTTTCCACATGGGTTGGAGTCCTTTGGGATTTAAGTCATTATCTTCACAATATTATCAAGAGAAATGGGTAGGTCCAATCTGCCATTTCTGGTAAATAAGGATGAGGGAGCCACAGTCATCGCACACCAAACAAGTGGGTTAGTACTGAAGACAGATGCCATGGGAAGGTCCATGAGACAATGGAGCCCAGTGAAAGAGAGATGAGAGGTTATCGAAGACCAACGTTGTCAACTTCCAGGACCAGCCCAGGTTATAAGACAGAATAATGGGCCTCCTTCAGGGAATCCACACCTCCAACAATACCTGTTCCCAGAACCCACACCTAGGTCATCATTTCTCCACCTTCACAGTCACATAAATCAATCACCAGCCTTTGACTGTCTCAATCCCTTCAGCCTACCCCTCCATTAAGATTCCCTTTTAACTGTAAGATGACCAAGGATGACTGGCTACAGTCTTGCTTCTCCTCTCTACCTCATCTTCCCATCCCATCAAAGCTCTTCTCAGGTTGACATTACACAGTATCAACCCTTGTGGACACACATGATCACTGAGAATCAAACCACCCAGGACTAAACTGAGCTAATCCTCTGCTCCCTGGCTCTTTAGAAATGTGTGTGTGTGTGTGTGTGTGTGTGTGTGTGTGTGTGTGTGATAATATATTATTTATAGATAGATATAGATATACAGATATAGATATATACATATATATAATCACTGTGCATAGCAGGTTCACCTGAGGTTGGCACCACAGTGTTCTAGAGAGATTCACTTCCCATTGCATTAGGTTAGACAACAGAATTCACTGTTTGACAGGAAACTTTGACTTTTCCAAGAGCTCTACAGTTCTATATCAGATTTATTCCTAATGTGCATTTGTGCAAGGGCAAAGTCTAACTGATAAGAGTTCTCAAATATCATTTATTATAGTCTCACCATCATCTATGTGAACGAGTAGATTAGATGGTAAAGACTCACCTTTAGATACCTGATAGAAGGCCTGGAGTATGTATGGGTTAACCAATATTAACTATTCCTGAGTTGTAGTTGAGATTAACTATATACTTATAATAACAGACATATGAAATTTTTCTATACATATTAATGTAATATTTTAGCAAACTACAGACAATTAACTCTGGTAGGTACTTGGGGAACTCGATGACTAAAGCCAGGACTCTCTCCACAAGGAGTCTGTGATGCAGGCGGGCAGGCAGACATGACTCACACACCTACCAATAAATTCATAATTGGCCAGATGTGTGCTCCAAAACAGAACCAGAACCTGGAGCCAGGAATCAACTTTACTCTTGATAACTGCGAACCTTGTCACACAGTACTGTTGGAAGGTGGTGTTGATTCAGGAGCAGGAAATGGAGAGGTGTCATGTGGGAGAGGGACAAGGAGGAACAGAAAAGGGGTGGGGTTAATGTTTAAAAGAGGAAGTGGAAGGATAGCTCCGTGTTAGAATGTGTGGTGAGCATTCTCAAGGCCCTGGACTCAATCCCCATCACCCCCAAATTAATAAATTAAAAGCAGACCAACTGCACCGCCTTACTGTGTCCCCTGACCTCAGTCACACCTGGAGAGTATAGAGACTTCAACAACATGGCTCCACTACTGACCTAGACACAGAGACACTTTTCCCCGGGGTGGGCTCCCAGCAGATAACTCATATGTGGCAGCCTTCTTGCCCCCAGGCAAAAGTGGAACTCAGAATCCTCAGTAAGATACTCCAAGAGACAGAATCAGCCCTGGCCTCCACCAGCATCCAGCATTCCGGTATAAAACCTCATGCCTTTACTTAATAAGGAGGAAATAAGACAAGAAGCGGGCAGTCTGCAGCTGTTTTTATCTAGTTCTCTTCAACATTGAGAGTCTGAGGAGGAGGAGGAGGTTCTGACTTGTACCTGACAACAGATTTTTTCTTTTCCCAGCTGATCTTTCTAATCAGAGGGGTCCCCTCATTGGTCTTTAATGATTTTAGGAAGTGGATAAAGGAAAGATTTACTGCCTCTTCCAGCAGGACACCGAAAGGGGCTAGAGAGGAAAGAGATGAAGCAAAATGTTCCAAGCATCATGCTGAGTGCATTAAAAAGGAGTCTGAGACCAAAGAATCAATTGCAAGGTCAGCTTGGTTCCAAGCTAATGAGGAAGGTTAGAAAGACACCCCCCTCCTCTCTCTCTCTCTCTCTCTCTCTCTCTCTCTCTCTCTCTCTCTCTC
>JADRCH010000017.1:7118034-7156908 GCA_019843965.1 Rhynchomys soricoides | reverse complement strand
CTCTCTCTCTCTCTCTCTCTCTCTCTCTCTCTCTCTCTCTCTCTCTCTCACACACACACACACACACACACACACACACACAGAGTTTTGATTTTTAAGTGCTAGGGGATAGGCCTTGGTGGTAGAATATTTGTCCAGCATGCATGGGGTCCTGGGCTCCATTCCCAAACTGCAAAGAAAAGAAAAAGAGATAAGAGAATGGAGGGAAGGAAGGATTAAGAGAAAAGAAAATAAAGAGTAGAATTAATTAAGATACGTTACCTATTGACATCTACTTCTTACATTGTGTTCCGCCATGGTAAAAGATTCACAAGAATACCTCCACACTTTCCATACCAGAGACTTGGTTATTCCATTGAAATATCCCTACAGGCCCTCCAACAAGTCAGTCAACGAATTTTAAAGACCTTGGTATCCTGTGTTGAAAGCCTTCCTATTAGACAAGGAAGATAGATGGCTCAGTGGGTAGAGCGCTTGCCGCACAAGTATGACGTGTTGGCTAGTTTTATGTCAATTAGACACAAGCTAAAGTTTTTTTAGGAACAGATACTCTCAGTTGAGAAAATGGCCCCATCAGATTGGGCTGTAGGCAAGCCTGTGGTCTCTTTTCTTGATGGATATGGAAGGTCCCAGTTGACTGTGGGTGGTTCCATGCCTGGGTTGGTGGTCTTGGATTCTACAAGAAAAGAAAACAGGCTGAGCAGGCCATGTAGAGCAAGCCAGTAAGCAGTACTCCTTCATGAGTTCTGCATCAGCTCTTACCTCCAGGTTCATGCCCTGACTTCCTTTAGTGATGGACTGTGATGTGGATCTGAAAATAAACTCTTCCCTACACAAGTTGCTTTTGGCCGTGTTTTATCACAGCAATAGAAACCCTGACTAAGATACATGAGAATCTGAGTTTAGATCCCCAGAACCCACATAAAGCTGGACACAGTAGTGTATTCTTATAATTCCAGTGCTCCCACTGAGAGATAGGAGGCAGAGGCAGATGAATTCCTGGAAACTTACCAGCCAGCCTGGTATGCTAATGGTAAACAAGAAACCCTGTTTCAAACAATGTGGAAGGTGAGGACGGACACTCAAGGCTATCTTCTAGCTTTCCTAAGTGTGCCATGCCATATACAGGCTCATACTCAGACACATGTGAACACACATAAACATATACAAGGTGGGAGGCAGATACAGAGGCAGACAGAAAGAGAATAAACTAAATTTTAAAAAGGATGCCCCCCCCCCCAACATCAGTGGCTTCCTCTGCTCTTCAGGCCTGCTCAGCGAGACTTTCCCAGCATTTTGCAACTGAAATTGGATAGCACACGTATTTGCTTGCTCACTTATTTATCTACTTTCTATGCTCATTTACTTATTGATTTACTTGTTTACTGTTTCCTCTAAGAGACCAAGAACTCCCTGAAGACAAGCATCCCACCTGTCTGAAGCATGCTTAATTCTCAGAGCTTACAACCCAGAACACTGTAGAGGTGGTAGCATTAAAAACTCAGAGAAGCAGGAGGGAAGATCAAAGAAAGAACAACTTGGAGACTTTGAAAGTGCAGTAATTATGAATACCGGGTCTATGGCTGAGCCGCCAAGGTTTGGCTTCCAGTTCTGTCCATGGCATGCTATACCCATCTAAGGCCTCAGGTCAATCTTCATTAAAAGGGGGTTGGTTACAATGACTGATCTGAAAAGACTTTTAGACCAGGAGGATCAGGAGTTCAAGGTCAACCTTAGCTGCATGGAAATTTTGAGGCCAGCTTCAGCTACATGAGACCCTGCCTCCAAAGAACCTGAACTTGTATGTGTAAGAAACTCAGTGTCTAAACCACTGTAAACATTCATTAGCTCTTACGTTATGAACCAAGCTCTTACCTGGCCTTCTTGGAGCAATGCAGTCCAAGAAGAGACATGACAGATCTCTGCACACAATGAATGTGTTCTTCCACCTCCAGACATCTAGAATAACAACCTCCAACGAAGCTGATGCCACTGACTGGTTTACAAGCTGGGAAGGCTTCTTGTGATTCTAATAGCATGTGACAGGGATTCCTGGGGATATGAGGTAGTGGGGAGGGGAGGTGCACCTGGGTGCCTGGGAATTTTCAGCTTGCAGTCCTCCATTGAAGATGCCTGTTTCCCAGCTAGACACGCTTGCCGGTGCTAGCAGCATCTTTAGTAGCATCAAGCAAGTCGGCATACATCTTCCCACCATTAGGATGTTTATAAATCGTGCCTCAATTTGCTGATTAGGAACCTTCCAGTAATTCTATACTCTGCTTCCTATAAGTGTGCCTCATCCAACTTGCAGCAAGAAGGACAGGCATTATACTTTAAACTGGCTTCAACAGACTCTCAAAAGTCAAGACAATGGGCATGTCAGCAGGAGTCCACTTCTGATTTCTCAGGTCATGACAACCGGTATACATTATAAGCATCAGAAGTAACAATAAATGTCCAATGTCAAAATTTAAAACAAAAAAAACTTAGACACTGACTACAGTACTTAGATTGGGGGAGGGGATATTTCTGATTTACAAAATAATAGATAGTAATAAGCCATCTTTTGAAAAAAATAAGATCTGGTGTAAAATTTGGTTCCAATACCCTTTTTGGCAAGGAGATTTTCTGCTACAGTCTAGATGTAAACTAGGCACGAAAGCTTTGCCGGAAATATTTAACTCAAAACCAGACTCTGCTCAACAAGAGAAGCAGAGGACAAAGATCAAAAAAGCAAGCAGAGATGAAAATGAATGATTTTCCAGATTCTGATAACTTTATGCATCTAGAAACAGAAGGAAGTGATAAATGGGTACGATTAAGAGACTCTATGTGCCATTTATTAAAGATTGTGTGACATGCAACCGTATGGATTTCTACCTTAACCAATCACAGATTTAATCAGGACAGTTAACACTTTGTCTCAATGGCGCTTTAGAGAATTCAGCTATTGACTGGAACATATTTATGTGTCCTTTCATGGTAATCCATTTTAAGAATCTTTGATTTCTTTTTTTCAGAAAGGAATGGAGAAAGACATTTAATTGTGCCCTCAATATTCTAACAAGAAACATAGGCTTGAAATCATATCTCTGTTCCAACCCAATGAAGTAGACATGCAATTTATAAGAATTTTTTAAAAGAATTAATCACAGATGCAAGAATGTGGTCCACAGAGACTTTTAACCAAGTAGTAACAAAATTCACTCAGCTAATTCTGCTTGTGAAGAGGGGAAATATATATTTCCACTTGCAGGAGAAAATGAACACTAGAGTTTTTTCAAAAATAAAAATAATGAAAATATTATAATACCAATGGCCATTTATCAAATACTGACTAGATGCCAGGCATTCCACTGGGAGCTTTGAGTGCCAAGTCTATCTATCTATCTATCTATCTATCCATCCATCCAACTATCTATCTATCCATCCATATATATTTATGTTGTACTACATGCATGTGAGTTCCAAGAATTGGGCCTAGGCCATCAGGCTTAGCAGCAAGCATCTTTACCATCTGAGCCATCTCTGTCCCCAACTCTCATTTATTGAGGACAAGTCTCTATCATGAAGGTATTGTCATTTGGGCCATTGTCATTTCCTCCAATTACCATGTGAATTTTTTTCAAAGCTTCACTAGGTTGTATAGAGTACATTTTTCTACTCATTCGCTGCAGGCCTGGCCAGGTGACTTTTCTGGCCAATTGAATGTCAGTAGACAGAGCTTCCAATGGCTTTGAATAGCTTCCCTTGGCCTCTTGTTCTTCTGTCTTCTACCCTAGCTGACAGGCTCTGAAGGGGATCTTCTACGTACAGAATTTAGTTAACCTAGCAGGTATCCAAGCTTTTGGCATAGTCATATGACATTATAGCATTTGGGAACGACTCAAAATTGAGCTATTTTTAAAAATTGCCCCAAAACCTCTCATTTTAAATTAGTTCATGATTTTGTGTTGGGTTGAATTCTTAGCTGTCTTGTGCTGCCTATGGCCCATGAGCCTAGGGTTGGAAACACCTGGGGAGGTTAGATGAGCAAGAAAATATTTTATGCTAAACATCACTGAGATTTTCAGTTTGTTTAATGTTTAACGTCATTGTATACCAGGCTGACTAATTAAGGATATTTGTTTAAGGTTGCTGTGACAATGTACACAATCTGGGTGGCTCAATTTATCATCTCCTTGACATTCAAGACACAGGTTCAAAGTCAAGACATCAACAGGTTAGTTTCTTCCAAAGGCTATCAGAAAAAGAATTGGGGGGTGGGGGGGTGTTACCCTTTAGCTTTTTGGTGTGTCTGTCTCTCTAATTATCTTCCCAGCCTGTGAGTCTGAGAATCCAGGATTCTCCTTATATAAGGATGCCAATTGTGTCAGGTTCAGGCTCTAAAGATCTCTACTGAGCATCACTGTGTCTGCAAATATGGTCATATTCTGAAGTTGTAGAGTTAGGATCTCAGTTTATGACCTTTGCGGAGACATTGAGCAGATTGCATGACACAGTGTGCCTGAGTTCAGACATCAGTGTGATTCTTTACTCTTAAGCTTTGTCCTCCTTACCAAAATCCCCTTCTGATAGGTTGCTGATGGGATCATCAGCTATTCCCATGCAAACACATGCACATTCTTCTTACATACATGGCTAGCATTTAAAACTCCAAAATACAATAGTTAGAATATTGGACACATAATCACACACATACATGCATTCATATAGCCTCAAAATCTAACTAGTAGTAGAGGCTAGAGAAATGGCTCAGCAGACAAGAGCACATGCTGTTCTTGCAAAGGACCTAAATTCAGTTCCCAACACCCCATTCAGAAGCTCACAACACCCATCCCCCACCCACCTCATAACTCCAGCTTCAGAGGATCTGTCACATTCTTCTGACCTCTATGGGCAACTGCGCTCTTGTACAAATACACACAGACAATCTACAAACAATTAAATTTTCAAATAAATAAGCCAAGATCTCAAGTAAGAGCCATGCCAGCAAAGGCATGGGAAAAAAAATATTCTACAGGAAGGGGATGAGCATTTGCAGACTGGCTAACACACAGAAGCCTGACACAATCACAGAAGTAAAAGAAATTCAGAGTTGAGTCCAGTCTCAGATTCAAAGAGGAGCCAACAGATTAAGGGAGATAACATCTAACCGGGCAGATTTGGTCTCCTGTAACTTACTCAGCAATTGATGAGATATAGCCTTTTATGAGATGGAAAAGTTGGGCCTAGGACCTTCCCCAAAACCAAGCAGCTCACATATAATAGGAGATAGAGGATCCGTCCCAAGCATGACAGGTAACAGAGGCCAATCAGGATCCATCACACTGTGCTGACTCCCAATGCAAAAAGAGAATGAAGACCATTATTTAGTAGAATGGTTACTATGGTTACTACTAATACCCAGGTCACCAGATGCTTCTTTGGACAATGTAACTACTGAGATACTAACAATATTCCCTCTCTTATGATGTCTTTGTGCAAAAGGTATTATAATAAACCTTAAGAAACTGCCATTTTTAAAGGCTAAAGAATGGCCCACTATTATCATTTTCGTGTTTTAACTTAATTTTTCAGTAGTGCAAACAAACATATGAACTGCTAGACAAATAACTGTGATGTGAACAGTTGTGCAGGGCCTTCCAGATGAAGAATTGAATGTTATCAGTGTTCCAAAAGCTCCTGAGTCCTCCTCCCAAGGACACGAGTCCAGGGAAGGGCAAGGGCACATGAGATACCCTAAGAGCAGGCGTGAAGGTCACATATACTTGAGAAATGATCTACTTTCTTGTGTGTGTGTGTGTGTGTGTGTGTGTGTACACATATATGTAGGTGCACATGCATGTGTACATCCAAAGGTCAATGTTGGATATCTTTTTCTGTCATTCTCCACTTTTTTTGAGACAGAGTCTCTCACTAAACCTAGAATTCACTGATTCAACCAGAGTGGCTGGCCAGCATCCACCTATCTCCATCTCCCAGTGCTGAGACTACAGGCATGTCCTACCATACCCAGCTTCTTGTGTGCATTCGAGTGATACAAACCTACGTCCTCATGCCTGTGTGGCAAGCGCTTTACCAGCCAAGCTATTTCTTCAGTCCCACAGAAATAACATCCTTTCACTGGCCCATATACTAAGCCCTCCCTCCCCAAGGGTGTGCATCTGCTCTGAACAATGATTCTGAGCTCAGGAGGGAAAAAGAGGACCAAAGAGATGGCTCAGAGGGTAAAAGAGTTTCCTCTGGAAGCATAAAACCTTAAATTTGACTCCCAGAACTCATGTAAAAAGACAGATATGATAGCACACATTTGTAATCTCAGAATTCCTACAGGAAGATGGAAGACAGAGACGGGAGAGTTTATTGGAAGTTCACTAGCTGACCTAGATATGACACTCGGCGAAGCAGCATAAGCAACAAGCAAGATCTTGCCTCAAAACAAGGTAGAAGAAGAAAACCGACCCCAGAAAAATCTGTCTTGTCACTTACACACATGTGTCATGGCAAGCATACACACACACACACACACACACACACGGAATTTTTTTAAATAGGAGGAAAACCAGATGATCTGCTTCTTTAGGTCCCGCAACGGTGCTTAACTCTGAAGCCTTTACAGCCATTTATCACCACTCTCCCACAAGACAGTTCAGAGTCTTGATAAACTGTCTGAGGCGCAGCAGTGTGCCTTTCTTGAAGAAAACCCAAACTTCCAGACCCATGGGCAGAATGAATCGCCTCATTGTCCATTGTCCTGGAGCCCAAAGTCGCCGAGAGGTGAGGCTGTGAGCTTGCCTATCCCAGGGTCACCAGGCTCTGGGCCACGCTGCTTTATCTGAGCCAGGTAAACGTTCAACCGAAGACTCCAACTGACAGCTGGGCACCTGCCTGTTTAGTTTGGCTCTCAGCAAAGCAGAGTGGAGGCTGGCTTCCAACACGGCTTAAAGACAATTAACTTTTCATTTGATGCAGTCTGCCTCTCTCCGCTCCTAATGTTCCCTTAGGAGCCGGGATCCAATAAAGTCCAGCATGTGACTAAGAAACCCAGGCAGGGAAACTGACCAAACATTGTTCAATGCTATATTGCAAACCTATGGGAAAGGAGTTTAATTAAAGGCCACGGCAATTCTTAGGGGAAATGTTTCTTTTATTAACTGTTCCTGTCGAATAAAGCGGCTTTAAACAATCCCTGACTGCCTGGAAATTGTGTGTGCCTCAGATTTCTTTTTTCTTTTTTTCTTAATCTCTTCTGCTGCCTTTTTTTTTTTTTTCTTACTTATTTGGTCATTAGGTACATCAGAAGTGCCTGAGACCCAAGAAACTCAATTTAAGTACACTCATTCCACATTTATAAATATGAGCAGATGACATTTAAGATGCGCGGATCAACGGGGATGGTTCTGAGTGGGGAAATTGTTGTTCAGCATGAAGTAATACCACAAATATACAGAGGAACTGTATGTGGATCAAGTTCAAGGCATTTTAGTGAAATGTATGCCCAGCCTCCATGTGGCTAAGACATTTAAAAATGCAAAGAACCTGCAATTCTTTGTTGCTGAAGTGTAATAAAACCCCTAGTTAGCATCAGTGACATGGCAGCATCAATTGCAAAGGAGTGAGCGGGCAGAAATCGGATTGGAAACACCGCATCTGATGAGGCAAAGAAATTGGATTTTTAAGTATAATTGGAAAGAGGAAATACCACTGAAGAGCTAAGATGGGAGCATATGAATTTTTAAAGCCTAAGGAGAGGTGGAGTGTATGTCTAAACAGAACTGACTCATGATCGGGAGTGCTGTCCCATGGCGGCACACTGAGTTTGAGGTCCACATCCCGTGAAGATCACACATGGGGGAGGTGCAGAGGTCACAAAGGGGTGAACGTAAAAATGTGCACGATGGACTCGTTTCTCAAAAATGCCAAGAAACTATGCAAAGAAATAAAATATAGCTCTGTCCCTGCGGGAATGCAGTAGCAGTCCAACACTCATATTTTGTTACCAATAAACACTTCCTTCCATTTCTGTGTGTATTATAGAACCCACCTCCTGGGCGGGCCTGCTCTGGGGGATCCCTTTTTGTCCTAATTCTTGGGAAAAGGGAGTTCTGGAGGCAAACGAATATTTTTAATGCCAACTTTGACAATTCCCTCCTCCTACAGGATCCTTCTGAAGTGAGGATGTGTGATACCCCACCAGCGGACAGGGTCTATTGAGGACATGCCTGAGCTCAGCGGGTCACGTGACTGCTTTGACCGCTGTGATCCAACAGGAGCCACACCACGCAGCTATGCACAGAGCCTTCTATTTCCTGCTTCTCGAATGCCAGCCTCCATCGAGAAAGAGACCATTATGCTTGAAGACCATGAACCAACTCTGCGGAGAGCTTTGGAAGAGATTCAGCAGGTAGATGACAGCCATTCATACAGATGAGCCTATGGGCAGGCATTCAGACAGACAGACACACAGATGACAATGAGCACAGTAGCCCTGGGCATAACTGGGAAAAAAAAAAAAAAAAGGCCATGTTTGGGAGAGGGGAATTTTTTAAAAGACTTTTTTGAATAGATTTTATGCACTTAAAAGAAAAACGTGGGAAGGAGACACGGGAGAGCATGGGCGTGGGCGTCTCTATGAGACAGCCATTTGGGAATCAGTCATCAGTCCTGCAGGCCCAACTATGTGCCTCAAGTCAGATTCAAACTGCCCCAACAAGCGCTTCCTAAATTTCTGGCTCAAAAGATCTAATGGTTTATTTTAAGCTACAAGTCGGGTTCTATGCTAGGCAGTAGCAGGTAATTAGAACTCTGTCCTGTACATGCATGTCAGTTAGAAAAATATCCAATTCTGCCCAAGGTGGAACTCCAAGATTTTTTTTATTTGAAAATTTCAGTTATGCAACTTTTGAATAATTCCTCGTAAATCTCAGTGCCACCAACAACCCTAAAAGTCAACGTTCCTTTGGTCACTGTGCTGAGAAGCAAACTACACTGAGGGTCACCTGCATTGGGGACCAACTGCCTATGGGCAGTTGGGGATGTTAACAGATCCCTACACCTCCCTTCAACCTGCTGAATATTGATCTATGAGAATAAAGCCACAATGCCTACATCAAAGATGCCTCTTGACCGCAATGGGGCCACATTCTAGGAAATCCATTGTAACCTGAACATGGCCTCAACTGAAACGCATGTAATACACCTACTCTACTGAACATGATAACTTAGCAACCAGGAAAAATGTGGCATGTTTGAGGAGTCCCCCCCATGGTGTCCTGGGCCTCATAGATTGCCTCTTGACTGACAATGGAATTTCATTCTGGAAAACCTCCTGTCAGTTGAAAATAGCCCAAGTTGAAAATGTATTTAATAAAACTGCCCTACTGAACACGGCAGCTTAGCAGCAAGATATGTGGAGCACTAGAGGAGTCTCATTGTGATGGAATGGCTGACTGGTGGCTGTCACTCTCTGCTGCTGTCCTGGATCATGAACACACATCAAAGCAAATATCTTAATCCCAGGAAAAGATCCAAACTCAGAATTTGAAATCTCCTGAATCTGTTTCATTTTCACACCATCATAAAGTCAGCCCAAGTAGAACCGAGTAAGTCAGGGACCACCTATTCTTAAACCCCTCCCCCATACGATCACACGTCTGTTCTGACTTAATTACCCCTCCTAAGTTCTGAGCTGATTTATTTTCGGGGCAGTTTCCAAAGGACTCCTGGAAAAGTTTTGGGAGCTGCAGATACTCAGACTTGTTGATGTGATTTCATCTACTTCAAAAGATACACTGTTTGGTACAGGAAAACATGGCAAGTGCTCTTTGTCCTCACTTTCTTTGCTAAGCAAACAACTTATCTGTGAAGCAGCTGTGCCTTGTGAATGCTAGCAGACCTTGAGTCTACCAGGCTTTGTTTCTGAAGAAGAAAAAAAATAGACGTGAAATGCAATTCACTCTGTCTCAATTAGGGATAACTGGTGGTGATGGCAATCCTGCTTACTGGTGCTGGTGCTGGTGCTGGTGGTGGGCAGTAATGGTCCTGGTGATGGTGATGATGGTGGTGGTGGTGGTGGTCGTGGTGGTGATAGTGATGATGATGATGATGATGATGATGAAACCATAATGAAGAGAGTAGCCCCCAGTCACTTGCCACTCAGTCTGGCAAGGAAAAAATCAGTTACATAAACAATTTTTCTCATTGTGAAGATAGGATCAGAGAGCTACAAAAGCAGCATTCTGCTCCACTTGGCACCTGAGGCCTGCAGATCTTGAGCAAGAAGAGGGCTATATTTGCAAAGCAAATCTGACAGAAGCTTTTTATTGTCAATGAGAACTCAGGACACAGTCAACTCCTTTCACTGCAGACATTAGGAACAATGGTTTTCAGAGACACTGCCCAGGGCCACACTTGTGCAATGGGATTGGTAACAAACCCTTAATGACATAGATCAATTGTTCAGTGATTCCTTGTCAACATGATGACATGCCACATTTTTTGTGCAGAAGTCAAATCCAGTGAGGAGAGAGATAATCCCCAGGTCATACAAAGCATGTGGTCTTCCAATGGGCATCCACTGTGAAGTCACAAATTTGCGGGTCCTTTTTCTTTCCTTTTCCTTTTTTTAGAACAGGAAGTGGTAGGGAATAGGATCACTTGGAGTTTGAAGCAGGGAAAGAAAGACCACAGCAAGAGGGAACCTTCATGCTCATCTGTGTAGTGTTTATGAGTCAGAAAACACGTGTAGAATTTCTGCCAATTGGAGCCACGAAGCCAGGGTCTGACACCATCATCTCTAAGCGTCAAGTGAAGTGCACATAACTATGGACACAAGTCCCAGGTGTGCAAGCACTACTCAATCCAAAGGTGAGGGATGGTCGGCATTGGCTTCGAGAGCTGTAACTGCACCTGACCCAGCTGCGCATGCCCAAAGGACATGCCCACATCCTGCCACAGAGACTATCAGCTATGCTCATTGCTACTCTCTTCATTCACAATAGCTAGGAAAAGGAAACAGGTTAGATGTCCATCAGCAGAGGAACTAATAATGAAGATATGGTGCGTGTATGCAATGGAAATTTTAGTTATAAAGAAAAATGAAATTATGCAATTTCTAAGAAATGGGTAGACCTGCAAAGGGTCACTCTAAGCAAGATAACTCAGACCCAGGAAGATAAATACCTCACACTCTCCCTCATATGCAGATCTTAGCTTCTGCTTTTTATATATGTATATCTAGGTAAGACTGGGAGTGGGGAGATGCCAGGAAACTAGAAAGGGTGAGGACTGGGGTGGAGGGTCTAGGCTGCAGTGGGGGATGGGAACGTGAAGGGAAAGAGAAGAGAGCAGAGGAAGTGTAAAAATGTCCTAAGGAGCCGGGCAGTGGTGGCGCACGCCTTTAACCCCAGCACTCGGGAGGCAGAGGCAGGCGGATTTCTGAGTTCGAGGCCAGCCTGGTCTACAGAGTGAGTTCCAGGACAGCCAGGGCTACACAGAGAAACCCTGTCTCGAAAAACCAAAAAACAAACAAACAAAAAAATGTCTTAAGGAAAGCCGACACATCACATGCTAATGTAAGGGGTTTTTTAAAACTGAAAATTTTAGATGTATAAAATTGAGACTATTTTGCATGGCATGACTAGAGATCTAAAACTAAACTAAAAATAAGCACAAGTTGGATAAAATGTTTTCCAAGGTTCAAATGATAATTTTTGTTAGATATCACAATAGGAAATACTAAAAGCTTCTCTGCAGCCCACTTCCTATTCAGTGGGGGGAGGAGCTCCGGCTAGTGTCAGACCCCTCAGACTGGGCATCAGGTGGCACACTCTCAGCCCACCTCAACCTCAAACAGCAGTATTTACCTAAATATTTCCATCTTCCCGGCTTCAGTTTCTTCATCTGTAGAATCAGCATGTCATATCAGATTTAGAGAAAGCAGATGCAGGCTGCTGCGGGCCGGTGAGCTTTGGAAAAGCCCACCTATGCCACTTAAATGTGTGACCCTCTTTAGAAGCACATACCCATGTCTTAGGGATGTGCTTCCTCTACCTCTGCACCCTTCTCCTTCCATGGCTGTGCTTAAGTCTGTACTAAACAGGATCCTTTTCCTTTTCCTTTCTTTTTTTTTCCCCTGGGTTTTTATTGTGTTTGTTCATTTGTTTTGAAAGCCTAAGCTAGCTTCTAAATCCCTGTGTAGCTGAGATTGAAGGTATGTGGCACCGTGCCAGAATCTTAAAACCATTTCTGTAAAACCTCACTGTGCTTTATACTGGATTGGGGAGGGGGAGGGGACAAATAAACTTCATCCATTTAACCCATAATGCTCTAAGAACCAAAGAAATTGGGAAGGAGATGGTGTCTGGAGAGAAAGAGGAGATGAGAGGTCACGCTTCAGAATGAGATACAGGAAGACAAAAGTTCACAAGCCTCTGTCTCCTCACAACACCCCTGCCTCGGTGGATGGGCAAGTAAGCAAAAGCATAGGCAGAAATAAGGATGCTGTGTAATGTCACTGGCACCACATCATCCAGACAGTGAGCAGTCAGTGCCACTAAGGCAGGCAGGAGCCAGCCCAACAATGGCACATTGCAACTGAAGAGCCTCATTCACCACTCTCTCTGCAACCAGACTCTGCTTCAGCATGAAACATATCCCTCTTCCTCCCACTGATCCCATAAGTAAGAGCACATTTGCCTTAAAGGATAATGTTTTATTAAAAAAATATTAAATGATAAACAAAGCAACCTCTCAAATTCTGGGGGATGGGGGGACAAGCAGTTCTACATTTCTATCACTTCCTGCTCTCGCCAGGGATACGTTGTCTGTCTAAAATGCCAAAACCAGCTTCCTTAATGCTGCAAGCTGCCATTAAAGCTATCCACCCCTGCATTAACTCCAATGCCAAAAGAAATCCACCCCTGCATTACCTCCAATGCCAAAAGATGACTGTATGGTGGCCTTTTGCTTGCTCAAACTAGGACTAGAAGTAGCCAGGGAAAAGTCCCATGCAGCTTTCGTGCCTGCCTAACAAGGAGGGAGAGTGGGGTCTGCATGGCTGCTTCATTAGGACCACCAAAGAATTTTTATTAGCAACTTCATCATATTTAACTAGATCCTTGAGTAACGCGGGGAAAATCTATGTCAAAGCGCTGTCAGCTTCTGATGGATGTTCTCATTCTTTGAGTGTTATTATTGTTCTCCTTATGTGGCCGTGCTGCAATGGGGAGTTCAAGCTCATTACGCTCCACACCCCATCTGCTGCCATGCCCTGGAGGTAGGAGCCCGTGTTCTAGCTCCACACCAGTCTCCATAGTAATACAGTACAGCTGAAGAGACACGTTGGATAGCTGGTTCTGGGAGGTTGTATCCACCTTTTTGACCTTAGAAAAATCCTAAGTTCTTCACCTAATACTGATTGAAACCATCAAGGTAAAATGAAAAGAAATCAATTTGCTTATAATCTGGCAAACCAGGGTACCGGATGCCTTGTTCATTACTGAATTAACTCTATTCGTTCAGCAGCAGCCTTGACAGTAACTATGAGACAACCACAAGGATGCTCGCCAATGGTCAGCCTTGGAGGAGTCAGGAAAGCATAGGTTTTAGGAGTTAAAAATGTCTTCCACAGCATCTGTGGCCAGCTTCGATTTTCTTCAGGATGACTATACATCCGCCATACTTGATTGTTGGGTTCTTCTCACAATGCGATATTAATATTTTTCAACATTGAAAATCCAGGTTCCCAGACCTTTATGATACTAAGACCTTTTAAACAAATTGACTAGTCAGAATCCAGTGGAGATGGTGTTATGTAATTTCCAATATGCTCTCCTCACAAAAAGATGATGTGGCTTCTGGCACCTCCCTCTTCTCTTTCCTTCTCTTCCCTCATCTCTTTCTCCTTCATCCCTCCCTTCCTTCCATGCTTAGGCAGCCCTGTACTGACACCCAGGAAGCCTCCACAGACAGAACATGTAAAGAGACTAGACAGGGAAAGGATGCCGCACAGCCCCGGTCTGCCTCCAGCTGTTTGCCTTCCCCAGCTCAGATGCCTACAGGAGCAAGTCCCCTGATTATTCCACCCATCTCTGCACCCTAAAATCTGCCACAAAGAAGAGGTCAGTGGTCCCACTCCAAGCGCCACACAGGTGGCACACTTGAGACTAAGATGGTGGTGATTTTGTGTCATGGGGGTAGTTTTTACACAGCACTAAATGGCCTGAGGAATCCTGTTCACTTCAGAGAGAATGCCATCACAACCCTAGCTTCAGTAACAAACAGAATTCTTGGTCATTCCTAAGCACTGAAATCTTGCTCAGCCAGGAGAGTTTGCTCCCAGTGATTGTTTTTATAAATGATGGGTTTGGCATGGAGAACTAATTTCTCCAACAGAGCGAACTATCTGGATAAGCCAAGCAAGAGAGGTGTGTTCAACTGTGTTCACCTATGAAACAGCTCTTCCCACCAAGGGCCCCCAGTGAGGGAAATGAGGTTTCTTCCTTTAGCTCTTCAAGGATAAATTGAACCTCAGTGACTATTTTTTTCATTTCTGTCTGTCCTACCATCCCAGAAACTTTAATGGATTTCAAACAGTAAATGCTAATAAGTTTAAAAATCATGATACCACTATGTATTCTACTTATTGGCAAACATTTGGTGGGAAATGTAGAATTTATGTTTGTTGAATAGAACAGGGTTTTAAAAGATGAGTGGGCCAAGATAAAAGAAGCCATGTGTAGAATCCCTTTGTCTTATGGTATATTTCACAATATAATTTTTTATAATCCTTGCCCACAGGCCAGTAGGAGCTTAGTGGGCATACTCTCAGAGACAATCACAGCCCTCAGAATAAGGATCTACATTTTTCTAAAGACCCCGGAGAACATTTCTCCATTACAGTTCATGAACCGACACCTTCCCCTCCTTCCAATTGGTGTGTTCTCACAGAGCTGACCGGCCTTGGGTGTATGTCAAGGTGCAAGCTCAATGACAGTCATGTGACTCTGGCATGCATACAGAGGGTCAGATGGTGGCTTCTGTTAGCACAAGGCAGAGGAAGAAGGCCTTTGGGGGACTTGCTGAGCTGGTCAGACAAAAGTGAATGGAGGTGGTAGATGGGTTTACAGGTCAGCATTAGGTCAGCATCAGAACCACTGTTTCTCCATATATATATATATGAATGAGAGATTAGAAGTCAAATGATAAAGATGAGCAGAGCCAGCCTCATTACTGGAGAAGGAAATATGACTCAAAGTCATCATCATACTCCTTACTGTCCCCCCACAAAACTGTAAGCAGCAGCCACACAGGAGCAAGTCCTGCCCTAGAAAGCTTATACTGTGACTGGCCCAAATGAGCATCCTGAAGACAGGCCTTGCCAAAAAGAGGAGGAGGCTCCATCATACAGGCTAGTGCTGTGAAGTGGGAGGAGGAGGAGGAGGAGGAGGAGGAGGAGGAGGAGGAGGAGGAGGAGCAGAAGATTCCTGCCTTCATAGGAAAAAGCAAAGCGTGGGAAGAGAGCCATTCGCCCATCCACAGGCACTGTGGTCACCAGTAGGAAAGCCAACTTGAAAAGATTCCTGACTTCATCTGAGCAGCTGCAACCAGCCAAGGCAGAAGTTACATGAGCACAGAAAATTCATTCCTCAAAGACTCTTGAGTTTCTATCACTTGCTGTCAAAGGCCAAGTGTAGATAAAGCAACAGAGACCCTCTCCTGACACCAACACAGATACTGAATGCAGAGTATTTCAGACTGACACAGGATGCATCTTTGTTTTTGAGTTTTTTTTTCTTTGCAGAAGTGACAGGCTTGGCATAGTATTAGTTTGTTTTCTGTTGCTATAGCAAAGTGCATAAACACTTCTAAATATGAGTTTTATTTAGTTCACGTGTAGGAGGCTTAAAATGCAGCATCAGCCAGCTCCATCTGCCCACCTTCTACCAAAGGCTCCCTCGATCCTGTCACAACATGGCAGGGACTCAGAAAGAAATACCCACATGCACAAGAGACCAAGTGTATGAGATGGCCTCTCTTCGTAACAGTGCACTCTGAAGAGAAGTAACCCCCCAACCAGGAGACAACACTAATCCCTTCAGAGGTAGTGCCCACAATGATCTCATTTCCTCACAATGAGCCTTATCTCCTACTTAAATCTCCCTCCACTTCAGCACTGCCACTCTGAGAAACGAGTCTCCAGTACATGAACCTTGGGGCCCAGAAGTAAGAAAGATATTATAAAAACTCAATAGTAGGGTTGGGGTGGGCGGTTCTCAGTTGGTAAAGAACCTGTCACCCAAGCATGAGGGCCTGAACTTAGATTCCGAACACTCACATCAAGAGCTGGGCATGGTGATTCATGTCTATAATCCTAGCACTGGACACAGGGAGATAGACAGATCCTGACCAACTGTCTTGTCCAGTGGATGAACTTCAGGTTTGTTGAGAACTCCTGTCTCAAAAAGAAAAGATGAAGAATGATCAAGGAAGATACCAGCTGGCAACCTGTGGCCTTTATGTACATGCTCACAAGTATGTATACTTTGTACACACACACACACACACACACACCTGCTTTCAGTAGTTCAAGGCCAAGTCAAAGAGGTTTGAAAAAAAGAAGGGCAGTGGAATGAGACTGGAAAGGCCAAAGTGATCTCTGGGCTGAGAGCAGGCTGAGATCTGAGCCCAGTGAGATCTCTGGGCTGAGAGCAGGCTGAGATCTGAGCCCAGTGAGATCTCTTCTGCCCAGAGCAGAAGAATCCAGCAACCACAGTGTGAGGGAGGGGACTTAGCTAACTGCAGCCTCCCATTGGCTAGCTCCAGTCTCCCACTGTTGGCCCAGCCTCCAAGAGCCTCAAGGTGAGGGAAGAAGAAGAAACAGAGGAAGAGTATGGGTCTGTTATAGGTAGCCTTGAGCCAGCAGGACTGAGACAGGAGAAAAGGGATACCCCAAACATTGGAAAGAAACACAAAGCTCCTTAAGTCCTCAGACAGGCATGGCGCTTTTCAAATATTGGCTTTGAACACAGCAACTGGAGATAACAAATAGCAAACACCCTCTTTTACTTTCTAAAAGAAAAAGATGGATCTCCAACCGTAGACAAATTACTAAATTCGTGCGTTGCCCACACGGTAACAGGAAAGAGAAATAACAAAGTGCATAGCAGGTAGTTATTTATATATTATATATCATAGTTTATTATAACTATGTGGGTTACTAGAAATATACTTGAAATTTTCCATGGTAGACCAGAAACTAATGACCTTTTCTGAAAAAAATAAAAACAAAACAGAGGGGAGGGAGAGAGAGAGAGAGAGAGAGAGAGAGAGAGAGAGAGAGAGAGAGGGAGAGATCTGGTTTAGAAATCATCAGCCACATGGATCACTGTTAAATATTCTTTTTATTTTTTTTAACAACATTAAAGTATGACAACCAAAAAAAGTAAAAGAACCATTCTTAGCTCAAGTACTCTACAAAAACATACCTCAGGATGAATCTGGCCCACAGGCCACAGTTCACAAAGTCCTGCACTACAGTAAATCACACAAGATATCAATGGTTGCCACCCACTTAGAGGAAGTGCCTTCATTTTGACACTTTGGATTATGTGCTAAGTGTACAAAGTGCCTGAAGCTGCCTTAGTTTCTTCAGCCTCTGCCGACTCACGTGGTGTACTTTCTCGGGGAGCTCCATGCCACAAGCAGTTCTAGTGACAGAATGTCAAACGCAGTGATGAGTTCTTAAATATGTCCCTGATGCACAGGCTGTGATAGCATTATAGTATTTACTGCACTTATAACCATGGTTCTGTGTATTATAAAGCTAAGCAAAGCAGAATGCAGCTCTGTGGAGGACCATGTCACCCTTCTAACACCTGTGAAGAGAAACTTAGTTTCATGCTCAAGAATCAGTACAGTGGGGGCTGGGAAGATGGTGAGGTGTTCCCTCACCTTCAGAGCATGAGAACCTTAGTTCAATCCCCAAAATTTATGGAAAAAGAAAGAAAGAAAAGAGTTGGGTATAGAGGTGTGTGCTTGTAATCTCAGCACTGGGGATGTGGAGAGACAGGAAGCTCCCTGAGGCTCACAGGCCAGCCAGGACAGCCTTTTTGGCAAGCTCCAAGTCAATGAGAGACTCTTGGGAAATGGATGGCTCCTGAGAAAAAACACCTTAGGTTGTTCTCTGGCCCCTACACATATGCGCGCGCACACACACACACACACACACACACACACACACACACCCAAGAATGTACCCCTGAAACATTTGAATGTCACGTGTGATACAGAAGATTTCTGTACTGTGTGGGTGTGCCCAGTGTACTGTAGAAGTTAAGCCTCTCTGAGCTATGTCCACTGGGCCTGCAGTGCCTCCTACAGTTTCACAACAGCCACGAATGCCCTGTAGTTTCCAAACAGTACATCCTATCAGCTGAGGTCTCTCTAGAGGCAGAGAGAGACAAAGGTCAGACAATTTTGCACAAATATTTTTAACTCATGCAGCTTTCCCGGAGGCTTGAGAGAAGACATGCATGAGAGTGGCCCAGGTTTCCATGTGTCGGCTTCTTACCCATCTGCCTCTGCCTTGCAGATGGCAGCTCTAGTACAAGAATGTGTAAGGTACCACCTCTGCACAGGTACCAGGAAACCCTAACAAAATATCTGTATAAACTCACCACAGGCCCACAGTCAGGACCAACCGCATAATTTGGAGAACCCAGATGTAGGATGAAAACATGGAGTGTCTATCTAAAACCATTCAGAACATCAAGACACAACAGAAGCGCATTAAACAGGTTCAGGGAGTTCCTGAGTAGTGTCCCTGCATGACCCACATAGGCCACCATCCTCCAAAGCCACATGTAGAACTGCAGAGCCATCTTCACCAGTTTATGATGTTAACAATTCACACACACACACACACACACACACACACACACACACACTATTTTGTCTTTAGCCCAGAACCTGTCTTAAGCTGGAAGAAAGGTCAGGTTTACTAAGGACATCTAGGATCATAGCTAGGAAGAAGGGGACAAACGTGAACAGGTCTTCCGACTGGATGCCCCTGGCCCTAGGCTGTGACTCTGCAACTCCGAAGCCTTCTGGATTTTTGTTATATATTAGACAGATAGGTGAGTGTCTTAGAGATTCTAGTGATGTGAAGAGACACCGTGGCCAAGGCAACTCTTAAAAGGGAAAACATTTCACTGGGGCAGGCTTACAGTTTCAGAGGTTATCATCATGGCAGCGTATAAGCAGACATGGTGCTGCGGAAGCTGAGAATTCTGTATCATGAAAGAGAGTGCCATACTAAGCCTAGCTTGAGCAAACGAGACCTCAAAAGCCCTTCCCCACAGTGACACACTTCCTCCAACAAGACCACAACTCCTCCAACAAGGCCACACCTTCTAATAGTGCCACTCCCCAAGCATTCACATGATGAGTCTACGGGGACTGGGGGGTGGGGGGCTGGGGGGTGGGGGGGGACTCCTATTCTAACCACCACAGTGGGCTCTACAAAAGGCTATTTGAAAACAGACACAAACATTAGCACACCCAGGTCCAGCTTTCCATCATGAGGCCTGGGTATCATGAAATAGCACAGATGGTTTGCAATTAGTTTTAAAACTATGGTGAGGCTTAATTTATTCCCGCCCAAAGCATTTTATATATTCCCATGGAAATAAGAATTAAGCAAGTAGAGATCCATATGATGATATAACAATCAAAAGGCTTCACCAAACTACATAACAATCTGCATTTACCTACAAAGCTGGAGCTGGAGAAACAGCTCAGCAGTTAAGAACCCTGGCTTCTCCTCATAAGACCTAGGATCAGTTCTCAACACCCATATGGTGGCTCAAAGTTGTCCATAATTCTAATTCTAGGGAATCTGACACCCTCTTTTGCCTCCTGAGACTCCAGTCATGCATATATGATGCATTTATACACATGTAGGCAAACACCCACGCACATAAAATACAAATAAACCTTTAAAAAAGACAGAAAGAGCTGGGCAGTGGTGTGCGGATTTCTGAGTTCAAGGTCAGCCTGGTCTACAGGACAGCCAGGGCTACACAGAGAAACCCTGTCTGGAAAAAACAAAACAAAACAAAAAGACAGACAGACAGAGCCCGTGTGTGTTTAAGTGGGCTGCAAAGCAGCTTGCCCTATCAAACTGAAAAACTGAGGCTCAACAAATTACTTGGAATTTTCTAGAACTAAACTTTTATATTCAGGGTATTTTTTTGTTTGGTTAGTTTTTGTTGTTCATGTTGTTGTTTTTCCTACTTTATTTACATTTCAAATGTTTCCCCCTTTCCAGATCTCCCCTTTGGAACCTCCCCATTTCCTCCCCCCTTCCCCTGCCACTATGGGGGTATTCTCCCACCCACCCATCCACCCACCCACACTCGTCTTCCCTCCTTGGCATTCCCCTATACTGGGGCATCTAACACTCTCAGGCTCAAGGGCCTCTGCTCCCCATGATGACCAACAAGACCCTCCTCTGCCACACATGTTTTTATTAGGCACTTTGATAACAAATTGTCACTTTAAGAACAGCTTATTCGTGTGGTTTTACTGTAAATAAGTTCCACTGTAGGGGCTATTCATGGTTCTTAGCCTGAATTAACTAAAACCCAAGTGGAAGGGTACATCTGTGAGAGAAATTTTCTTAATTTAATCTTTTGAGGTGGGAAGACCCACCTTTAATCTGGGCCACACCTTCTGCTGTTAGCCTATATAAGGACATGGCAGAAGGAAGCTTTTGCTCTTCTGCCTGCTTGCTCTTACTGACAAGTCCCTTCCTTCACTGCCATTAGAGCGTACTTCTTCAGGATTCCAGCAATATACTGAAGACCAGCCAAGACATCCAGCTTCCTATATTGAACAAATACTGGATTCTTGGACCTTCCGTTGGTAGACAGCCACTGTTGGATGGGCTGTATAACAGCATCCCACTCTAGACCTTAGCATAACTGAGGCCATGGTGGAAGTACCACTAAGTCCTGGGAACCTAGCACAGAGGCAGCACCACCTGCCGAAGTGAAAACAAAGACCTAACCCATCTAAGTCCACAGTTCTGGGCGTGTCTCTAACATACTGACCTCTCTTGTTGGCTTCTGTCATTCCACCTCTGGACAACTGTTCTTGCTGAGGTGTTTCAATCCAGGGTGTGGGGTTTGTGCCTAAAAGCTCACCCTGAAAAAGGCTTGGGACTGCATTCAGGTCCTAAATGCCCAGTATACTCACTGACCAGCTAGTAAAGACTTACTGTTGGCTTGAACCTATGTCTAAGTAGTCTTCTCTGGTGGATACCTCACAACAACTGGACCGCAGCCTGTAAGTCATTACAATAAATCAATATATATATAATTTATATATTATTAATCATTTATGTATTATATTTAATATATTTATATCTTAAATATAAATATATTTATTATATTTATAAATATTTATATATTATATATTTATAAATATATATAAATATTATATAAATGTACTGTGTGCAGTACTTATAGGCTGGCAGTTCTTTTGCAAGGCTATGTAAACACAGCTAGTGATATATTTACTTGAGTAGCACCAATGTGGGCAAATAATGGTATAGTTCCTCCCTGATTATCACCTGATGGAGTTGGTCACTGGCATTAAAAGACTATGCCATATATAATATGTTACAAATATATATGTGTGTATATATTATTAAGTGATATATATTTATATAGTGAGAATATTTATAGAATATAAACACATACATATACATATATACTCATTCTATACATTCTGGTCCTCTAGAGAACCCTGACTAATGCACCCACTATGGTTATCCTTGAAGAGTCATTCCTCCAGTCTCTTAGGGATGCTCAAAGCTTCATATACTTTATCAGTGAAGGTCTTTTGCTTTCTCCATCGTTAAAAACTTCTGTACATCACAATGTTTCACTGCAAAGTGAATGGCTCTGCCTACTTACACTCCTTAAAGGCAGGAGGATGCCAGGAAGACTCTTCATGGGTTTACCATGTCTTGTGGTCTCTTCGAAAGACCAAAAGAATTCCGCCATGTTGTCTAAAAGTTGCCTGCACCCTCTGTGTGAACAAGTACTCAAAACCTTCATGACATCTGTACTTCCTAACCTGCTTCTCCTTGAGAAGTCATGTAATGTGTCCAGGAGACGGCCCCAAGACTAAGCTCCTTCATCTAGAACCACAGTAAAGATGTGATCAATTCAAGATTTACCATTCTCAATGAGAGTTCAGATTACTTCTAGTTTTTAGCTCCAAATTCAAAAGGGACATGGATGTTGAAAGGAGACTCTCCCTAAAATCTTCTGCCCAGTCTCTTAATGCCAGTGACCAACTCCATCTGGTCATCTCCAGGCAGATGCTGAATACGTGACAAGTACCACTGTTGTTCTTCTGGGGAACTCCATGTTTGCCGGTATGGTGCTATTCAGGTAAATATACCTACCAGCTGTGTTTGTATGGCAGTGCAAAAGAAGTGCCAACCTATAATACCCTACACAACCACAAGATTTCCTGTGAAACATTATCTGTAGGTGTCCCTATATTCTAGCTTGGTTAAAGTTCTGGTGGGGTTTCTATTATTTATTTATTTATTTATTTATTTATTCATTCATTCATTCATTCACTTTACATCCCAATCACAGATCCCTCCCTCCTCTCCTCCTAGTCCCACCCTCAAAAATCCCTCCTCCTATAGTTCCCTCCCCTTCTCCTCAGCGAAGAGGAATCCTCCCTTGAGTACCACCCTGCCCTGGAACATCAAGTTGCTACAGGACTAAGCACCTCCTCTCCCACTGAGGTTTGACCAGGCAGTCTAGCTAAGGAAAGCGGATCCAATGGCAGGCAACAGAGTCAAAGACAGTTCCTGCTCCAGTTGTTACGGAACCCACATGTAGACCAAGCTGCACATCCGCTACAAATGTGTAGGGGGCCTAGGTCCAGGCCCTGCATGCTCTTCGGTTGGTGGCTGTCTCTGCAAGCCCCCGTGGGCCCAGGTTAGTTGATTCTGTAGGTCTTCTTGTGGTGTCCTTTCCTCACCCAGTTCACTCACTTCTATCCCGCACTCTTCCACAAGACTCTTCGTGCTACAGCTGATGTTGGGCTGTGGATCTCTGTGTCTGTTTTCATCGCTGCTGGATGAAGCATCTCAGAAGACAGTCATGCCAGGTTCCTGAAGGCCTCTTTGGAGCAGAGCTGTGAAATTCTAAGGATTGAGTTACTGCATTAAGGTAACTTACAATTGGAAACATGGGAAACATCATATGATCGCTTTCAAAATGGCACTGCCATGGATGTGTGTGTGTGTGTGTGTGTGTGTGTGTGTAAGTGCAGGCTGCAGACAGGTGAGTGGATGAGAGGAAATGACTCGGGAACTTTCAGGAGTCAGTTTCTCCCTCTCCCGTGGGTTCTAGGCATCAGACTCAGTTACAAGGCTTGAATGACAAACACCTTTACCCCACACTGCACTCCCTAAAGGAATTTGGCTCTTTTGTGATATTTCAGAAAATTTGGTCTGGAGAGTTCATCAGTAACAATGATTTCTATGCAGGTCTGATAGCCAGAGTTCAATCCCTGGGTCCCACAAAGTGGAAAGAGAGAACCAACTCCCAAAAGCTGTCCTCCGACCTCTATAAGCATGTCATGGCAGGTATGTGCCTGCACTCACATGAACACACACACAAAATGAATAAATAAAATTTAATACTGGAGAAAATTCCGTGCTGATCTCAGCATCTTCAGACCTTGGGCATTAATCACCAGGGGAAAGAGATTGGTTTACCAAGGAACTAAGCCCACCTGTTTCTCCTTAAATATTGGTTTTATGATACATAGAGCAAATACTTCTTGATTTCTAATCCAAGTGAACTCAGTTACACTTTCTTAAATGTGTGTGTGTGTTTGTGTGTGTGCGTGTGTGTGTGTGTGTGTGTGTGTATTCTCATAGATCTTAGGCTGGCCTCAAACCTGTTTTCAGTCGGCGATGACCTTAAACTTCTGATCCTCCTGTCTCTGTCTCTGTCTCTGTCTCTGTCTCTGTCTCCTGAGTGCTGATTACAGGCATGCAGCACTGTGTTTTATGCAACCGGGCCTGTGTGGTACTGGAGCTCTAACAGGGTTTGTGTAAACTAGGCAAGTACTCTGCCAAGCCTAAATTCTCATCTGTGTTCATCGGGAGGCTGTGAGATTTGAAAAACAATGTTAGCAGAATCTCTAAGTAACACACCCTCGGGTGGCCAGTTTTCAACCACACCTCCCCAAAGCAACCAAGTCTTATTTTAAATTTATATAGGACATACACATACAAGCTGGGGGCTGGGGGCACAGGGAAAACAATTTATTGCAAGAGGGAGAAAGCACACAGCAAACAAAGCAAATACCATAAGTGGATGAAGATGTGAGATGAGAAGGGGGCAGGACCAGGCCGGGAGCAAACATAGTTACCAAGTTGTCAGCAAAAGCGCAGCATGAGTTACAGCTTCAGGAACAAAGAGAATAAGATTGAAGCAGCAGAGATATTTCATCATAATCTACATAGACCACTGAGTTTATTTGGTAGTTAAGGAGGTAATGGCTTTCTTTCAAACTCATTTTAAAAGTTCTTTTTTTAATGGTGGCAATAAATGTTTTTTAGTGCTGGGACTATATCCAGTAGAGTGGCCACACGGCCACATTCAACCCTTACATAGGATGCTTAATGAGGTGACTCCAGTTTAGCTAAAATATTCTGTGCTGTTTCAACCATTTCATACTTAGGAGAACTAACTCACAAGGTATAGAGACAGTGGGAGAGCAAAGAGGGATTTTGCCCTGGGTGTGAGGCACCCAAGGGTTTTTCTTAAGTATGATGGTCACTGTTTCTTCCCCATAAGGTGCTAAGTGGCTTGTAACTTTAACTGGGGCATAAAAACAAATTAACAGAAGTAATGTATGAAATAAGCTTATGTCAGTATCCAATTACAGCATCAAGTTATGCTAAAAAGTTGAGTGATGTGTTTTAACATCAAATAGCTTGGAGCTGAGGGGCTAAATGTGGAACAGAGTTTTAGTCATCCATCAGCCCTAATGTAAAGCCAACCACGAAGGCATCCGCATGCTGTCTGTCTAGCTTGAAAGGATCCACTGCTTCTCAAAGGGTAACAAAGCTAGATCTGGCTTTGTTTTACTATAGTATTAACTAATTATCATATAAAGAAATATCCCTTTTAAAGTCTCCATCTCATCGGGAGCAGGGAGATGGATCAATTGATAAACCGCTTGCTGAACGAGCATAGTGTCTAAGTTCAGATTCCAGAACCAACATCAAACCGGAGCATGGCAGTGTGCACCTGTGATCCCAGGGCTTGGGAGGCAGAGGGTCCCTGGAGCTTGCCAATTAGCCAAGATAACCCAGTCAATGAGCACAGAGTTCAAGGATAGACCCTGTCTCAAAACCTAAGAGAAAAGCAATCGAGAAAGGTACCTAGCATTGACTTGTGGTCTCTACACACATGTGTGCACACATGCACATGGATGCATACACACTACAAAAGCGTTCTCTTGTGCAACTGTCTGTTCCACTAAATCAGGCAGCATTTTCAAACCTGAGGTAACTATGTGAAGAAGCATGTGTGTTCATCTCCCCACAGCTCATGTGAAGATTCAGAAATCTGAACTCCAAAGAAAAGCAGGAAAAGATAGCAAGTGAAGGAAATGTCTGAAAATTGGGCTTAAGAAAACTAACCCATTTGCAGTTGGTCATATGTGTCCATGTACATCTATGGATGTGTGTGTTAGGCTTTCGTTGACTGCAAGTCTTTTTTTAAATAATATTTTAAGATTGTAATTACATCATTTCTCCTTTCCACCCTTCGAACCTTCCCATGAATGCCCTCTCTTTTTCAAATTCATGGCTTCCATAGAAGCAGGGGGAGGGGGATGGGATGGGGGGTTTGCAGAGCAGACACCGGGAAAGGGGATAACATTTGACATGTAAATAAATAACATAACCAATAATAAAATCAAATTCATGGCCTCTTTTTTAATTAATTATTGTTATATATATTTATGTATATATATATATGCATATAGGAATTACATATATATATATATATATATATATATATATATACAAGAAGCCATATACATATAGGAACATATATGTATACATATATTCATATATGTTCATATATGTGTGTATGTAAACATATATGTTTCTATAGGTATATATGTATATTCCTAAATACATAAGTATAGTCTGCTCAGACGTATAATGTTATTTGCATGTATGTTTTCAGGGCTGACTGACAGTTTAGTATTGGAAAACCCATCAGTATACTTTCCCCTGGGGAAGACTATTTGTGCCCAGTTCCAATACATGCATCTGCAACACAACACCTGAACCTGAGGCTCAGGGATCATTTCAGAAGAAGAGGCAGAAAGATTATAAGAAACAGAGGATGAGGGGATTTGGTATGAGTTTGAATCTCCCAGACATGTGAGAAGGTAAACACATGAACTCTCACCAGCATGATAGCCTAAACATGACCTGAACAAGAATGACACCAATGCTAACATGGATAGAAGAGAGCTCACAAGGCTTCAACCCTAGAAAAAGAATTACTGTAACAGTCTCTACATTAATGTCACTTCCATTATTAATATTACTATAATGTAATGTATTTTAAAGGATAGTTTTATATCTTTTTTATATCTTTGCAGAGCTGGAAAACTATTGAAAATCTAATTGTATTCCAAATTAAAATATACACTTAACTCTGAAGAAGCCTGGGTGCTGGGAGTGATGAATAATTAAATAACTCAAAAGCAAGTCAATGGGGAGAAAGGCTACATTAAAAAAATACCAGAGACACAGAGGCATAAATCATGATTTGTAACCCATTCCAACTTTGACCCCATAGAAAGCCAGAAAGGTCAAAGGTGATGTTTCATTATGTATTTATTGTTTGGCCAAAGCACTATTCATCTGTCTTCATTTTTAAAGATATATACAGAGTTTGTACAAATTCTTGTAGATAGAATTGTTCCAGGGCAATTATTATGTGCAGAATTTATCATAAAATCTGCAGCTAACAGGGAAATATGGCTATTTCATAATTTGACTCTCTTTTTGGATTTATAGCCTCACTGCTTTGTAGCCAAGGTGGACCTGCAATGCATCATGGGGAGATGGTTGATGGTTCAAATGTATTCGCTGTAATTCTGCAGAAACCTTATTCTTTAATTCTCTAATGGCAATGTCTCTAAACAGAAGCCACCGCTGCCATCATTAATACATCCACACATGACCAAGCTAAGAAATTCCATTTGGAAATTTTGAATCATATCAAAAAAAAAAATGTCAGGTCCACTGAATTTGAAGTGAGATTGCTATTTTGTTGTTGCTATTGTTTCATATTGTTTTGTTTTGTTTGCTATGTTTTGTTTTCTGAGACAAGGTTTCTTTTTATTGTCCTGGATATCCTGGAACTCTATCTGTAGACAAGGCTAGCCTCAAACTCAGAGATCCACCTGCATCTGCCTCCTGAGTATTGGGATTAAAGCATGCGCCACCACAACCCAGCAAGATTGTTATTTTTAATTGGGGATGCCTCAGTCAAATTTAAGAATCTTCTTTTCTAGGCATCTCAGTGAGAGCTAAAAACAAACAAACAAAACAAAACGGGTGACGTCACTTGTTTGCATCAACTCAAAAGTATAATGTAATCTATAAACAAATACTGAAACTGGAACCCACCTCAAATCTTGTTGTGAAATACCTACAAGACCTCCAGTTATCTTAAACTGGTGTTTTAACAGTCCTAAAATTTAACATAATACTTTTTAATATTTTATGAGATGCTGTGCCTTTGTATTTAGAGAAGAGCGGAGAGAGAGAGAGATTCACAAAGAAGCTATGGAGCTGAGGGTGTGACACAGTGATGGAACACTTGCTTGGCACCCATGAAGTCCTGGGGTCCATGCCAGTACCATAAAAAATAAAATAACGCAACATAACATAAGCTAGGTCTTGCTATACAAACAGAACGGAAGATGCTACAGAGCAAAAACACCACACCCTAACTAGCACAGTCAAAATACTAGGATGTGGCCAAGGATGCCTCCAGCCCCCAAACTACCTCTCCACCAGCGGGGAGTCTCCTGCTTGGTTTACCTGGATAGAAAACTTCAGCATGCTTAAGTTCTCTAGAGCCATATCTATAAGAAGAGATGCTAAAGAACACTAGTTCCAAGGTCAAATTAGTTAAAACATAAGAGCTGGGGATACAGCTCAGTTGTAGAAGCCTTGTCAGCACCCCACCCCCATCTAGGTTCAATCCTCAGCTCTGAACAGAGCGCTAAATGGGATTTACTGTTTTCAGGGATCGTTTGAGCATCATTATACTATGGTCTGTTGGTTCCTGAAGGAAACATCTCTGTGTTCCTCCTCTCTCTCTCTCTCTCTCTCTCTCTCTCTCTCTCTCTCTCTCTCGCTTTGTCACTAATCTAGAGTTCTCTGAAAAGCACCTGTGAGGAATGAGAGACTTGACACAGCATACAGCTCTCCTCTCTGACTGTGTGCTGCCATGTGGGCACTCAGCAAATGCATCATTCAAACTGGGAGTCAGGTGGGCTGTCTGTGGGGCAAGGGTCTCCTGTTGGGAAGGCAAGAAGCAGCCATTTCCCACCAGGGTTTCCCTAGTGGGAAACTCAAACCAAGGTGATTGCCATCCCAGGCTTTTTTGGGGTCTGACCCACCAGAAGCAAGATCTGGCTGTGCTACTCTCCCAGCTGTAGGACCTTCCTCATTTGCTGGGCAGGTTCCTCCTTTGTAAACTGACTTAAATAAGACAATGCTCAAGCTGAGTGATGGTGATACTGGTGCACACCTTTAATCTCAGCACTCGAGGGGCAGAGACAGGAGGATCTTTGAGTTCAAAGCCAGCCTAGCCTAAGAAGAGAGTTCCAGGACACCCAGAGCCACAGATAGAAACCCTGTCTCAAAAACATCATCATCATCATCATCATCATCATCATCATCATCATCATCTCACAGACAACTGTGAGTAAACTTCAAGCACATTTAGACCTTCCAGAGAATTAGGAATGACAACCCACCATACAGGAAGTAGTGAATTCTGGCCTCCTATGGGTCCAACACCCACACCCCATTGCCAGCAGTAGTCCAGTTCCCTCTGAGGAATTGTCCTTCTGTCATATATGCTCTTAATAGGGCGATTATTAAAGATGCTCACACCCAGTACAGAAGTTGAAGCATACAACTTCCTCCTCCCACATGTGTGCATTCACACAGAAGCCAGAGGACCCATGCTGAGCTGATAGGCTTCTTTCCACCAAGACACTGAGTCCTAGCAACTAAAAGTTAGGATAGAGAACAGCCAGTGTGGGTGGCAGGAATCTTTCCGAGCCCAGGGAGCTATCAGATTCCCTTCTCTCTTCCCAACTACGGAACGCCAGCATTTATAAATACTGAGCCCCAAGTCCACTCAATTGATTAGCCTTACTAAGCATGAAAACAATGATTCCCAAATGATGCACACATCTTCAGAGAGATAAGTCTAGAACAGGTTGGGTCCACTCCTTAGTGGAATCCAAGAACAAAAGGACATGAGGAGAGTGGGAAAGATGGCCCAGGAGTTAAGAGTGGGCACTGCTCCTGACAGAGGAACCAAGTTCAGTACCCAGAATCCTGTTAGAGGGCTCACAGCTACCTGTAACGGAAAGGGGATCCAGCGCCTCCTCTCACCTCCGAGGGGCAGCTATGAGAGTGCGCGCACACACACACACACAACAACAACAACAAAAAAAAAAAACCTAAAAAATAAATCATTTTTAAAAGTAAAGAATAAACTAAACATCTGTCCTATGTGTGGTTCGCATTAGGCTGTGTCCTTCATAATCTAAGGGGAAATGGAGCGATCTCTTATTTGAAGTAGGCTGTGTTTAAAGGGGAAACTGGTTTCCCAGCAATGAGAGTTGCTGAGAAGCCACTGGGGATTTGGGGAAGTTCAGAGTTCAGGGACAGCAGGAAGATAATGCTGCCAGGCAGGTAAGGGCACAGAGGGAAGGGTCAGCATTCTCCCTGCCCAGGGGAACAGAGCCTCCACAGAAACCAGAACCATAGCGTGCCTAAAGCTGCAGATGCTGAAACACATGCTGCTACCACCATGGACCCTGTCCCCAGCAGAAAGGCAGAAACAGGAGGAAACATGTCTGGGCTTGCGCCTAGCTCCTGCCCTGAGCATCCCATTGGCCCAAGCCAGCCAGATGACAGTGAAGCCTGCAAGGGTCATCTCCTGCCCCCTCTCCCCCCTTAGGCAGAGTAGAGGAATGACAAAAAATGTGTCTGAGGCAGACAACCCAGGACTGGCAGACAAACTGTCTTACAGAAGTGTGTGATTTCATAAGCATGATCTAGGATACCGTGGGAACTTCCTGTCTAGTCAGGTTTCATCTTTCATACGAGACAGAACGCTTGCAGTCACTGTATTAGTCAGCTTTTCATTACTACAGTAAACACCACGATGACATATAAAGAGAAAAGGCTTATTCGTGCTCACAGTTTGGAAGTCTCTGCCTGGATTGGTTGGTTTCTCTGCTTTGGGCCCATGGCAATGCAACATATCACAGGAGTGTGTCTGACAGCTGAACTGCTCATCTTATCACTAGGAAACAGAAGAAAATGGAAGAGACATTTCCCTACTGGGGCATACTTCCAACGACCTAAAGACCTCCCACCAAGCTCTATTCTTGAAGTCCCACCATATTCCACTAATGATACTTCACAACCCTAGACTTTTGCACATGGTCCTTCAGGGGGTCCTGTAAGACCTGAGCTATAACAATAACTTGTCTTCTACTCCCCCAAATCCAAACTATCCCACCACCACCCCACCAAGGAAATTATGTATCGCAAAATGTCCTCTCCCACTTCCCCAGATGGTCTGTGGACACTAGTGTCACTGGCTGTGGGTGCTCCCAACTCCCACAGGCATTCTCTCTTTCTCCAAAACCCAAATGGAACACACCTGTCATCTTCAGTGTCTCTGGGGTAAAAATCAAATGCCAGAGTGAGCACTGACAGGGTAAGGATAGCCTAGGTCCTTTGGCCCCAGCTCCTGGGGGACATCCTTTGGACAGGCTGTATTTGTATATAATTAGGATTTCCTCAGCCGAATCTAATAATCTTTTTTTTTTCTTCCAGGGAAATTTCTGATGAGATTTCCTTGCAAAGGGACCATCTCCTAATGGGATTAGAGGGTCATGGTGGTCCCCTGAGACAGTGTGTTGAGAAACCATTTTGAAAAAAAAAAAAAAAAACCCACAACTGGGAGAGAATGGTAAACACAGTTGCTAAGAAACAACTTCCGGCATTGTGAGGGATACAGGGTGGCTCTATTTCTGCCTCTAGGGGCAAGGGAGTGGGCTGGTATTTGAGCACCCTGGCCAAGAATTAGAAAGTCTAATTGGAGTACACACTGTTGACCTTGCTATGTGCCCAGGCATAGGGCAATCAGACCACAGGGGAAAGGAAAGAGTGACTGATAACACCCCACTTGCTGTGAGCATCACAACACTCCTGTTGACATGGTGGGGCTGCAGACTCGTGTACCCCAACCAGAACATGCGCTCCAAGCAACAGCATTTCCAAAGACTCATAACCCTGGCTCAGGCTGGCTCAGGCTGGCTCAGGACCGCTCAGATACACGAAGCCAAGACCTTCCTGCAAAGTGGGATTACCACGGGTAGGGTAGGAACTATGACCTTCCCAAGTGGTCACAAGAATGTCCTGAATTCTTTTTCCAGATTTTATGTCACTGTGTTGTCTTTATTCATTTTGAAGTCCCTGTTTAAACAGAGACAGTGTCACATAATAATAAATTACTTCAAAAGGCAGACGTCTGTCTCCGTTGATTCTGCATCTGAAGACTCAAACAATAAATCAAATAGATACATTTTCTTTATTTTCAGAAAGTTCCAGAACTCAGATTTGCCATGAACTTGGATACCATGCTGAATCTGTTTGAATAAAGTGCTTTGTGGGCATGCCCAGTTATGGCCTCTCCAGCATTCGCTTCTGGAACATTGCTCACCTGGGTGCCATTGAGTGCGCGGTCATGCCCACGATAGAAACATCTGTTTCAAACACATACAATTCTCCGTCCATAAACAATCCACTATAACAACTCTTTCCATAGTACGTCCCTTGCACCAGGAATTACAAGCCATCTAGAAATGGCTCAGATGTAGCAGGGACTTGGACATCTGTATACTTTAGCTTCCTGGGTGCAATGTCTTGAATAAATCCTTCACAGATTTTAGTCACCCTTTTTATTACTGTAATTATAAATGACAATTCTTTATTAATGTATGTATCTATGTATGTGTGGGTGTGTCTGTGTGGGTGTGTGTCTATATATGTGTGTCTGTGTCTCTGAGTGTGTGTGCGTCTGTGTGTATGTGTGTTTCTGCGTATCTGTGCCTGTGTCTGTGTGTACCTGCACATCTCAGCTTGTGTGCAGAAGTCAAGACAAGTTTCTGGAGTTGGTTCTTGACTCAGAAATAAGACTCAGATCATCATTCCTGTATGAGAAGCACCTTTATCCACTAAGCCATCTCTCTAGCCCATGTTCTGTGTTCTAAAAATTAAAAAAGATGTCAATGATAAAACACTGAAGAAAACAAATGAATAACAACAGCAAAGGAAAAATAGCTTAACACTGATCTAAGTTCTAAGCAATCACTGTTCTCGGTTTCAGTAGAATATAAAAAGTTTCACTGGCATGGCTTTTCTATTTGGCCTTTAATAAACGTTACATCCTACATGGAAATAGATTCTAAGAATTCATTACATTCATCTCAGTATGCTCAGGGCCTCCATTGCTCTGGTCACAGCTCTTATCTTCTTTCCCATGGTAAAGAGTATTTCTGTGTTTAACTAGGAGCTTCAAAATAAATAGAGACAACACAGCAGTTAGAAAGACCAGGAAGCTAAATTCAAGTTAATTCGATTGTGTCACTCAGTGTGACCACTGGAGTGTTTGTGTTTCAATTGCAAAGACATTGAAAGCCACTAAAATCCATCTGGAATAAACAGAGGAGAGAGAAGTATTGGAATTTGTGCTGAAAGACCATTTTCATGAGTTACTGTCACATTAAGTTTATCGCTTACGATGTTTTCCATCCATTTGTATATCTGCTCATTTGTGTGAAATAAAGGTTTTGAAATTAAAGTTAATAAGAAGTATTCTTTGATCAAGCCTCGTGCCACATTCCTGTAACTCCAGCAACTTGGCAGACTGAGCCAGGAGGAGGAGCGTGATTTTGAGATCAGCCCTTGCTCTATAAGAAAACCCTGTCTCAAGAGGAAAAAACCATAGTGTTCTTCTCAGAATCGGCTGTGCTGTCTACTGAGCCTGACTGTGAAAAGATAAAATTGAAATAACTGACAAATCTACAAACTGGCAAAAACTTTGAAAGAAATGTTGCTTTTTACTACACAAAAATATCCACTTTTTTTTTTTTTTTTTTTTTTTTGAGGATTATGAGCAGGAGAATCTCTAGTCTCTGCTCTCAGCAAGGGGCCATGGCACACGTCTTTATTTCCAGCACTCAGGCAGATCTCTGAATTTGATGCCAGCCTGGTCTACAGAGAGAGTCCAGAACAGCCAGGGATACAAGAGAAACCCTATCTAGAAAAACAGAACAAAAACAAAACAAACAAGTAAACAAAAATCCTCCTCTCTTAAAAGAATCCAGCAGGTTGGCTGGAGCGATAGCTCAGTGGTTAAGAGCACTGGCTGCTCTTCCAGAAGTCCTGAGTTCAATTCCCAACAACTACATGGTGGCTTATAATCATCTGTAATGGGATCTGATTTCCTCTTCTTGTGTGTAAATAAATACGTCTTTTTTTAATGCAGCAGGGTCGAGATGATAGCTCACTGGGAAGAATGCTTCCCGTGCAAGCATGAAGGCCTGCGTTTGAACTCCAGATTACATATTTAAAAGAAAGAAAGCCAGGTGTAACAGCATGTGCTTATTATAATCCCAGAACTCAGGAGGCAGAAATAAACAGATCCCTAGAATTAGCTGGCCAGCCAACCTAACCTGCTTAGTGAGTTCAAGAACAATGAGAAACTCGTTCTTAAGAGGCTAGAGAGTTGGCTCAGTGGTTAAGAGTCCTGCCTGCTCTTCCAGAAGACCCAGGTTTAAATCCCAGCACAAACATGGCCGCTCACAATTGTCTGTAACTCCAAGATCTGACACCCTCATACAGACATGCAGGCAAAACACCAATGCACATAAAATTTTTAAAAAAGAATATATTAAAAAAAAAAAACAAAAAAAACAAAATGGAAGGTACCTGAGGAACTATAGCCAATGTCATCTTCTGGCCTTTACATGAACATACATATACAGGCACCAAAACACACAAAGGCACATGCATTCACACATAGTCACAGACATATGGAACACACGTATCCACACCTACATACAAATCTACACAACACACACTTGCATACATACACACACATAAATTAGCCTCTGGTTTCAGCACTTGGCAGGCAGATCTCTGTGAGTTCGAGGCCAGCCTGGTCTACAGAGTGAGTTCTGGGACAGTCAGGACTACATCCAGGACTACATAGAGAAACCATGCCTTAGAAAGAAAGAAGGAGAGAAAGAGAGAAAGAGAGAGAGAGAGAGAGAGAGAGAGAGAGAGAGAGAGAGGACCAGTAATTAAAAGCTTTAGTTGATTTCCTGTTTCTAGTATATTTATCTTTAATTTTAATAGTGTGGTTATATATGGAACCAATAGAAGTGCATGTGGACCATCTGCATGTCTGCTATGCCCACAGCCATCATTCATTTTATTTTAACTGTAGGAAAAACAAAAACAAAAAAAAAACCCCTGTTATCCAAGGAGGGAGATCTTGGATACAAGGAAATCCTTTTCTTTATTCCCTTCTATCTTCAGCCTCCAAATGGCCTGAGAAGAGTTGGATTTTTGAAGCTTCTTTTTTTTCTCTTTAAGAAACTCTCTCTTAGAGGCCCTTGGGCCTGAGGGTGTTAGATGCCCCAGGGTAGGGGAATGCTAGGGGGGGAGGCAGGAGTGGGTGGGTGGGTGGGGGAGCATCCTCATAGAGGCGGGGGTGGGGGGGAATGGAATAGGGGGTTTTCAAAGGGGAAAACATCTGAAATGTAAATAAATAGCCAAAAAAAAAGAAAAGAAACTCTCTCCTATAAGGCAAAAGCACTGGGGGGAACTGGAGGGAGGCTATGACAGATAGGCGTCATCAGAACACACTGTATAAATGTGTATAAACTTTCAAAGAATAAATTTAAAATACTCTTTTAAGACAAGAAGTTTCTAAGTGGGAGTAAAAGCAAACCAAAGCTGACAACCCAGAGAGTCAGTACCTTTGAATTTGTACTGGGGTCCCAGTTAAGGTCCCTTCTGTCCTCTAGCTGAACCTTTTGAAATTCCCAGCCAGAGCACTGCCACCCTCCACCAAGGATTTGTGCCTTCTCCATGTAACAAAGAGCGCATCCCCTCTGCCAGCTCTCTTTCCACATCAGGGCCTCTGCAGCCAACATGTTTCTATCCCTCACTGTGTCCTGTCTGGGTGGTGATTAAGGCCACCAGATGACAGCTCCTTCTCAGGCTTCCCGTGGTCGCAACAAGAAGCCCTTCATTGTCTTGAGTCCTCCAAGGACTTTGTGCAAGATGCCTTAAGAAACAACAAACACGTGCTGACAGAATCCCAGGCCTGAGCTGATGTGGGACCCCCCTCACTGTGGGAGACTGGGGAGTGGGGACAAGTCCAACAGAACCTGGATCTCAGGTGATTGTACTGCTTGAAGCTCCTGGCAAGAGACAGTCTCTCTTTTGTGACATCATCTATCTGCCAGACATCTCAACACCCTCTGTAAGTTCCTTCAGCTGTTGGGGGCAGGGGATAGTTTGTTACCTTACCAGCTGGCATCCAGAAAGCCAGAGTTGGAATCCTAGCTCTGCTACAGTGAATGAAACCCTTTAGCTTCCTATTTCTAGGGGACTCACTGTCAAATCATGATTCTTCCATTGACCTCTTAAGGGTCAGGTGAGGAAATGTATCTCCCTCCAAGCCCCGGGGCACTATACGTGGTCAATAAGCAATAGACTTACACCACAGATGTTGTGTGAACAGAAATTGCCCCCGAAGAAGATAAATAGACTGCACAATGTAAAGATTATTCATGTGACAAAAGATGTCAAATAAATGTCATTTAGCTAAAAGAAGACATGGTGGCTATTGGCAAGGCAAATATCAAATTACTGCAGTAACAACAGAGAGAAAAATCTTGCTGTACTGTGTCGTGTGGGTATTGATTGAGATGTCCCCTTGGGATGGTTAGTGTTTCCACCTACACAGGCCAGCTGAGGGAGGGGGAGGGGAGAGTGGGGAAAAGAAAGGGAAAAGGAAGAAGTGATGAAGAGAGGGATGAGGAAGAGAGAAATCTCTTTCACTTGTCCAGAAGTAGATGTCATAAAGAGGAGAGACAGCCAAAAAGCCAGGTCAGCAAGGGGCCAAATCCAGAATGAGTAGTAAACCACAGTTCACTCTGCTCCCAAGCAGTATGGCTGAATAACAAACAAACAAATAATTGAGACAATATGTAGCTATGTAGCTCAGCTGTCACCTGTAACTTTCTAAGAGTAAAAGCTAAACTCTTTGAACATAATCGGATGGGAGTCGGGAGGCTCAGTGGTTAAGAGCACTTACTTACCACTTGCAGAGGAACTGGGTTCAGTTCCCAGCACCAACATGGCAGTTCACAACCATCTATAACTCCAGTCCCAGGGTATCTGACACCCTCTTTTAGCTTCTGAAGGCACCAAGTATACATGTGGTACACAGCCATGCATGCAAGCACAACAATGGTACACTTAAAATAACAATAAGTATCTCATTTTTAATCTAATTTGGGAAATGGAATTGTTGGACTCAAAAGTCCAAACGCCTAGGCTGCCCACCCCACAAAGACACAGAGACTGAGAACGATGCAATAAGCACGAGGTCTATTGAATCCAGTGCACTGCGGCCGCCCTACCAACAGGGCAATGGAGACTCCAAGTTAGTAAGGTACATACTTGTTATATACTTTTTGGGGGCAGAGCTTAGCAACAGCATGAAAGGGTAGGCTCACATTGGTGGTTAATTTTGACCTTTTTTATGATTGGAGGCCCTCAGTGGTAACGTCAGCCTGTTACCACCCACCTGTGGCTTCAGCCTGTCTTTGACAACAGAGAATTCTGTCCATTGTGTGGGGCCTGAGGCATATCTGTTCCTGGCCCGCTTTTTCATTTTATAACGGTTATCTTTGGCCCTTTCAACTGTCTGGAATGTTCCCCGGTCTGGCTCATCAGCCGCCTTTTGACTCTCAAGGCCTCACAAAATCAACCTTGTCAAAATATTGACACAGAGTGGGATTGAGTTATAACCAGATAATAGAACTGAGCAATCTTTTCTCCTTGACACCTTGATTAATCTTTTAAGAACTGGAAATGGCTTACTTTTTGAATCAACATTTAAATTCTAATTCTAATGAAGCAGAGGTTTTATTAGGATGGTTAATATAGGCTTACAGACAAGGGCTAAGAGAGAGAGTCAGAAGAAAAGATGGCAAGAAAAAAAGCATGGTATGGCCTTCCCCAAAATCTAGGTATTGACTAGTTAAGTAAAACAAAAGAATCCTGTGTGAACTCAGGCAGTCCTCTTGGATTAAAGATAAACTAAGCATTTTTTCAGAAGAAAAAGAAATGAAAACATCTCATAGATCCTGAAACTGAAGTAGAAATAAGTTCTCTGGTTCTGATTCGGGCTCATTTGAAAATGAGTTCATCATTGTAGAACACCAGATACATGTAATGGGAATCCCATGTGTGTAGAATCCGGTGTGTGATAGAACTATGGGAAAGCATATAGAACTATGCCTAGAGCAGAGGTGACACTTTGTGTTACAGGAAGTGAACCCCAGTCCAATGACAGAGCTTCAGCCAAGTACCAATGGAAACTACACCCAAGATTTATTGGTAGTGGTGGTGATAGTGGTGGTGGTGGAGGAGGGGCTAGTGATGGTGGTGGTAAAGATGTAGCAGTGGGGGGAAAGGGAAGGGGTCATGGTGATGGTGGTGGTGTATATGTCTGTAGGCCCTAACTAGCCTGGAACTTACTGTGTAGACAAGACAGGCCTTGAACTTGTGATGACCCCCCTCCCACCTTTAGATTCCATGTGCTGAACTGCTAGTGCACCACAAAGTCCGGTTTAAAACCTTTTTATGAGAAGCCAATAAACTGTATTATTGGTGCTGGGGAAATGTTGGGGAACCTTGCTATTAATGTAGCAGTCTCCCATGACAGGATGGCTTTCTGAGCTCAGCGCAGAATGGAGGACTCCCTTTCTCAGCAGGGCTTCCTGTCTCTGCCTGTCTTTGTCTGGAGAGTGTCCCTGAACACAGGTGCCTGGCCTTATCTGGCCTTGTCTGAAAAGTAACTTTGTACAGAGCCTCTGCAAAGCTGCATAACTCAGCACAACCATCCCAGTCCGGCTTCCTTCCTGCATGATAATTAGATACTGCACCATAACCAATCAGCCCTTCCTGCTCACTTGATGCTATGACCAATCAGCCCTTTCCACCCATACCCCTAAAAATGTCCTTACATACCTGATCTTTGAAACAATAGACTCATCTCACTACAAAAAAGAAGAGGAAGAGGAAGCGGAAGAAGAAGAAGAGGAGGAGGAGGAAGAGGAGGAAGAAGAAGAGGAGGAGGAGGAAGAGGAAGAGGAGGAAGAGGA
>JADRCH010000017.1:7103544-7118024 GCA_019843965.1 Rhynchomys soricoides | reverse complement strand
GAGGAAGAGGAAGAGGAGGAAGAGGAGGAAGAAGAAGAGGAGGAGGAAGAGGAAGAGGAGGAAGAGGAGGAAGAAGAAGAGGAGGAGGAGGAGAAAGAGGAAGAGGAGGAGGAAGAGGAAGAAGAAGAGGAGGAAAAAGAAGAAGAGGAAGAAGAGGAAGAAGGGGAAATTTTTCTTCATACTCTGGTTCTAGAGTTTTATAGCCTTCTGCCTTAGTTCACACCAGGGTCAAGGTATAAATCTTCTTTGCAAAAAGTTAGTATTCAGTTTCTCAGAGGATCATTAGAATGTTACCATCTACTGCCCCTACACAGATTGGGGAGATGACCATGAAGATCAGGATTCCAGCCCCAAGAACTCACAGAGAAAGCCAGGGTGACGGCAGGGCTCTAACTCCAGTACTGAGGAGGAGGCAGGGGCCATAGATCCCTGGGATTTGCTCAATAGCCAATCTCACTGAGTCAAGGAGGCTCCTTCAGTGAAAGACAATGTCATCAAAAATACAGTAGAAATAGGCTGGTCTACAGAGCAATTTCTAGGACAGCAAGGGCAAGACAGAGAAACCCTGTCTCAAAAACACCAAGATGGAGATAGATAGATAGATAGATAGATAGATAGATAGATAGATAGATAGATAGATAAACAAACTCTGGCACTGACTGTAGGCCACCACATACAAGGACACACATGTACAATATACCTGCACATATATGCAAACATAAACACACACAGAAAATGTCCCTGAACCCTTTAGAAAGCCAAGAAGGATTCTGAAATTTTGGCCATCATTTTATTTTTCCTGTCTGGGGATGATCCCAGGGCATTGTGTATGCTAGGGAAGTACTAAGCCTACATTCCCATTCCAAAATTAAATATTCTCATGGAACTGCAAGACAAAAGAACAAAAAAAGTGTTTCAGAAAGATTGAACATTTGACCTGCTAGAAGAAACCAATGCCTTGGCAGTGTGGTCTGGGCACGTAGTACTTAGCAGCACAAGAAGTGGGAACTCAATGCAAACAAAGAGATCAAGATCTTCAAGTGGAGGCTCAAGGTATTGTTGCATATACTTAGTCTTACAATGGGTCTTGGATACATGCTCGTTCAAAACCTTCTGCGTAGGAAATTACTAAAAGTAAAATGCAGTTATGCATTTCTGAACAGCATGAACATCCTGAGAGGCAAATCACAAGGTAGCTTTGTCAAGGTACAAATGTCACAGAGTCACGAACACAAATGTAGGAGGTACATGGCAGTCATGGGATATGACCTTTTGGTGCAGGCAAGAGACACTAGTAATGAGTTGCTGGGGTCACACAGTGTACCTTTTTATAGTTAACTTTCTAAAAGTAGAAGTGCACTTGAAAATGATATTAAAAGTATATATTTAGCATACTAAAATGTATATTAAAAGTATACTAAGTGTATACTTTTGCCAATTTTTTTTTTTTTGCAACTTTATACTAAATGCAAAAGCCAGTAAGTAAGTATCACAGTCCTTTAAGCCCAGCACTTTGGAGGCAGAATCGGGCAGACTTCTATGAGTTTAAAGCCAGCCTGGTCTACACAGAGTTCTAGGATAACCAGAGCTACACAGTGAGTGAGACCCTATCTCAGATAAATAAACAGCCCTCTGCATCAACACTCATCTACTGTAGGTAACGCCCCAGCATCAGACATTTTCTCTCTGGACATATCCCTCAATTCAGGGGCTCTTGGTGATGAGGGATTAAATGTCTCTGGCACACAGAGAGAAATTAATTAGCACCCACCGAATGAGTGACTATTTCATTCGAGGCATGAATTTATATTTTGCTTTTGTCACAGCTCGAAAAACACAGAGCCACATTTCTGTAAAAATTAGTTCTGCTCCACAGTTTCTCTTGGAGCTGCAGAGACACCCCCTTGGGCTGTTATTTGCAGTATTTACATTTTTTTTTTTTTTTACTGAATTATCAAGTGAAAATCCAATTGTTCCTAATGGTGCTCACTATGTTTCCCATTCTCGTATATGAAAGGGTTTATTGTCCATTTGTAGTAATTAAGACACTGGTGTTATATAGATCCATAAAAATCCTTCATTAAGCCAGTGAAGAGCTTTTCATCAAAATCATCATAGCCAAATATTTATTTAAAAATAAAATCCAAATTAAATTGAAGCACCCCCTCCTACAACAACAGGGATATTATAACCAAAAAAAAAATGCTTTCAGATGATGTTGACATTGGTGGTTGAGTGTCCAAAGGGATTTCCAACATGTAACTATATTTTCTGACAGAACAGGAAGCAACCTTAAGTGGCAGTCCATCGTGGCTGGCTATAAAGAAATGACGTAATTAACTGTAGGAAATAATTCACCAAGATGCTAACAGTTTAATAACATTGAAGTATTTGCATTTCAGCATTATTGTTTCCAAATGGTTTCATAATTATTTTAGATTTGCAAAAGGTGTTAGAACAAGAGCGAAATAAAGAGCAACATAAGATTTTTGTAGTTGATACAATCAATTGGACAATGTTGTGAGATGCAGGGCAGGGACAGGGTTGGGGGCCGTAGAAGACAGTGCAAAACAATGGAAAAATCTCAAACCTCCTAAAGCTCTCATGCTCCCCAACCAGGGGAAAGGGGGGAAAGAGCAACAAATGTCTGTTACAAAGATAAGAAACCCCCACATTGCTGTCTAGAGGCTGTTTTGAAAACCGCAGATGAGAAAATAAAGCATAGTGACTGAAATACAGGTGGGAACCACACCCTCAGTACCTCCTGCGGAATAACGACTCTATTAGAAAGACTTCTCCAAGTGTGGTAGTGTACATCTTTAAGCCCAGAACTTGGGAGGCAGAGGCAAGTAGGTCTCTGTGAGTTCAAGGCCAGCCTGGTCTACATATCAAGTTCTAGGTCACCTAAGGATGTATAGAAATGCCCTATCTCAAACAGAACAAAAGACATTCTTTATAATGATTGCATTTAAAAAAATTAAAGGATCTCTATTTATTTATCACCAAAACATTCCACCCCACAGCAATGACTTTCTGTGCTTTGCATCATCGACCCTGGGAAGGAACCAGGGATCATTTCTATTTTCCATCCAACACCAGTAATGTTCCCTCCCAGGGCTCCCAGGATAGTCCTGAGGCTCAGAAGTTCACATAAACATTTAATTTTAATATCCTTTCTTAATTTATTGAAGTCTTTAGTAACGTCTCCAAAGAGACCGAAGACTGAGAAATGCCATGGGGCCCTCCTTTGTGGCTGCATTTATGAACATATTGGCACCAATTAACATAACTTCAATTGACACAGGTTAATGAGAACCAGTGAGAATGGTCTTCTTCAGATGGATATTACATGGGAGCCAAATAAAAGCCAGCCCAGCCCTCCAGGGTACCCCAGGTCAAGGTTTCCCAGGAGCACGTGTAGACAGACATTCAGAAAGAAATGCCTCATGTCCCAGGTTGTAGCAAGCCAAGCAGCAATTCAACGCAATAGTCAGCACCAACATTCTCATGTGAGCCTCCATTCTATTTCAGCAAAATAACTTCATTTTGACTTTTCTATTAACAAGTTAGAGTTTCAGTGAATTTTTTGCTTTATCTATACATAACTCACAAATTTGTGCTGATATTTCAGTCATATAGTAACGTGAGCACTAACATCTGAAGTCAGGTTTCTCATGATATTAACATCTCAGCTCTATTAACATTTGGGTCTGGATACCTGTCTGCTGTGGGGAATGCCCAGTGCATCATGGGATGGTCAGCAGCATCTCTGGGCTCTGCTCACGAGATGCCCACAGCGCACTACCCCTACTTGTAACAACCAACCATATCTCCCGATTTTGCCAAATGCCTGCTGGAGGACCAAACGAACCCCTGTCTTAAAACGTGAACCTGGACTATGAGCCTGAGTCCAGGCAGGAACTAGATGAAACCCTCGGGTTAGGAATTAAGAAGTATTTAATATGGAAATGATCTACAAATGTTGGGGTTGAGTGTAGAAAACATGATTAGGAGTGAAGTGGGAAGGAAAGTGAGAGAGGTGTGGAAAGTGGGGGACACAGAACGGAGGGAGGTGGGCAAACTAGCACAAACTCCACAGAGGAGGGGACCTGTCGTACAGGCTTGTCAGCAAGAGGCACAGCAGAAATGTATGAGTTCATCCTCACTCAGATAAAGGGCTCTCCCCATAAGCTAACAAGCCAGAGGCCAAAAACAAGAGAACCCAGCCATAGGATCCAGATGGACAAGTCTCCCAGGGCAAAGTAAAGGAAGCAGATGTAACATAGGTGAATGGGCAAAGGAAGCATATACCACGCCATGCTCTCTGATTCTGAGAATTCAAGAAACAATAACATTTAAAAATCAACTCTAAAAGTCTACAAGTCAAATTTTATTTAAATTTATGTAAATTTACCTTTGTATATGTCATCTAAGTTGGTAAAATTGAGTCGTAGGACCTGTGTACTGTTCCCACCAGAACTAACTACCATCTTCCCTGGCTACTATTGTTCATGGACTCAACAAATGTGTACTTAGTGCCTACTGGGCTCAGAGTCCTGACCGGTGTCTCAGTGGTCTGTATGCAAGCCTATGAGGTATTTTCTCAATCTGATTGATGTGGAAGACCCAGCCCACTGTGGGCAGTGCAGCCCTGAGCAGGTGGTCCTGGTTGCTGTAAGAAAGCAGGCTGAGCAACTCATAAGGAACAAACCAATGAGTACTGTTTCTTCATGGCTTCTGCCACAGTTCCTGTCTTGAATTCCTGCCTGATTTCTCCTCAGAGATGGACAGTGACCTGAAGGTTGTCAGCTGAATAAATCCTTTGCAATTCTCTAAAGTTGCTTTTGGTCATGGTGTTTTACCACAGCAATAGAAACCTAACTAAGACACTTAGCCTTGTCATTACCTATGCAGTTGTATCTGACAGCATGTGTAGCAGCACACATGATGTTCCAACCATCACTGGGGTAGTCCTTTGTGTTATAGCCTCATGGGATGTCTCCATTCCCCAGGACAAGAGAGCATCCACCATACCCTTCCACTCAGAAGGAACCGTCATGAGAAAGGGTCAGCCAGCATCCAACTGAACCAGGACAATAAAGGTCTTGCCACGCACAATAGTTATGTGGACCACTTGCTCTTTCTATTAACATGGGGCCAGCTGCTGGCTGCTCTGCTCAGTTTTTGGTTTCCTTGTCCTAGTTTCTCTTCATCCAATTAAATATGCAGATCAAAGTCATATGAATCCCAAGGGCCATATGCAGAAAGGGAGAGAAATGCCCAGCAGCCACTCAACTTTCTCCAGTTTGGGGAAGAAAAGTAGTGTTGGTAAAAGCCAGTAATTAGAAGTAGGTAGGAGCCGCATGGCTCAGGGATGCTTCTCTATTTATGCAATCACTTCTCAGAGCAGGTGGGCTCAAAACAGCCATGAAAACGTTCAGGATCATCTTGCTTCCTTGTCCCCGAGGTCACCAACAAGAAACTCCAATGAGAATGGCATCTGCTTGCATCCTGTACCCTCTAGTTGGAACAATAAGTGGCCTTCAGAAACTGCAGGACATGAGGCTAAGTGACTCCCAGGACACGGGGCATGTGTCATCCTGCTCATCTTGGATACTCAAGAGAGACTTCAGGTGAGAGTGCACTGAACTAGAAAGCTTGAGATTTTATTGGCAAAGTTACTCCTTTCGCAAGTCTAATTCTCATCTCGGAAACTGGGTCTGTGTGTGATGGCTCTCCAAAAAAGCAGAGTAATAAGAGAGAAGGGGAGGGAGAGGGATGAGAAGGGGAGGAGACTGAGGCTTGGTTTTAAGGAATTACCTCCAGCCTGCGAGGAGGCTGACAAATCTAAAACACACCAGACCGTCCAGCAAGTCTGAGGCCCAGGGAGAGGGGATGCTGCATTTGGAATCCAAAAGCAACTGTCCAGGGAGGCAGGAACCCTTCAGCTAAGGCCCATCTGCTTTAGAAGGGTCACCCTCTGAACTCAAAGTCTATTCAAAACATTAATCTCCTCTTTTAAAAGGAATACCTTCATCTAAAATAACACTTGACCAAATATCTGACTACCATGGCCTAGCCAAGCTAATGCATTAAATTAATCATCACAGCAATGAAGAGACAACAGGAGGCAGGAAGTTTTGTGAGTTACAAGACCAAGTGACAAGAGCCTCCTAGCTTTAGCATGGCTCTCCTAGAATGCTCTCGGGGCACAAGTTACCCTGAGATGGCCATGTTGTAAGCAAGTCCATGGCAGCCATGTGAAAAGGCCAAATGAAAAAAGATATGCCTGACCCATCCCCAGCTGTGTAAGAGTCATCCAGCCTAGGAGGCAGACACGGGAGAAGCAAAGCATCTCAAGCGCCAGGCCCTAAGGAGGCTTCTGGAGCTTCCAGCCCTGGCTGCAACAGCACACAATATTCCCAGTGAGAATTGCCCAGCTTGGCTGGTTGCCCCACAGAACTGTGACCAACCTTCATGTGCTACATTCCAAGTCACTAAACCTGAGGGCGGTGTTGTATAGCAGTAAGCAAACAGACAGGAATGCATGAACTGTTAACTAACATCTCCTAAGGTATGCGTTAAATTTAACTTCACACATATGCACACTGTCTATACCAAAATATTTTAAGAACATGACAGCCTAGATAACCCTCCTGCCACATTCTCTCTTTCTGTATTTAGCCCAGTTCGCTCCTTGTATCCGCTCATAACAGGTTCAGGATGCGGAAGGAGGGGAGGGGCACTAAATAAGACCCCTCCCTATCCGCCATCTCTAAAACCCACGCATCTCCTCCAGACAAGTGCTTCCGTGTTTGCTGGTTTGTGCCAGCCAAAGGCGGGTGTGGTGATGGTGTGGAGGACATGACATACGTTTGATGCTTTAAGCAATGGTGGTGGAATGAGTCTCTGATCCCTTTGATGCTTTATGCTCAGCACTGAGAGGAGAGCGCCTGAGAGGAGGTAGAGAAGCAGCATCCCCTCTTTCCTACCTTACAGAGCTCCTGTGAGGAGCCCACCAGACAGGGTGCACAGAGAAATCAGACATCGTGATTTTCACTCCCCTTGATTGAGCTCTCCCTACCTGGCTCTTCATTTCATCAGGATGAATGGCCCCCAGGGTCCCCACTCTCAGCCACACACTCAGCCAGCTTCTCTGAGTCCCTCTTAGACTCAATCTGGAAAGTTCGCTCCAGGTAAATGAAATGGTGGTGAATACTGACAATCTAACAGATTAATCAGTGTAACCGGGTGACCCTGGAGTCACAATTTAAATTTGTTTTTGAGGAAGAGGCTGACAGCTGCTTCTCTGAAGAGCCGGGTTACCAACTCAACTGGCTCCGGGCAGCAGTGATAGTCAAAATATTTAACAACTGCATGCATGCATGGCCTCAGCAGTGGCAATTAGACTGGTGAGGGGAGGAGGGAGGGGGAATAGAGAAGCTCCCTTCGAGAGGGGGCTGCTTTCTCACCCCAGCTAATGGCAGTCCTGGGAATGGAAGCCTTACCACTACTAGGAATACAGAATTTTTCTCCAAAGAGGCTCTAATGAGATTTCTTTATGAATCCCTCAGTATAAATGTTAGCAATTAATTTTAATTCCAGCTCCTCCCCCCAAAATTTTGTGTGTGCTATGATATGAATATTTGGGGTTTCTATGTTGAAATTCTCAGCCTCTTGCTAGACTTAACAGAACAGGCATGTACTCTTAGCTACTCAAGGGATTGAGGCAGGGGACTAGCAAAATGACTCATTGAGTAAGGGTACTTGCTCTCAAGCCTGCCACCTTAGCTCAGTCCCTGAGATCCACAAGGTAAAAGAAGAAGATCCCATATGTTGTACTCAGACCTCCATGTGTGCTCTGTGGCTCAAAAGCAAAAGGAAGGGGAAAATATAGTGGGAATATAGCTCAGGAGTAGCACACTGACTTGCTAGTGCTCAGGTCAGGAAGTCTGGGGTTCAACCCCAGTACTGCAAAGAAAAGGAATGGAAAGACAGAAAGACATCCAAAAGGAAAGGAAGGAAAAGAGAGAGAGAGAGAGAGAGAGAGAGAGAGAGAGAGAGAAGATGGATGGATGGATAGAAAGATGGACTATGGCTTTGGGAAGGTGATTGTCTCCTGAATACGTGACTCTCATGAGAAGAATCAAGCCGACATAAAACAGGCCCACTTTCCCTAACAAGCATACAGCAAGAAGACAACAGCCTCCAGCTAGTTCAGCCTCCAGCTAGTTCAGCCTCCAGCAAGTTCAGCCTCCAGCTAGTTCAGCCTCCAGCTAGTTCAGCCTCCAGCTAGTTCTGCTGAGGCCTCTAGGTGCAGGCTGTTGCCTTCTTGCTGTGTGCTCAAGGGGCAGTTTTCCTGATTTCAAATTTCTAGCCTCTCAAACTGTGGGAAACATACTTCTGTCTTTCCTGAGCCTCTTGTCTTATGATATTATGTTATAATATGCACAACAGACTAAGTCACAGGCCTCAGTTGGTAGAAACTAAATGTCTACTGTGCTACCAAGCTTCCATTCTTCACTGAGACCTTTAAGGCCAACCCAGATATTCCTTGGAGCAAACTGCAGTCCCCTGTGAGGCCATTTAGAGAACCTCTTCATCACGACCCAGAAGTAGTCACACTTTGAGAAGGTGAAACCGGCTGTCCTTCCCTCGTGCAATGGAATGTTCTAGGATGGGTAAACCAGATGACTGCAGGCTCAAGGAACTTCCTGTACGAAAACACTGAAGGTCCCAAATTCTCCTCCCAAAGTCAAAGTTGGATAAAGTCTTCTGTGATGGACCAGGTGGATTCTACTTAAAACAAACAAACAAACAGGTTCTTCAATGAGAATGTTGAAATGGTAGGCAGCACCTGGGAAGTACCTTTCTATGCAGAGCTAGCTGCAATCCCTCAGTATTTGTATTCTGGGGGAGAGATAGCCAATCACATGGAAGAAGCCCTAGGAATAAGATAATGGTGGCCCAAACAGACCCTAGACCAGCCTTGGCTGCTATACCAGTGACATCAGGGGCTACAGCCAGTTGACTTTCCAGACTCCCTTCCCTCCCAGCCTGGGTGTTCAGGGGTCAACTTTTGGACTGGGTTAGTAGGTGGACAAGGCTGCATGTGGGCATGTGATATGTGCCAGCATAGAGGTACCATAGGCTTGATTTAAAGTTCATCCATAAATTCTTCATTTTGAATAAGGAATCCTGCATTTTCATTTTTGCATTCAGCCCTGAAAACTATATAGCTAGTCCTACCTGAGGGGGGAGGGGACAGAAAAGAGGCCACTTCTGAAATGAGGAAATGGGGAGCTTAAGAAGTTGCTACAGGAACCGAAGAGATAGTTCAGCAAATAAGAGCACTGACTGCTCTTCCAGAGTTCCTGAGTTCAATTCCCAGCAACCACATGGTGGCTCACAAGCATCTGTAATGGGATCTGATGCCCTCTTCCAGTGTGTCTGAAGATAATGACAGTGTATTCACATACATGAAATAAATAAATAAATCTTCAGAAAAAAGAAGTTGGTACAAGGCTAGGCATGGTGGTTGTATCTTAATCTAAGCATTTGGGGGGCAGAGGTAGAAGACCTCTGAGTTTGAGGCCAGCCTGGTCTACACGGCAAGTTTCAGGTCACCCATGGATCTATAGTGAGACCCTCATTCAAAAGAAGAAGAAAAAAGAAAAAGAAAGAGGAGGAAGAGGGAGAAGAAGAGGAAGAAGCTGTCATTGTTGGTACAGTCCATGCTTCATGGCTGTATGCTAGACAAACTTGCCACAAATGCTGAATTAGAGAACACAGAACCATTGTGCCTAGGGAAAACAGGGTTAGGACCCCACAATGTTATGATTGCCATAACATTTTTATGAACTGATCAATACTCATCCTTATTTTATGCGTATTTTTGGCAAGGACAACTTGTCTTCACAGCTCTCACTGACAGTGGATAGGCCAGCTGAGCCACAGCTCAGGCCTGAACGTGGAGCATCTCCATGGGGCACCTCACAGCCTGAACAGTAGAGAAGACCTCAGCATGGAGATGGATTAGAGGCTGGTTTAACAGAGAAAATACCAATAAAAAAAAGCTACAGAGAAATGAGAAAAGCATGACTCTCCACAGACTACAGAGCAGCACTGGTGACCATGTGACAGTTGGGACAAGCAGAATGAGTGTCCCTTTACTCCACTTCATCTGGGAACATTCCCACTTGGCAACTAAAATTTTCCACCACCATGCATGTCTGCAAATGGCCAGGAGAGCCCCTGAAATACTGATTTGGGGATTACCAATAAATGTTACCAAACAGAGTGAATTCACAAATACGACATCTTCATAAGTGGATATTATAACTTACCTTCTCTTTAAACTATTTTCATTTTCATTTATTTTATGTGTATGGGTATTTGGCTTACATGTATTCTGTACACTGCATACATGCCTGGTATCCTTGGATGTTGGAAGAGGGTGTTGAATACACTGGAACTTAAATTACATATGGTTATAAGTCAGCACATATGTGCCAGGAAGCAAACCTGGCCCCCTGAAAGAGCATGTGATGCTCTTAACCTCTGAGCCATCTCTGGATCCCTACATCCTGCCTTCCTGTGGGGAGCTGTTGAGAAACAAAGATGAGACTCCTAAGCATGCTAGGACTCCAAACTGGCCAATAGGCCAAAGTAATTACCATGGTGATAATGAGCTGCCACTTGCCCACTCAGCAGTCACAATATAGCTGGTACATGGTACACAAAGCAGCTCATGGGTGTCACGGCAGCCAGAAGGTACACAGGGCCATGATTCACTTTCAAACGCTTCTGGGTAGATGGAGCAACAAGAAGCAAGTGCCAGCTTGTCCAGCTCTAACTCCAGGGCTAATTTGTTACTCCCATTAAAAATAAATAAATCATACCCACAACTGGGGAAACAGTTCAGTTGATAAAGTGTTTGCTGTGCAAGCATGAGGACCTAAGTTCAATCCCAGAATCTATGTTTAAAAAAAAGCAGCCATTGTGGTATAGACTTGTAATCCCAGCCCTGGAGAGGTCAGCACAAGTGGATGCCTGGGGCCCACTGGCCAGGCAGCTTAACCTACTCAGTGAGTTCCAAAACAATGAGGGACCCTGTCTCAGAAACCAAGGTGAATAGTATGACACCCAAGGTTGGCCTCTGGCCTCCACATGCATGCATACTCACATATAGGCATGTACAGAGACAGAGAGACAGAGATAGAGAGACAGAGACAGAGAGACAGAGACAGAGAAATAGAGAGACAAAGAGACAGAGACAGAGACACACACATAGAGAGGAACAGACACACACACACTACAGAGAGAGAGAGGGGAGGGAGGAGAGAGAGAGGAGAGACAGAGAGAGACAGAGGCAGAGACACACACATAGAAACACATATACACACATACATACAAAGAGAGACAGACATATACACACATACATACAAAGAGAGACAGACACACCCAGAGAGAGAGAGAGAGAGAGAGAGAGAACCGTGCCTAGAAGTGGTTAGCAACCATTCTGTCAGAAGGTTTCTCCGGAGCTCAGAGTTTCTTTATCTATATTTCCATCAACACTCGAGGTTGGACTTGTTAGCGTAATGAATGTCAAAAACAGACTGACTGGCAAAATTAATGGCTTCCTAAGTGGCATAATGAATGTTCAAGGAGAACTCTTGGCAGGTAACATCAAAGGTCTGTGGCTAAGATGCTAGAGTGACACCCTCCCCTTTCAACAAAGTGTGAGAATCTGGAGAAGTCTCCTGGATCTGCTCTCCTAGCTGTAAGACCTGGACTGGTGCAGGGGTCCACCTGCTGTCACAGAAGGGGTTGCAGTTGCCTAGAGACAACCCCAGCAGTTCCTGGAATCAACCTTGTGTGAAAGGTGCTAGTCAAAGATGGCAGAGTGCACAGAGCTTCTCCTGCCAGTGCAATGGGGGAAATACTGTCTTCCGCTTTTGTAACCATGTGATGAATGAGTGTCTGAAGGGTTGGTGTGGTTTCTCTAACCATGTGCCACCAATCCCTGATGGAGACGGTGCAGGGCAGCAGCTGAGCCAACTCTCAGCTCCAGCTTCTTCAGTAGGTCCCTCATCCACAGCTGAAGATGCTAGGCCTCCATAGCTAGGAAGCAGCAGAGCCAGAGTTCACTACAGGAGTCATTCTCCTAACTGTGTGAAGTTGCCTCTCCACCTGGAAGTGAGATACGACCTGAATCTACTGCTGCTTATATCGATGTAGCATAATCATGCAAGTCCCACACAACATGATACGCGCATTGGCAGGGAAGAGGGAAATGGCCTTATGTGAAAGAGACAAAGAAAACGAACAAAGCCTAAATTATGAAACTTTCCAAACACAAACCCCAGGCTCCATGCATTTTAATGCAATTGTTCAAAGTGGTGAATTGATTTTCTAATTAATTGCCACAGCAACAAAACATGCACATCAGCTAGCAAGCATGACTGTAACATTATTAAAATATGAAGAAATTGCCTCCCTGGAATTAAGGAATTATAGCATTTGTGTCACTGTCCCTTCAGTCACAGGAGCAAATCCCCTGTCTCCAAGTAAATATAAGCCTTGGGATGCCTATCTCTACTTGTAAAACCTTGATCTTCTAACATGTGCATGTTTTTTTTTAAATTAATGTGATACCATAACTGTAATATGCAGAGTAAACAAAAAGATAGGGGTTGAAAATAAAATCATAAATATTTTGACATTGAACGTTGAAGAATCTGACGGCACTCAGATACACTTGAGGTTCATGTGAACTTATAAAACCATCTCCATAGAAGCTCTTGTTAAGGACAGATTGGGTGTATGGTGCTGACAATCCGAATACAAATGGCTTTCTGAAATGCTAAACTTTTGGTAGCTTAGTGGTCATGTTACTGGAGAGTACTACATATGTTCAAACTGTTAAAAATGGAGTTCTTTTTTTTTTTTTTAAGTTTTGTCAGGGATAAGGAGATAGTTCAATGGGTAAATATTTGCCACATGGGCTTGAGAACCTGATTTAGTCCCCAGAATCCACATTTAAAGAGCTGAGTGTAGTGCCCTGAGCTTAAAACCCCAACACTGAAAACACTGAAGAGGTAGAAACAAGCAGAGCCCTGGGACTCAGTAGCCAGTCAGCCTTGCTGAATCAGTGGGCTCCATGCCAGTGAGAAATCTTGCCTCCAAAAACAACACCCAAGGTAGACTTCTGGTTACCACAAGTGTGTGCATGTATACACACACACACAGAGAGAGAGAGAGAGAGAGAGAGAGAGAGAGAGAGAGAGAGAGAGAGAGAGAGGGCAAATTTTGGCATATAAAAAAGAGAGTGTGAAGATAATCCACATGTGTTGCCCATAAGCATGCCCAGTGGGGCATTTAGGACTTACATAGAATTCAGAGCAATTCACTACTTTGTAGAACTATCCCACACATAGGAGATCGTCTTGCAGCCCTGTTTCCATCCACTACATGCCATGAGATTCTGCCCATCACTGCAAGGCTCCACCAGTCCCCCAAACACCTCTCAGACAGCAGCACTGCCCCCACTGTGAGTGCTACAAGGTTTTTTTTCCTGGTCCTTTGTCCCTAAACCTAGGAGGTCCCAGGAGACCAGTAACACTAAGAATGAAACAAGAATCCCTTTGACCCCAAAGTGAGGAAATTCCTTCAACTCCCCCAGAGCCTGGGCTTCAACATGAGGAGGTCAAGACCAAACTGGTCTGGAAGCAGACTGAGAATCGATGATGTTATTAAGCTCTGAACTCAGCTCTGCTTGTGGTTGCTGCAATGATGTTATAAAGTGCCGTGTTAGAGCAGAACTCCCCTCCCAGTCCACTGCGAGTGCAAGTAGCAGCCAGAATCAAACTCTGTCCTGTCACAGCAATGCAACCAAGTTCTCCAGCAATGACTCAAAGGTTTCAAGACTGGCCATTTGGACCCTGAAGAGCAGTGTGCTTTGCTCTGCCAAGCAGTGGTATCCAGTCTGTATCCAATGTCTCAAAGATACAGGCTCCCTCAATCACACTGAAAAACTGATGTTCCGATGGGAGAAGCCACACAGAACAGAGAACCTCCACAAGGCAGCCAGCTGTGGCCAAGCCCATGATGTACTGTGAAAGACAGTTACAAGACTGCAGAGACAGCACAGAGGTTAAGTGTTTTTGCAGAGAACCCAAGTTCTATGCCCAGAATACACAGCAGGCAGTGAACAATTGCCTCTAACTCCAGCCCCAGGGAATCTGAGACCTTTTCTGCCCTCTGCAGGAACATACATGCACATACCCACACATAAACACAAACACACACACAATATTTCAAAATAAATCTTTAAAAAGTTGGAGAGGAAGAGAAAGAAAATGAGAAGGAGGAGGAAGAAGAGAAAGGAAGAGGAGGAGGAAGAAGAGAAAGGAAGAGGAGGAGGAAGAAGGAGAGGAGGAAGGGGAGGAGGAGGAAGAAGAGAAAGGAAGAGGAGGAAG
>JADRCH010000017.1:7003965-7103534 GCA_019843965.1 Rhynchomys soricoides | reverse complement strand
GGAGGAAGGGGAGGAGGAGGAAGAAGAGAAAGGAAGAGGAGGAAGAGGAAGAAGAGGAGGAGAAAAAGGAGGAGAAAGAAGAGGAGGAAGAGGAGGAAGAGGAGGAAGAGGAAGAAGAGGAGGAGAAGGAGGAAGAAGAGAAAGGAAGAGGAGGAAGGGGAGGAGGAGGAAGAGGTGACTGACAATTCAAGGACTTGTTGCTCTGGTAGAGACTAGAGACCATAGCAGTGATAGAGTCTAGGGAAAGCCACCAACTGTACAGGAAAGGAAAGCACGTTTCTATCAACATCCAGAAATAGGCTCAGCAATGCAAATGAGACTAGAAAGAAGGGCAGAAGGAAGTTAAGAGAAGCTTCTGGGTGTCAGTGGGTGGGCGCTCTCATCAAAGGAGCTGACTGAACACAGGTGGCAGACAGAACAGCTCAGTGGTAGAGAGTGCCTAACATGTACCAGGACTTGGACTCATTCCTGAGTACCAAAAACAGGAAGGAAGGTCTAAACACGAAAGGAAGAGAGGTAAATCAACAGCTCCTGGCACCACTAAACTGGAGAAAATAGAAGCTCCCAGAAGGAGGAATAGTTTTCAGTATCCCCAAGAAGCCATAAAATCCTCACATTTCACAAGGCCAGGTCAGTAGCCTGAACATCTGTGAAACAGCTGCCAGGCAGCCTTGGAGAGTCAGGAAAGATGAAGAGAAACATGTATCTCCTAGGGAGGCTTAGCTGCAAACGATGGGGAGAAAAACACTCGTTTGCAGGGGAAAAAAAAAATTGATGGTAAAGTACAGGTTTCCTGCAAGGTAAAGAAAAATCAGTGTGCACAGAAGCAGAGAAAGGCACCATGGGGTAGTCTGTGAGCACCTCCAAAAATGGACAGGAGTCAGCTTTGGTCATCACCTTCCTCCAAGATGTTTGCAAGATAGATAGATGATGTGAGGCCCAAGTGTTGCCTGCCATTACCCAATGCGGCATCTTCACCTCCATTTATGTATGGTCCCCAACCTCCACATAGCCCCCGTGTCTACCTTGGCACATGGAGAGGAATCAACAGGAGCCCGGAGGGGTTTGTGCTGTGACTTTGGCACACGTTCTTTGTTGAGAAGCGAGTGGCTGTGGGTGTTTCAGTGCCCCTAGTGAAACTGGAGGTACTCATGGCTTCAGGAATTCAAGAAGCCTGGATGTACAAGCCCCTGGAGAAGGACTATTTTTAGCACTTGAGACAAAGCAGCTGACAGGATCCCTCCCCAGCATCTTAAACCAGCTTAAGGCTGACAGCCCAACCTGACAAAGACCAGCCAAGGCCTTGTCCAAAACCCGTGAAGATGACAACAACTGTCTCCCCAGTAACAAACAGGTGCTGACGGTAGAATCCTAAATGTCACTTCGGGTTCCAGGAGGAAAAGGAAACCCCTAATGATAAGGGAAAGGATGATTTTTAAAATTACACTCTATCCCCTATGACAATTTTTGTGGTCTAATTTACAAGGTTGGTGAGAGAGAGTTGGCTGTAGACTATTTTAAGCCCCTTTGGCACATGCACACACACACACACACACACACACACACACACACACCAAATCTGGTACTGGTTATGCATAATTCATTCACACAAATGAGCTACAGAAACCAGAGATGAAGTTTGAAATAAAGGTTGATTGCAAAAGGAGAAAAATCTTGGACCTGTTGAAGGTAAAAGCTCTGAGGTCGTACCCCACAGACGGAAGGGGGCAAAGCTGGTCGCTCCTTCAGGAAGCATGTACCCAGGTCCTCTGCAAGAGTAGCAAGTGCTCTTACCCACTGAGCCATGTCACCAGCCCAGGACCGGTGTCTTATCTGGACACACAGAATCACTTATGTGCATATGACACAGGTGGAAGCCAGACTGTCTAGGGAACACTAACAAAAGAAGAGAGAGAAGGGGGGGGGGATACCAGAGAAGATCGTGGTCAAAACACATTGTTTATTTGTGCATGTGGAAATGGAAATGCCCTTAACCAATGAATACGTGCCAGCCCCCCAAAAAAATAAATAAATAAAAGATGGCTTTCTCTCATTTCAAGAAAAAGCCAAGGAGTGAAATAATAGATCACAGATAACTTTGAGTCCACTTTTATTTTCTAGAAAGTAGGCCAGCACCTAGGCTGATGCCTGACTAATATTTTGCAGAACAATTCACCAAATCTGTCAACTTCTAAGGTTGGCAGTGTTTCCCAGCTTACCTACCTATTTTATCTCTTATTCATTAGTTTTCGAGCCTGGCTCTTAGATCAGCTAAGATCAGCTTCAGGGAGTATAAGGATCAATCCTAGTTGTCAAGTTGAGTGCATTTGGAATTATCTAGGAGACACATCTCTGGGCATGACTGTGAGCATGCTTCCAGAGAGGCTTAGTGGAAATGGGAAAACTCACACTTAAGGCTAGGCTTCCAGAAGGAACCAAATAGAGAAAGCAAGCTGTGTGTCAGCATTCACCTCTCTCTGCTTCTGTACTATGAACAACAACCGGGGGATGAGGGGAGTGCCAAAATCAACCTTTCCTTAAGTTTCTGTTGCTGGGTATTTTCCCGTAGCAACCAGAAGGATAACTGATACCACAAGGGATGGAGAGCTGGAAGAAGACCGGTAGGGATGGGTTTACTGTAGTTATTCTTGTTTTCTTTAAACACTGTTTCTTCTAGGTGCTTGCTACCTCAGAATCTTCCATTTTAATAGCCTTCCGCAAATTGTCTGCAAAGCTCCTCAGGTAACATGTAGCCAGGAGGAGGACGGCTCTCCTTACTTAAATATGCACCCACCATCCATCCCCAGGTACCCAGAAACCTCTCCCTGAGCCTCCAAGGACCCTCTGCAAGTTCTTCTCAGACAGATAGCAACACAAGGCTTAAAGGAGCTACAAGTCTCCCTAGTCGGTAAAACAGGTAAATCAAACACTCCACATCTAAACCCAATATCTTCACAAATCCTGCATTTCCTTCCTTGGGGTCATTGCCTTGAGCTACACACCGGGCTGCAGATGCTCACGTGACCCTCTACAGGTGCCTTAACTCATCAGTGGTCACAGCCATCTTCTAGGCATTCCTAATAAACAGGCATGCCGTGAATTTAAAGTTAAGAGGCCACTTAGGTCAGTGGGAGAAGATGCCTCATGGTCCCTTCAAGTGTCTCTTGGCCACTCCATAGCAGACGAGTGAAAGCTTCCAAACTTTTCTCCATACGCCTCCCATTTTGTGTTTTGTGTTAATATGTGGCCGAACCTAGGGGTCCTATTCCTTGCATCTTCAATCAAATCACTTGTCCAAGAGGCAGGGAAAAGGTCAGAGCTTTTCCATATGTAACTATTAAAATGGGGGAGTCCGGTAAACAGAACACCTCTTGAACTTTTGCTATGAACTCAAGTAGATGCCATTTCCCACGGCCATCTTTGCTTAGAGCAGCAGAAATGAAACAGCCGACATTGCACTCTCGGCCCTCTAGGAGACCTTGTATAAAAGGAGCCCACAGAGCTCCTGTAAGCTCTTGGATCCTATAGTTAAGATGGAAATACAGAAAGCCCAGCATAGGGAAGAAAAAGATGTACCGTATATGGTTCTAGGAGCTGAACCTGGGCACTTTAGTCTGGTAGACAAGCGCTCCACAATGAGCTACATTCCTGCAAAACACATGTTATGAATTAAGCAATTTTTAATAGACTAAGTTACTTTAACTTACACTGTCATTCTTTGGAGTTTGTTTGTTTGTTTGTTTGTTGTTTAGTAAAAGACCCTTCTTTTGTTTTATTTGGGGAGTTTTTTATTTTGTTGTTTTTGGTGACAGGGTCTCACTATGTAGCCCAAGCTGGCCTTAAAATCACAGAGATCTGCCTGTCTCTGTCATCCAACTGCTGGGATCAAAGGCCTGTGCTACAAAACCCTGCTTTAAAATCCATTCTGAAATATTTTAATTTTATAAAAAATAATTTAGATATATAACTTTTCAAAAATCCCGACCCAGCAGCACACATAATAAAACTAAGATGTGTGTGCTCCATCTCCCGGAGGCAGTGGTTATAGACACATTCTTTCTACTTCTTCTGTGATTACTGCCATGTCCGTTCTTTCTACTTCTTCTGTGATTACCATCATGCTATATACTTGTTTTCTTTCAACTTCCCCACACCAACATATGACACGAGAGGAAAATACACATGCCAACTCAAGCCATCTCTTTTGATTGTTGTACATTTTAAGATTTTACTTATTTTGTTGGTGGAGGGCAGACATGTGCCACATGTGTGTAAAGGTCAGAGAACAATTGCAGGACTCAGTTCTCTTCTTTCTACCATGTGACATCAGGGGATTGAACTCAGGTCATCAGGCTTGGCAGCGGGCCTTGTCTCACTGGCTCTTGAGTAATATTTTAAAAATCTGTGTGTGAAACTTTTCAAGTCATTTTTAATGGCTTAGTGACAATGCATGGGGCTGTAGTCCCATGGAGCTGAACTTTCTCAAAGGATGAAGGTGAATCAGGACAGAAGGTCACAGGAGGACATAGCTTGGTGTCAATGAAAGTCAAGGAAAACGCACAGAGACTCACTTCCTTTCTCCTGGACTTCCTGACTCTAACCCATGAAAAACTACATCTGTGGTTTCACCGTCTTGGTCCCTGGTGTTTTGTCATGGTTTCTCTGGAAGGTTGCTACATCTGTCAATCAAACACTGGCTATGTCAATTACAGCATAACCATACAACGTGATTAATATGGCGCTTCCAACAGACATGAGGGTAGACTCATGAGCAGTGCCACAGAACTTTGTCCTATGTGATCAAAGCAAATTGTGAATACTAGCACTCTCTAGGCCCCTGAAAGACATGGGCCATGCTAGGTCACCCAGAATCAAGCATGCAGAGAGTGCTTCCAAGGAGGAAAGGGGTTACAATGAGAAGACGGGGGAGGGGTTCACCTGTGTACATGAACAAAAGACAAGAAGACGGGGGGGGGGTCACCTGTGTACGTGAACAAAGGCAACTAACATGATTTAAGACAAGCAGGAGTTTATCGTATTTAGTTAATTTCTAAATATGTGCATGGAAAAGCAAAAGAAGTGAATGTTTTTAAGATTCTTTGATTCTTTTTATGTGTATGCATATGTATGCCTCCTTGTCCATATGTGCACGTGAATGCAGGAGTCTGTAAAGGCCAGAAGGGGTCATTAGGTCTCCTGGAGTTATACTTAGAGGTGGGTGTGAACCACCTGATATAGATGCTGGGAAAGCAAGTGCTCTTGGCCACTGAGCCACCACTCCAGCCCCCACAGAAGAACATACGTTACGTAAGAATTTCTCACATTTATCTTTGTGTGTACATTCTCATGGACATGTTTGTGTGCAGGTGGACATGTGCATGTGGGTGCATGTGCACATGTGTGACTGTGCATGTAAATGCTAAACACTGATAACTGGTCTCTGCTTTCGTCACTCCCCTTTTTGAGTCACAGTCTCTCACACAACCTGGAGGTCACTGATCAGGCTGAACTGGTTAGCCATATGTCCTGGGGATACACTTGTCTCTGTCCCCAGCTCTGAGATTACAAATGCTTGATGCCATACCCAGACGTTTGCATGGACACAGAGGATCCAAACTCAGGTCTTCATGCATGTATGGCAATCACTTTGCTAATTGAGCCAGCTCCCCATCCTCCATTCCTGTTATTGTGTGTTAATTTTCCTTAGTTTTTAGGTCATTAACACCTTCTGATTTACAGGCTAATCATGGCTTTGTGGACCAAGAGTTTTAAGTATTCCTTGAGCCTGGCTTTCATGGAGGTGAGACTCCAGGAAGACGCCCCCCTCCCCACTATCTATTTATAACTAATTCCAAACATACTGAAAAGTTGAATTTCATAGTGAACATCTATATACGCTTGCTACACCAACTCCACAGTTAATATTTGTCTATTCTTGCTTTATCCCATTTACTCATACTGCTATTGATCTGCCAAACCATCTAATTTTTTTAAGTATACTTCAAAGGAACTTGCAGACATAAGCACACTTTCCACCTAAGTAAACTTCCCACATGCATAGCATACAACTTTCTTTTCGATGATAAAAATAGAGCAAGTTTATGAAGCCAGAAGACCACCCACGTAATGGGAGACAGTCAAGGGGGGGGGTTGGGGACTTCAGAAGGACTAATTAGTTTACTGTGATGGTCCAACCTCCACCAAGAGAGAGCAGAGCAGTGTTAAACCTCATGAGGCAAACACCAATGCATTTGCCTCTCATCAAAACTGTCAGCTAACGAAGACAAATCAAAGAGAGAACCAGGCTCTGGACATATTTGTTGCCATGTTTTCCATGGAGTTGTTGTCTACAGGGGGGAGGCTCAGCGCAGGCTGGCTCCGTGCCTGTAGCTTCTGGGGAGATAACAGCAGCCACACATCCTTTTAAGTCCCCAAGATGGGGTCTGCTGCTGTTTTCCTGCAAACATTTGCATGTTGATACCTCCAAACATTCTCATGTTCTTTCAGGGCTATTCTCACTGCAGAAAGCTACATCCCTGAACAGCAGAAGAAGCATTCATGTATGGAACTCTATCACGTCTCTGCCCTGACCTGAGAGGTTTATTACATCACCTTGAGGCAAGCTTACACAGTTTCACTTCTATGTGGCAAGGAACACCATAGATTAAAGAGCCTCATAGGCCCTGTGACAGGACTTACAGAAGTCCCTTCAGTGAGAGAACAAAGCAAAGCAGATTTTGGTGCCTTCTCTCTCCCTCTCCCTCTCTTTACCCCTCACCCCTACATACACACCATGACCCCTGCCTCAGTGACAGTGCCCCAGATGGTAAAGAAGAATGTAACCTTAGTTACCAGCTATGCTGGTGACATCACACAGGTCAGGCAGATGGGAAACTGCTGCTGCTTGGTCATAATTCAGGAACAGGACACTTAGGTAAATGCTCAGAACAAATGCTGCTCCATGGGAGTAGATGAGACAGCTGAAGTTCCAAATTTTGAGACTGAATCTTAGGGCTGGAGAAATAGCTCCGTGATTAAGAATGCTGGCTGCTTCCAGGGGACAGAGTTCAAGTCCCAGCTCCCCCATCAGTCGGCTCACAACCACCTCTCATTCCAGTGCTGAGGGATACAGTGCTCTCTTCTGACCTCTTTGGCCACACATACACATAAAATTACAAAGACACAAACTATACATAATTAATAAATTAATTAATTAATTAATCTTTTTATATTCAATTACTTTACCCAGCCCACTCCTTCCACAAACTACAGGTGACACACTGAAAAGCAAGAAGGCATTCTTTTGTATTTTATTTAGTTCATTTTGGGTTTTCCTGAGAGAGAGTTTTACTGGACAGCCCATGCAAGCCTGGAATGCAAGAAGCCTCCTGCTTCAGCCTCTGGTGTGCTGAGGTTAAAGGAGTGTGCCATGCCCTGCTTGATGTATTGCATTCTTGATTGAGATGAAAATAAAGGAGGAAAAGCAATTATATACCTTTTCAGTTACATGTGTGTGTGAGTGAAAGCTGCGTGTGTACACATGTAGAGGTCAAAGAGCGAATTGGATACACTGGAACCGGAGTTACAGGCAGGTGTGAGCTGCCAAATGTGACCTAAACTCAGGTCCTCTGGAAGAGCAGAACACACTCTTAGCCACTGAGCCATCTCTCCAGCCTTTACTTGTCTTTTTAAAACATATCTGTTCTAACTTCTATTATCATTCTCTTCTATTTGAAATTTGAGAATGAATCAAAAGCTAAGCTTTTTCATGGGGAAAAAGAAATGGCATTCCCTTTATCTGTTAAGAACATCATCAGAAAACTAATTTGAGAAAGAAAAGACCAATTAATAGGAACAGAAAAGACTAGTGAGCTTCCTTTGATCTTAGAATTTATTAAATAGTAAAATAACCACTCTGTTTTATTAGGCACCATAAAACAGGGAAGGCAAAGGAAGCGGAAGCCGGCAGAGGTGACCTTAGAAGAAAGGGCAAGTTCACTGCCAGAGCACCTCTGCCTGGCTGGCTCTCTGATAGAGTGGGGGCAGCCTCTACATGGCTTACTGGCTATAGCTCAGTTCTAGGTCCCCACCTCTATAGCAGGAGAGCAGGAAGAAGAGCTATCCACCCTCCATCACCCAAGCTGTGCAGAGGATTTTTCCACACAGCACTGGATGGAGCAGAAAGGGAGAAGTGGTTTTCAAACAACAGATTAATGTCTAAAACTCTTAAGGAACTCAAGTCAATAGACAAATATAAACAGGAAAGGTTTTTTAAACTCTGGAGCCGAGAGGATGGGTCAGTGGGTAAGGAGCCTGCCATGGAAATGCAGGTCCTCAGCATGCAAATAAAAAAACCACCACGGAGTACACACCTGGAAGCCCAGTGCTAGAGAGGCATGGGCAGGAAGATACTGTTTGTCCAATGAGGCTGAATGACCAGGCCCCAGATTCAGCAAAAGACCATCTCAAAAAAAAAAAAAAAAACATCAGCAACTGAATAGAATACATCAGACATCAACCCTTGCACACACCTGTCCAAGCCAGTGCGCACACACACACACACACACTCACTCACACACTCACAAATGTAATCCAGTTTATAAATGTGCTTTAAAAACTGAATAGGTATTTCTTTTAAAAACAAACCAACAAAAAAGAAAAAAAAAAACCATGCAGGAGTTGGACACTCACAAGGCAGAGAGAAAAGGCAGGCAGATGACCGTGAAGCCCAGGCCAGCCAGGACTACTCAGCTGGATCTTATTTCAAAATCATAAAGGAAGAGAGGAAAGAAAGGAGTGGGGGGAGGGTCAATAAAGAAAACATGCCAGGCCAGTGGAGATAGTTCAGTGAGTAAAGGTGTCTGCTCATGCAAGCCTGAAGATCAGAGTTCAAATCCTGACACTCAGACAACGGTGGACGATGGGAACAAATCAAAACTGCAATTTGAACAGATACTAAAAACTAACTTCTTACAGAGATTTCAGAGGGTGAAGGCCACCACGCCTGCTGGTGGGGATGCACAGCAATGCACCACCACAGAAAACAGCAGGGAATGCCTCAACGCAGTTAAAATAGGCCTACTGTTCAGTACAATTAATATTCCCTAATAGAATTGTATTTAGATTAGAAGTATTATATGATCCAGCTGCTGGGATCAGGTGCAGGATATGAAAGACATCTACACAGACACGTTCTCTACAGGACTATGCTAGTGATACCTAGTTATGAATGGTGGATAAAGGAATTGTGGTACATATGAACAAAGAAATGTCCTTCAGCCATTAGAAAAGACAAGAGCCTGTCGCTGTCATGGTAGGGATGAATGGAGATATTTTGTGGAGTAGAACATCTCAGGCACAGCAAGGTGGGCACGCTGGTGTCACAGAATTAGTTTCCGTAAATCACATTACATTTTCCTGTCCTGACAGTTGAAAACAGAACGTAGGTTATCAGAGGCTGGAGAGAGCTGGGGAAGTGGACAAAGGTTTGGATGCGTTCTGGGATGCACTTAAGCAGAAGTACAGGCCCTGGCTGCACCACAGGAGGACTACAGACAGCAATGACCTGGACACTAAAACAAGAAAGAGAGACGAGAGGACTGTGGACATCAGGGTCAAGGTGATGGCTACGCTAATTACTGTGATTTTATCATTTCCCATTGTGTAAAAGAATCAGTCACAGTATTAAACCACCATAAATATGTCTATGTCAAAAAAAATTTTTCAAACCACCATAATCCTGAGAACCATGGGCAAATCTTAGCAGAGGTCTTAATCCCCTCCGTCTGATCCTTGTCATCCAGCTGCAAAGATAAACTGAATCCCTCAAAACCACAGTGGCACTCAGAAGACAGGAGCCTAGGCCAGTGAAGAATAGTGCAGAAAGAAATTTCTAGAATAAACAAACCTCTGAAGACTTAGAGGCTGAGAAATTAGAGATCCAGACCAAGCTCCATCAGGTCCCCACAGAGCAGATAGTTCATGGCCATAGTTCATAGGTCATAGGTCATGCTTTCATGCCACAGCTCACTAGAACCAGCTTGTCTACATTCATGAAACAGCTCTGAATGATTCAGTAACCAGTCCTGTATCTCCAGAGTTCTGTGATAAAATGAGAGCTTAGACACCACAGCCCAAGTGCAATGCTGGAGAACTCTGGAAGGATGTGGTTCTTTATCATTTTTTTGGCTATTGCTTCCAAGTCTTGATTAAGATCCTTAGTACCTAGATGATGCCAAATTAAGAAGATCAAATAAATTGCCATGAGCATGGCAAGGGAAACAGGCATGATGGTATTAGTCTGTAATCTCAGCACTCAAGACTCTGAGTCAGGTGGACCACTGCAAGTTTGAGGCCAGCCAGGTCCACACAGCAAGCAAAGGCCACAAAGTGTTCCACAGTGAGACCCTATCTAAAAAAGAAAGAAGAAAAAGACAAAAATGAAAAATAGCAGAAGAAAAACTTCTAAATAGCTGAACTTTTTTAAAAATCAGAATGGGCTCATGCTCATACTGTGGAGCTAGTCAAAGGCTCATCTCATAGCTGAGGAGGAGGTCATAAACACTAGGAGCCTACTACTTTTGTTTTGCTAAATGGACATGTTGTCAGACTGCATTCTAATATTTACGTTTATACCCACGAACTAGTTTATACACCTGGACTGGTGCTGTCTTCAGCCTTGACCAAGGAACCTTCTCTCTGCAGCGAGGAATGGTTAATGTAGCCTCATGGCAGGTCAAGGTGCGAAGAACACATGATCCTGAGTGCTCACTCTTAAATATGACACCCATATCACCCTCTCCAAGGCTTGGGCAATATCATGAAGAGGAGACAGAATGAATCTAAAAGCCAGATGATGCAGAGGAAGGCATGAAAATGTTTTCTAGGTATGATGTGGTCAAGGCACTCATGAACTCAGCAGCTGGGATTGCCTGCATAGCATGTGCAGAAGGTTGAGCCCCAGAATATTCAGCTGTAGTTGGGAATGGGTTCATAGACCTGCCCTACCCAGGACAGTGAATGGCCTTCGAGGGCTGTTGAAAGAGAAGTCATTGTCTTCAGTGATGAGTCACAGGTAAGTGACTCAGGCTCCAGCTGACAGTGCCACACCCATGTCCACTCGAGTGTCCCTGGTTATACCCACTGGGTCACAAAGAAAAAACAAAAAGTCATAAAAATGGAGTGGGGAGGGAGAGGCATAGTGGATGAAGGGAGATAGAGGGATGAATGTGACCAGAATGGAAGCTTGTGTGTGTGTGTGTGTGTGTGTGTGTGTGTGTGTGTGTGTGTGGCTGTCAAAGGTGAATGGAGCTAGAGAGATAAATGTGACCAGAATGGAAGTATGTGTTTGTGTCTGTGTCTGTGTGTGTGCAATTGTCAAAGAATAAATTAGCCGTAAAATTTATAAAAGAAACTATATATATAAATATGTATGCATATCAAAATTGGTATGCACATTCTTAGGATTTATAACAATTTGGTTTCTAAAAAGAAGGACGAAAGAGATGGCTCAGCAATTAAGAATGTGTCCTCTTCCAGAAGACCTGAATTTTGTTCCTGGCACCCATGTCAAGTAGTTCATAAACATCTGTAACTCCAAGTACCAAGAAACCTCCACTATGCAGGCCAAGGACCCCAGGTTCCCCAATGAAGTGCGTGTGTGCAGCCACCTGTGCACAAAAAGGTGAGACAAGGGACCATGCTGGTCCTCACTGTACTCACTCCTCAGAGAAGTGAAAACATTTGCAGAAAACTATTAAGACAGAAGAACCCACAGCCTCACATAAGTGGACTGAAATCACCTTACATGGTGATATAAACTTAAAATCTAGGTAAGCATGCACCAATTCAGCTTGGCCTTGTTCTAGTACTACATAAAGCTAAACGGAACTCTGCCCTCCTGGGGTTCCCCTGCCCCAGATGACTATTTCCAATTCATCCCTGTCCCCCTGCAAGAGATGAGTAAATGTTTTGGATCCTGCTGTCATTGGCTGCCTTCTTCCAGGGTAGGATGAGTGGGGACCAGAGATGAGAATGGGTCTCCCCCCCACATCCTAAGCCTCCTTCATGTACTACAAGAATCAGCCAGAACATTCCCAGGAACTCGGACAAAGATGGCAGTTGCACTGCCTTAGGAAGGGTACCCTGCAGAAATATAATTTTGCCTGCTTACCAGCTACTAAAACTGTGGTCTGCAGACTGTAGATGCAGCCCCAGATAGAAGATGAGTAGTCCTGTGGAAGCCTGTGAGACCATCAGGCCCACCCCAAACCCTCTATCGTTATCTGTCTTCTGTAGCTATGACAACATTCTTTAGGCTAGATAGCTTGTAAAGACTAGAGGTTTATTTGGCTTACTCTCTAGAAGACGGAAGTCCAAGAGTATAGTGTTGTACCTGCCTATGATCTAAGACACTTGACATCCTATGGCAAGATCCTATGTGACATCCTTGACACAGGAGATAGAGCAAGTACACTGTCACTTGTATTTCTTTCTCCTCTTATAAAGCCACTAATGCCATGATGGGAGCTCTACCCTGATGACCTCCTCTACCTCAAAGACCTCCATCTCCAAATACCAGTAAGTGAACTGGGACACTAGTCTCTCAGCACATGAACTTTTGAGAAGCACACTGAAATCACAGCACCCAGTAAATAAGAATGGCACCTTCGAAGCTTCCTGGTGGTCCTCTAGTGCTAGAAAATCAACCAAATAGAAAAGACATGAAAGAGACCATTTCATATCTAGCAGCAGCTGGTGGCATAGCTTGAAAGGAGCCCTTGCTTAAAGCCATCCCAAAGAAGTCCCCAGCCTCCTCTAGCCACTGGCTTCATGTAGAAAAGCCAGAGCCCACAAGTGCACAGGCTATCGAGGTCCTTCCTGCTAGACTGACACTGTGATCACCACTCTACAGGACATTCTACTCATTCCACAGGCTGTGACCTTGCTGCCAATCACAGACTTCACTCCACTGGCAAGAGCCATATGCATTGAGCTGAGTCTGACTTCCTTCCCAGGTGGTTCTGACACAGGCCATAACAAACATCCAACAGGGTAATGATTAAACCAGGAATCAAAGGAAACTATGTTTATTTACAATTCTGGTCCCAATACATGGTGGGGAAGAGGGGGAATAACCAGGACCTTTGGATGATGCTGAGACAAAAGAAAAATATGTCTGTATCTAAATTTATCACAGGCAGGTATGTACCTTGGGGCTACATAGTGGGCACAGGGAGGATGGAACCCAGGTTGGGGTGATTATAGAAGGCTCCTCAGGAGAACGCCCACTCCTAATGAGAAGCAGAGTCGCTGACAAACAGCTGGTGCTCTTAATTGGTGGTAAATTGGAGCATTGGGGTCCTTGGGCATAGGTGTGTGGGGCCTGGTCTCCCTTTAGTCTGAAACAAATATCAACACTTTCTCTGTTGTGGATTCAGCCCCAAGGAGAGTCCTCAGACCGTGTTAACTCTCCACCATCCAAGAGATGGGTTCTTACAACTGCTGATGAGCCATCCCCATTGGGAGTTAGATGACCTTGAGAGGCCTCTCCAAGCTCACTCTGGAAAGGAATGCCAGCTTCTACTTAAAAATTTGCAAAATTGGTGTACTTAGTGTGTGACCACTTGTGTTAACATGAAAGGGGAAAACAAATAGAGACTCATATGGATAAACTCAGATACCTTTATATAGATAGATACACATTTATACATACATACATATGTATCTTACATATGCACAAAAATGTATGCTTAATTTACATAAAATTTCCCCTCACTGACACAACAAACCAGAAGCCATGAAGAAAAGAGGGGTTGTTCGTTTGTTTTTTTGTTTTGTTTTGTTCTTTGAGACAGGGTCTCACTATATAGCTCTGACTACACTGGAATTCATTATATAGAGACCAGGTAAGCCAAGACCTCATAAAGATCCATGGGCCACATGCAATGGCACATGAGTGGAAGCCAGAGAACAACTTTGCAGAATTGGCTGTCCCCTTTATGTGAGTTCTAGGGACCAAACTACAGTCTTCAGATTTGTCTGGCAAGCACCTTTCCATGCTAAGCCACCGCCAGCCCTGAGAGGAGGCTTATTACTATACAAAGTGTAATTTCAAAGTTTAAAGGGGGGAATGTGGGGCTAGAGGAAGGAGATGAGGGAGGAAAAGGAAGGAGGGAGAGAGAGAGGAAAAGGAAGGAGGGAGAGAGGGAGGGGGAGGGAGGGGGAGGAAGGAGGGAGGGAGGGAGGGAAGAAGGGAGGGGGGGAGGAAGGGGAGGAAGGAAGGAGGAAGGGAGGGAGGGAGGGAGGGAGGAAGGGAGGAAGGAAGGAAGGAAGGAAGGAGGGAGGGAGGGAAGCAGAAAGGAAGGAAGGAGGGAGGGAGGGAGGGAGGGAGGGAGGGAGGAAGGGAGAGAGTATAGGGGAGTTAGAGAGATGAGAAAGCAGCAGGAAGGGACCAAAAGGGAAGGAAAGAGGAAGGATAAGAGGGGAGGGCAGGGGTGGAAGGAAAAGGAAGAGAGGGGAAGGGAGGGGAAGGGAGGGTGTGGTGGTTTGTATACTCTTGGCCCAGGAAGTGAGCAGCACTGTTAGGAGGTGTGGCCTCGTTGGAAGAAGTGTGTCACTGTGGGGTGGGCTTGGAGACCCTCCTCTTAGCTGCCTGAGGATGCCAGTCTCTCCTGGTCGCCTTCGTATCAAAATGCAGAGCTCTCAGCTCCTTCTCCTGCATCAAATCTGCCTGCATACTGCCATGCTTCCTGCTATGATGATAGTGGACTAAACCCCTGAATCTGTAAGCCAGCCCCAATTAAATGGTGTCCTTTATAAGAGTTGCCTCCATCATGGTGTCTGTTCACAGACGTGAAAACCTTAATAAGGCAGGGAGGAAGTGAAGGAAAGGGGAAAGGAGGGGGAGGGGAGGAAAGGAGGGGGAGGGGAGAAAAGGAGGGGGAAGGGAGGCAAGAAAAAGGGGGAATGGAGGAAAGATGAGTTTTGCACCCTGAAATGTTACTACACAAGTCACTAAGTTCAATTTTTTGTTTAAAGAAAGAACACATGAAAAGTTTCTAGAGGCTGATGGATATCAGAGCCAGCCTTGAATCTGTCTGCTCTCTGCCCCATTTGCCCTGTGACTATCATCCGGGCCCTGTATTCTCACTCTTCTCTGGTAACTCACAAGCAGGGTTCACATGGTTTGGGCCCCCATGGAAAGACTGATCACTCCATCCCAAATGCACCCCAACCCCTACTCACCTATCATTATCTTAAATTGCCCAGGAGTGATAGCGATTCTTGGTTTTCAACTCAACTACACCCAGAATTAACTAAAACCCAAGTGGCTGGGTCCAACTGTGAGGGCTTTTTCTTAATTAAATCATCTGGAGTGGGAAGCCTCACCCTGAATCTGAAATCCTTGTGCAGTGAGGAGCCCCACCTGTAATGTGGGCACACCTTCTGGTGGTAGCCCATATAAAGGACATGGAAAAAACAAAGCTCTTGCTCATTGCCTGCTTGCCCTCACTAACGCTGGCAAATCCATTCTTTCCCTGGTATTGGAGCCTACTTTTTTGAGATTCCATCATATACTGAAGGCCAGCTAGACTGGACAGAACATCATAGGGTACACATAATCCCAATGCTGGGCAAGAAGACACAGGCAGATCTCTGCTGGTCTGCCCAACCTACTTGTCTAGGTTAAGACCTCGTCTTAAAAGAAAAACAAGGTATGGAGTAGTCTCTGTCCTACACATGCATGCAACGTGAGTGCATGTGCACACAGTGGTGTTCTCAGAATAAGATTCTGAGCAGACTCTCAGCGGGTTTTTCTAGCTTGGAGGTGCCAGATGCCAGCTCTCCTTATGTAGTGCTGGGACACTCCCCCCCCCCCCAAGCTCCTTCCTGAAAGGCATTCTCCAGCCTCAGCCAACCATTCTCTCAACAGAATACCTGCATGCAGGGCCTTAGAACCAAGTGTCCCACACATTGCCCTTGAGAGTCACAAAGGAAGCCACAACTTCTGAAGGCAACAGTACACAGTCTCTGAGACAACTCATGGTGGACTGGGAGGAGGCTAATCCACAGATTCTGCAAGAGGAGCAAGACAATACTCTTGAACTTCCCTGGAAAATCAGTGTGTGACTGGAAGAGAATCAGTTACCTCCAGTGACAAACTCGAAGATAGGTGTCCAATCCCAAGTGGTCAGCCCTGGTTACACAGTCACATGAACAAGGCTAAATGGTAAATGGACTCAGTAGGTCAAATGTCACACACACACACACACACACACACACACACACACACACACACAATCACGGATTTATACATACAATGCTAAAGAAGAGACCATGAATTTTAGGAAGACCTTGCAGGAGTTGGAGGGGATATGAAGGAACAGTGGTGATAAAGCCATAGAACTCACGAAGGAGATTCTCAAAACAAAATCCACTATCAGTTAAGAAATCAGCATGTGTAGGTCACACACAGTGCAGCATTTGTGATCCTGTGTTACTGCTTTGGGCTATTTGTTTGGGTGCAGGGACAGAAGCCAGCACACAGTAGGGAGGCACTCTGCCCCTGAGCTGTGCCCCTAGCCCGTGCAATTGCTTTCTTTCTTCATCAAATTTCCTTTTTGCTTTTCGGTTTTTTATTAGCACATAACGATGGGTTTTATAACATTTTCAAACACATATGTAATGTATTTTGATGCTATTCACCCCTATGGCCCTCTCTTGTCCCCCTCCCATTCCTGCTGGCCCCCTCCTTTTCCCAGGAAAAGGAAGACCTGTAGTGGTCTACATGATGGTAGCCCTCCCCCCAGTGGCTCATGTATTTGGACCCAGTTTAAAGACAAGAGCATTTCCAGTTGCCCAGTCTGCTTCATGCTCACCATTGAAAACATGAGCTCTCAGTTTCCTGCCCTAGATGCCATGCCTGCCACTTGCTCCCAGGCTTCCCCACCATTAGGAACTCTTAGCCTTTGAGGCCCAAAACCAAAATAACCCCTTCTTTTTGTAAATTGTCTTGCTGTGGTGTTTCATCACAGCCACAGGAAAGTAACTAATGCAGCACCCTCTACTTTTTAAACGCCATATTCAAAGAGGAGAATTTGTCAGCGTTGCAAGACTTCTTCAAAAACTCATGCCCGACTTGAATTTGTTTATCGATCATCCACTTAATTATCAAATTCAACAGTCGGCATTCTCAAAATATGATTGATTAGTGAAAGGAACCTAATATGACAAATGAGCAGCCTGACACAATGCTAGACAGGCCACGAGCTGGGCCTCTAAACATTTCACACCATTTCTACAGCCTGCAAGGGTCTCTCAGTTGAAGACCTCCTCACCTGACACACAGGGTTTTCTCCCCAAGTATTCTTATTAGGAGTCAAGATCTGTCCATATAAAAATTCCTTTTATGTTGGTATTTTAATTGAACACTAAAAAAATAACAGTTCCTGGAATACAAGATTTAGTGTGGCACATAAAAACATAAAATGACAATAACAAAAAAAAAATACCTATTCCACTCACATAAATTAAGGCGAAGCCCTAAAACTTCAGCCCTATGAATATCATATATTCTGCATTTGATTTTCCATTTTGCCCCAGAAATGCAATAAATTACAAAATATTAGCATGCCATGGCACAACTTGGGACCTGATCAGACACATAATTCTTCCCTAAAACGCTGAGGCAATTTCTTATCATATTTGTCTTTCCAAATCTTTATTAACTCCACCAGAAGAGCTTATTGAAGGCCTCCCTTCATCCCGACCTCAGGGGCTTTCAGCCAGTAAAAACAAAACAAATTAGAACCCTGATATTCCCGTACATAAGGGGGGAAATCAATAGTTTTAATTTTCACGTTGAGGCCCACAATTTTCAACTGACGGCCTCAGCAGGTTTTAATGGACACAAACAATTTACTTTTACTGTTTTAATTGTTTTTAGTCAATCACTTTTTATTGCCTCTCTACATCTGACTAAACAAATTAATCGAGCTATATTCATAAATGATGACTTGGTAAAATGGCCAGTTATGTATATTTTACTATTGGAGTCTCAAGTCCGGGCAACCTTAAGAATAGCCAGTTCAAAAGGTGTCACTGCCATGTGAGCCAAAAGTAAAGCAAGGAAGGGGGAAAGAGACAGGACAGAGACCTCCAGGGGGTGAGGGCACCAAGGGCCATCACACAGAGTCCTTCTGTTAATGGAATGGAAGCCTATTTCCCTTCTTCCCTGGGGAGAGGTCACAGGGGTCCCAAGGCAGCCTGAAGGCAGGTGAGAGCTGCCACTGCTGACTTCATTAGGAGCGGTTACAACCCAGGTTAGCTGTAGTCAGGCTGCTTGCATCTGCCACTTTATTCTGAATTGAAGAAACCTTCCCAGTTTCCGAATACCAAATAACATCCTGAGCTGCTGCCCTTTATGTCTATAAGTGGTCCTTTATGCCTTGCAGGCAAGCATCACAAATGCCCCTGAGGCTGAGAAAGCTTGGGCACAGCACAACTTGCCCTCCCTTTAAACTAATGTTCCTGCAATGTGGCTCAGTGAGTAAAGACTCTTGCTGCCAAGCCTGGTGACCTAAATTGATATCAGAACTCACATGGTAGAAAGAGAAAACTAACACACATAAATAAATAAATAAATAAATAAATAAATAAATAAATAAATAAATGTATGTTAAACTAATATTCCTAAGAGTTGATCTGTAACAATCTTGCCCAAGGTAAGTATCTGTGCCCCACAGTGTTACATTTTAACTTGTAGGTTAGCTCATCAGAGGACCGGTGCCCTGGCTGGATTTGAATCTTTAGTGGAGGTTAATGAATCACAGCTGTCAGCACAGATTATAGAACTGAGTTTTCCAGCAGTGACAGCAAACTTTGAAAAGTCAAGGCTTCTTTACATCTCAGTAGAGGACAGCACTGTCGTAGCAGACTCTGACTTCTGCAAAGCCACTTATATGCAGCCTCCAAAACAAATTTAAAAAAAAAAAAAAAGAAGAGACAGGAAGTGGGGGTGATAGAAAGCTTGCCTAGCATTTGTGAGGCCATATGTTCAATCCCCAGCACTGACAGAGGCAGAGAAAGATAGAGAGACAGGCAGAGATATAGAGAAATCATTCCACTAAGGCCGAGATTTTTGCTCTGTAAGCATGTGACCACAGCACACACACACACACCCTGTGTATGTGTGTCTGCGTGTGTGTGTGTACACATGTGTAGTGCAGTGTGTGTTATGTATGCCTGTGTGTGCAGAGACGACACATCAAGATCAGCTGTCCTCCTTACCCCTTGAGACAGGATCTTTCACTGAACCTGCAGCTCCTGGATTGTCTAGACCAGCTAGGCAGCCAGCCCTATGGTCCTCCCAGCCTCACCTCCCAGCCGTGCATTACAGTTATCCACAGTCATGCTGGCTTTCTCACGAAACTCAAGTCCTCATGCCTATGTGGCAAGTACTTTACCTACTGAGCCCTGTCCCCAACCCTGACCAGCACACATCTTGAAATGGCCATGAACTGGGGATGCAGGATTCAGCTGTTCCCATTATCATATAAACTCTGAGCTGATTCTAAGCCACATCTGGTACTCTGAATAAGCCACAGTGAGCTATGACTTAGAAGAAGTTGGGTGTGATGGGACCTTGGTCTGTAAGCATGGCACCTTCCTGAGGAACTCTCAGGAGATGGAGCCCTCCTTGTTCTCTCGTTCCCCTAACCACCGTCTTTAAATGAACTCCCCTGGATACCTGTGGGCATCACTAGGGACAAGTTCTGCCAGGCACAAAGGTTTGATTTATTAACACACTCCAGCACTCAACCCCTTGAAATCTCTGACTTGACCCAAAGGGCAAATAATGACTTCTTTTAATTGTGATAAATCACTCTGAAGTAGACAAATATTTGATTCCTAATTAATTTGCCAGCAGCGACAGGGTGGTTGCTCCATGGTCCCTTTGACTTCCCCAGTAGGACTGAAGGCAGATCTGAATGACAGGACAGGTGTCTGACAGTGACTCACAGGGAACAAGATTGGGTAAATGCAACACATTCAGAGAAAACAATGTGCAAATCCAAATCAGAGATCAGATAAAATAGGTAAAGACTTCAAATAAACCAGAAGTCATTCTCTGGCAAAATTCATTTAAGATGACATAATTCTGACTGTGGGACCAGTAGATGACCCCAGGACCAAAAATATCAATCAAGCCTGGACTGGTGGTACACACCTGCAATGCCAGCTGCTCAAGACATTAGAACAGAAGAATAACAAGTTCAAGACCTGCCTATGCAAAAATGAACTCAAAGCCAGCCTGGGCAACTCATTGAGTTTGTCCTATCTCAAAATAAAAATTAAGAGGTCTGGAGACAATCACAGTGGTGGGGTGCTTACCTAGCATACTTGAAGCTCTGGATTCAGTCTTTAGTTGCACACACATACACACATAAGATAAACTAAGTGTTTGTTTTTTTTTTTTAAGAAAAATAAATTGACAAAATTGGTATATCGTTAGCAAATCTGAGAAAAACAGAGAAGAGACATCAAACACCAATATCAGGCATGAAAAGAGATACACTACAGAGCCTGAAGCCAGGTAAGGGGGTGCTGTGGTTTTAATAACTCCTCCAAAACTTATGCTGTGATGTAACTGATACTCTAGCAATACTGAGAGGGGAGACCTTAACACTGAGTAGACTCTGAGGAGGTCTTCCCTTCACAGATGGATGAATGCTGATAACATGATGTCATTGAAGTGGCTTTGCTGCTAAATCACTAAATCCCCATCTTCTACAAACTTATATTTGTGCTCACCACATCAGCATCTCTGGTGTCTGCCCTCTTTCACATGCAAGCATACTTTTTTGCTATGTGATACTCTCAGCCATGAAAAAAAAATGATCATATAACTTGTCAACATGCTAAAGGAGAAGAATCATATCTAATAATGCAGTAAAACATTCGACAAAATCCAAGATGAATTCATGAAAAAAAAAATTCATCCCATTAAGGATACAGAACTGCCTCAGTTTAATGAAGGGTATCTACAAAACCCCAGTCTATGGAGCAAGGTGAGGTGAACCCCTCAATACCACAGCTCTCACTTAACACAGTTCTGGGAGCTCGAACCTCTGCAATAAAGTGAGGAGGAAAAGCACACACGTCCATCCTGAAGGAGAAAGGACTGCTCCTGACGCAACTGTGTACACAGAACAACCCAGGGCATCTGTGAAAGTCCTTCAGTAAACCACAAAGTCACTAACAGAACGTGAAAGAGAGCACCACAGGATTCAGGTAGCAAGATCAATACACAAAGCACAAAGCTCAATCCCATTCCCGTGCAGCTTGTGTGCCTTAGGTCTATCTATTTTTACGCATCATTATGCTACTGTGGTGTGGTGTAGACAGGACACAATATCGTCACACAAAGCCAGATTGAATAGCATCCTATACATTCAGGCTTTATGATATAGTCTATTGTGCAGACCTGTACAATCCACCTCTGTACTAAATATCCTGAGAAACTGTTACACAGTGGTAAGCATTTTTATATTTACTTACACATATCTAAACAGAGGAAAGATAAGCTAAAAATACTAGGTTCTAGGGATTTTTTCTGATTCCCTTATAATCTTATGGACTACTACTCTAGCAAGATTGCCTCTGTCACTGGGCAAAATGTTATCCTGCAGCACATAACTAAATATTAAAAATGAATAAGTACCCAGTGAGATGGCTCAGCAGGTAAAAGTATTTACTGCCAAGCTTGATGACTTGAGCTTGATCCCCAGAACCCATAAGGGGAAAGAGAGATTCTATTCTCACAAGATGTACTCTGACCTCTGCCTACCTGCATGCTGAGGTATGCACACACACATACACATACACACATACACACACACACACATACACACACACACACACAAATAAATAAATAAATGTGAAAAATGAACATGTGATAATTAGATTTTAAAACAATCCAATATCATTTTTCTCCTAAAAGTAAACATCCCAGAAGTATGAAAAAAAAAGAAGAAAACAATTCCATGAATAATCATACCAAAGAAAATGAAGTTCTTAAATGTATGCTTAGAATACATAGATGATCTATATGCAGAAAATTACAAATTTCTGACTAAAGAAAATAAAGCAAGTAAGAACTAAATGAAGGGACTGGAAAGATGGCCCAGTGGTAAAGGGTGCTTCCCCAGGACCTGAGTTCAGTTCCCAGCACTCATGTCTGATGGCTCACAACTGTCTATGACTCCAGCTCCAGGGGATTCAGCACTCTCTTCTGGTATGCACGAACACCTGTATTCATGTGCACACACCCACACTCAGACATACACACATTTTCATAATTGAAAAAAAAACTACATATATTAAAAGGTATATCATGTTCGTTGATCAGCAGGCCTATTAAAGACATAACTTCTCCCCCAAACAGTTCTCTGGGTGTAACTTCATTTCTAACAAAACACCAGTAATCAAACTTATTAAAACAAACTAGGCTGGGCAGTGGTGGCACACGCCTTTAATCCCAGCACTTGGGAGGCAGAAACAGGTGGATTTCTGAGTTCGAGGCCAGCCTGGTCTACAGAGTGAGTTCCAGAACAGTCAAGGACTATACAGAAAAACCCTGCCTCAAAAAACCAAAATAAATAAATAAATAAAACAAGCTAGAATACACAATGAAATTATGGATTTTAAAAAGAGATAAAGAGGGACCTAGAGAATTGGCTCAGCAGCTAAGAACACTCACTGACTACTCTTCTAGAGAACCTGGATTCAATTCCTAGCAACCACATGGCTGCTAACAACCATCTGTAACTTCAGTCCCAAGGAATCTGACACACTCTTCTGGCCTCTGTCAGCAAGATGCGTATGTGGTACACAGACAGACATGCAGATAAAACATCCATGAATATAAAATTAAATAAATCATAAAAAGAAACTTAAAAGGATGAAGTGGCCAGACCAGCTCTACTTGTGCATATCAGTATGTACACAGTCATCAAAATAATATGGCATAGCTTAACAGAGATGCACAGATCAACATGACAGAATAAACAGCCCAGAAGGAATTATAAAATATGCCATGCTTGTTTCCTACAGCACTTCAAAGTCAACTCCTGGAAGAATGGCTTCTCCAGTGAGTGGTGCTGGAGCAAATGTTCATGAGGTAAAACAAGCATAGACCTAACTCTGACACACTACTCAAAATCGATCATGGACATGAGCGTAGAAAACACAACCATGGACATTCAGAAGATACCAAGAGGAAAGTCTCCAGAATTTAGTACTAGGCCATGAGCTGTATGGTTTGCCACCAAAAGCATGGTCCATAAAAGGACAAACTGAAGAACAGGACAGAATAAGGGAACAGGAAATAAGCCACAATCTAGGAGACATTTTAGCTGACAAAAGATACATAGACTATATAAATATCTCTAAGCCAGAAGACTAAGAGCAAATGTTTGATTCAAAATGAACATGAGCTGGGTGTGGCAGTGCACACCTTTGATCCCAGCACTTGGGAGGCAGAGTCAGATGGAGCCCTGAGAGTTCAAGTACAGCCAGAGCTACGTGTGTGTGTGTGTGTGTGTGTGTGTGTGTGTGTGTGTGTGTATGTCCAAAAGAGGACATCAGATGCTTTGGTATCCTGTAACTAGAGTTACAGGTAATTGTAATGAATCACTCAATGTGGATGCTGAGAACCAAACCCAGATCCTCTGCAAGGGCAGCAAGTGCTCTTACCCACTGAATCATCTCTCCATCCCCCAGATGGTCAATCTATCAGACCACACTAAAAGCTCTAGAGTCCTTCAGTACAGACCTGTGCTCCTGTGCAGTGAGCTTGGCTTATCACTCAGCAGTAGTGAGACTGCTTGGATTGGATCCTAGCTCAGCCACTCATTGCCTGTGTAATCTGGGAGAGGCCACTTAGCCCCTGATGCCTCAGTGTTCTTTCCTATGAAATGACGGTGTGAAGCACTGAGAACTATGCCTGAGGACCCCCAAGCAGCATCCAGTCCTACCCTCTAACTCTTTGGTGCTTTCCTAGAATAAAGAGGTCACTGGATTTGTCTTTCCTCCCAATGAAAGAAGATGGAATTTACATTTGGCCTGAGTGTTGTAACAACAAGAAAAGGCCATATGTCAAATTTTGTCCCTCGGGAACTAGGAGAAACAACTAAAGAGCCATCACAAATCCCTAAATCTTGATCTTTTAATGGCCACGGTGACTGATCCTTTGATAGCTAACACCCTGCTCCACCACCGTAAATGGCTCATTCTTTTCAGGGCTGCAAAGGGACATTTTACAGCCACCTCTTCATTGATCACATGGCTTATTGACATGCCACAGCTGAGCCAACTGAGCCTTTGCAACAGCCTAGAGAAACAAAACCCCTCCATTTGCAAGTGTGGTGATTAATAGTGAACTCTGTGGTGGCCATGTGGCCACCACATACCAACCACATGAGAATTAGATTAAAGAGAAGTCTCCTGTGTATTTGGTTGAAGAAGTAATTTTTCATCTCTGGAGACCTAGATTCAAACAGAGACCACAAGGGAACACAGCTTCTGTGGTCTCGGTCTAAGCCACAGTTGGTCCAATGGGAACAAAATCCACCTCAAAGAACATTAATCAAAGAAATGGGACTGTCGCCCTCGGGGATGGTTGTGAATCAGGGAACCTGGAGACGACAGTGGACATGGTCAATGGCTCCTCTTCCAGGATAGGCTCAGAGAGGGCTAAAGTGAGGGACACTACCACCAGCCATTCCCAGGTCTGCTCTCCCAGCCCAGGCTAACACGTTGACAATCTGTCTCCAGGAATTGACTGTTCTGGGCACTTCACATAAATGCAATTGTATGTTTCTTAAAGACCTGTGCTCTTTTGTGCCTGTCACTCACAGGTCCTACAGAGGCTGCCCATGTGCTCTTAACTGGTGACAGCCTACATTCAGGTAGGCACAGGTCTCTTAGTAGCCCACAGCGTAGGATGGTCTCCATGGAGGTTCTTCCACACAGCATGTTTCTAAGGTACATCCCTGCTGTGGTATGGAATAGTTCCTTATTGTGGCTGAATAATATTTTAAAATGTAGACATACATATTTCTTTTGTTTGTTGTTGGATGGTTGTTTTGTCTGCAAGTGTCAGTGCTTATGAAAAATGCAGCCACGAAAATTCATGTACACGTTCCTAATTCTAAGTAGATGTTGAGGAGTAGAGAAGCTGACTCTTATGCTGTTTTGTGTTTAGCTTTATGAAGATCTGACAGTTTCCACTGTATCTGCACCAAAATCTCCAATCTAATAAAAATTCCAACTTCTCTACCTACCACTTTTATTGTCTTTTGTATGTAAGTTGAAGAAGTAATTTTTCATAAACTGATCAATCAACCTGACTGAAAACATCTTTCTGTGTGTTTATTGGGCATTTTATTTGGAAAAAAATATCTTTTCAAATCTCTTTTCTTCGATTTTTCCTTTTTATTTATTGTACTTGCGTGAGTATGTGCAAACACTCTCTAACCATGGTTCTCCTGTAGAGATCAGAAGATTACTTTCTGAGTCAGTTCTACCACATGGGCCCAAATCAGCAAGATTGGCTGCAAACACATTTACCCACTAAGCCATCTCCCTCACCATTTTAAAACATTTTGTGCACTTTAAAATTAGGTTATTCGGGTTCTGTTAGCTTGTTTGTCTATACTGAGGCTTACTGTGTAGCCCAGGCTGCCCTAGAACTCATGATTCATCTTGCCTCTTCCACCTGTCTAGTAGTTAGACTTTTTTTTAATTTTACTATATTTTTATTTATGTTGCTATGGATGTGCATGTACAAGTATGTGATCCCCTAGAGCTGCAGTTAGCAGCAGGTGTGAGCCACGTGCTATGGATCCTGGGAACTAAACTTGGAAGTACTCTTTAACTGCTAAGCCATAATTTGGCTTTTTAATTGTTGAGTTAAGAAAGCTCTTTATGGACTAGAGAGATGGCTCAGTGATTAAGAGCACTGACTGCTCTTCCAGAGGTCCTGAGTTCAATTCCCAGCAACAACACGGTGGCTCACACCCATCTGTAATGGAATCTGATGCCCTCTTCTGGTGTGTTTGAGGACAGCTACAATGTATAGATGAAATAAATAAAATAAATCTTGGAAAAAAAAAAAAGAAGAAAGCTCTTTATATATTTTAGATGCCAGTTCTCCATCAGTCACATGACTTGCAAATACCTTCTGTGGTTCTCTGAACCATCTTTTCGCTTTGAAATCCAATTTTTAATCTTTCTTGTCATGTTGGTTGTGCTTAACTTTAAGGATCAGAGTCAGGGTATTCTGAGTCACTATAAAAACTGGCAGTTAGACCCAGCAAGAGGCTCAGCATGTAAAGATGCTTGCTGCCAAACCTGAGGACCTGAGTTCGATCTGAGGGATCGATGTGGTAGGAAAAGACTGGACTCCAGCCCATAGCCCTCTGGCTTCCTCATAACGTGGCAGTGATCTCTTGTAGTTGCATCTCGGACGAGGGTTGGGGGTGTGTGTGTTAAAGACTGTGATACACTTTTACTTAAAGTCAAAAACTCTCCAAACCATCAATCCACAAAGTGGTTTTAACAGATCCATGGTTTTAAAATCTGCATTTTCGACACCCACAAAACTACTTGAAGAGCTGGCCCTACCACATCAATGGGCCAGCAGCACTACTTGGGTTGGGTCCTAGATATCTTGTGACACTGTCTTCTTGATCATCAGTAGCTGGATTAGATCATTAGTAGCTCCCTGCAAGTTCACAACAAACTGTTTCCATGTTGAAAATCATATCAGCTGCACATACTGGCCGGCTCCCACAAGGATGCATGGGATGCTCTCTCAGGAGCATTCCCTATGGCTGTCTTCATGATGGATCCTTCTCTATGGTGCTGTCTACCTCCCTGTCTCCTCCCATCCCATCCTTCCCTAGGTCTGTACAGGTGTTATCTTCCTTCCAAAACAGAAAAACCAGGTGATGGCACTATAGGGTCAGCACCAACCCTAGCCTCTGCTACATAAAACCTAGGTCTTTGAAATATGCAAACACTGGCTTGTTGGACACCTTTGGAGTCAGTATTTTCTTGCTTACAAATGACAATATGACCCAAAGCAGCTCAGACCAAAGAAGTTTGGGAGATCCTGGATCAGCGTCCCAAATACTAGGGGTACCAAAAGGTGAACAGGGCCAAGATGGCTAAAATGACAAGCTGGGTACTGGACAGCTTTGCACCCACACCTGCATCCAGAAGTCTCTACACAGCTCTTTGGTCTTTCTTTACACCAAAGACCACAGAACTTGATACAGGGTGGTTCCTCCACTCATATCTCACATTTCGAGCAAGAAAGAACCTTGGGTTTTCTTCCTGAGCTCCATTTTCAGGAAGTCCAAGAGAAGAAACTGATTGGACAATCCTGAGTAACAGGTTCATTTGTGAACCAATCACAGCAGCCAAAGAATGTGCTACTGAGGTCGGCTCAGTTGCATAAGCGAACAACCCATCAGGCAATGACAGTAGCTACAGGAGCTTCAGCTTCCAGAAGAAACTGCTGAGGAAAGGCCGGAAGCCAGGATGGAGGGCCCCGGAGAACTGGCTGTGCGTTGCCTGTAGACACCATTGCAGTGCTAGTTGATCTAATATCAAAGAAAAAAGTTAGGAAGGAACAAGATGGCTACTTAGTATTTACTTTGTTTCCATTAATGAACCATTCACTACCAAATAGTTCTTACAGTCCTGGGGTTGGGGGAGGTTCTTTACAAGTGAGTAAACTGAGACCAAGAACAACTGCTTCACTTATCCAGGTTCCCAAGTTAACAAGTGACGTCACTGCCGCTCTAGTCATGCCAAATTCTTCATCCAGCATCTCCTGTGGTTTTATTGTAGGACATTCATACCCACATAAACAGGAGAATCCATCAAGGTTATTGTGAACTCCACCATCTAGACCCTCAGCTTTCCCAATACCTGAGAAAAATCAACTTAAAATGAAGAAAGGCTTACAGAGGCTGAACAGTCTGCACCTTTCCGACCATGACTGACTGGCCCAGTTGCTATGGGCCTGTGGCAGGCAAGCATGGCAGGGGTTGTGGTGAAGGAAGCTACAGCCAGGAAGTAAAAAGAAGGAGAGTTGTATTCCAGAATCCCCTTCTAGAGAAATGTCCTAAGACCCCACCCCCTAAACATCTCAGAACCTCCCAACAATACAAAGCTGGGAATAAAAGCAGCACGTCAGAGTCGGGGTAGGAGGTCTCTTAATCCAAGCCACAGCACCTCCACATCCAGCAGGACTCCCAGAAGCTACAATGAAAACACAAGCCTTGTTGCCAGTCAGCTCCAGTTTACAGCGGTCTAAGACAATAAAAAGAGAGCCATGAAGGTTCTTCTCCACTCGAATGGAAAGAAAGCGCAGTGGCTAACATGTCAGACAAGAGGCAAGGTGCCCTGCGCTTAGCAGTTTCCTAAAATCAGTGAACAAGAGGAAACCTACCCTTTTTCTTGTGACTTTGGACTTTGTGTTTTCCGTCTCTGGTCGGCTTTCTTCATAACATGATTTGGAATCATGATGTCTGTCTTCTCTAGCATCACTCTCCCTATATCCTTGTATTCTGTGGACGATGCCTTGTTTGAGACAGCATCTTTGCAGTTTGTTTTTGTTTGTTTGTTTGTTTTGTTGTTTTGTTTTTGTTTTGTGTTTAACGGTTTATTCTAATTCTTTTTAATCCTTTAAAGAAATATAATTTTTAATTTATTTTTTTTTTTACTTATTCACTTTACATTCCACTCACTGCCCCCTTCCTGGTCACCCCCTCCCACAATCCTTCCCCTATGCCCCATCCCCTTCTCCTCTGAGCGGGTGGGTCCCCTCTGGGTATCCTTCCACCCTGGCACTTCATGTCTCTGTGAGGCTAGGCACTTCCTCTCCCACTGAAGCCAGACAAGGCAGCCCAGCTAGAAGAACATATCCCCCACGCAGGCAACAACTTTTGGGATAGCCCCCCACTTCAAGCTGTTCAGGACCCACATGAAGAGCAAGCTGCACTTTTGCTGCATATGTGTGAGGAGGCCTAGGTCCAGCCTGTTGTCCTCTAAGAGGCCCCACCCAAGCAGCTGACTCAAACAGATAACAGACACCCACAGCCAAACAGTAGATGAAGCTTGGAGACTCTTATAGAAGAATAGAGGAAGGATTTTAGGCCCAAAAGGGAGAGGAACCCCACAGGAAAACCAACAGAATCAACTAACCTGGACCACTGGGGCTCTCAGAATCTGAACCACCTACCAGAGGCAGCATCTCTTACCCTCCACTGTTGCTGTGCTGGGGCTTTCGGCATCAGGGTCCTGTCACCACTCTGGGTCTCTTATCCACACAGGAGCCCTCTGCTAGTCTCTGCAGGCCTAGTTCCACCTTAGCTCACAGCATGGCTATGTGGGCTCCAGACTCTTGCTTATTTATCAAGGCTTGCCATACTGAGCAAGGCCTTTGCCCTCTCTGCCTGCATAGATTTCTCACAGCACATGCAGTCTACATAGCCGTACATAAGTAATTCATAGAGGCAGAGATTCTGTTGCCTCTGAATATGCACACAGCATGTGGAGGTGTGTGCACACACACACCACTCCCTGATCCCCTACCTTCTTAACCCTGTAATGATGTGCTGTAAGTGTTAACCTTTTTAGGATATACGTGAATGTGAATCAGGAGAAGGAGAGCTTTTGGAAGTGCATGCATCCCTGAAGAATGGGTGGGGGGGAAAGATGTATCCACACAGGGGGTACCACATGGTCAGTCATTAAATAGAATGACGGGGGACTTACAAGTCCCAGACCAGAAAAGTCACCCTAGCAGCCTTAGGAAGCAAACAAAGCAGATTATGATTGAGCTACAATACCTATCAACAGGAAGTGCTGTGTGACTCTTCCCTATGAGTGGAAGGGAAGAGGGTGTTGAAGGGAGGTGAGCGCTCCCAAGACTTCACAAGCTAAGGAAACTCAGAAAATCCAGCAAACTTGGGAAGCACAAGCATTCAAAGCCTCCTCCCCAAAGATATTTTGTAAACAGTGACCAATCACTCACGGGAGAGGGGAGTCTCTGGTGGACCTGCCTTCAAAGTGGGGCAGAGAGCCCAGGGATGCAGCCTCTGTGAGCCTTCACCCAGGCCTGGAAGAGAGGAGGGGTCTGGAAGCATGGAGGAGGCGGGGCATTCTCAAGGATGCTGCTTCCTATGAGTTACCTGTGTTCTTGTAAGTAAACACACACACAGAAAAACATTGGTTTATGAAGCTAGACTCGGGTGCAATCTTTTCTTTGGCCTGCTGTGGGTACACCATCTGAAACGAATAGATCTTTGTTCACTCTCCCAGGGAAAGGCCATATGACAGGGAGCAAAGGGAGGTGCTGAACAGTAGCTTCTATGAAGACAATACTGTAGGTTAGTGTGGGCCTTAAAAGCAAACTATAAAAAGCCACTACCCAGGGGAATGGCATAAAGGACATTTAACTGTTGGGATTTTATATTTTAAAATACTTTGTTTGAATAGAAGTGTGGTTTTTTTTTTTTAATCTACTTCATAAAGCTTTAGATGTCATTAAGACTTAAGATTCCACTGAGGACTCGATCAGAAAAGAAGAAAGGGAACAGGGAGAGGAAGGCTGATAGAAGGGGAACAAAGGGAGTTGGAGGTGGAGGATGATGAAGTAGGCGCCACCTTTAGCACAGATTCTTAATACCCCAAGGACCCATACAGAGAAGGGGAGAATTGTCTCCCAGAAGCTGTCCTATGATCGCCATAGGTACATTGTGGAAATGCACCACCACACACACATATCACATCTACATTACATCCACTCTTACAGGACACACACACACACACACACACACACACACACACGGGTCCTGGGGATCCAACTCAGGTTGTCATGGTTGGCCACAGGTCCCTCTCACCTGCCAAGCCATTTTACCAGCCTGATGTTGTGTCATTTTTAACATGAAAAAGTTAGTCTCTGATCGTTCCTGTTTAATAACTTAATTAGAGGTAGTGCAGGCCACTCTCAGACTCACACTCTTTTGCCTGAGTCTCCAAGTCTTTGACTAATAACTTCAGTTTATGCAGGGAGTTGAACACGTCCTCCCGGGGTTTAAGTGCTTGGGTTCCTGTGCTGGACAAGGCATAGACAAGCTGAGTTCCAGACCCGGCATTACTCTCACTTTGTTCTGTGGGAGCTGCACTCTTGGTACAGCCTCACCTTCCTGCTGTAGAGGCCAAGAGTTTCCCCTGTGCGCATCACAGCCTGAACTGGCCCAACAGAGCTCATCTCTGCGACCTGCAGTCCCAGAACGACACCAAACTCTCTCTCTCTCTCTTTTTTAATTTTTATTTTTTTTTAATTTTTCCTACTTTATTTACATTTCAAGTTTTTTCCCCTTTCCAGATCTCCCCTTTGGAACCTCCCTATTCCCTCCCCCCTCCCCTGCCTCTATGCGGGCATTCCCCCACCCACCCACCCACCCACCCACTCTCCCCTTCCCTCCTTTGCATTCTCCTATACTGGAGGATCTAACACCCTCAGGCCACCTCTCCTCCCCTGATGGCTAACAAGACCCTCCTCTGCCGCATATGTGGCCAGCACCATGGGTCCCTCCATGTGTATTCTTTGGTTGGTGGATCAGTCTCCAGGAGTATTGGGGGGGTCAGGCCAGTTGCCACTGTTGCTGCCTCCCTGGGGATGCAACTCCCTCAGCTCCTTCAGTCCTTTCTCCAGCTCCTCCATCTGGTACCTCACACTCCGCCTTACTGTTGCTGTGAAGTGACTCTTGGGTATTTCGAACTTTTGGGCTAATAACCACTTAATAGTGAGTACATATCCATGTTCATTCTTTTGTGACAGTGTCACCTCGCTCAGGATGATATTTTTAAGATCCATCCATTGTCTGCAAATTTCATGAAGAAGCTAGACTCCAGAGATCCAAATAACCCTATCAAAAAATGGGGAACAGAGCTAAACGAGAATTCTCAACTGAGGAAACTCAAATGGCCGAGAAGCACCTAAAGAAATGTTCAACATCCTTAGTCATCAGGGAAATGCAAATCAAAACAACCCTGAGATTTCACCTCACACCAGTTAGAATGGCTAAGTTCAAAAACTCAGGTGACAGCAGATGTTGGCGAGGATGTGGAGAAAGAAGAACACTCCTCCATTGCTGGTGGGAATGCAAGCTAATACAACCTCTCTGGAAATCACTTTGGCGGACCCTCAGAAAAATGAACATAATACTACCTGAGGACCCAGCTATTCCACTCCTGGGCATATACCCAGAAGATGCTCCAACATGTAATAAGGACACATGTTCCACTATGTTCATAGCAGCCGTATTTATAACAGCCAGAAGCTGGAAACAACCCAGATGTCCCTCCACAGCGGAATGGATACAGAAAATGTGGTACATTTACACAATGGAATACTACTCAGCTATTAAAGATACCAAACTCTCTTGGTCCTGTGACCCTGGCACTGCTCACTGCTCTTAAGTGGGTCCTACAAGGTCACTGGTCTCCGGCCTATGGTTCACATAGAAATGTACTTTGTGTCATCTCTTTTTCTTTTTCTTTTTCTTTTTTTCAAATTAACTCTCCTTTAGAGCTCCGCATACCCCCTGACCCCGTCCATCGCCAAGTGCCAGTCCCGCCTCACCTTGAGTTGTTGCAGTCTCCTTGTAGCCATTGGTTGGTCCTATTCTCAGACAGGGCAGGAGGTGGTTATTTCCTGTGGACTATTCAGTCGCCTCCACAAATGAGCTCACAGCTCCCTCTCGTCCAGGCCCCCGCTGTGTTATTGTTGTGACATGTGCATCCCTCTGTTGAAGGTGGCATTTCATAGTTTTCTTAGGAACCTTGGTTCGCTAAAATTTACGCCTTGATTAAAAATGTGCTGTCGGGTGAAACACCCCATCCAAGGGAGAGATATTTGCTAATTAGTAAGACAAATCAGGTCAAATGTTTCTCATAAAAGATTTTGCACATCTGCAATCCTGAAATGGCTTAAATTTGGCTTCCTAAGTGATTTTGTTAGACAGAGAATAAAGGTAAGGGGAAATCTACATTGCTATAAGAAAGTTCTAGAAGTAGCAAGAGAGACTTTTTTTTTCCTGGCTTAAGGTTGTTTTTTTTTCTCATTAAACTATACATCATAAAATAACATCTAAACAATGACAATTCTGATCCTGCAGGCTTCGGTTGAACTTAAAGTAACAGATACGCAGAGAGTGGTCATATACCAACGCTTTTCTCTGAGGCAGGCCATCCAGTATGCAATCAAAGGATGGTTGTTTTTTAAAGTCTATCCCTCAGGCCCAGGGTCAGCTCTGTGGACATGATGCCTCTCTGCCTGCTCCCAATATTAAATGGACAAGTTCTTCATCTCTGTCATTCATGCTGAATGAGAACCAATGTTGAGAGGCTCTTCTGAATGGAGACACCCCTTCCTAGAGGGAGGCAGGAACAAGACTCGGAAAGCTCAGGAAACTCATAAGGTACAGAAAGCTTTAAGACTTACAAGGCCTGGCCCTGACGTTAGAGAAGTAAACATTTGGGACTGGAGAATGGCTCAGCAGTCAAGAGAGAGCGCTTACTGCTCTTGCAGAGGACCTGAGTCTGGGTCCCAGTGCCCAAGTTGGGCAGAGGGGCTCACAATAGCCTATAACTCCAGTTCCTAGGGATCCAGACACCTTCTTCTGGCCCCCTTACACACACACACACACACACACACACACACACACGAAGCTATGAAGCTTTTGGGCAGGGATCTCTGAGCTAAGGCTTTCCTGAGTTCTTACCCAGATTGAGATGTGGCCTTTCAGTAATGCCAACTGCCTTCAAGTCCCCCATTCCCCTCTAAGTTACCAAAATAAACTCAGTGCTTTACCAAGCTAGAGTTGGGTCGAATGATTTCTTGGGTCTGCCTTTGGTCCTGGGGTAAACGGACATTTGATCCCCAGGAAAAGGTACCGAACAGAGGCATCCCTGCCTGGTCCCTGAGAACCTTCCAATACTCTCCCAGAACAGCCCAGTGAACTTCACTTCAGTCTGTGAAGTGTGCTGTGTTAATGAGCCGACCCATGTCAGCTCAGATGTGTTCCCCCGTTTGCTCTAGGTGGCCCTTCTAGTCCTGAGGAACCACAGGGTGGTGATATCTCACTTTCTGGTTCTTAGAAACGGAGAGCATCCCTTAACCCTTTCTTCTGAAATTTTCCCAACTTCCATCTGCCCGGCAAGCGTACGGAACACACAAAGAAGAAAGCAGGCTTGCTTCCTGCCGTCGTCCTGCATTTATTAATAGTAAGTGATAAAAATAAGCACAACTTGAACGTTTCACGTGGACCATTCCCGCACGGCTTGTCATCCTCCCTGCAGCTCCTTGGCAGCACTGGGGATTAAACCCGGGTCCTCGCGCGCTCTTCTGCTGAGCTTCACCCCTAGCCCAGTGCAACCACCCTTTGAGGTTCAGTTGTTTATATTGTACAAACAAGGAACTCGAGGCTCTGAGGAGTCTCGGGATTTGTGGGACTTATGCCTTGCTCATAGCAGGAAAGGGCCAAAGCAAGGATGCTTGAGTAGTGAGCCCAGAATCTTAAGCAAGACCAGGTAGTGGTGGTTTTAGTCTAAGGACTGTGAAAGGGTCAAGGGTAAGGTCAGGGACAACACTGTAACTTGGAAAGTGGTTGTTCAACAAGTCTTGTAGTTCCTTGTTACTGAAGCAGAAAGCCAGTTTGAAGTGACTTTGAGAACAAAGAAGCTCCATGGGCTCTTTAGAGGAGAAATCCTGAGATGCAATTGTGGCTAAACCCAGCTGCTCCCACAGTGTCAGCAAGCCTGGTCCCCAAGTCTTGGGTCTGCTGTCCTCTGGGTGCCTTGCCAGGTGGGCATCTGCTCTGACCACACCACAGATGTCCCCAGCTCCAGGAACACACGGAACAGCTTGGCACCTTCTGCCAAAACCCAGGGCATCCCAGCCAGGAACTTCAGCCAAGTCCTGAGCCCACCCCCCCACCCGTGTGCCAAGCCTTGTGTGTGTGTGCCTGGATGGTCTACTGGGCCTGTCCCAGCTGCTGAGAATAGGGCTGTGGAGAAGCCACCCTGGCTCCAGGAGGGGAGCAGCCATGATCTCAGAGGGCTGGCTGTGCCAACCATGACCATTGCCTTTGTTTGACATCCTTCCCAGGACAATAAAATAATAACATAAGAAAAAAACGAAAATCGAATACACATTTCAATTAATGAAAGTAATCAAATTACAAATTAAATGGTCAGAATGTAATTGCATCAATTTAAAATAAGTAAACTATACAAATGTAAATTTTAAGTAAATGAAAAAATTTGGTAAAAGGCATGAACATCTCTGGGGTTGAGCAGCTATGAGATGCCTGAGAGAGGGAGGATGCTGTAAAATTATCCTTTGTCTGTGAAAACAAAGGGCAAAGCATGGGCAAACACTGGCTGTGTTCTGGAAGCCCCCAGCATCTCAGACAGCTGGTAGTCGGTGAGTGAAGCCCAAGCCTGCACAAACGAGACCCCAAAACAATAAAGAATACATGCATGGGGTTTTAATATATTTTTCATTTATTCTTTGAGAGTTCCATACATGCACACACTGTGTTTTGGTGATTTTTACCCAATTTCCCCCTGAGATTCCTCCCAGACTTCCTCCCCACTGTGTTCCCAACTTCTTGCCCTCTCTGGTTTCTTATCTATAAAACTCATTGGCGTCCAACTAATGCGGCCCATTGGTACAGGGGTTTGGAGTCATCCACTGGAGCATGGGCAACCTACCACACCCCTGAAGGTACTCTTCTATCCAGTGGCCATCGACTGCCAAGAGTTCCTCAGCCAGGGGTGGAACTTTGTGACCCCTCCCTGATTTGTGCTGGAAGTTTGGCTGTTTGATCTTGGGAAGGTCATGTGTAAGCAGCCACAGGCTCTGTGAGATCATGAGAACAGGGACTGTTGTGTACAGGATACACTATGCCACAGCAACCCTTTCCTGCCTCCAGCTCTCAAAATCTGGTCCAGCCCCTCTTCCTCAGTGTCCTCTGGGCCTTGGTAAGAGAGTGTGGTATGGATGCCACATTCAGAGTTACGTACTCTACACTCACTGGTGCACTTGGACCAGTTAAGTGTCTGTATTAGCCATTCATGCATAGTATATTTAAGCTAACTATTTTCAAGAGCTTTGTTACTGACAGGACAGTTCCACATTAGGACAATCCCACAATAGGACACAGTTGAGCCTTGCTCAGCTCCGTCATCATGAGCATCATCACCACAGTACTTCTCAAAGCCAAGCGGTTGTTGGTGAACCTTATTGACAAACCTCCAGCTTCTATTTGAATCCCACTAACATTTTTTTTTCCTCCTCATGGTATTGAGAAGGCAGGCACTCTACCACTGAACCTTTAGGTTTTTGAGAAAGGATCTCTGTATAGCCCAGAATAGCTCTGAACTCAAATTCCTTCTACTTCTGCCTCCCAAAGGGCCTACACCACCATGCCTGACTAAATTCACCAATATTTTTCATTAATGTCCTTCTTGTACACATGTTCTTCCTACCATGTACATTCAGCTTCTATGACCACTCCACCCCGAGCCTCCTATGCACTGTGACAGTTTTTCTCATCACTCTTGTTCTTCAAGATCTTGAGGGTGCTCAGAAGTACTAGCCAGGTACCCTGCAAGCTCTCCCACACAGTAGGTTTGACTAATGTTTTTCTTGTAATATACTAAACTACACACAGACCCTTGCATTTTCAATTACGGCATACAGAGGTGCCAACACCTTGATGAATGACCAATGCCTTTAAGGATGGGTCCCCTAGTTGATGCTAATCAGTGCCTTTGGAGATGGGTCCCCTAAATGATGGTATGCAGCACCTTTAGATGGGTCCCCTAGTTGATGATATCCAGCACCTTTGAGGATGGGTTCCCTAATTGATGATAACCAGTGCCTTAGTGTCCCCTAGTTGATCTTGATCAGCATCTTCAACAATGGTTCGCCTAGATGGAGCTGCTCATCATTTTTCTTGCACAGACCACACCCATAATGTACCACCTGGGAGTCATGAAATCAAGTTCTCAGAAGAGGCCGTATATATTAGAAATGTTTTAGATTTCAAGTAACAATGGTTTAAGTGGTGTAAATATTTAGCTATATTGTAAATCCAATAGATACTTTCGAATCAGTGCTATGTCTCAGTGACATCACAAAAGACTCAAACATGTCTCTCTTACGTCAGTAAATGATGTCCAGCCTTATAGTTACAAAAATGGCTGCTGACTCTCCAGTTGCTCACCCCAGATAGGGAGAAGGTATGCCCGCTGCTTGCAAAACAACTGTTCTCATAACCATTCCCCATGCCTCGAGGACTTTGACCTGTCCTTGGTAAAAACTGGATCACAGCCACCTCTGAAGAGGGTTGGAAATGTGACTGAGGTGTTTTCCAGAGTCCAGAAGCAGAGGCAGATGGAGAAGGAGTTGGAGACAGGTGAGGAGATACGCAGTCAACACTGCCCACCAAAGGAGACAGAGCCTAAAAGCATTTCACAGGCATGAGCGTGCAAAGCTCTAAATGTGCTGAAGTGTTCATCTTTGTGGTCTGAGAAATGACCACTTTGTACTTGTATTCTCTAAGATGCCATCGGTAGACGCTATCAGTTTATTCATTAATCCACCCAATATAATTTATTTGAAGTTATCTCAATGACATGAATACGTTTGAGCCCAGATTTCTGCACTCAGTCTGGAACAGCCCAGGGAGCAGGGATCAAAGTGGGGGTGGGGGGGTCTCTGAGATCTGGGTGTTGAACACTCTGCTGAGGGTTGTATCCCACAGAATCCAGGTATCACCATGAGTCAGCCAGGGGAGCATTTCCAAAATAACTAGGCTCTGTCAGAAGTTAGAACAAGACAGACATCGAGCCTGCTGTGCTGCCTGCTTTCCTGATAACAGAATGGAGCAGAATGTCCTGCAGAAGAGCAGAGAGTAAAGTGGGGTGCTGCACACTCTCATGCACACAGCAGATGGTACAGCCTGGATGCCCACATCTGCCAAGCTGCCCACTGCCCAGCACTCAGGCCTCACACAAACCATATCTGCTGTACCAGAAAGCTCTCAGTGGCCTTTAGTGGGGAGCATCAAGACTCTCCCACTCCCGCAGATGAGTCTTCCACGGATTGTAGCAGACATTTGGGACCAGATGCTTGGCCCTTGGTCCCCCAGTGAGATGATTCTGAGATATGCCCAGCAGGCCAGAGTTCCAGGTACCCAAGAGTGAGGAGGATTGACCCAGCTGGGCTCTGTCCCTTTCTGAATCTTACCTCCCAAGATGTCTCTTTAAAGCTACCTGGAGGCAAATCCTTACCAAAGGGTCTACTTCTGAGAAACACTAAATTGAGACAAAATGTCATCACTAAGACTTGTAGGTGCTATTGACACTTTCAGTATGCACCTGGAATGCTGTCAGACAGGTGACACCCACACCATTTCTCTTCTCTAGGGGACAGTCACTGCTACAGATCAAAAGATGGAGGCTCAAAGGGCCAAGGAATCTTCCTCGGTGACACACAGTGAAAACTGCCAGACGTGAACAAGCCAATGGACAGATTATGCTACATATGCATATATAAATATGGATGCATATCTTCTAAATGAGTGGCACACACCCTGTGTGCACTGCACACACAGTGCAGTGTGTTTATAGATTTATACACATTCGTCTATAGTGGAATAGTATCTGTTACATGTGTACATTTGTGTCTGTGTGTGAGGATGCATATGTGTGAGTTAAGATGCTCTCTGAGTCTGGAAGAGGGTTCAGAACACCTGGGAGCTGAAGTTACAGACAGCAGTTGTAATCTACACACATAGATGCTAAAAACCAAACTTGGGTCTTCTGCAAGACTTGTATGTGCTTCTAATCACTGAATTCTCTCTCTAGCCCCTGGACTATTATTTTTATTGGCATACATTAACTACATAATAACAGTTTCACAATGAAATTTTTATACATATATAATGTATTTTGATCTTACCCATCCCCCTACTGAATCTTACCTCCCTCCCCCTTGTCCCCACCAACACTCCTGATAACCTTTCCCCCACTAGTCTAGACAACTTCCCTGTCTCTTTTTTTCTTATAATCTCACAAGTTTAGGGGTGCTTATGGAGCATAGGGGAGAGGTTGTTTTGGGGAACATGCCTCCACCACTCAGAAATGTCCTTCCCAGCAACACTACCTATAGATCCCCATGGAGGGGTGGTACCTTGGGAGCTCCTCTTCTGTCCATGATGAGATGTGGCAGGGCCTGCCATGTGCAGTTCTTATACAGGTACCCACAGCTACAGAGAATTCATATGCAATCTCACGTCATATCCAGGAGACAGCATCCCACAGCATTCCACCTCACCCTCAGGCTCTGACATTCGTCCCTGAGCCCTTGAGGGGGTGGAATAGATGTCCCATTTAGGGCTGAGCCGTGTCCTTTAGGCAGTCATGAAGTTCTGCATTCACCTCCACCCACCACAAGAAGCCTCTCTGAGTTCTAGACGCCCAGAACTTAGATTTGTTGTGGCTTCTGCAAGAGAGGCCCTGCAGCTAGGGATTCATCTTCAGCTGCCACCAGACCTGTGGAAGCTGAGCTACAGACATTACACTGCAGGATGGGGCCCTACCAATAAACCCCAAGCAATCCCAGGCTCCAGAGTTCCCAACTTGTACCGGTCAGTACTGAGAAAAGAAAACAAACCCCATGGATTTGATACAAAATCAGTTAGGCAGAGATCCAAAATTATGTTCATTTTGCACTGGGGTTTGGAATGGTAGCTCAATCCAGGGAACAAAAGTCTTGAGTGCAGTGGACTCTTTAAAATAAATTTCACCAAAATTACTAAGATAGCCCAGAGAACTTATATTTTGCTTTTGGGTTCTCTAATTGTGTTTTGTGTGCTGCTATGAATCTGCTAGACACTTGCTCTACCACTGAGCCACAACCTACCTCCTTAGAGACCCCTTCTAAAGCTCCAAGGATGGTCAGTTCCTGAGGCAGGGTGCTGTGGTCTGGTGAACCCCTCTAGAGAATCACAATGTGTAATAGCGCATCAAGGCTCTGAGGAGTCCTGTAGCACAAAGCCTGGGTAAGGCCAGCCCAGCACTGCAGCTCTGGAACCAGCATCTGGGTTCAAATCCTTATTGAGCGAAAGTTGTGTGACCTCAGGAAAGTAAGCCACTCTCTGGTGCTTCCTTTGTTTCTTCACTGATAGACTCAGATAAGAACTGATCAGATGTATGTATGATCAGTGTGACAGGAATCTAGTGGATCAATCAACTAAATATATATACATATATATATTGTGTGTACATAGAATATATTGTATGTGCATAGCATGTGTGTTACATATTATATATTTGTATATATACATACATCTATACATCTATATATATACATATATATATGTGTGTGATATGTATGTATACATACATATAGACACACACACACACACATCCTTCAGCACCTACCAAATAAATGTTAGATACACATTACAGTTTATAAAGGTTTTCACTCATTTGCTACAGAACTTTAATTTTGTGTGTTTAGAACATATGTATATGCTCCCATGTACAAGCAAACCTATATTTGTGTACTTGTTAAGCCCATAAGTCAACAACAGACTCTACTCTTTTTTTTTTGAGCCTGGATCTCATGGTGCTTCCCAGTTCAGCTAGACTGTCTGGCGTGCAAGTTCCAGGGTTCTCCTGTCTATGACTCCCCAATGCTAGGATTATAGGCCTATGGCACCATGCCTGGCTTTTGAGTAGGCACTGGGGATCCAACTCAGATCCTCATGCTTACTCAGAGAGCACTTTACCAGCTGAACCAGGTCCGTAGCCCCCTCTGAGGGTAAACTAGGAGAATAACACAAACCCAGTTCAGCTTTGCCTTAATGCTGAGAAGGGAACATGAAAGCATTAGAGCCACATGTCCCTTTAACCGCCATCCATGCTGAGCAGTGATTGTACCCCTAACTCCAGTTGAAGCCCTTCAGCTATGCACCCCTTCTTCTGTCTTCTGAGCTGATTCCTCTGCGTGTAGGTTCCCTTGGAAATGGTCCCCACATGATGTATAATGGAGATTTTTGACTCGTTAGGCCAAATACTGCATCGGATCCTTATTTTAATGGGGGCTAGATACTCCATGATACTAAGACATCAGAATTCAGCCAGCCAGTTCCGGTTGATGGACAGCTGAGTGGCAAGCCCTCTATTTCTTCCCACCACAGCCATGTCAGCCCACATGAGTTGTCTACCTGGCAGCAGCCTCCCCAACCTCCACCTGGTCCCATTTCTCCTCTGTCGTGTGACCATACCCAAGGCCTGGCTTGCCCTTGAACCGAGGCCAGTGTCAGAGTTCAGCGGTTTAAACAAGATGTAGGGCTTGATGGTCCAGAGATGATGGTGCCAGCTTCCCCTGGGGTCCAAAGCAGATGGAGGAGGCCAGAGGGATGTTATAATAAAGAGGGAGTTGCCAGCCGGGCCTTCCTTTGGGAACCAGGGAGGCCAGGAAGGATGAGTTAAATGCTTTTTTTTTTGGAAAAAAAAAAGATGACATGAGCTGGAATCTAGCCACAGGCTTGTCTTGTGTCTGACAGCAACACATATGCCTGGCAAAGAGAGACTCATGGGAGACAGTTTGGGAGTCCATGGTAGGACATGAGAGACACAGGATTACAAAGGCCAGCCTCACGAGCCTGTTCTGTTGTTTGTTTGTTTGTGGTTTTTCCGAGCACTTCACCCAGCCCAGACCATGTGGAGGTCTTTGCACAGGCTGGACCTTGTTTTGGGATGCTCCTCCCATAGATGGAGCCTTCTCCTTAGGCATCTCTGTCACCTGTCCTCCACACAGTCATGGACACGCTCTGGAAAACAGCCTTTCTTCCCTGCACCTACAAGGCTGCCCATCAAAGTTCCCTGTTTGCTTCTCTTACCCCGCCCTGGGAAGTATCTTGGCAGTAGGGTGTAGCTCAGTGGTACAGCACCTATACCAACGTGATAGTTAATTCTGTCAACTTCACAGGATCTAGAATCCTTTAGGACAAAAATATCCATGAAGGAGTCTCTAGATCCGGTTAACTAAGAAGGGGAGACCTTCCCTGGGGCTGGGGTTCCTGACCCAATAAAAAGGAGAAATGAGCCAAGGGCCAATGCCGATGACTCTCTGCTTCCTTACTGGGGATGCTGCACGAGCAGCTGGTTCATGCGCCGGTTACTGCAACACAACGAACTGCCCTTCTATAGTGAAACGATTCTTCCCTTTAAATTACTTCTTTTTCCTTTCATTCATTCATTCATTCATTCATTTGTGTTTGAAGGCATGGTCTCTCTATCTGGTTTTGGCAGTCACGAAACTCAGTATGTAGATAAAGTTTGCCTTATACTCACAAGGTCTGCCTGTCTCTGTCCCTGCCCCGGCCCTCCCCACCCCTGCCCTCGAACTTGCCTCTACCTCCACCTCTGCCTCCCAAGTACTGAGATTTTTAAAATATTCACCATTATGTCCAGCAATTCATTTACTTTGATCAGGTATTTTGACCCACCAATGAGAAGAGTAACTAATACACCAAGCATGTACAAGGTCACAAAAAAAAACAAAAAAACCAACCTCTTTTGTTTTCTTGGTTAGTCCAGTCTAGAGTGCAAATCCATGACGACAGAGATTTTTGTCTGTCTTGTCCCTGCCTGGTCCCATCTCTACCTTACATATGGTCTTGCATAGAACAGAGATGGAGCCACACAGCACAGGAATCAAATCAGGGTTCTGCCACTAAAAGAACTGAGCAAATAAATAGTCAGGTATTTGGGAGCTGGAGAGATGGCTCAGCAGTTAAGAGCGCTGACTGCTCTTCCAGAGGTCCTGAGTTCAATTCCCAGCAACCACAACCACATGGTGGTTCACAACCATCTGTAATGGGATCCAATGCCCTCTTCTGGTGTGTCTGAAGACAGCTACAGTGTACTCACATAAAATAAAATAAATACGTCTTTTTAAAAAAATCCAGCTATTTTACACCCATTCTGTTCTCTAAAACTGAGAATGAGGGCTAGAGAGATGGCTCTGCCATTAAGGATAACTGGATGCTCTTACAGAAGACCCAGGTTCAGTTCCCAGCAACTACAGGAAGGTTTTGGACCATCAGGGCCAAGGAATCTGATGCCCTCTTCTGGCAATAAGGGGTACTGCACCCATGTAATGCAGTTCAGTACAGGGGGGGGGGGGGGGCAGGGGAATCATACACATAAAATAAAATTTTTAATTATAAATAAGTAAATAATGGGGGAAAGACTCTCGTCTTACCAAAATGTCGCAAACATTAAGCAACACCCTTGAACAATCCGAGGGCCCACAGTGTACAAGGGCCTACAAGTCTGTCCAAGGGAGCCCAGGTATGGCAGGCACCATCGCCCCCTGCTGTCCTCCCCTGGACTTCCAAACTCATAATTCTACCCTGAAAGGTCTGGCCCAGATCCCTTTACTGCTGCTGCAGGCTGCTAAAGATAATTATCACACGAGTTCTAGGGACCAAAATGTTATTAATCCATGCTTCTTTACAGTCCAGCTCAAAGGTCAGTTCTTAGCAATTAACGGTGCCTGGGGGGCAGATTCAAACTTACTCATTAAGGTAGGAAACCGGCCTCTAGCCACTGTCCACTTAAAGCTTTAAATGCCAATGATTACAGCCAGGACGGTCCACACCCACCTGCTGACCAGCGGTATTAATTATTTAAAGAACAACACTAGTGGCCTCATCTCTCCTTGAATTCTCAAATTCCCTGCAACAGTCTCTGGTTGTATCTCTCATTAGCGACTCCACATGTAGCAACAACCTGCAAGATGAGCGGTGGGGGTGAGGGAAGGAGGGTTGCCAGAAAAGTGAGGAAAATTCAGGTGTTTCTCAAGGCATCGTGCTCCCTCTCGTGGCCAGAATATGAACTGCAACACCAGGATCCAACTGGCCTTGGAGACAAGCGGATGAACTTGAACCTGAAAAGGGGATACACGTGACTTTTATTAAGTCTTACGTGGGAAGACGGGTAATGTGCAGAAACTCTCAAAATAACAGGAATTAGGGCTTGTGCCAAAATAAGGCTACACCTGAACCCTTCCCTGGGATTTCAAAGCTAACTTGTGCCTTCAGGGGAAGGGGAGCTGGGGGAAGTCCTGGGATTTGTTTAGGCTGAGGAAAAAAGGGTTTCCTGCTGTAAGACGACCGGATCTGAGCTCCGAGCCTCCTCTGGCTGCCAACATTTTCTTAAGCAACCTCCTTTGATGAGACTGCTGCCAATTAATGGAAACACACAGAACACACGGGGGTGATTTCCACAGAAATCCAGGCCTGAGAAGGAAGAGAAGCCGGGGCTTGAGGCAGAAAACAGAGCCAAAGAAAGCCAGCCTTAGTTGATGTGTGGTGGGCTAGCAAGGGCCCAGTGTCATCAGGAGAGAGGAGGTTCCTTGAGGAGACCTACTAAGTCCGAGTCCCTCGACCACTTTGTACACGATTCCAACCAGAACGCCACTCCTCCCGAATTTCTTGATAATGTTTCCAACACTGAAAATTTCCCAGTTGTCTTTGGGAGCAGCAACTGGGTTTCTGAGTTCCGCCCTCTACCATCCCTTGCAGTCCAAAGGACACCTTGCTGACCCTAGGTGGCCACAAACTAGGCTGTGGACAGGAGTTCATCTGTGAGAACATCAATCTGAAGATTTCACACCCAGGAGTAGAAAAATGTGGAGGGGACAAACCATGGCCTGGAGGAGTGGCCATGGGCACAGCTGAGTAAAAAGAGGAGGGGGGTAGACTGGTGTTAAATGAAGGACCCTTCCCCCAACCCACTCCCCAAAGTGGATATTCGTAATATAAATACAAACAGAAGTGCCCCCTCAAACAATTAACAGTAGCTGGCTCAAGAGGCTGGTGGGGGCAGGAGCTTGGCATTTTTTTCCCTCCCAGTTGTGTCATAAGTCTCATTAAGAAACTAGGAATGTAGCTCAGTGTGGAGCATTTGCCTAGCATGCTTCAAGTCCTGGATTTGATCCCCCAGAACCACCAAGAGGATGGAGTCCTTGTGTGGGGCACCTTCCCAAAGCCACCCCCTTCCCTGTGAAAGATTGACTTCCCAAAGGATTTACAGTAAATGCCTCACAACGGGAGAAAGAGGTTGAGCATGGTTCAAACTCTAGGGCTTCATGGAGAGAACCAAAAAACGGTTCTTCTCAAACCTAGGCCAGCAACAGAAGCCTCTGATGGGCTTGTTAAACACAGAGAGGCAGAGCATCCTCGGATGACTAACTCAGTGGACTCCATTGAGACCTAGGAGACAGGAGTCTCACAAGGTCCTGTAGGCTCCAGGATGAAGCTGAAGAAGCAATTCCCATCCTGGGAACCACCCACTGAGCTGGTGACCACTGGTCACTTTAAGCAAAGGAAGAAATGACAAATAGAAGAGACATTGGCCCAATAGTTCCCAGGCTTGGCTGTGCCTCAGAATGCCATGCTTGCCCCCTGCTCCTTAGAATGCAGCTTCCCAGCAAGCCAGCATCCAAAGCTAAAGGCAGCAAAAGAGTCTGCAGATTTTAAAATGATCCTCACATTCACTCCATGTGTCTAAGATATGGCCCAGCTTCACAGTTACCATGATTGGTTTTCAAACTATAAGATAAAAAGGAACACTAAAAGAGGGAGCCAGGTGTGGTGGCACATATCTGTAATGCCAGCACGTGGGAAGCAGAGATAAGAGTTTTACCATGAGTTCAAGGCTAGCCTGGACTCAATGCAGCCTCTCAGCTTAGAGAGTCGCTGTAGTACTAGAGAGACAGCTCAGAAATTAAGAGCACTCGCTGGCTTCTCTTCCAGATACCTGGGTTCCGTTCCAAGCAACTACATGGTAGCTCACAATAGTCCATTAACTCAGTTCTAGAGGATCTAGCAGCCTCTTCTGGCATCCTATATGCATGTGGTATACATACATTCATACATACATACATACATAAGAGCAAAACACTCTTTTTATTTTGTTTTTTTTTTTTTTTTTTTCTGAGACAAGGTATCTCTGTGTAGCCCTGGCTGTCCTGGAACTCACTCTGTAGACCAGTCTGGCTTTGAACTCAGAAATCCACCTGCCTCTGCCTCCCAAGTGCTGGGATTAAAAAGGTGTGTGCTACCATAACCCAGCAACACTCTTTTTAAAAAAAAAAAAAAAAAAGACTTATTTATTTATTTTACGTATATGAGTACACACATATACATACGTGTCTTCAGACACACCAGGAGAGGGCACCAAATCCTATTACAGAAGGTTGTGAGCCACCATGTGTTTGCTGGGAATTAAACTCAGGACCTTTGGTTAACAGTCAGTGCTGTTAACCTCTGAGCCATCTCTCCAGCCACCCAAAGCAACACTCTTATACATAAAAATAAACAAATAAATAAATATTTAAGAAGCTGCACAAATGTTAAGAAAACCCTGGGTTCCTCCACCGTGTGATACGGAAAGATTTCCAAAAACAATTGCTCAATCCTGGTTACTACAGGCTCCTCGTGAACAACTCTGGGCCTCTCACAGGTGAATTGTCTAATCTGGTGAGGGCCTCTTCCTCACCCACAAGTGCCACCAGGCTGGGAAAGGTGAGGAAGAGTACAGCCTTGCCCTTGCCTGCCTTCTGCAGCTGCCTCTACACTCCTACAGTCTGCCTACAGCTCACTACTCCCTAGCTCCCTCCACCACCTGGGCCAGCTTCTTCAGTACTTCCTATAGTGAGTCAAGAGAGTACCAGCAACCCGCCTGGGTGTGTCACTCCCTACCATGAGCAAGCATTCTTCACTGGAGAAGCTGAAGCTTGGAACAGCTTACAAGGTAATGGCAAGTGGCAGAGCCACAGGAAACTCTGGCTGTGGGACACAAGTACACCCCAACCCCAAAGACATTGGGTCTCATAGCCCAGGATGGTCTGAAACTATCTAGCCCAGAGTAGCCTCAAATTCTCCATCCTCCTGCCATAGCTCCAGAATGCCACTGTGTAGGAACACTGCTTTGTACTCTGTATGGGAAACAGCACCTATGAGAGCAGAGCTTCAGACACGGCTGGGCCCTCCTCTCCCTGAGAGCCGTGGCTGTCTACCATGCTCAGCCTTTTCTAAAGCAAAATGCAAGTGTGAGTGGTTGGTGGGCCCACACACAGCACCATGGGTTCACACTCCCTGTATGCTTCATCCTCAGATGAATCCTCAGGGACATGATCAACCCCACTTGATAATGTACAAACAACTCAGATGTTATTGGCCTTACCTAAGCCATGCCAAGTAAAGACATTTTCTCTCTGATGTCTCCAGGCCTTCCAGAATAAGTGCTGGGATTTCACGCCAGATGAGTCCAGATCTGGAGTCCATCTACTCCACCTGCTAAGGGTGAAGTCCCTGAAGGTCCCTCTTTATCACCAAAGCCTGTTCTGCCACTGTGGGAACAGCAGTGAGCAGGTGTACATGAAACCCATGGCCAAAGGAACCTGGACAGGAGCCCATATTTTTCTTTCCCAATAGCCTGCCGCTCAGATACCTGGGAAGCTGCTCTCTGTACCCAGGTGTGTCTGCTGAGGCCGTGGGGAATCGTAAGGCAGAATGGAGAGCAGGCAGGGAAAGCTCATCCGCAGACCATCAGAAAGCCCGAGGCAGGCCCAGCGCAGGTCCACCCCTGGATCCATCAAGGGCGGCCTGACAAGCACACTCATACCTGTGCTCAGTACACTGAGGGAAATTCAAGTTGCATATGGAAAAAGAGGTTTTAAGCAAGGTTTTAATTCATTCCTTGAGAATGTCATACAATGCGTTTTTAAAGGGTTGTTTGCTTTTCTTCTGTGTGTATAGGTGTTTCATGAGTGTGTGTTTCTGTGTGCTGCACGCACGCGAGGCCTGAGGAGTCCGGGGAAGGTGTCAGATTCTTGGATCTGCGGTTATAGATGATTGTGAGCTGCCCCGTGGGCACCCAGCTCTCTTGTTTTTAACCACTGAGCCATCTCTCCTATACAATGTGTCTTGATCAAATTGGCCTCTCTTCCCCCAATTCCAAGATCCGCCCTTTCTATCCCCATCTTCCTAAACTCAATTTCTACTCTTCTTTCCTGTCTTTAACCTTTGAGTCCAGTTTCTGTTGCCTAGGTACTCTTGGGCGTGGGAACTGCCCTGCATTTTGTCACCCTACCAGGTGACTTGAAAGAAAACTGACTCTCCCTTTCCCAGTAGCTGTCAATCACCAATAACCCCTCAGCTAGTGGTGGGACTTCCTGTCCTCCTCCAGTCCATGTTGACTTGAGTTTATGAAGGGCTTGTGCATGCTGTCACAATTTCTGTGAGTTTGTATGTGCAACTCTCCTGATGTGTCTGGAAAATGCTGCTTTCTTGAGGTTATCTATCACCTCTGTCTCTCACAATCTTTCTGCCATCTATCCCTTGAAGATCATGGAGCCGTGGCTATAGGCATGTGATGTGTACTTCCCATTTAGGACTAAGTACTTCACAATTTCTTATTCTCCAGGTGTGAACCAGACTAAGATGAGTGTCTTAGAAACAACTGCCACCTATTGCAAGAAGAAGCTTTTCCAAGGAGGGCTGAAAGATACGCTGAGTATTGGGAGTAGTTTCTATACTATGTCCATTCAGCAGAATAAAAGTATGTGGTTCCCTCCCAAGGCCTATGGCCTATCTAGTCACAGTCTGTGACCCTACTAATAGTGCTGAGTGTGAGTTCCGTCTCACAGAGCAGGCCTTAGACAACCAAAAGGTGGTTGGTTACCATTTATGCCTCTACTGCATCAGTGGATGTGTCTTCCTCAGGGTTTCATTGCTGTGAACAGACACCATGACCAAGGCAACTCTTATTTAAAAAAAAAAAAAACATTTAACTGGGGCTGGCTTACAGGTTCAGAGGTTCAGTCCATTATCATCATGGCAGGAAATATGGCAGCATCCAGGTAGACATGGTACTAGAGGAGCAGAGAGTTCTACATCTTAATCCACAGAAGGGGACTAGAATTCCACACCGGGTAGAGCTTGAGCTTAGAGACCTCAAAGCCCACCCCCACAGTGACACACTTCTCCAACAAAGCCACACCTCCTAATAGTGCCCCTCGATGTAAGCCAAGCAATGAAACACATGAGTACGTGGGGTTGGGGGGGAGGGGCAAACCTACTCAAACCTATTCAAGACACACAGGGTGTATCTTGTCGGGCAGTTGTTGGGACTCACAGGGTTTGCAGATGGGTGAGTCTGATGATTACCTTTCTACTCCAGAAGCATGCCCAGTATCTTCCAGCCCTATGAAAGCCACAGTCAGGTGAAGCTTCCAGATGAGAACCCGCTTGATTTCTCCATGTTTTGTAGTAGGGGCTATTCCTGACAACTCTAGATTTAAGACTCTCTTCATAACTTGCTCTGCAATGCCAAGTGTCACAAGGCTGTTAGTAAGGACGGACTTCTCAGTTTTGATTTTTAAAATGTGTGTGTGTGTGTGTGTGTGAGAGAGAGAGAGAGAGAAAGAAAGAAAGAGAGAGAGAGAGAGAGAGAGAGAGAGAGTAGGATGTGTGTGTGAATTCAGGTGTGAGTGCCACGGCACACATGTGGAGGTCAGAGTTCAGAGGAAAACTTCTGGGAGTCAGTTCTCTCTTTCTATCATGGTCTTAAAATGGAATTCAGATCCCCAGGGTGATGTGTCAAGCACTTTTATGCCCTGAGCCATTTAACCAGCCCAGGGGTCTTCTCTAAATGCACACTGAGGGTCTGGCCAGGCCTCTTTTAAAAAGTCCACAGGTTTGTTTCCTTCTCTGTGCAGCGCTTTCCCCTTCTGAAACTGTCTTTATTCTGTGTGGTTGCTCACTTGTGCCCCTCCCTCTTTGAAATCGGATCTTCAGGATAGCAGAGGCCCTGTGCACGTGTTTGCAGACAACCAAGGAAGGAATCTTGTTTTGTAAAGCGCACAGTGAGTGCAGCCTCCAGCCCCAGGTCCTCATGCCCTCTCTGCCTCTCCTATGGCTTTCTCAGTCCAGGCTCTGGTTCTCGAACACATGTACATGGCTTGTCCAGCTTCCCTTCCCTGGCTCATTGTTGCCATTCAAACTGTTTCGGCAGCTCTCACTGTAAGGCTAGTAGAGAACGCTGAGGAAAATGGCCATTTTATGCAGAAGCTACTTTAAAGGTTGATGAACTGTTTTGGCCGGTCTGTCACACCTTAAAATGTGCTGACTAAAAACATATGTAAGACCCTTCCTTCCTTCCTTTCTTCCTTTCTTCCATCTTTTTTTAAGGAAAAAAATGTATACACCATCACGCAGATAGACTTATGACCACAAGGGGGCATGACGAGGCCGTGCATCTGCTCCATCAGCGCTATGACATGGTCTGATACACAGGCAAACTGGTGATTTTTCTTAAAGTCATCTCTATCTAAGACATAAAACTCAAAGTGGGAACCCTTATTTGGGGCAGTGGGCTAAGAAACAGCCTGTTTGGGAGAGTGATAACAGTAACAAGACATGTGATTTCTTCTTGGTGCCTGAGGCTTTGTAACGACTGGGATTCGAGCATTCTTTGTCCTAAGTTTGTTGTTAAGTCACAGTTGGGTGGAAGGTACAGAGCAACAGCAGTCAGCATCCACTGAAGAAACTGAACATCGTTAGCTGAAGCCTTCAAAAAGTCTGTAATCTCAGCAGTGGGGCCTAGTGGAACCAGGAGGATCGCTGGAGGTTGGCTCCCCTAGACAAAGCAGCAAGCTTCAGGTACAGAGAAAGACTCAGAAAGCAAGGCAGAAGCAATGGGCCTGTATGGGTGCACACGGGGGGGGGGGGGGGGGGGGGGGGGGACTGGAACAGTGGAGAGGCACCTGAACTTCATCCATTTTTACATATTGATTACTTCCAAGGGGACTTGGATAATGCCATTACTAAGATCGGCTGATGAATTTGGAAGAAGTAGGAAAAAGGGAACAGGAAAGGGTTTTAATGAGCACGATGTTATTATAAATATCCTTTGTATGGGCAAGAAAAGTTAGACAAAAGGAAAAATCGATCATAAGATCCTATTCCATGTTCACACAGCTGTGTGTCCCTAGAGAAATGAACTAACCTCTCTGAGATGTTGTCTTACCTCCGCAGTAAAGACAATGGCAGTATCTACTTCCTGGGGTTGAGGTAGGTAAGGAGTAGGAAATGGTTGCTTCATCCTACTCCTGCAGAATAGCCTCTATATGATCTTTATTTCAGGTTGTGTGGCTTGGAGCCAAGGGAGTGGAGCTTCTTGCTGTCAGTTTTAAAAGTAAAATGACCTCAAGTCTGAAGATTATAAATTGATCCCTTTTACATTCCTCAAAAGATGCTTGCAAATGCTTTGTTCGGTTTGCAATGGGGTCTCACCATGCAGCCCAGGCTGCCCCTGAATCTAAACCTTCCTGCCTCAGTCTCCCAAGTTCCAGATTTCCGTGCCCATAGAATGCGTCTCAGGTGAGCTGAGGAAATGTTTGTCATTCCTGGTTGTGCTGTTCACCCCAGGCCTCATAGCCATGGTGGATTTAAGAACCAACTCTTGGTAGACACAACTTCAGATGCATGGCTAAAATACAAGCATCTTCCAAAATGTGGCTCAGCAGGTAAAGGCGCTTGCAGCTCAAGCCTGAACCTTCTTGAATTTGATCCCCGAAGCCTACATAAAGGTGGAGAGAACAGGACTCCTGCAAGTTGGTCTCTGGTCTCCACTTGCATGCAGTGGTGTGCTCATTCACCACCTACACAAAAAATAAAACACAATGACTGCTTTTTTAAAAAAGGAGGGTTAGGTAAAAAATGAAGAAGAAAGGAAAGAAGGGAGGGAGGGAGGGAGAAAGGACAGTGTTGGTGTTCCTAGGAAGGATCCCCAGTGGGCTATCACCTACCAAGGGCTCTAGCTCAGGGCCTAGCAGACTGGGCCAGCGTCAACAGGAAGTGACACAGTCAGGCCAGGACTGTGGTCCCAGAAGGCTGTGGTCTCAGCTACTCTGGAAGCCAAGGCAGGAGCTTTGCAAGTTCAAGACCAACCTGCAGAGTGAGATCAAGGCAAACCTGAGCTACTTAAAGAGACGCTGCCTCAAAATAAAACTTTAGAAGGCAAGAAATGTATTCCAGTATGGGAGCACCTAGCTTGCAGGGGGCTCTTGGTTCAATCCCCAATATTGACGGAGGGAGAGAGAAGGGAGGGAGGAAGATAGGAGGGGTGGGGAGACCAGCCCAGGAAATCTCCACTTCCCAGCTTTCACCTCCTCACAGCCAAATGATGCCGAAGTGGTAAGTGGCAGTTGTAGGTGAGCCCACTGTGACTTCTCCTTTGTGAGTAGGTCATGTCTAAATATGATAGAATCTTACCCTCCTGTCAGAATAGATTCTGCACCTCTCTCAGGAAACAATAGCACAGAAAGAAAAGGCAGGCCAGGTTGTGGCTTTCACCTTTAATCCCAGGAAGCAGAAGCAGATGGATCTCAGAGCCAGAGGCCAGCCTGGTGGTCTACATAGTGAGTTCCAGGACAGCCAGAGCTATGTAGAAAGACCCTGTTTTTAAAAAATAAAATAAAGGGAAAAAAAAAAAAGGAAAGGGTTCAGCTGGAAGAAAAAACATACATAAAACATACATTTCACTCCGGTTAGCTTTAATGAAATGGCAGGTTACTCTCCTCCAGAGAAAGCCCTGGTGTACCCTGGTGGGGGAATCCTTCTCAGGCCCCGGCCCATTTCCTCTCATCTTTGCCAGGCTCTGTATTGTTAGGGTCAAGGTAGACACGAGTGATTCCGTGTTTGAAAGACTGAAGTGTTCATACATTAAGACAACATCCACTTGAGGAGTATGTCTGTGTTCGAAAATTAAAACTTAAGAAACACATAATGGGGCTGAAGAGATGGCTCAGCGGTTAAGAGCATTGGTTGCTCTTTCAGAGGTCCTGAGTTCAATTCCCAGCAACCATGTGGTGGCTCACAGCCATCTATAATGGGATCTGATACCCTTGTCTGGTGTGCAGGTCTGCATAGAGCCCTCATACATAAAGAAAATAAATAAGTAAATCTCTTTTTAAAAAGGAAACACTTTATGGGGTTGGTGAGATGGCTCAGCAATTAATGACACTAACACTGGTTGCCTTTCCAGAGGACCCCAGGTTCGATTCCCACCACCTACATTACAGTTCACAACCGTCTCTGACTCCAGCTGCAGGGGATCCAAGGGCCTTTTCTGGCTTCCACAAGCACATGAGTTGCACAGACATACACACAGCCAAAACACTGATACACATAAACTAAAAATAAATATCAAAAAATGTTTTTAAAACCACTTTACTATAGAGGCTGACCTGTAAGCCCCGATTCCCCACGTGTCACAAGGTCCTGCTTTTCTTTGGCTCTCTTTTCCAGTCACTAAAAATGGAAACTTTTCCTTTTCCCTCTATGAATGTCTAAAGAAAAAATGAGTCTATCACCTAAGTGCTCTACCGGAGTCACCATGGTAGTCTCTATGAAGCTGTCCTGAGCACTCTAGACGACCCTTCTAGCATCCATGGGTCCTGCTGTGAGTTTGTGAATGAGAATCCCTATGGGAATGCTGTGTCTGCTGAGACTGACTGACTTGTTTGAAATGCAGCTCCGAGGAGAAGTTGGAATGTTGCAAATTGGTCCAGAGACTGATTACCTTACTTCAGGCTACTTCTGACCCTCTGGAGGAGCCATGTTTTGCCCACCTCTTCCTCAGAACTATCACATAACTAATGGATAAAAGTCTTTTGGAATCTATTAACCTAGCAGACTACCAGCCTCCACCAACTCAAAAGCTAAGAACGTCATCAGAGAGCATCCCTGGTCTCATTGTGCTGTATCTATCTCGCTGAGGTTCTCACCAACATATTTTAAACCTGCCTCTATTTATGACTTTCTATGCTCTGTCCAAGCTTCATGAGACTGCTCCCACATTGAAACATGAAATTTGGAGTAACCTAAATCTATGTTCACAGGTCATGGTTACTCAAAATGGCTCCAGAATAAACTGTGCCTTGTCCCCTTTAAGATGAGAACTGTGGTTTTTGCATTGACACCTTAGACCACACTTTAGCCAGCAAGTCACCTCATCATTGCATGGCAACCCTAGATCTTCTGTGCCATCTTTAAGTCATGGCCCCTTGCTGCTGGCTCTTAGCTGCTGGGGATATGGTCTCTCTTGAACAGAATGTCATAGACAGTGTTTATAAGTATGTGTTTCTATGGGTTTGTCTGTGTGTTTTAAAGCTGATTCCCTTGAAGGAGGACAGTCACACACTGTGCTCAGGACATCCTATAAAATGACACCTTCCATGCGTGCTCTGTCCCCACTGCCACCTTAGTGTGTATTTATTTCCTTTGGCTATACCTGTAACTCCTGAATCCCCCAGCTGGGGTTTGAAGTTATGAACAAATGAGTGTGTATCACACTAATTGATGGCTCTTCCAGAGAGGTCTAAGTCCCACATCTCAACTTGGAAATGCAGACCTGTCTCTCGATCTCGAAGGTGATGCCACCTAGAGAATGTTCACATTGGAGTCGCTCTAGCCAGGGTGAGGGTACAGTCGCTCTAGCTGGTGGAGCACATGTATTGAGCAGAATCACCACAGACCGTGTTTTCTAGAAGATTCTCTTCAGAGACAAGAATTAACCCAATTTCCAAAAAGCCACCATCAGTGGCAAGGCGTGGCAGAGCCAGTGGTAAATAAAACACATCACCTGTCTTTGTGCAAGTGAATGGAGCTCTGTGTTTTCTTAACGAGCAGCAGTCGGGAGTCTACAGAACCTAAGAACAGGAAACTGCCCACAAACAAGCGTGGTTGTTTTGTTTTCCATTCCTCAGAAGACAAGCCAGTGCAGGCGATGGAGAAAGGACAAGATTCCTCAGAGGAAGCGAGACTGTCAAGTTAGGAGAGACCAGCTTGGTGAGCTGTGGGTGGTGACCAGCTGTGGGTGGTGACCAGCTGTGGGTGGTGACCAGCTGTGGGTGGTGACCACGAGGGGTGTTTGCAGGGATATCATGAAGGCAAGTGGCCACCTTCAGTATTCTCATTGTGATGGCTAGGTCTGATGTCAACTTGACATACCTAGGAAGAGGCACCCCCAACTAGAGAATAATCTCCATCATACTGGCCTGGGACCATATCTGTGGGTCATTTTCTAAAGTTCCTAGTGGATGTTGGAGGGCCTAGATGTGGAGAATGCACTCCCTAGGCAGTTGGGCCCAAGCTGTATAAGAATGACAGCTGATCAAGCTAGGGCTTGGGGACCCAGCCAGCAAGCACTGTTCCTTCATGGTCTCTGCTTCAGTTCTGTCTCCTGTGGCGTCCCTTGATGATGGACAGTGACCTGAAACCAAAATAAACCCTTTCCTCCCACAAGTTGCTTTTAGTTGGTGCTTATCACAGCAACAGAGAAGCAAACTAAAACAATACTTTACACTTAAATACCAGTGTACCTTACCACATAAGGTGAGGTGAAATATAATGGGATTTACCATCCAGATAATAACCTGTCTGTCTGTCCCTTCCTCTACCATAGACCTAGGGATAAGTGTCACATCTTGCCTAAACCATTCTTTAAGTAATAAAGTTTAATGGCTTCTGCAGTTGTCCAGGAAATAAGGACGAGGACTGGTTAAGAGCTGGCCATGAGCTGGGCAGTGGTGGCGCACGCCTATAATCCCAGCACTCTGGAGGCAGAGGCAGGCAGATTTCTGAGTTTGAGGCCAGCCGGGTCTACAGAGTGAGTTCCAGGACAGCCAGGGCTACACAGAGAAACCCTGTCTCGAAAAACAAACAAACAAAAAAACAAAAAGAAAAACAAAACAAAAACAAAAATAAACAAACGAAGATGAAGAGCTGGCCACAGCTGAAATAACAGGACACTGAAGGGCCAGATACAAAATTAACTCAAACAAATCAGTAGCCTTCCTATACTCAAAGGATAAACGGGCTGAGAAAGAAATTAGGGAAATGCCACCCTTCACAATTGTCACAAACAATATAAAGTATCTTGGTGTAACTCTAACCAAACAAGTGAAAGATCTGTATGACAAGAACTTCAAGTCTCTGAAGGAAGAAATGGAAGAAGACCTCAGAAAATGGAAAGATCTCCCATGCTCGTGGATTGGCAGGATTAATATAGTTAAAATGGCCATCCTGCCAAAAGCAATCTACAGATTCAATGCAATCCCCATCAAAATTCCAACTCAATTCTTCATAGACTTAGAAAGAGCAATTCTCATATTCATACGGAATAACAAAAAACCCAGGATAGCAAAAACTATTCTCAACAATAAAAGGACTTCTGGGGTAATCAGTCTCCCTGACCTCAAGCTGTACTACAGAGCAGTAGTGATAAAAACTGTATGGTATTGGTACAGTGACAGACAGGTAGATCAATGGAATAGAATCGAAGACCCAGAAATGAACTCACACACTTATGGTCACTTGATCTTTGACAAAGGAGCTAAAACCATCCAATGGAAAAAAAGACAGCATTTTCAACAAATGGTGCTGGTTCAACTGGCGGTCTTCATGTAGAAGAATGCAAATTGATCCATTCCTATCTCCCTGTACAAAGCTCAAGTCCAAGTGGATCAAGGACCTTCACATAAAACCATATACACTGAATCTAATAGAAGAGAAAGTGGGGGAAAGTCTCGAACACATACATGGGCACAGGGGAAAAGTTCTTGAACAGAACACCAATGGCTTATGCTCTAAGATCAAGAATCGACAAATGGAACCTCATGAAATTACAAAGTTTCTGTAAGGCAAAGGACACTGTAAATAGGACAAAATGGCAACTAACAGATTGGAAAAAGATCTTTACCAATCCTACATATGATAGAGGGCTAATATCCAATGTATACAAAGAACTCAAGAAGCTAGACTCCAGAGATCCAAATAACCCTATAAATAAATGGGGAACAGAGCTAAACAGAGAATTCTCAACTAAGGAAACTCAAATGGCCGAGAAGCACCTAAAGAAATGTTCAACATCCTTAGTCATCAGGGAAATGCAAATCAAAACAACCCTGAGATTCCACCTCACACCAGTCAGGATGTCTAAGACCAAAAACTCAGGTGACAGAAGATATTGGTGAGGATGTGGAGAAAGAGGAACACTCCTCCATTGCTGGTGGGAATACAAGCTGATACAACCTCTCTGGAAATCAGTGGCAGACCTTCAGAAAAATGAACATAATACTACCTGAGGACCCAGCTATTCCACTCCTGGGCATATACCCAGAAGATGCTCCAACATGTAATAAAGACACATGCTCCACTATGTTCATAGCAGCCATATTTATAATAGCCAGAACCTGGAAACAACACAGATGTCCCTCCACAAAAGGAATGGATACAGAAAATGTGGTACATTTACACAATGGAATACTACTTAGCTATTAAAAACAATGACTTCATGAAATTCACAGGCAAATGGATGGAACTTGAAAATATCATCCTGAGCGAGGTAACACAGTCACAAAAGAATGAACATGGTATATACTCACTGATAAGTGGTTATTAGCCCAAAAGTTCGAAATACCCAAGAGTCACTTCAGAGCAACAGTAAGGCTGAGTGTGAGGTCCCAGATGGGACTTAGAGAAGGGACTAAAGGAGCTGAGGGAGTTTGCATCCCCAGGGATTCAGCAACAGTGGCAACTGGCCTGACCCCCTGATGCTCCCAGAGACTGGATCACCAACCAAAGAATACACGTGGAGGGACCCATGGTGCTGGCCACATATGCAGCAGAGGAGGGTCTTGTTAGCCATCAGGGGGAGCAGAGGCCCTTGGGCCTGAGAGTGTTAGATGCCCCAGTATAGGAGAATGCCAAGGAGGGAAGATGAGAGTGGGCGGGTGGGTGGTTGGGGGAATACCCCCATAGTGGCAGGGGGGGGGAGGGAATAGGGAGGTTCCAAAGGGGAGATCTGGAAAGGGGGAAATATTTGAAATGTAAATAAAGTATCAAAAAAAAAAAAAAGGGTTATTGGGTAGGAACATAGTATAAATAAAATGATTTTTATTACTACGAAAAATAAAAACAAAAAACAAAACAAACAAACAAACAAAAACCAGGACATAGCCGGGCAGTGGTGGTGCATACCTTTAATCCCAGCACTTGGGAGGCAGAGGAAGGCGTATTTCTGAGTTTGAGGCCAGCCTGGTCTACAGAGTGAGTTCCAGGCCAGCCAGGGTTACACAGAGAAACCCAGTCTCAAAAAAACCAAAAAAAAAAAAAAAAAAGAAGTCATGTGTGGGAACAAACCTCGTACACGGTATAAAGAAGCCCCACGTGTCTGTCCCAGGCGCTGTGGCCAGGCGTCTTCCCACAGAGTCTGATCGGCAGGTGGGGGCTGTGGGAAACCTTTGCCCATGGGTGGGGGAGGGAGCCTTTCCCGGGGAATGCACAGCAGCTGTCTCCATGGGTTCTCTAGCCTGGGGCACCAGTGCTGCAGGGTGCTGCAGAGTGCTGCAGACAGGCTAGCTGGAGCACAGCTGGGGTTCCCGAGCCAGGACCAGGCTAGCTGCTTAGGCTTGGGTGAATGGGCACAGTCTGGTAGCACTGGGAAGACCTTGGCGAGAGATTAGACACCGCTCCTTAATCGAGGGCCAGATCCCTCGCTTTCCACAGCGAGTCCAGATGAAGAGACAGTCCATAATTTTTTTTTTTTTTTTTTTGAGACAGGGTTTCTCTGTGTAGCTCTGGCTGTCCTGGAACTCACTCTGTAGACCAGGCTGGCCTCGAACTCAGAAATCCACCTGCCTCTGCCTTTCAAGTGCTGGGGTTAAAGGCATGCACCACCACTGCCTGGCTAACAGTCCATAATTCTAAGACGTTTATTTTCATCGTGTGGAGAGTGGCCTGGATGGAATTGTACCCCTGTCCCTCTGGAAGAGGTGAGGCAGATATAGTAACTGGGAAGGGGCGTGGCTAAGCCTCTAGGTGTCTCATTAACATGAGGATGGCTTGGGGCTGTGTGGCCATGCCTCTACCTGGGGCATGGCCACGCCTCTCCCTGAGGAGGGGTGGTACGTGACCATGACCCGAGCCAAAAGTCTCCCGGGAGCGTTGGCATAACGTTTCCGGTCCCTTGCGGATTCCGCTGGGTTGCCCAGAGTTTACGCTTGTGCTCAACCGGGTACCAGACTGCCTGTCACAGATCACTGCCCCACAGTCATGGTTTGTGCAAATATGAGGTGATTCAAGGGCAGCTTAAATGGGGGCGGGGGGGAGCAGCTTTTAGACACCAATTCAGACATCTCACAAAGATCTGCTGGATAAAAGTGTGTGCGGGTGCGTATGTGTCCTCAATGTATGCCCGGAGTTCACTATGGTGAGTCCCAGCAGGCAGTGATAAGTACCCTGTGTTTGCAAAAGTTTGACCTTATCTGTGGGCACATGGCAGTGCTGCTCAATACTAAGCCTAACCTTCTGTGGACGTAACAACACCCACCAGAGCCTGTTACGGTTCCTTACAGACTGCCCTCTTGTTTTGATTATCCAGGCAAGAAGAGTTAGCAGTCAAACCCTAGGAATCTAGCTTCAATTCCCCGCCCCCACCCCGTGCTATGCTCCATGGCTAAGGGCACATGCTGGAGGGGAAGGGTTTAAGTGAGCTATGTGGAAATAAAGGCAGTGGAACAGAAATTGAATTTGTTGTTTTATTTGTGCTGTTGCTGGGTGTAAGGTATCCAGAAACTAGAGGGTGAGAGGAGCTGAAAAGACCCACATATCTTGTGTCCTTAGCAGGACATCAGAGCAAATCATCCTGACCTCTCTCATAACCAAAAATCAAATCACCTAATTCTAAGTTGTCCCCTTTTTTATGTGTATAGATGTTTTGTGTGCGTATATGTCTCTCTACCACATTCCTATAGTACCTGAGGAAGTCAGATCCCCTAGGAATGATTGTGAACCAACATGTGAGTGCTAGGAATTGAACCCAGGATTAAAATGATCTAATAATCAACATTTAAAATGCATTTTCATACTCATTTCTGAGTAGCAAAAAAACATTTTTGTACACCGAACCCAAAGACCATAAACTGAAGTTGGTTTCACTAGCTTCACCTTAAGAAGCCAGAGGCCACCCAATTCCTGGTAGTACAAGTCAACTCTAAATTTCCATTATTAGTGTCAATCCTGTAACATCACAAGGGTCAAGCAGGAATGAGAAATAAGAAATCCAGATGTCTTATCCTACCCTGTAACACTTACCATGCAGGTGCCTCAAGGTGGGGTTTCTCAGATGGTTCCAACAACACACATCAATCAGTGCGTGCAAACTAATGCCAAGTTATGTCAACAGAGACCTGAGACTGTGGCTGCCCATGCAGCTACATGTTTCCCTGCTGGCTCCCGCCAATCGCTTTGAGTACTCAAGTCATGTATTAGACTTCCTCCTTGTGGCTCAACTTAAAAGCAATGGGGAAGAGGCGTATGTATCAGAATAGTAAATAAAGTGATTCCACACGTGAAAACATTCTTCTAGTTTACACTTTATTGCATTATGAAAATAATACATTTATTTGGCAAAGTGACCGATCTAGGCTCCAATTGAAAGAAGAGAATTCTGGTGTCCGGATTATTTTTTAAATGTGAAATATATGTATTATAGCCAGTACATACTAGCATCCTTGTTAAGCCAATAGCCCCATCAAGCTAATTTTCATAGTTCCATATGAAATTACAAGGTGTTTTTGCATCCATTCATCTTATGATTAGCACAAATCCCAAGAACTGACCTTCATTTTGTCAAAACCAATAGATCTAAGAAACTCCTGCTCAAAAGACAATTTGAAACACTACCCAGAATAGTTTGCTTTGGCTCTGCAGGTGCATTTCCACCCTCAATACAGGTTTCACATTCAAACATTGCAGCAGCTTTAGGCTCTGCCCAGTACCGTTTAAGCTAGTACATTACATATATTTGAAAAATTGATTTTACAAATGCATAAATACATGCCTATCTACACTGTCAGAATAAAACACAGGGATCTCAATGCTTTAGGACTTTCTGAGGCAGGATTTCTGGCATAGCTTCCCAGAGTCAAAGAGTTGTAACTCCATTGCTCTGGCTACATATGGGAAAAGCTGTAGTTGTGACAAATATTAAGTGGATTAAATTTATCTAATAACACTCAAAATATTTTCACTACTCACTTCTGCTACATATTCAGAACTGAAGAGTCTTCAAAAATGTTTTCATTTTAAAAGGGAAAAATGGCAAAATCATATGCATACTGTCTCCGGCATTGCCTAGTTAATGACTGGGGATGGAGAAACAGGTAAGGGATCTGTTCAACATCAAAGGGCCAGCTACTTCAGCCACCCAAGTCTTAAACCCTTCCTTGGATCTTCTCATAGGGCTTTGCTGGGTACATTAAGGAAATGTGCCTAAAACTTGCCTTTTCCTCATTGACAAATGACGCAGTTAGAACTGATGCTTTCCTTGCAGTCTCCTGTAAGTGCATCTAATGATACTTGTGGAAATGGATTCCCAAGGAGCCAATGCATCCACAGCCTGAACATGGTTTCACAATGTGATGAAATGTGCAACTGCCCTAGAGAGCCTTCACCAGTATCCCAGTGTATCTGTATAAACAGCAGCAGCAACTTTCATCTATGATCAATATAGGAATAGCTAATAAATATTAAAGCTATTAAACTATAGATTAAAATGCAGACCTCTCATAGAATTGAGTGATGTCATTTTGGTACATTCACCATTATTTATTGTACTTTATTTAATAAAGAAATAATTTCCCCTTGCAAAGATAGCAATTGCAAGTTTACAAATAAAACCACAGACCTTCATTCACGGTGCTAATTCTTCAACTTTTAACCAGCAGCAAACTGATTTGTTTGTGAATGGTCCATGGCACCATAAATAAAGACTATCAAAGATCACAGTAGCTTAGAGAACAGGTTTATTGACAACAACCTCATAAATACCCTAAGGAAAATCTCAAAAATTCTAAACCTAAAATGTTTAAAATCTCTTAATGGCAATCCCTCAACTAAATAGAGCAATAGGCTATTACAAATGAATGTCACACTTAAAAATTTGCTTCATTTTTAACCTTTTTGCCAAAAACTTTTAAGTTAAACATTTGATTCCCCCCCACCCCGGGTGCAGTAAATCAACACTCATTTAGACAGATTCATAAATATACCATCCAGCTGCTGTGGACCTGAAGGTCATCAGTCAGTAGTATATTACTTTATGAACAAACGGAGCCAAATATCTTTTTAGCCATAGTAATGTCTAAGCAGTCAAAATCCAAACCTTGTAGTTTCCCTCCGAATCACCCGAAACTTAGGATACAGTGGGAGAAACTGCTTGCATCAGCTATTAAGTTCATCTGTGTACCTCAGATGTCTGAAACTAAAGGGATTCTTTTGTATTTTGATAAAAATGTACTCGAATATTTCATAACATTAATATTTATTGCTTTATATGAATACTGTATTGAAAGCCCAAGCATTCAGTTACACACGAAATTATACAATTATATACCGCTTCACAAAGGCAGTGAACACATTACAGTCTACAAAATCTACTTTACAGAAATTTAAAAATTCTAAATATCAAAAAGTACAGCTGAAGAAACAGGTATAAATTTGGCAGCCAGTAATTCTGACAGGAAGTTGCAGCTTGCATGACTTTAAATATGTGAATTTGAAAATATTGAGTTTTAGAGTAGTGACCATTGTGCTTTGTGTTGATCTGAAAAATATAACACTGGCTGTTGAAGCATGTTCAAAAATATTCACTTCAAAATGTTATACAAATCATGGTGGTTTCTGTGTCCCCTAAAGCTTCAGTCATTTTAGCTCAGGTACATTACTCAAATACTCTTAATTCTTCCAGTATAGTGATGTTTCACACCAGTGCCATGTGCATATAGGACAAATCAGAAAAACAGATGTAATGTTGACTATGTTCAGAAAAGCAATCAAATGTTATGGGACCAACCTGTGAGCTCTTTTGAGATGGTTTCATGTCAGGCTCCTAAGCTCTCATTCTACAAACAGTAAGCTAATGCTTGAGCGCAACTCCCAAGATAAAGCACACTTTCTCATAAATAATGAAGTCTTTGTTTCTCAGGCACCTTAGAAGTATACAAAAGAATTTAGTTTGCACAGATCTCTTGGAATGTGTTTAACCTGGTATTTCAGACTTAAAAGATTCCCAGGGTTTCACAGGGGCCAGATTTTTGTCTTAATTACTCAGAAGAGAAAGAAAACGTCTTCTGAAAGAAGTGAACTCAGTCATTAGCAATAAAAAAGTAACCACTGTATTCATCTCTTATAGAAACAGAAAAATATAACATTCCCCCTTAGGATAATCTATATATGTATATATGACTTAAAGTTCCATTGTACAGTCAAACAATAAAAATCTGAAACCACATGAAACCCTATAATTCACGTTAACATGTTTAAACTATGACCAAAATATGGAAACTGCTAGAGACAAGACAAAAATCTTCCTTGTGTATGTATAAACCAAATGAGATCATCTTTAAAGTTTTCAAAATTATAATTATCTTCCAGTTTAAAAACTTTAATTCTAAATTTAAAAAAAAAAAAAAAAATCTATACACAAACCACTGATTTGAGTACACCAGGAAAAAAAAACCAAACAAAAAACCAAACAAAACAAGAAAATCAGCAATAAGCAGGACCCAGAGGAGCTGGGATTCACAGCTCTTCCCTGTACAACTCTTTCAGGGTTTATTCTTAAAGTTCTTTATTTTACAGCCTGTTTCTCTTGTAAAACTAAAGGTCCACTTTATTACTTAAAAGTTTTATACAGTGTAAAACCAGAACTGTATGTAAAATACTGCCTCTAAGTGTTTTTAAGTAGTTAGTCTTGTTCCATTGGTTCATCTGTGACTTCTGTGGCTTCGTCATTTTCCATGGATGACACTGACACACTTTCTCCAGTCTTAATGGAATGAGGCCCTCCTGACTCCTGTGTCTCCCGACAGTCAGAGCCACTCCTTGAGGCCCTGGCACTGTCACTCCTTTCTGAAGCGGAGTCTGTCTGAGCTGGAGACACACCAGAGCCCTCTGTCTGATGGCTCTCCTCTGAAGTCTCTTCGTTCACAGTTAAGGTGTCATCAGATTCCTTTTCTTGATTTTTTCTCTCTGGGACCATTTCTCTTGGTGTCATAAACGATTCTAGAAATAAGCAAATGTTGTAGTTAAATTTATTTTCAAAACACACCCGGTTAAGTTTCGTGATTCCCGTGTCCCGTGTGGCTCATAGCTCCTCAAACTCAGCAGCAAGCACACACAGGTAGACAAGAGCCCAGCAACACCATGCTGAGGAGCCCGTGTGCATGCATGTGGGAAAGAAGGGGTGATCTGCAACCCCTCTCACCTTCTTCCTCCTCTTCCTCCTCCTCCTCCTCCTCCTCTTCTGTACAATGCTGCCTGGTTCGACTTTCTCTGTCCTTCTCAGGGGGGGAAGAGGCTGTTTCCATTTCCTCTGCTCTAACTGAAGAGACTTCACCGGACACTGTTTGACTAGCTGTTTCTCGGACGTCACTTTCTTTGTCAAACTTCAGTCTTTTCACCTCAGGTTCCTCAGATTCCACAGCATCTTCATCTGAATGTTTATTTTTAACAGGGCTCAGTGAGGAAACTTCTGATTCAGATGCTGAAGAATCACTGCAGATGGTTTTGTAAAGTGTCATTAATAAAATTATTTACCTCATAATCTACATTCTCACCTCTAATTTTAAAAACAAACTGTGAAATTAAATGGTAGTATCTGTGCTAAGAAAATGATTTCCAAAGCAACCTAAGCTGTTTCATGAATATTCCCATTAGAATCAATTTGTCAGGTTCTATGAGCTTTCTGGAAAATTCTAGAAAATCTTGTCTACATTCACCTTCAGCTGTACTGATGCAACACAGAAGCCATATCTCCTTCAGTCACTTTAAGGCCTGTTCTGTCCCTCAGGACCCATGGGAAGTTCTAGGACCCCCAGGGCACCAAAATCTAAAGACCTCAAAGTACATGCAAAGAGCCCCCTACACTTACACACAGAATCATATATCTCCCTTATATGTGAGCCAATGCTAGGTGACATAATACCTAATGCAAATGAGCACTCTGGGCATAGGGGACAAAGTCTACACCTAACCAGGACAGATGCAAACTTTCTCCCTCAATTACTTTTGATCTTTTACTGGCTGAATCTTTCAAACCCATAGATGGAGCCAATTAAATACAGAAGATTCATTCCACCTTGTGAATAGTAAATAGTGCTATAAAACCTTTAACAGATGTTAAATTTCTATGCATTTTCTCTCTCTTTAAATATAAAACACACAAACCTGTGGGTTTTCTCTTCACTTAGCTGCAGGTCTGAATCTTTGCTATCTGTGCTCTCAGGCAAACCATTTGTTGTCAAGGGGGCTGACAAAGAAAGCTTTGGTCGATTAAGTGGCCTGGGTGTTCCAGGCCCATTTATATTGGACCTATAATGAGATAAATGAACATTATTTTCTATTTTTAGAAATAATAATATAAAAATGTAATAAAAAATAAAAATAAATACACACACACAAAAACCACCCCTTCCAAAGTATACATCACCAAGTATTTGCAATAATTCTGGCTTTTGGATCTGTGCCTTACATTAGCAAATGTAGCCTGGTGTCTACAACATATATCTTGTATCTTCCCCATAATTTTTTTTTTAAGTATACTGAGCCTAAACTCAAATACTACCAGAAAACAGACACTCTGGACAATTTAAAAAACAAAACAAACCACAATATTCTCACCTGTCAGTATAGTTTGGTGAGTTTCCAGGAAACATAACACCATTCATTCTGTTTAAACTATTAGAATTGTTCTTCCTGTAATAAAAGAAAACACTTTAGGTGATCATGGTAGTATATGATTTTAATCCTAACACTGAAAGGCAGAGGCACGTGGAGCTCTGTGAGTTGAAGGCCAGCCTGGACCACATAACAAGTTCCAGACCAGCCAGGGCCACAGACTCAGACCACATCTCAAAATAAAATAAAGCCATAAAGGAAGAAACAGAAGGAAGGAGGGGTCATGGGTGGCTAATTTGTAAGAACCTGGGTCTAGGGCTGGAGAGATGGCTCAGCAGGAAGAGCCCAAGTTGCTCTTCCAGAGGACTTGGGGTCTGTTCCCAGCACCCAAATGGTAGCTTACAACCATCCATTAATCCCTTCTCCAGAAGAACTAATGCCCCCTTTCTGAACTCCATGGCATACACAAGGTATACTTACATTCAGGTAAAAACACTCACATACATAAGAAGCAAAATAAATACATTAAAAAGAAAACTCTAAGTCTAGAAGGTCTTTTGTAACACAGCTGTCAAATTCAAACACATCAGCACATGCACACACCAATATTAAGATTAGTTTAAAAAAAAAAACCTATTAGTCAATGACACTTGCTTTCAAATCTCTTGAAAGGTCCTTCAGTTAACTTTATATTCATCAGAAAAGCAAAACATTTAATTCAAAAGGAAATCAATTTTGTAGCATAAATTTTTGGTTCTTCTACCAAGAAGCATCAATCAATAATCTCAGTACCTGATTTAGTAAGAAAGGTAAAGTCAAGAGTTCTAAAAGTTTTGTTTTTAAATAAGTCAGTGGATCTATGCAAGTAGCAGTGTCTTCTTCCCAGCCCTTGTCTGTCATGCCCCAGTCTCTGAATGTGCCGGGGTGAGGTTGGGGGTGAGGGTACATTAGCCTTCTGCAATTTCTAGGATATCCACTCAACAAAGAACTATGCATGTGACCTAAGTGCTAACAGCGCCATGGCTGAACAGAAGCCTGAGACCAAGCCCTTAATTTGGGTATAGATATCTTGACAATTAGCAATACTTGTCCATCAAAGAATACCATGAAGTATCTTATTCCACACCTAACTGCCACCCCTAGAAACACATCTACATGGCCAGAACTGGAGTAATTAACCTGTCTCTTTGGTTCAAATCTTTCTTACTGGAAACACTTGAACAGTATTTTGACAACATTCCATCTTAGGGACCAGGTAGTAGATTTCACAATGAATCATGCTATCATGTTTAGTTACATATGAACTAACTAGAAGCAGTTTAAATAACACTACTAAAATAACTAGAATATAGTAATATCAAAAGCAGAAAAAACTCTCTATACTTACTCTGAGGAAGGACAAACACAGCTAACAACCATCACATTCTGAAATAACAGAAACCGGTATGTCAATGAGTGAAAGAAAAGCACAGAACACAAAATGTTAACCCCTTGTGGGAGATTTTCACAATCAGCCTCATGGGCAAGCCTGCTTCCATTTACTCCAATTCAAAGTAACTGATTAAATAAAAACTAAGAGCAGCAAGACTTCCAGGTCTGACTGCAACAGCCGCTGGCTTGCTTTATTATATTCTTATTTATCTTGTATTGCATGTATGTCCTTGAGTACAAGTCCACAGAACCTTCCATTGCACGGGTCTCAAGATCATGCCTCATCTCCCCCCTCCCCCGCCCCTCTTTTAAAACCCTGGCTAGCCTGGAATTCAGGATGGCCAATTCAGAGATTGGCTTGCCTCTGACCCCCAAATGCTGGAATTAAAGGTTTGTACCACCACACCAAGCTATTTGTTTTCATACAGAAAGAACAATTCCAATCACTTAAATCAGATAAGTGGCATTATGACCCCTGGAAACTCGTCATCATATTGTAGGGGAGAATGTTGGTTTGTTTTTAAAAAATTCTTAATAGGTTTTTTTTTTTAAAACAATATTTTGGAACCCAAAGAGAGACCAAACCCTCTCTTTTGGCGATTACACCAGAAAAGTCCTTTTAAGGTCGTCTCACAGCCCTATCATTTAAATTTCAGAGGAAACAAATTTTGTTTAAATCCCTGGTTCAGAATGCAAAATACCATAGCACTGACCTGGCAAATGCAGGCAGTTATACCCTTTCTGTTCATCCCCCCCCCCCCCCCCCCCAAAAAAACCACAATCACTCTGGATCCTTAAGCTGAAGTACTAATGAACCCTGAAGTTGCCCCTTCGGAATCTCACTAATAGACCAACATAAGGACTCAGCAAAACATATGAGTCTGATAAGCCCTAACTACTGAAACATCCCAAAGTCTTAGACTCCTGTTCCCAGAGTAAAAGGACTGATTTTGAAACAAACAAACAAAATATAATGAACAGTAGAATTAAGTTTTAAAACACAACTACTATATATATATATACATATATATATATATTTCTTTGTGTTATTATTTCCATTCTCCAAAATACTCTTTCCTTTGTTACACTCAAGTTTCCAAAGCTGTGTGCTTCTGACTTTCAGAATCCCACAGTGACATTTACAATGTACTAATTCTCATATTTCTCTGGTGGTTTTTCGTTTTCTGTTGATGTTGCTGCTTTTAATACTTAATAAAGAATAAAAAACAAAACAAAAGTAAATAAGCAGCTTTCTTCAAACTTATTCTCATGATAGAATACATACCTTTTCTACTCCTCTGAGAAATTTGTCTGTTCCTGTATAATTTCTTCTTGGATCTGTTAGCAATTCACATAGTCGTTGAATAGTAAAAGGGATACTGCAAAATAATTTTATAGTTTGAGGTCATTTGTGTGAGAAATTAGGAGCAGTGCTTCACAGTGAAGCTTTATCAAGTCACCGTGTGCCATCAAAGCTTTATCAAGTCACCGTGTGTTAAGCTACAGAAGAAGGAGTGTAGGAGTCACTTAAAGCAATAAAAAGGAACGCAGAAAACAGAATGCTTTAAAACTCATTACAGAAAAAGATTAGCATAATATTCTAAATTCTGACCACTCAAGCTGAACTTTTTTATAAAAGAGATAACATAAATAATTGTTATTTACAAACAGAAAGTTTTCTCAAGCTTTCTTTTGCTCCCAAACATTTTACTGATCATAAATGATTATGTTTCTGTTACTGGATAGAGTATAATAAATTAGTTCTGACACAAAGGTATTTTAAATAGACCCTGCTTTATTACTACAACTTTATATATAACCTATATATTTAGTCAAACTTTAGTATTTTCTAAGAACTTGAGGGGTTAAATATACCAAACCCCTTTTCCAGAATATAATTTTCCCTTAATGACAGCAAATCTAAGATTGAAAGTCTTGAAATAAGACTTGGAACAATAATTACTTTACAAACTGTTTAGAGGAAATGAGAAAAAATAGCTGCCCATCAGCTAAGAGCATTGGCTGCTCTTCCAGAGGAATGAGTTTGATTCCCAGGACCCACACAGCAGCTCACAACTTTCTTACTCTAGTCCCAAGGGATCCAACAACGCTATCTGGTCTCCATGGGAAGCAGGCATGCTTGCAGTACACAGACATACATACAGGCAAAATAACATATAGAAACAAATACGTTTTTAAGAAAGGTTTTAAACTCACAGAATTATTAGCAATTATCAAAATTACAGCCAAGTGTAATGTGAGTACAAAATGGCACACTGAAAAAATGCACAAAATACATCTTTGGGTTTCAGTGTTTTCCATTAAAATCTACTTATGCTGCTTATGAAGAGAACTGCAAAGCCTCAAATTCACAGTGTTCACAGTGTCCTCATTTTCACACAACAGTCTATCCTACAAGGGATGCAGCTAGTGTGTGACAAAACCATAACCTGAACCCAGTTTCTCGAACTTCAAAACCCACACATCTTCGCTGTACCACACACATTTGATAGAAATCATAGTAGTTGTTTTACTGAATAAACTACACTTAAATCTCATGCTTTTTTAAAAGACAGGGTCTCACTTTTGCAGACCAGGCTGACCTCAAACTCAGGTATCTGCCTGCTTCTGCATAGCCAATGCTACATACATTGTGCTGCCATACTTAGCAAAACTCACATTCTTTAGGGAGAGGGGGAGTAAGACAGGGTTTCTCTGTGTAATAGAGCCCTGGCTGTCCTGGGCCTGCTTTATAGACCAGGCTGGCCTTGAACTCAAGAGTTCTGCCTCTGCCTCCCAGGTGCTGGGACTAAAGGCATGCTCCACCATACCCATCAAAACTTACATTCTTACTATTTCTTGCATTATTTCTGAGTAAGATTCGGAAAATGTTTAAGGACATATTGTTCATAATAAATCAGATATTTTCTGATTTAAATCCAAGGCTCTATTTTTATCCAACCAGCAGTCAAATCTGACAGTTGTTCTGCCAAAGAATGTTAGGGGGAAAAAAAAGGCAGCGTTTGCTGACATCAGAAATGAACACCACAAAACAATGCTGAGGACAAGAGACAACCTAAGTCCAAAGCTAAGCAGATGACCATAACATCAGACAGCCTAATATTAGAAAACATCAAAATGACAGTAACAGACATGTAGACTGATGGAACAAAACAGAAGACACAAATGTGTGCACATTACTGTCATCCCATACCTGACAAAAATGCCAAAAACTACACAATGAAAAGACAGCATCTTCAACAAATGGTGCTGGGGAAACTGGATAACCACATGTGAAAAACTGAAATTAGACCCATTATCTATTACCCTGCCCTATTACCATTACAGAAAACCATAAATGTTCAAAATACAAAATCTACAACTGATACATCTACAATGCAACCCTTGCACCTAAGGCTCAGGAACACTGCAGAAGCGGGGGTGGGAAGATTTGCAGGAGTCAGAGAACGAAGATGTCTGCTGCTAAACAGTGTCTTCTAGACTTATCAGGAAAGCTGCACCATTAAGTCTCAACAGTATTGCTGTCCAAACAAGACTTGCATAATGACATCAGTTGATGTGCTGACATGAATGGGGGAACTCGTGCAAGGTCCTTCCCCCAGGTGAAGAACCACAGGCAAACGGCATAGAAAGAAGGCCCAGGGGTTAAGAACACTTACTGATTTTGCAAAAGATCTGGAGTTTGACCTTAAAGTATTCCTGCATGCACGAGGTGTGCAAACCTATACTCAGGTACACATATATACACATAAAGAAAAATAAAGTTACAGGCAATAAAGGGCTACTACGAGAGAAAATCAGTCTTCTCCAGGAATGAGACCCCTAATAAATTATCCAATCCCAAGTGAGTAGCCCAAAACACACACATATAGAGGAGCAACACTAAATCAACTCAGTATGCTATGTATACACACGCACACTCTTACACTTTAAAAGGTCAAGAATTTGAGGGTGGGACCGCAGGAGGAAAGGAAGGGGTGGAAATCATGTAAATGTAGTGATTATATATTAAATTCTCAGAGGACAAAAAAAAGGCCCAAAGAGCCATTCACTTTTATGTGCAGCATGTAGCTTTAGTATTATGTCTTTCTTTTCTACTCAGTCTACAAATGATTCATGGAACCTAATAAATATCATCAAAAACTGAACAGATGCTGGGTGAAGCAGGGCACAACATTAAAAGCTCTCAGGAGCAAGGCAGATGGATCTTCGAATTCCAAACCAGCCAGAGATACACAGTGAGACAAAAGTAAGATGCTGCTGCAGCCTGACTGGGATCTGTGAGGGAATGAAGAAAGGACAAACACACTGACACAGAAAAGCTAAGACCAGGTGGTCTGTGCTCAGATAGAAAAAAGCTATAACACCCTGGAAGCTCAGTATGTTTATTAGTATTTAAAAGGGAATAAGGAGGTAATTTAAGCTTAGTAAAACAGTCCGTCTGTCGGAGAGCTGTCTTCAGGCCATAAATATCCAAGAGAGGAAAGCTACTGTGGACTCTCTCTGTACATACTGTCAACATTTACTAGAAGAAGCTTTACCACTCTCATGGCTCTTTGTCATGTCAAATACACTCACTCACAATCTCACTTGATCTATACATGACACTGTCTTAATAAAAGCTGAATAGATTCCTGATGTTGTTATCTCATACAATTTAGAATCACAAGTCTAGTAACATCTTTATTTGAAGCAGCATGTTCTTTTGATACTAAGGCTTGGCAGTTAATTAAATGAACCAACTTCAATAGGTTGCAAGTATATTAATGTTTGTATCAGCCCATATCCCTGAATCTATCTTCAGTATGGCAAAGCTTTTAACCAAGTTAATCATTTCTATGAGTGCTTATAGTACTCTAAATTATTTATACCTCAAGTATGTATCAAAAATTAACTAGCTTTGTATAAATACTACTTTCCAATTTTAAGAATTTTATTTGATTATCATACCAAGACCTATCACCACAAGGCAAGGTGAGGGGATAGGATAAGGAGGAAGGAATACCAAATTATACCAATTCTCAACTAAATATACTAAGAGAAAAAGGAAGAGAAAAATAAGTACATTATAATGAATAGATTCACTGGTGCTATTAAGTGCACATAAAACCACCACCCAGGTTCTCAGTGCATACCTGAGAAGCTACCAGTCTAGATCTGCGGTCTTCTATGGTCTTTTTTAAGGAAGTCAATTATTCTTGGAAGCTAACAGTTCAGGTAACTAAAAAAAGTAAATATTATTCTAATTTTAAAAAGGGGAAAATGAGTGGACAACTTAAAATTCAAAGAGCAAAAAGTTTACATACACAAAATTTACTGCAGTAAGGATAAAACGGGGAAGGGGAAGGGAAAGGGAAGGTAGAGAATACAGAAAGAGACAAAAACTAAATGCCATTTGAGAAGTATAAAAACCCATAAAGTGCCGGGCAGTGGTGGCACATGCTTTTAATCCCAGCACTTAGGAGGCAGAGACAGGCGGATTTCTGAGTTCGAGGCCAGCCTGGCCTACAGAGTGAGTTTCAGGACAGCCAGGGCTACAAAGAGAAACCCTGTCTGGGAAAAAAAAAAAAATTTAAATAAAATAAAAACCCATAAAGTAGAAGCTTCTTGAAATATATGTAAGAAATCTAAATTAAATCACCAAGTAACGGGAAAGACAAAGCCCCAGTTAGACATCTTGTCATCAAATGAGACCTCCAGTTCTAAGGATAGGTTACATCTAATCAAGTTGTTGGCCAAAGGAGCCCCATGGACACCCCCTAAGAACCCAGGCTATTGGTTGCTTTCCATAAACTGATGGTAAAACCCTATTACTGAAGACAATACCCATTTGACTCACCTAACATAAAGACAAGCTGATACTACTTAGAGCAGTTTCCTGTATGAACTAGTGTTAGTGACACTAAAGGACTACCAAAAAGGAAAAGGAAAAACTAACCCAGTTACAAACCTTTCAATTTAATGTTAATGGACACTTACTCTCAAGATACACTTGTTCATTAGTGTCATAAAGCCTGTGGGAGTAACCAATCAATACCCGATTGAATTTAAGGCCCACTCCATGAGATGGAACCCATATCTGACAATGTTTGGATGGCCAAGAACCTAAGACTTATCTTAGATATAGTCCAGGTACCTAAGGGAAAACCAAATACTCAGAGAAGCTTCCTCCTCCAACTGATAAGTACAAATACAGAGTCCCATGGTCAGACAATGTGCAGAGTAAAAGTCTTTGGAACACTTAGCTCTAAAGGGGAATGTCTCTATTAAATCCCTCCCCTCAGGGATCAAGGTCGCTCTGAAGAAAAATGGTAAGAGCTGAAGGAGATGGAACCAAAGAAACAAGGCTTCTAAACACAGAATGAGTGAATGTTGCACATATAAACATTTATAGAGACTATAGAAACATGTAGAGTCTGCATCAGAGAATGTCCTAGAACTGAGAACTGGACACAAACCCCGATCCCTAACAAAAAAAATCATCTGTAATTGATAGCCACTTACAAATGAAAAATTAGTTTTCTCCAGGGGAGCCTCACTGGGTAAACAAAGCAAGGATAGGCCCCCATTCCCAGCAGCAGGTCAACACAAAATGAACCCAATGGCATCTTGAGAAGCTGTTCGTAATGTTGTGTCAGGTCCTTTACGAATATATAAAATTATGGTTTACAGTTTTGTGTTTTCATGAGATTCCTGTGTGTAAATGTGTGTGTCTGTGTTCCTTGTATTTTATCTTGTTTGCTTTATCCTAATCCAATTTATTTTATCTTATTTTACTTTATTATTCCATAGATGCTTGTTTGTTTTCTCAGGAGAGACCAAAGGGAAATGGTATAGATAGACAGGAAGCCATAATCAGAATATATTGTATGAAAAAAAATCTACTTTCAAAGAGCAAAATTTACTCAAACTTTACAAAAATAGTTTAGAAAACAATGTATGTGTTAAGATTCTATGAAGCATTTAATTTACAGCTTTTAAATAAAACTAAAAGCACAGCAGCAATACAATAAAAAAAAGCAGAACAAGGCTGGAGAGATGGCTCAGCAGTTAGGACCAATGGCTGCTTTGCAGAGAACCAGCACCTACATGGTAACTCATAAACATATGTAACTCCAGTCTTAGGAGATCTGATGCACTATTCTGGCTTTCAAGGGCACCATGCACGTGGTGCATAAACATACATGCTAACAAAATACTCATCCACAAAAGAAAAAAACAGCAATTAAATTAAAAATTTTCATTTTCTTTTACAAAAATACAAACTGGCACCTTGAATGTAGACAGAAAAGATACACATGAAACTCTGAAAAGCATACGCAGATTACACAAAACTACAGTAACTTCAGTTACTACAGAGGTATGCGTGGACATTTTGTAATAGGCTAGGAGGTAGCTCAGTGGTAAAGTGCTGGCCTAGAATTTGCAATGGGCTTAATTTCAATCTCTGGCATCACACACAAAAGTAACAAAACAGCCTGTTTATGCTATGTTCTTGCCTAGAGCCAACAAATCAGAAAAAGATGTTCTGTAAAAACATGCTACAAAACAAGCATGGTACATAGCATCCCCCTGCATCACTTAACAAAAAAAGCCTGCATATCTCTAGAGAGAAAAAGGCATATTCTGAGCTGTTTATATATTTTTTCCTTTTTGGTTTTTAAAAAAGGACAGTGTGCGTGTGTACAAGCACATACACACAAGAGCATGTGTCGGTGGTGGAAGCCAAAAGAAAGCATCCAATCCTCTGGAGTTGCAGCTGGTTTGCAGGTGGTTGTGTGTCCCCTCCCGTGCCGCACTCCCCCCCTACCACCACCACCACCACCACCACCACCACCACCACCACCACCGGTTTTCTCTGTGTAATCTGGCTGTGCTGGAACTGCCTCTGCTGAGTGCTGGCTTAAAGGCATGGGCTAATTAATAAAGCCTGGCTGCAGGTAGTTTTTGAAAAGCCTGATTGATATGGGTGCTGGGAACCCAACTGTGGCTCTCTTAAAGTACACATTCTTAACATTCTGAGCCTTGGCTCAAGCCCCTCTCCTTTCTGTTTTTGAGACAGAAGATTTAACTATGTAGCCCAGGCTCGTCAGCATTCGGTCTTAAATCATCCCAGATTCCTGAATGCTGGGATGACATGTGTGGTAAGCCACCACACCAGGCTATATATGTACTTATTGATCACTGAGGTATCACATCTTTTGTAAAATAAATATACAACTAGTATACACCATGATTCCAATACATTCTTTTCTATATGTATTTCTGGTATTTAGGGATCTAAAAATTTATCACTTTTATCAAAGACAACCTATTAAACATGATTAACATATACTAGAAAGAAGATTCCCAACTGATGAATAGGCCCGGGGAATGCCTCAGTGGATAAAGTATTTGCTGTGCCTCAACCCAAGGACCTGAATGTGGATAGCCAGCACACTTATAAAAGCATAGGTGGTAGGTAGCACACATCTGTATCCCAAATGCTGGTTAGCAGAGACAAGTGGATCCCTGGAGTTCCATCACTAGCCAATCAATGACCTCCAGGGCCAGTAAGCAGCTGAAGATGACATTGTGACAGACCTGTGGTGGGGATGAGCATACACACGGACATACATCACAAACACAATATTATTAAAAAAGAAAGACAATAACAAACTGGATGGAAAGCAAAAATGTATGGTTTCTTTTTAATCTATCAAAATCTATATTCAGAACTTAAAAACAAAAGGTTATTATGTGTGAACATGTCAATATGTAATTGAAGAAAGGAATAAAACGAATTGATAACATACCACTAATTAAAACTTAGATCCTGCCTAATTAAGAGTAAATAATTCAAAACAGCCATTCTGAAAACTGGAATTAAAATACTTATGGCTCAAAGATGAAAAACACCTAAAGATCAATTATGCTTAAGTGTGCTTAGGCATTTATTGACTGTTCAAATCATCTGAAGTAGATGAATACATGTTTTAACAAGTTAAAAACTTATAAATATTTTAGCTTTATCTAATAACCTACTTATCTGTTATCTAGTCTTACTTTAATACAATTAAGAATATTTGCTTTTACTAATTTATAAATTAGCTAAATATTCACAATGCAATGGTATAATTCATTTTAACTCCTGTATATTTGGAATGTCTATGCCTTCTGTGTGTGTACACATACGCACAAACACAAATATTCTACAAAGGAAGTCTATTTATTCTGCATACACCCAGTTCAACAATAAATCTTATGCAGCATATAACAAACATAACATGTGGCTTCCTCCTGGTATGTGATTTTTTTAAAAGTTATAACTAAACTCATAATGACCAGGCATGGGATTAAATAACTACAGGTATAATGTCAAGCTACAACTCCACCCATTCCAGAGCCCCAGGGAAAATTAATCTGATGAAACTAAAGACCAAGCGTGGCCTCTCCTGGAAAAAGCAGTTTTATTAACAGACCCAATGTCAAAGCATAAACTTCTGATATTGTAGGCAAATCCCTAAACTTAAAATGGGAATAAGCAGCTAAGAATGGTAGTACACACCTTAAATCCCAACAAAGGATCAAGAGGCAGTGGACCTCTGTGAATCCAAGGCCAGCCAGGGCTACATAATAAGACCCTGTCCCACATACCAGCCCCCAAAAGAATCAGGCCATCTGTGGCATAAAAACCACAGAATTAAAACTTCTTCACATAAAACCTACCAGTAAACAGGAACTTTATAAACATAAACCAATTCACCGTTTTTCATACTGTTATCACATGCTTCAAATTGCTAGTGCTAAATGCAATACGCTTGGCAATTCAACTTCACAAACACATCATCTTCCCTTCAGGAAATATAAACACAATGACGAATATGAAGTACAGCAATGGGTTTAAAGTATCACACTCACTTAGTGTTCCTGGTGTTTTCAATGTTTTACAAAGGTTAAAGTTATTGGAAGAAAGGAGGACACATAAACTCTAAAATAAATAAATTTAAGTATAAATAAGTCTTCACCAAATATCAAGAAAATACCAAATAAACAAAAGAAATATTAAGATATATTTTGATAAAGGAATATCACTGCTCTCACACATGCCTGCACACACTCAAAACTCGTAAGAACAGTTCAAGTTGTTATCAAGATTGTAAACATTTAAAGTATTTGTGAACCAAAATTTGGCAAGCACTAAAGATAAAAGTCAATTATCAATCAGATAACTTAAACTTTAGAAAAAAAATCTTTGTTGTTAAAATTTATTCTCAAAAATATTGTTACTATTATGTGCATACCCATTAAATCCAGTGACAATTTTCAGTATTCTTTCCTTCATTTCATCAAAGGGAATATATTCAACATTAGGATTGGGAGGACCTCTTGGTTCAGGAGCTGAAGTTCTGAAATCATCCATCACTTTCTCCAGTTTGAAAATGAAATAGCCTTTAAATTGGGACCACTGAATCCTATTTTAAAAAAAAAAGTCACAAACATTAACAATTACTTCACACTAAACACAAATACAGATATTGTAACAGTGTTCATAATTTCCATGCTGTAATGCTTATATGGACTAGGAAAGTCTCTTACCACTACAAGTACAGAATATGCTAGGTTTGGTGGCATACACCTAAAATCCCAGCACTTGGGAGACTGAGGCCGGGGGGGGGGGGGGGGATCTCTGAGTTTATGGGCAGTTTTGTCTACAATGGGATTTGCAGGCCAATCGGGTGTCATACAATGAGATCTTGACTCAAATAAACAATATAAACCAACAACCAAAATAAGCCAAAATAACTTTAATTTCACTCCCACTCCCAACACTGCCAGTCAATTGTCATTTGAGGTACTCAGGGTGCTGGTCCCAGCCTGTCTGTAAATAAAGTACACAACTGCCTGAGCGAGGAAGATGGCTCAATGTTTAAGGCACCTGGAGCCCAAGCATGAGGATAAGAGTTTGGATTCCCAGAAAGTGCTTAGAAGGTGGAGACAGGATCCCTGAAGCAGCTCACTAGCCTGGCAAGCTTCATCATCAGCAAGCTCTGGGTTCAACAAGGGACACCAACCCTACTCAACAAACAAGGTGGAGAAATCAATTCCAACATCATCCTTAGATACACATACACACAATCACACAAACATGCATGGGAAAATATGCTTTTTTCATCTCTATTCATTGTTGTGTGGCAATTTCCTCCAAGATAAAATACTCCATCTTTGAAGGAAGCTGTTAAGACTCAGGAAGTTAAGGGATGCCCCTTGAAACCCAGATAGTAAACAACTCAGCTGTTCACAAGTACCTGAAATCCTGACACTGGCCAACTCACTGCAACCTGCTTTTCCCAAGCTCATATACGCAGTAAGAACTTTTTATTTTTAATGTACAAGGGTGTTTTGTCTGGGTGCCTGCTGTCCAAAGAGGCCACAAGAGTGTGTCAGATTTCCTGAATCTGAAGTTTAACAGACAGTTGTGAGTTGTCATATGGGTGATGGGAATCAAAACTCAGGTCCTCTGAAAGAGCAACAAGAGTTCTTAACCACGAAGTCATCTCTCTAGCACTGTCTCACTCCAAGGCCACACTGCCTGGAAGGTGCACCCTCTGACATGCTCAGCTAACTATAAGCAGCACAATACATTCCTTATTTCCAGTTCCATGGGTAACCAGCCACCCATCCTGGGGTGAGCTTTTGGTGAGAAAGCTGCTTGGGAGCATTTCTGCTCTTGTAAGTAAGCCTTCATCCATACTTCTGTAAGGACCATCAGTGTGGAGGTTAGTGCATTTGAATACTTGGACATTAGAGAGTGGTGCTGCTTGACAGAGATTAGGAAGTGTGGCCTTGCTGGATAGGTGCAGCCTTGTTGAAAAAAAGTATGTCAACTGGAGTTTCAAAAGCTCAAGCTAGGCCCAGTGTCTCTCTTCCTTGCTGCCTGTGGATGGTGACGTATAACTTTCAGTTCCTTCTCCAGAACTGTCTGCCTGCATGCCACCACACTAATAATGGATAAACTTCTAAACCAGTGTTTCTCAACTTGCGAGTCAAGACCCCTTGGGGACTAAACATCCTTTCACAGGGGTCCGGTCACCTAAGACCATCAGAAAACAGATGTTTACATTACAACTCTTTAAAAAAAAAAAAAGATTTATTTACTTTATATATGTGAGTACACTGTTGCTGTCTTCAGACACACCAGAAGAGGGCAACACATCCCTTTACAGATGGTTGTGAGCTACCACGTGGTTGCTGGGAATTGAACTCAGGACCTCTGGAAGAGCATTCAGAGCTCTCAACCACTGAGCCATCTCTCCAGCCCATATTACAACTCTTAACAGTAGCAAAATTACAGTTATGAAGCAGGAAGAAATATAATTTTATTGTTGGGGACCAGTATAACATAAGAAACTGTATTAAAGGGTCACAGCATTAGAAAGGTTGAGAACTGCTGCCTAAAGTGTAAGCAAGCCCTAATTAAATACTTTCCTTTATAGGAGTTGCCATGGTCATGGTGTCTGTTCACAGCAACAGAACACTGACTAAAACAACCAGCAAAGGTAAACTGAGCCAGTGCTCACCAAGCTGGACTTTGGTGGAGGTATCCTTAATTTTGGTCTGACATTGGTTCCTAAGCAAGCATTGAGTAGAGGTTTGTTCATGTCCCCCTAGGAATAGTACAGTACCAGACCTTGTTATATTCCCCTCACACTTTACCATCAGTGTAAGAAAAAGCTGAAGATGATACCTGAGCACACAGCCTAAGTTCTAGGAGACACAGAAGCTAGGGATATCACCTATTTTCTTATGCAGACAGCAATTTCACTGCTTAAATATAATTATAAAAACCAGTGTAATAATTTGCTATGATATACATACATAAAAATGCTAGACATACAACAGTCTACCTGCCCTGTAAGCTAGGAGAGTGGTGTATATCCTTCATACTTCTGTAAGTAAGTGATCAAGACTTGAATCAGGAGTCAGGCATCTTCACTGTGCTGATGAGGTACTAATAATGACATCGAAAGCAATGATGGGTGGAACTGATGACAACCTAACAGCAATCCAGAAGTACACCAAATTGCACTAACAGTACTATCAGAAACTCAGGTTTGTTTTGTTGTTTTTTTTAAAAATCTGGGGCTGTAGATGTGGTAGAATGCTCATCTGTTGCCCTGGGCTTGATCTCTAGCACTGCATAAATTGGGCATGGTGATAAGACTGTAACCCCAGCAGTTGGGAGATGGAGACAGAAGATCAGAAATTCAAGGTCAGCAGAGGCTACATGAGATAATCCAACCCACCCTTGTCATTTTAACAAGGTCAAGAGCAGTTAAAAGGTCCTGAAGTGGTGTCACAGACTGTGGTCTCAGCTATTCAAGAGGCTGGGGCTAGATCACTGGAATACAGTTCCAGGTTAGCCTATCTCAACATAAAATTCCCTGAAGAAATAGAAATCCACAATTAGCAAAATTAATTTCAAAAGACTTTAGATATTAAATCGAAAGTTCACGAGAGGGATTTTAGTGCTAATACACAGAACCTACAAAAAAAGATCAAGTGATTTAGAACCATGGCACAAGGGCGTCAGGACACAGTCCAAACCATAAGCTGGTCCTTAAAAGGATGAGTATAGAAAAAAAAAAATCGAAAAGGTCAAAGACTCACGTAAAGCCAGCACAGAAGAAATAATAAATAAATAAATAAATAAATAGAATCTCTCATACTCAGCAATGTTGGCATGGCGGACCACAGAATCCTATGTTATAGCAAGCTGCCTTCTGTGTTTTAGTTTTCTGCAGCATGGCCAACCACTATTGGAGCTTGCTGTCAAGCCTGATGACCTGAGTTCAATCCCTGGAACATACAAGGCAGGAGAAATAAGCTCCTGCCAAGTTATCCACATGAGCACCGCTACACATTATGTTCATCACACAATTTAAACTTTAAAAATGCATCTTTAGTGCTATGCATGGAGGCCCTTGCCTATAATCCTAGCAGACAGTCCTGTCAAGCATGTATAATGGGGCTGCTTGGACCAGTCCTTCCAAAGTTCACAAAAGCCAAGGAATGATGCAGAAGCAGCCCGTGCATACGACACTGACTAAAACTGGTCAACCACGGCTCCTACTTAAATCCTGTTTATATTTTATCAGACAGAGGCATGTTTCACCTCAAGATTGATGTGTTAAAGAATGAAGAGCATATCTAACAGGAATATACTTTAATGCAGTGTTTCCCAACCTATGAGTCATGACCCTTGGGGAGGGGGTGTCAAATGACCCTTTCAGAGGGATTGCCTAAGATATTTATATTACAATTCATAACAGTAGCAAAATTACAGTCATGAAGTAGCAATGAGAGTAATTTCATGTGTTACCACATGAGAAACTGTATTGAAGGATCGCAGCATTTGGTAGGTTGAAAACCACCGCTCTAAGGAGACATGTATGCTCCCCTTTTCAGCTGTCAGACTACTGACATTTGCTGCTCTTGCAGAGGGGTGGGATTAAGTGTGGCTGACAACCATTTGTAAATCCAATTCCAGGAGATTTGATGTTCTCTTCTGACCTCTAGGAGCATATATATGTAGTGTATGTATGCGTATATACATACATATAGGCAAAATACTCATACACATAAATCTTTAAAAGTAATAGTTGAAAGAAATTTAAGAGCTTGGGGATGAGGGTAACACTGAGATGACACTAATAGTAAAATGGATCAGTTAAAGACTTTTTTATACTTTGTTTTTCCAGACAGGGCTTCTTTGTATAGTCCGTCTATTCTGGAACTCACTCTAGACCAGCTGACCTCAAACTCAGAGATCAGATTGTCTCTGCCTCCCAAATGCTGTGATTAAAGGTGTGTGCCACCCCCACCCAGCAAAACAGACTTTTGTTGCGATCATAACATACGATCACATGATAGGTAACTTCAGGAAGTCTCTGCCCTAGAAATACTTTCAGAGAACTTTAAAGCAATTCTCCCCCACCCCCCACCCCTTTTTTTTTGGTTTTTTGAGACAGGGTTTCTCTGTGTAGCCCTGGCTGTCCTGGAACTCACTCTGTAGACCAGGCTGGCCTCGAACTCAGAAATCCACCTGCCTCTGCCTCCTGAGTGCTGGGATTAAAGGCGTGTGCCACCACTGTCCAGCAAGCATTCCCTTTTGTTAAGGAGAAGAAAATTCTCAGTATTGATTCCCAACTCATTTATATTTCTTTACTTAAAGACAATATGCCAAATGACAGACCAGTATAGAAAATAACAAAACAAAACCCCAAAATACCACTTAGCTTTGTCCAACTCTACTGAGACTTACTTTTACAGTACTCGATGAGGGAAAGGCACTTATATACTTCACATTCCCAAGTCTGACTCCACCAGGATTTCCAGTGCACTCACCCTTATTTTCAGTCTCTTCAGGACTTCACCAATAACTCCCTTACAGTCTAACTCGACGACCTCACTTCCTATTTCTGTTCTAAAACTGAAGCTTTAGCCAGGAAATGCCCAGCTTTCTCTTGCATACCTCCTGAATAACAGAAAGTTGGGTTTGGCGGTACTCACCACTCAGAAAACAGACTCAAGGCCTCCAAAAGTAAGGCTAGCCTGCTCTACACAATGTTCTAGACCAGCCAGGGCTACACAATGAGACCCTGTCTGAAAATTAATAAATATATACACAAACCAACTTTTATTACCTCTGGCTGCCACTTATTCAAAAGCACTATTCTTTAGTCTGAATTCAAGCTGTGCCTTTACAGGGCTGCAAGCTCAGTAGAGCTGTGTACAGCTATGCCTGAGTGCTGGGTTCAGGTAAAAACTCCAATAAATGGGGAAATAACAAAGACACAGTGCCCACATTTCTTTTACCATCATACCTACAAGGGCTCAGCACAACCATTCACAGGACAATTCCTTTGATAATACAGTCTAGCCAGGCAGTGGTGGCACACGCCTTTAATCCCAGCACTCGGGAGGCAGAGGCAGGCAGATTTCTGAGTTCAGGGCCAGCCTGGTCTACAGAATGAGTTCCAGGATAGCCGGGGCTATACAGAGAAACCCTGTCTTGAAACACAAACAAACAAACAAACAAAAAACCAAAAGAAGAAGAAGAAGAAGAAGAAGAAGAAAAAGAAGAAGAAGAAGAAGAAGAAGAAGAAGTCTAACATTACCTCTGTTTCAAACACAGGTTTCACTAAGAGTAAAGATCAAAGTCTTCGAGAGGTCCGCAATAATGTCATGGTCATCGCACTACAGCCCCTCCCTAGTCTGTGAAAATGCTGCACACACCCCACCCCACCCCCACTACAGTTTAAGAGAACAGCAAAACAAAACAATCCCTAAAGTACACACCTCTGCATTACCTTGTGGCTACAGAACAGGTGAAAGGGTCCAGATAGCTCCATGAAGCTCACACTCTAAACCAAAAATATCAGCACGGCAAATCACACACTACTTAAGGAAGCCATCAAGTGTCATAAGCACTATAATGGGAAAGGAGGTTTTCCAAAGGGACCTTAAAATGCCTTTAAATTTGGGCACCCAGAAAGGAGGAATATAGTCACTGTGATGGGGGAACAGGAGAACAGAAAGCCACAACTTAAGCAGGCGCGAGTACACAGACTCTTGAACTTCACAGGGCTTTAAATTCTAAATTCATGAAGATTTTTCAATATGATGTCTAAAGACAGCAAACAAAACTGTAATTCAGAAAATCCAAAACCATTCAGAATAGGGAATGGTCCCAGATGGAAAACCCCCAAATTATCTGATAATCTTATTTCCCCTATTGCAAGACTCAGTTCCTCAAACTTAACACACCATAGTAGTTTCCTGAGGAATTTTCTTTTTTTCCAAAGTGTACTAGATTCCCAAGGACAAATCCACGGATCCTCTTTCTTGCACAAAATCCGTAAGCAACACTTCTAGTCTTTCTACATTAAAAATTCAGTGTCTTTACTAAAATTTCTGACCTCCACAGCAACCAGTAGCCTTGCATTTTATGATTTATTTTTAATCACTGCAGTTCCCTACACCTCCTTGTATAACTAGTAAAAACTGATGATCCCTTCCCAGGAACCTGACCTAATTTACTTACTGAAACATACATTTAACTCTTAAAGCATCAGATACCTTGATGCTAAAAAATATGCCCAACAAAGTCACTACCTTTCTTAGTGGAGCTTAGTGGCTCACGGCTTTATTCCCAGTGCTTAGAAGAGGGAGGCAGATGAGTTCAGCCAACATAGACTACATGGGGGGAGGGACACTTCTTTTTAGGGGGAAACCTCCTTGTCATGAAAACATTAAGTACACACCACCAACTCAAAGACTTCTATGGACTGAGGTACTACTGAATGTATCCGGATCCTCAAGGCAGAAGCTGCTCTTCCCTCTAACACAAAGTTGCAACTGTAACCCTTACTGATAGACTTTACTTAGAGATCAACTGAGCGCCCTGAACTGCTGGCTACAGCATATATACAGAAGTTGTCTCCACAACTCATTTGTACACACTACTTTTCTGGAAAGAATTAAACACCAGGAACGCCCCTGACCCCCACCAGCTGTTTCTATTTAATTCTGGAGGGATGGTGCCTACCAGATGCACAGGCACAGACAGACAGACAGGAACACACACACACACACACACCCCTCCCTATATACATATAGGGAACTTCATCCTTTAAAGAAGAAATGCAAAACAAATTCAGTAGTCATTTGTTGACTTCATTCTGGTCCCAACTGGTCCTAGACTCATCTAAAAAACTGTGAAACATTTCTCTTAAAGAACTAAATTTTCAGTCAGACCCAGTGGCACACATCCACTATAACCATTGCTTGAGAGGCAGGGGTAGGACAATCAAGGGCTACAAAACATACATGTACAGGCTGTTGAATATCTAAGTAGCCACACAGATTACACTCAACAAATTCAAGCCCCTTCTCATAGCTCTTTTAAAAAGAGTAGAAAGAACAGCCAAAATGTTTCCACAACTCAACATACACGTGCAAGAAAATCATCTTCAACAATGCACCCACACTCCAATTTAATCAGCAAATCTGAGGTTCATTCACCATACAAATTTGTGACAAGTATTAACTCAATTATGAGATCTTAACAATATTCACAATTTGAAGCCCATAAACTTCAATGCAATGACTTGTGGAGATGGTGCCTTTAGTAAAGACATCTGCACGGGACCTTCATGATTAGGTTTAAGCCTAGAGACATGAGAAGCTGACATTTTCTGAAGTGTGATGAAATACAGACAACAAAGTTTCATCACCAGAGGACATCCTTATCTTTGATTTCATAGTCTAAGAAACTGGGAGAAAAGATGTACTCACAAAGCCATGCAGCCTCTATGCTGTTACTTCAGCTCAAGCTAAAATAGTTAAGTCTACATTTTAAAGGACCAATGATACAAAAGCATGATCCCAGCTTGGTGTGGTAGTCTCATGCCTATACTCACAACATTGGAGAGACAGCAACAAAATCATAGCAAGTTCCAGGCCAGCCTTGCATAAACCTAACAGGTGCAAGGACTGCTGGGACTAAAAAATGAGGCCTAGTCCCAAATAAACACATAGAAATAGAGGCAAGCCTATTATTCCAGAATTTAGATGCTAAAGACAGACTATGGGTGCAAACAGGACAAAGAGTTCAAGGTCTTCCTGGGCTACAAGAGATCCATGTCCAATAAAAATTTTAAAAATACTAAGCATCGTAGGGGCATGCCTTTAACCTCAGCAATACCAGGCCACCCAGAACTAGACACCCTGACTCAAAATAAAATACTAAATGTATGAGCACTAGAGTGTGCGTGCGCGCGCGCACTCACACACACACAAGATACAGATAATGATCAGACATCCAAAGGAGACTGGCTCGGCATGAGACATGTTTTAACAAAATATACATAATACAAAATAGAACACAGTAAAATGAGATTTTAACAGGCAAGATCACTATATTCTTTGACAATCTAAGGTCTAAGAAATGGATAAACTGATTAAAGAATGGACAGATTCTGGACACACAGAAATTGAAAGTAAACAAGGCAAACTTATCTCCAAATATTTATACAGGTAGTGCATGAGGCTCTTAATCTCAGGGTTGTGGGTTCAATCCCACTTTGGGTGCCACCTGTTTCCGGAAATATTAAAAAAAAAAAAAAAAATCAGCACTATGCCCTGGTTTTTCTGCAGTGGTGGGCAATCCTGCTTTTTATCTTGTGGAGACTCTCTGATTCAGAACTCCAAAATCTCTCCTCCCTGCTCACTAGGTTCCCACTGGTGGGTCGCTACCACGCCCAGCCCCATGCTTTAAAGTCCCCAGGGCCTTTGTGGTGCACATCAGGCAAACCCAGGCTTTGAAGCCTCTAGAACCCAGTGAGATGCTGCAAGAAGAAAAACACACAAACTTAGCTCAGAAACAATGGTAACTCAATCTCTGGGCGTAACAACTAGAATCCTAATCTTGTAAACATATTAAATCCAACTCCTCCGGTGGCAATCTGGAAACACTACAGCTACATCTTGCCCTCTCGCTGTCCCGTCCAAAGCCCCTACCTCTCCTGCTTCTTCTCTTAACTCCGTCCAACCCAGAAGCCCTGCCTACTTGTCCAGTGACTGGTCCGTTTATTCACTGGGGAGGTTCACAAGAAGCCACCTGAGTACTGACTCATCCCAGGTTCCAGACAGCCCCTCCAGGAGAGAGGAATTAACATAAAAATACAACCAGCACAGAGCCATCCACAACACATAGTCAATGTTCAGATATTTTCTATACACTTTTAATACTAACACTCCAACCACAGAGGCAGGTAGCTCTCTGTGAATTAAGATAGCCTGGTCTACATAGTGAATTTCCAGATCTACCTACCTACCCATCTATTATCTACCCATCTCCACCCACCCATCCACCCACCTACCTACCTATCTATTGACCAAGTAAGGATTAGAGAGATATATGTGGATGGCCATTGAAAACCAACACTTGTATCAACCCCTATCCCCCTCTTAGCAATTGAGTTTTATTCATTGTAAATTTTTTTAAAAGCCCTTTCTTCTGTTAACCTAGCTGTGTGCCACACTGGAGAACAAGTCAAGCTCTGCCTGCTCAGTTATAAAACCACGAGTAAAAACAAACTACCAACACATATGAATCATGGAAATTTCTAGGAAGAAATACAACCATGAAAATTTTTGCATATAAAATATTCGGTCATATACGACATAACTATGGTTTGGTCATCAACAGAATAAAATAATACCATGAAAATAAAATATTCCTATTGCCTAGTGTGATGGCACAGCCATGCCATCAAAATAATGTACTACAGCACACTACAGTCCATATGAGTTTACTGTTCTAAACTGCACTGTGTAGTTTAGAACAGTAATAGATACATACAGCTACTACAGTGTATAGTTCTTGGTAAAAACATGTGACTCACTAGCCTACATACATTTTATTGCTAGAGAATGCTTCTATTAAAGCTAGTCTAGCTAAAGTTGACAAAATAACAGCAAACTGCATGGTGCCAGCTGCAGACTCAGACACCAAGATACTGACTGACCTCTACCACCTATGTTTGTAAGTGCAATCTCCCATGTTTGCAAATAGTATCAACTTTCAACAAGGTTCTCAGAAAATATCCCCATCAAGTGATGTAGGACTGTTTGTAGAGAGCCATTTGAACAGTCTTAAATGATAAGATGAAGTTATCCTATGGTGAAAAATCTAAAATATGCTGGGTGGTGGTGGCACATGCCTTTAATCCCAGCACTCAGGAGGCAGGGGCAGACAGATCTCTATGGATTTAAGAGTCCAGCCTAGTAGTCTACAGAGAGAATACCAAGACAGCCAAGGCTACACAGAGAGAGAGACCTTGTCTCGGAGAAAAAAGAAAACCCTAAAATACTGTCAACATACATTTTTTTAAGTTTTAAAAGAAGATTTATCAGTTTTGAGTGCTTTGTCTGCATTATGTACATGTACCATGCACATACCATTGCATGCATGCAATGCAGTGCCCACAGAGGTCAGGAGATGTCAGCTCCCCTGGAACTAGTTACAGGGATGGTTTTTGAGTCATGTGGGTGCTAGGAAGCAAACAGAATAAATGATCTTAACCACTGAACAATCTCTCCAGAACCATCAACAATGTTTTTAAAGTTGCCTCACTTAGACTGTGCCAGTGATTTCAATCATATCCTACAGTGAGTGGGACAGTAAGACCATAGGCCACAGAAAATACAAGAAAGCCAAGCAACAAGGAAATTATGAACCTACCAAACGAACAGGAGCAAAAACCAGAAAATACTTAAATCAAAGACAACAGCACTATGAACAATCTTAGAATCATTAACCATACCTACTCACTGACTCAGTAAGTACCTTCAAATGTAATCCAGGCACCATGGCACAAACCTCTAATCCTAACATTACAGAGGTGGAAGCAGGAAGATCAAACAGGAGTTCAAGGCCATCCTTGTTTATATACAAAGTTCAAAGCCAATTTGAGCTACACGACACTGTCTCTAAAAAAAAAAAAAATGTTCAAATTTTACCCACATTCAAGATTGTTCTATCGCCAGGCAGTGGTGGCACATACCTTTAACCCCTGCAGAGGCAGGCGGATTTGAGTTCCAGGCCAGCCTGGTCTACAGAGTGAGTTCCAGGACAGCCAGGGCTATACAGAGAAACCCTATCTCGAAAAACCATTAAAAAAAAAAAAAAATTGTTCTATCAAGAAATACTGTTTTGTAAAACCCCTAAAAAGTGAGATCAGTCTCCATGCCCAGAACTAGGAGGAGATACAGAATGCAGTAACCTCAGAAGTAACTGCAAGTCACTGTGAAAAGATCCCTAAAATACAACCATAATTTTTTTTTAAAAAAAAATTCTATAAAAACAAATTCCCTTTAGCACAAAAAACTTAAAGAGACAATTTGATAACACCGGGTTGATAAGAAGCCACCTTATCTTCTCTTTTTATAGACACAAGAATAGAGCAAAACCTAAACACCAGTGTCAGTAAAACCTAAACACCAGTATCAGTAAAACCTCACCTATACCTCAAATTCAAATGCTTCCATTATGTAATAAAAGCTAGGTTTATGTATTTCAAACTAAAATAGCATGTATTGGTCTAATCATCAATGTCATACCAAATTTATGCCTCTGCAAAAACTATTTACACAAAAGTGTTTAGGCTTTGAAGTTACTAGAAATGTCAAAATACAAGATGCTCAGAGCACAGGAGTCACCTATTTTACTGCCATACAGTGTTCCGGCATCACTACACACAACCTTCTAATACCTGCCCAAACACCTCTCCCATCCACAGGGTTCAGGCCTAAGAACATGTGCTGTTTGTACCACGAAGGAGAGACCCTTGCGGGTATATGAAGTCAGTTTAGGAATAAGCAATGACAACCTCAGATAATGAAAATGAATTCTAACAGTGGTTTTAAGTAAGACTGCTGCAGTGGAGAGGGAAGATGTTACACAAGTCAACACAGCAAGTGCACAAGCAGTGCATCAAGAAATGAGTTTTGATAGGACCTAATATTGTCCATGCCCAAGAATAACTGCATTGCTCATCATTTGTACATAATAAGATTATAAGCCTTGCCCCATTTTAGACAGAATACATACATATGTCACAGAAAACAGTCACAAAGACTAAGGCAGGGTATGCACAGGAAATATTTGATGTCTTATACAAAATACGTTCTTTTTTGAGGTTTGGTGGGAGACAGTTAACAACCCAAGCAGAAGTTCCCACGTGAGCCAGGAATACGCTCACCTGCAATTTTAGTACTAAGGAGGGTAAACCAGAAAGGTCACAAGTCAAGGGCAGCCTGGGTTACAGAGCCAAGTTTTATCAAAGGGGGGAAAATTGCCAGGCAGACATGGTGGCACATGCCTTTTAATTCCAGCCACTTGTGAGGCAGAGGCAGCAGGGTCTCTGAGTTCAAAGCCAGCCTGATCTACATAGCTACTTCCAGGCCAGCCAGAGCTTCACAGTGAGACCCTGAATGCATAAAAACCTCATACTGAAACCCATTATGAATTAATACATGCTAATAAGAAAAGGGGCTAATAGTCTTAAGGGGCAGAGCTGGGGAGATGGTTCTGAGGGTAAGAATGTTTGGGGGAACTAAGTTTGAATTTTCAGAACCACATAAAAAGCAAGGTATGGCTTTGCATGCATATAATCCCAGAGTTGCAGGGTGGAGACAGGTGGTCCTGGGAGCTCCAACTAAACCAGCTTAGCCAAAAAAGTGAGTTTCCACCTTTCCAGCCTCCACATGTGCATGCACAGGCGTGCTCCCAAAGCTCACACACAAACAATAACACAAGCAGTTCACTGAAACTAACTTACACAACTATGGCTCACACAACAAACCAAATTTCAAATGTTACACCCTTAAAATTAAAGGGAAAACTAACAGAAGTTAGACCCGAAGAAGGAAAAAAACAAAGTCTTTAATCTATAGGGTTTGGGTTTTTTTGTTTTGTTTTTCATAAAAAACAAACATAACAGAAACTGCAGCTAGTAAGATGGAACACAATCTGATGACCTGGGGCCACATGGTAGAAGTACTAGAATTGCTTCTTGCAAGGTGTCCTCTGACTTCCACACTCAGTGTGATTAAAAAAAAATTAAGACTGAAAAATCAATATGCTCCAGCAGTATATGATTACTATTAAGTTAAAAAAAAAAAAATCAGTACTACAAAATATTCCCCCCTTAAAATTATAAAAGACCCACCAGCCTCACACTGTAATAATGTATGTAGATCTTCCTAGTGACTAGTAACTACTTTTAAGTTACCTAACTTTATTTCCTCCCTGAAGTATCAAATATATAAACATAAGGAGGGTCAGAGACAGGACTGCCAGCTGGAGCCAACCTACACTATAAAGCAAGTTCCAGGCTAACCTGAACAATAGCTAGACCACATCCAATTCCCATCACAGCCACCACTGCAAACAGTATGACAGCTATTATTTATTTAGCACCAAGTAGTAGTCTAAGTTTTGCATATAATTTCCATACTGTTTGAGGTACTAGCCTTACTTTATAACTGGCTGCTGTGTAACAGTTTCCTCCATGATCAAAACATTCCATCCTGCAGGCAAGCTCTTTAAGCAGAGAGGTAAACAAAGCAAGAATTCCCTGAAACTGACCAGATTCACTAGGCCATTCCCAGACTGACTAAACAACAAAGCAGAGAGTGAGTCCCTCTCAGGGGAAGAGAAGCTGAGCTTCAAAGACTCTGAGACCAGCTGCTTGGAAGAAGCAGAAACCAGCAAAGCTGCTTGGAAGAGGTTTCAACTGAAACACAAGGGAAGTACACTTTCCACCTGCTGTACAGCGTGCTACAGGTTTACCAGATTTTGTGAGCTGTCACTCATCCTGGGGTGAGCCTTGGTAATAATGCCTTTGAGTCATTCTGTTCCTGTTAAGTAACCCCAATAAAATTCACTGTTTCACCAAGTAGGATTTTGGTGGTATCCGAACTTTGGTCTATTGTGGGTTCCCTCATCTGGGGTGAGTATATTCCCCAGGAAAAGTTTTATCATACAACACTGGTCTAGCAAGGGTTTAAGTTTTCCTTTTTTTTTTTTTTTTTTTTTTTAAAAAAAAAAAAAAAGGCACTGTTGGCTTTGTTCATCTCTCAAAACCCCCTGACAGACTAGACAGCAAAATAAAGAGCCCAACAAACACCAAAGGTGACAAAAAGCTGACAAATTGTGCACCTATGTATGGGACCTAACTGTCCAAAAGGAAATAATGGTACAGAGGTCAAGGACCCTGAACTAGAAATCCCCACCACCATCACCACAGTCCGACAGGTATCACCAGAGCTATGGCAGCCCGAGTTGAGAGCAGCAGTTACAAATGAAATACTCTTGGCCACTCCACCAGTGAGTGAAGAGAAGATCAGAGGGGACCACTTGAAACACCATGTTTACTTCTGATCCTGGCAGGCATGGCATTCACACAGTGCAGAAACATATTTGCAGGGAAAACACCCATACACATTAAAAGTAAACCTTAAGGCTTGGCAGGAGTGGCACACATCTTTAGTCCCAGCACTCGGGAAACAGAGGCAGGAGGATCTCTGTGAGTTTGAGGCCAGCCTAGTCTACAGAGTGTTTTCTGGGACAACCAGAACAACACAGTAAACCCATCTTGAAAAAACAAAAAAATAAATTAAACAAACCTTAAAAATTTAACATTCTAGTTTCGTAGAAGTAACATTAGCGTGGTAACTGTGAGATATACTGATCCAATCATTCAATCTCCAGAACCAGGGAATTTGCTGTGGACAAAGTTCATTGAAAAAAAAAAAAGCTCACAGTATTGGACTGGAGATGTTGCTCAGTAGTACAGCACCTGCCTGGCACACAGAAGGATAGGAATATCATCTCCAGAACCAGTAAACAAAGTAACTACTATCTGGTTCTGCACTTGTCACTCAGTCCAGTCAACAGCTCAAGAGGAAGAGAGGCAATATAAGCAATGATATTTTAGGGACTCCTACTTCTGAAAAATGGTACCTAGTCAGTTTTAGGCTTTTCTATGTGACTGAAACTAGTGACTTGCATTCATTTTTGGGTGTTTGCTTGCATCTATAAATGTGCACCGAGCATGTGTGCTCACTGTGCCCTTGGAGGCCAGAAAAGGTCATCAGATCCCCTGGAACTGGAGTTCCAGGGCTTGTGAGCCTACGAGTGAGTGCCAATAACCAAGCCTGAGTCCTCTGGAAGAGCAGCCAACCACTGAGGCATCTCTCCAGCTTGATAAATGATTTTTTTCACTAGAGGGTTCCTTTATCCCCACCCAAGACAGGGTCTTATTATGTAGCCTTGGCTGTCATAGAATTTTGTAGAGCAGGCTGTCCTTGAACTCACAAAATCCACCTGTCTGTGCCTTTAATCTTCTACTGGGATAAAAGGTCTTCACCACCATGTCCTGTAAGGATTCCACTCTTAAAACTGACATGCACAGAAATATGAAGTGAAGCGAATGAATCACAGTCACATAGGTTGACAGATTTTAACAGGCCACTAAAAAGGCCCTGCTTGTATAACAACTAAATTATACACCACACCAGATATTTTTATCTTCCTAAAATGCAGCTAGTTATTAAAAAGCTAAACTACAACCAAAAATGAATCTTGTAACAAATGAATACATGTTAATAAAGACAGAGATCTGAGGCCTGCAGTGGTGGCACACGCCTTTAATCCCAGCACTTGGGAGGCAGAGGCAGGCAGATTTCTGAATTCGAGGCCAGCCTGGTCTACAGAGTGAGCTCCAGGACAGCCAGGGCTACAAGAGAAACCCTGTCTTGAAAAACAAACAAAAAACAAACAAACAAAAGACAGAGATCTGAGCATGTTGGGGCATGCATGTAATCTCAGCACTATAGAGATGAAAAAGCAAAAGGACCCTAAATTCAAAGCCAGTGTGAGCACCTTAAAGAGACAGTAACTCTTTTTTTTTTTTTTTTTTTTTTTTTGAGACAGGGTTTCTCTGTGCAGCCCTGGCTGTCCCAGTACTCACTCTGTAGACCAGGCTGGCTTCAAACTTACAAGAGATCCTCCTGCCTCTGCCTCTTGAGTGCTGGGATTAAAGGCTTCAAGATAAATCTTTAAGGGGGCTATAGTTCAGTGTTACGGTTCTTGTCTAGTACATGAGGCACTAGGTTCTAGCTCCAGAGCCCCCGGTAATACTAAGATGTCGACAACACTGACAAGGGAAGCTGAGGTGGCTGAGACATGACTGAGTAGAGTCAGTCTGGGCTACCTAATGAGCTCCAAACCACCTAACCCATATAGAGATTGAATCTCTAAAGACAAAAACAGCCTGGCTCGGCAGGGGCAATAGGGATCACTGAGTTCAAATCCAGCCTGGTCTACATTGTTGTTGGTCCAGGCCAACCAGGGCTACAGGCCCTGATTAAAAATTGATAATGACAGAGAAGCTATATAATCACTTGCTGAGTATTATATTCAAACTACCCAGACAGCTCACCAGCACTGAACCCAAAATAACCTTCCCTCTTTCCTGCTCCCCACCCAACACTACTCCAAGCAGTGTACAAAGATGGGTTATCTTTCAGAGTAACTGAGCCAAACTGTGAAAGCAACTTTTTCCACACAAGCTATCGAACAGTAAGCCGGATTCTTCCTTTTGAAAAAGTACAGTGTGAGTTCAGATGGACATTTGGAAAGGAGCCTAGTAAGATGATGGGCATATTTAAGTTAGCTAACCTAGAAAGTCAGGACAGTGACAACTTCACCATCTGGAATGTGTCAGATAATCACCTTAAGTCCTCAAGGCAATAAATACAAGTTAGACTTCAATCAACTACAAGGATTACTAAGACAGCAAATGGCTAGATAAGCAACAGCACACACACAAAAAGTGGTCAACCAATTCCTGAAACAGCATCAAAGCTACACAATGGAACATTCTCTCCTAGGTTCTTTCCAACGAAAGCTAGTAGGTTCTTTATGTCAAAGCACAAAAATCTAGAAAACTCTGATAAATCCTTAACAATTGTTATGCAACAGGCAGAAAGGATTCTCACTTTTATTGTGATCTTTAAGGCATCTCCAATTTTTTCTATTACATTTACTTACTGATTTGATTTGTGTAGGACAACTATTGGGAATCAGTTCTCTTCTATTATATGGGACTCCCAGATCAACTGCAAGCCCTCAGGCCCAGCATCCAGCACCTTAACTTGTTGGGCTATCTCACCCAAACCCATCGGTCTCCAATTTTGACAGATCTATTCCATGAAGTGTTCTGAAGTCTCTTTCCCCCACATTCCTGGGCAACTCTGAATGACAGGTAGGTCTGTGACCACGAACCCATGTTTTCTACTTACATTGTTTCTCCAGTTTTGGCTACATGACAGAGAAACTGATCCAGTACTGGACAAACTTCCTTTTTCCCTCTCTTCTCAAAATCTAGATAAGAGAAAGAAAAGAAGGGTTATCACTACGTCCTCGCCAAGAAAACTTCATTCAAACTTTCTCTACATTTGGAAACAAGAAAATCAGCCTCAGTTGGACATCGGTAGGACACGCCTTTAATCCCAGCACTTGGGAGGCAGAAGCAGGCGGGTCTCTTGAATTCGAGGCCAGCCTGGTCTACAGAGAGAGTTCCAGGACAGCCAGGGCTACACAGAGAAACCCTGTCTCAAAAAAAAAAAAATTTTTTTTTAAAGAAAATCAGCCTCTCACTCAAACACCCACATACATGCACCCCTGAATCCCTACCTCTATGTCACCCTTTTCCACTGACAGTGCGAATTCTCCTAAAGACGGCACTCCACCTCACAGACCATCCTTCGGTGTTCCCCAAGAGTGGCGCAGGGGAGCTCCGGCATCCAACCCGAGCCCCGACCGCCGCAGCGTGTATCTGAAAGAATCCAGCCCCAAGCCACCCAACTAAGCCGCCATCCTCCGAATGCCCCTGCATGTGACACCAAGAGGGGGTGGTCCTCAGAACGTCGGGAGCCCGCGGTTCCAAGTTTGGGAAGCAGTATTCTCGAGCCTGTTGCTCGCCAAGCCTCGGCCCCAGCATGGTGAGTGCGAGTCTCCCCAGGCCCGGAGGCCGCCGCCGCCGCCGTACGACGAGGCCGCGCCGGTGCCAGGCGCTCCCCTCCCCCCACGCCCGCAGCCCACACAAAGCCCGGCGCGGGCGACGGCGGGGAGGCGCGGGCGGCCTCCGCCCGAGCGCGCGGCCCGCAGCCCGGCGACCCCCACCTTTCAGCGCCTCCTGCAGCCTCTCGACGTCCATGGCGCCGCGGAGTCCCTCGCTGCCGGCGCCTCCCTCGGCCGCCGTCCCGGGGGCCGCGGCGCCCGCCCCCCCGACGCCCGCCCCCGCCCTCGCACACACTCCGCCACACGCCGGCGATCGGGGAGGGGGGTCCCGAAGGGAGCCGGGGGGGAAGCGAGAGACGGAGCGAGACGGACGGAGCGAGAACCTCCCCGAGCCGCTACCACCAGCCCTCCAACATGGCGCCCGGCACGTCAGCGCGCGCACGCTCCCCACAGCTGTCGTCCTCGCGCCCGCTGCGCGCGTGCGCGCGTACCCACACACGCCCAGGAGCGCTCCCGGCCCGCGCAGTGCGCGTGCGCTGCGGAGGAGCGAGGGACGGAGGCGCGAGTTCGGAGCCCGCGGCTGTCGTTGCGCTCTGCAGACGCTGCTGAGCAGAAAGAGTGTAGCTAATGTGTCCACATCGCTTCTTTGAGCCTCGTTTCCCCATCCATACACTGAAGGCACTGGTGCGGACAGTTGTTGTGGTCCCTGTGTACTGTTGGGGTCATCACTAGGGCTCAAAGACTACATTTTCAATTTTTTTTTTTTTTTCCCCAAGGATCTTAGGTTTCCCGAGCTGGAAGACGACCTTATGCTACTCATTCTTCTGATTTTACCTCCCAAGCGCTGGGATGATAGAGGCTTACCACCATTCCTGTTTTTATGGTTGCTGGGATACAAACCAAGAACTTGGCAAACATTTTACCAACTGAGACACATGCCAACCCAGTATGCCTTTACTTTTTTTAAACATATACATCTATTTTTTTATGTATTAGGGAGGGGGTGTACCACAGCATGCATGTGGAGGTCAAAGGATAGCTTTGGGAAATCGGTTCTCTCATTCCCACATGTGGATTGCATAAATGAAAACACAGACCCCTCAGGCTTCCTGGTAAACACCTTTACCTGCTGAGGCACCTCCCTGGCCTCTCTGCATTTTCAAAACAAAACCAACCTGGACTCAAGTTTGATATTTGGTAAGAAATGATGGCTACAGCTGAGTAACCAAGAGCCTGAAAATCTAGAATCAGCTGGATTCTTCTCTCCTCTCCCTTGAGGGAGGGCTAGTGACCTAAAGTCAAGAAGTCCCCAAAGTCTCCTGTGTATGTGAGCACACCAGAGCCCTGCACAGGTTAAGCAAGGCTTTACCTCTGTGCTACATCCTCCGTCCTTGAAGCTTCACTTTTCTCCCTGATGAACCAGAGAGAGGATCTTTAAAAAGGGATGTAAGGTTAGGGAGATGGCTCAGCAGGTAAAAGCATTTGCTGTCAAGATGGGACTTGAGTTTACTCCCTGGGGTCACACACGGTGGAAGGAGAGAACTGACTCTCACAAGTTGTCCCCTGGTCCTTACACATGCCCACTCCCCACCTCCATCCCCCAACATGAAAACAAAACTTTTTAAGCAGACATAATGAAAGAATGAAATAGTGAATACAAAGCACTGGACAGACACATTGGCTACGATTGGGAAGTGTTCCAGCAGCTGCTGTTTTATTGTGGGCATTAGTTCTTACAAGGAGAGGGCAAGAATCTATGAGAAGGTCTTTGTCGGGCCAGGACAAATGGATACAAAGTATATCAAGACAATTCTAGAACTCCATAGCAAATGGAGACAAAGTATGTCCAGATGGTTCTAGAACTCAGAACATCCGGCTTTAAACCACCATGGAGCATTGAATACTTTTTTCTCTGGGCCACCAAGAGAGCTCATCGGGTAAAGGTGCTTGGAGCCAGAGTTCCATCTATTGTATTCATGTGGTTGTCATCTGACTTCCATTTTAACACACATACTTGGGCACACACAAAGTAATTTTAAAAACTAAAGAAAAAAGAAAAGCTATTGCTTGTTCTACCTTCTCTTCCCCAGTCCTACCTACCATGTCATCAACAAAGAAGGGATGAAGCCTATAGCCAGACATAACTGAGTTGCTAAGAATCTGGACACAGCCATTGCAAAGTTGACTTTAAAAGGTGCTTCTGACTCTAACCCTGGGCTGTAGATGCAAGCAAAATCCTCCCACACTCAGAACACCTCTGCCAAATACTGCTGCCAACCAACCGTCTATGTCTTTAAGCCACTACTGATGAGGGTGTGTGTTCAGAAGTCAAGGGAAGATTTCAGGGGAGGACAATGTCATGAAACCGTTGGCGGTGACTACCATGTGCCCGGGTCCCTCCAGCTCTAAATGGAACCACTAACTCCATAGCAAAGTTTACCATCTCCTCTCTGCTCTCCTATGCTCTCCTAACCTACCACCGTAGGGCCCTGGTTCTCATGTCAGAGCAATCTGCTGTACAATACAGCCACACTAGCCAAGGACAGATATTTAAGGCTGAAGAAAAAACTCAGTAAAATCTAAAATTCAGTTTCTGGATTCTTCAATAAAAACCAGTTCCTCGGGCCTCAGCCCAGTTTCAAGTGGCTGTTAGCTCTTGTATTCTGTTGTTACAGAGTTACAGGAAGTTCTATTGAAACCTTCCAGTGGAGGACAAGCCAAGTCCATTCCTGTCCGTCTCAGCTTCCGTCCAATTAAGTTTTGTTTTGTTTTCTGGCTAGTTAGAATCTATCTACCTCTTTTCTATGGGCTGGGGATCAAACCCAAGGTCTCTCATATTCTATGTAAGTGTTGCGCCACTGAACCACACTCCCCTACTTAGATGTCTCCCAAGCTCCTTCCTCTTTCTCCTCTCTCCCCTTCCCTCCTTCTTCTCCTCTTCTCTTCCCTTCTTCTCCTTCCTCCTTCCCTTCCTCCTCCTCCCTCTCTCCTCCTCTTTCCTTCTCCTGTCCTTCTCTCTCTGCTCTTCCTCTACTGCCTTTCTCTCTCTCTCTCTCTCTCTCTCTCTCTCTCTCTCTCTCTCCACTTCTTCCCCTCTTCTCTTCAGTCTCTTCCCTTCCTCTTCTCTCCATCCCATGTCCTCTTTTTCTCCCCCACTTCTCCCTCCTTCTTCTCTTCACCTTCTCCCTTTTCCCTCTTCTCCTCTCCCCCCTCCTCCTCCCTCTTTTTCTCTCCCTCCTTCCCTCTCTCACCTGTCCTGTTCTTGCCTCCTCCCTTCTTTCCCCCAACACCTAATTCTTACAGACAAAATTGCATTCTGTATGCCAGGCTGGCCTAGAACAGGCCACTACAGCCACTCTGACCTCTAACTCCCCACCCTCCTGCCTCAGTCTCCTGAGTGTTGAGATTATAGGCCTTGACCGCCATGCCCAGCCACCGTGCCCAGCCACCATGCCCAGCCACCATGCCCAGCCACCATGCCCAGCCACCATGCC
>JADRCH010000017.1:6956839-7003955 GCA_019843965.1 Rhynchomys soricoides | reverse complement strand
ACCATGCCCAGCCACCATGCCCAGCCACCATGCCCAGCCACCATGCCTAGCCACACCATGCCCAGCCACCATGGCCAGCCACCTCTCCAGCCTTCTCCTTTAAAGGTCCCTGCTTTTAGGGGTTTCTGTATGAAAGCTCTTCCCCTGCAGATCACTGTGGGACCTTCCTCACACATTTCTGGTGTCGGGCTAAACACTATTTCCTCTGAGAAACTTCCCGTTCCCTTAAGCAGGCATTGCTATGTGTCCTTCTCTTCTGTCTTGTACCTTACCTGTTTTTTGGAGGTTAGGCTTGCAAAGAGAGTAGAGGCAAAAGAGGAGCCCAAGGACCAGCTTTTTGGGTTGTTTTCTATTTCCTCCTAGAATTCTTAACTGGGCAGCTTCCTGCTAAACCTAGTTTTTAATCCCAAAGATGGGAAGAGAAAGACCACCTACCCAAGTCATCATGGCCAGATTAATTAAAGCAAGCAATAATTAAAGCAAGCTTTTCTTATTCGTGTAACTGGGCTGCCTTCCCCCTCAGACGGGGTTTGAGAGGTCAGCACTGGATGTGAGGAAGACAAAGTTTAAAAGCTTTAAAAGGGCAGGGGTGGGGTGGGGGTTCCAAATGGGGGATTTGGCAGGCAAAATATTTAGCATTACAGGAGCAGAATATAAGAATACACAGGAGTCCCAACTACCTCCTGAAACAAAGGCACAGTTGCAAGGTGGTCATAACAACAGGTGGTCACGACAAGGTAGCCATAGCAACCTTTGAAGCAAAGGGGGGGTTGCAAGATGCTTTTTGAAACAAAGACATGACTGCCATTTCTGGAACAGGCAGCACAGAGCCATTTGTAGTTAGGGTTACAGGGGGCAGAGCCCAATCCTTGAGACACAGGTTTAATCATAAACAAGAGTGAACCTAGTTTGTCTTTGCTATAAGATGACTTTTAAGCCTAAGATGGAAGCAGGCTGGTTCTTCACTTGTTAATTCCCTGGGAGAAAAACAGGACCAAGATGTGGCTGCCAGCCCCAGAACTCCTCATAATGATTCTTGGGATGCCTGCCCGTGTATGATCTCTCCCTACACTAAATCTGAGAATTCAGTGTGCACAGTGGAGGGAACTGCTAGATCACAGAAGACCCTGGGGTTTCTGCCTTGGGGGCTTGATGGCAGAAGTCAGCGGCCATTCATGAGAACACTGGCTAGCCCAGGGGAAGGATCCTGAGGGCAGAGGAGAGCTTAGGTTCTCTGACTCTGTCTCTGTCTCTGTCTCTGACTGCAGGGACAGTTGATGCTGGGACTGCAGTTATGGTGAGATCACCTAGAACAGCCCATCTGAACAACTCCCCAACGACTGATAAAAGGAGCTATGGAAGACAACAATGGTTATAATGCTTCCACTCCTGAAATTTCAGGATTTCTTATATGTAATAGAAAACCAATGCAAATAAAAATTAAATGCTGACAGAAACTAAGCTTTTAGATTTTGGGGGGGAAGGGGGGAAGGGCAGGATCATATTGTGTAGTGACCTGCCAGAACTGGCCGATCCAGAACTCACTTTATAGATCATGCTGGCATCAAATTCACAGAGCTCCACCTAGCTGCATCCTGAGTGCTGAGATTAAAGGCTAACTTCACGCTGCCAATTCCACACTCCCAGGGGAGAAGTCACAGGGCTCTGGCAGGGATCCGCAGGGGCAGCAGCATGGAGTTTGGGACTAAGGGCAGCAACGTCCAACAGCTGGTGTGTACCAGTGCCTCTGCTTTCTCCTCGCTGTGATCAAATGCCTGACAAGGAAAAAAACAAAAATAACTTCAGGAAGAGGGATTTATTTAACTGGTGGTTTCAGAGGGCTTAGTCCATCCTGGTGGAGAAGGCAGGGGGAGCTGCCTAGAGTTTGGTACAGCAGCTTGCGTTAGACATTGTTCAGATCACAGCAGACAGAACAGGGCATGAAACGGGAGCCAAGGATAAGTCTCAGAGGCCAGTCCTTGTGATTACTTCCTCCAACCCACCCAATCGCCCCATTCCCGCCCCCATTTTCTAAAGGTTTCACAGTGTCCCTAAGCATTGCCACTTGCTGGGGACCAAGCATTACAAACTGAGCCAGTGGGGGATATTTCAGATTTAAACCGAAAACAGAGAAAGGACCTTAAACCATCGCGAACAGCAACTGGCAGGCTGTAGACCCCACTGCACGTCGTGCGCATGCGCACCGAGGGGGAAACCCTGCTCACAGAAGAGTGGGTGGCAGAAGATGGAGACAGGAAGAAAGAGTAGAGAGAAAACAGCCAGGGTGACTTCGGAGACCATTTGGGAAGATCTTTTTACAAGTCCACAGGGACTTACTAGAGTCTGGCTGTCAGAAAATTTAAGAAAAGTATAGAAAAACAACAACAACAACAACATCCAGTTTCCACAGGCTGGAGACCAGCATGCAGGCCTGGGGTAAAATATCACCGCTTAGCAATAGAAGCAGCCATCAGAAAGAAAACCATACAGAGTGAGAGAATATATTTATAAAATATTCCTCTGAAAGCAGGTTAATATTCAGAATATAAACGAAACTGACAAAATTCAGTAACAACAAATCAGTTTAAGAATGAGCATTGACGAGCATTGGTGGCGCACACTTTTAATCCCAGCCCTCGGGAGGCAGAGGCAGGCAGATTTCTGAGTTCGAGGCCAGCCTGGTCTACAGAGTGAGCTCCAGGACAGCCAGGGCTACACAGAGAAACCCTGTCTCAAAAAACCACACACACACACACACACACACACACACACACACAAAGAATGAGCATTGTATGGAAATGGAGAGATGGTTCCATTGCCAGCACCCACATGACATCATAACTGCCCGAAACTCCAGCTTTCAACGCCGCCTTCTTGCCTCTTTGAGTACCTGCAGGCATGTGACACACATACAAGCAATCATGCATAAAAAAATAAACATTTTAAATGAGAATTAGACCTAAATTTTTGTTGTGTATGTGTATACACATGTTTGTATGTGTGCATATGTGTGTTCAGGTTTACATGTTTATACATGCAATTGGAGTTCATATCATGTAAGACAATCTAAAGAATCCCCTTTTTATGACTTGTCATTCTATCTGCTATGTAACAGGAGGTGTCTGTTAGTGTGTACCTCATAAAGAGATATCCATAGATAATGACATTATGGTGTATATTTTACAAAGCTAGAAAAAGATAGGCAAGGTAGAACCTCCCTGTAATCCCAGCAGTTGAGAGGCAGAGGCGTGAGTATCTCTGTGAGTTCAAAGCCAACCTGATCTATACAGTAAGAACTCCAGGGCAGCCAGGACTACATAGAGACCTTGTTTCAAATAAACAAACAAACTTGTAAACAAATAAATCTAGGAAAAAGACCTTTATCATAAAGAAATGATAAATGTTTGTGAAGATTGATAAGCTTTCCTTGATTTAAATAGCACACAAAAGCCAGGCCAGGAGGTAGAGGCAGGTAGATCTCTGAGTTCAAGGCTAGCCTTGTCTACATAGTGAGTTCCTGGACAGCCAGATCTAAATAAAGAGACCCTGTCTCAAAAAACAAAATCAACATAAATAAGATAAAAATCACATGATACATAGATGATTCCCATAAATTCTTGCAATTTTTATATATTTATTTACCAGTTAAACTAAATTTAAATTAAAATGCACTATATAAAGCCTAGAAAGTTCCATGATTCCTGTGGCCTCTTATTTATGCCTGTGAGTCCTTATTTGTAAAGCATAGGAAGATAGAATTGAGGTAGACAAAATAGACTGGGTATAATGTTCTAAACAGTATGGTGATTACTTCTCAAACCCACTGGGGTTCATGTCATCCCCCAGACTCTCAAAAGCTAACAGGTTCTTAGTTAAAATACAGGGCACTTAGGTCTGCTCTTAAAGACCAGGGATTGCTTTCTGTGGTGTCATGATCAATGCTGGGGATGGCATGCAGCTTTCGAGCAAATAAAGGAGAGATGGACAGGCTCGATAAATGTGTCTTCATTCTGCCTGACCACCACTGTGGAAGTGAACTTCCAGAAATCTGGAAAAGTAAAACAGGAAACTGTTGGTCGAATGGAATGTTCTATGAGATTGGGACCCCTCCCCAGCATTACCAGACAGCTATCCATTGCCCCCAGCCCGGACTCTCTCCTTCCTCTTTGCCTCTTTATCTTTCTCTCTGAATCTCCCTCTACTGCTCAGGAGTACACATTTCCATTCTAATTAGCTTGCTAAGGACAACTGAACAGTATGGTCCAATTACAGGCAAAGTATCTGGTTGGATGACTCAGGCCAAGTGTCCATACCACTACCTAAAAACCAAGGTTTTGTATAAATCTGGGTGTTGCTGGCCGCTAAGGCAGAGAGTCCAGGTAATGGAAATTCTCAGAGAAGAGGGGTGGGAATGTAGAATTTGGTCTAACTTTGAACATATCTGTAAGTATGCTTCTGCGTGAGAAAGGCATCCGAATCAGAAGCCAGAGGAGAATAGCTGGTCTTCCTTAATGTGAGCAAAGATCTCAATATAACAAAAGTCTTACTCTTCCCCAAAGTGATCTTAAATATCTTCTATCTGAATGGCTCCGCCCAGGACCTGGTTTGTCAGGTCACCTTATAGATTGTAGGGCTAGCAGCCTGCAGGATATGAGCCAATGTTCTGACTCAATGCTTACAGTACTTCTCAGGCTTCCTCCCCCCTCTCCTCACCCTCCCACCTTCCCGAGTGTTGTCTGTGTGTCTGTATACATCCACTACTAGGCACAGAGTGTGGGTGTCTATCCTAGTGTTGGGGAGATGAACAGAAAGATAAAGATCACTAACTCACTGAGTTCCAGGCTCAGTAAGAAATCTTGTATCAAAAAGACAGTGTCTCTCTGTCACATATACACTATTTCTGTTTCTTTGGAAAATCTGAGACACACACATATAAACATAAAGATACATATATACTATCAGTAATTGAGTGTGCTAACATTGACAGTTCTTCCGGTTTACATAAAGGTCTAAAATTTGACATCTGGATTTGACTCCCTGCTCCCCACTTCCTGATTGTGCAAACCCAGGTAAATCATTAATGTTTAAAATGCCTGTTTCTTCAGCTGTGACCCGAAGCCACCAGAGGTGACTTAACCAGTTAAGCCAGTGGCTTTGCCTCAGTGACTACAACTTGATGTTCTTGTTTAGTCTGACTGACAAAAGTATCTGTGAGTTTGTTACTTCTGTCTTTTGAATAATTTCAAATGCAGAGTCCTCAGCACTAATACAAGAACATTTTCTTTGAGCTGCCTGAGACTAAGGTGCTGAACAGGTAGCCACAAGCTCCTGCAAACCACTGCTACTACAAGAACAACTGTGTGCCTATTCATTCCATCAAGAAATGAGCACAGAAATACTACCTCCATCTGACATAGAGCCCTTTAGAAGAATGGACCCAGTAAAGCGTCATTGAAGGATCCCTGGCAGGAACATCACGAAGAAGTGCTGTGTTCTCTTTCCACCCCACTGCATGATGTACGGTCCAGTGAGTTCCATCATTAAAGACAGTCACTTTAATCATGTCAATACGACTGTGTCAGATTTCTCCTACGTGCACTCCTTTCCTACGCCCTGTAACTGTATTTGTTTTCTGTAAACTGCAGTGATGATTTATTACTAACTCAGTTGCTTAAACTAATGGTCATGTGTCCTTCCGCAGCCTGGAGAAGGGAGTCTGAAGCCAAGGCAGGGGAGCTGACACCTCTGAAAGCCAACTCAGGCCCTGTCTCCTCCTCTTCTACCAAACATTCTCTGTCTCTGTCATCTTTCTCTTTGTGTTTGTGTGTGTTTGTATGTCTCTCTCTCTCTCTCTCTCTCTCTCTCTCTCTCTCTCTCTCACACACACACACACACACACACACACACACACATCTCATGTAACCCAGGCTGGCCTCAAACTCCTGTATCAGAGGATGACCTTGAACTTTTAATCATTCTGACTCCACCTCCAAAGTGTTGAAATGACAGCTGTGAGAGCTCACACCATCCCTGGATCATGCAGTGCTGGGGATCGAACCCAGGGCTTCATGAGAGCAAGCAGTTCACCGACTGAGCTATCCCCTTACCTCTCTTTTGATTATGTTGTCTTATGTAGCCTAAGCTGGCCTCAGACTTTATATGAAGCCATGGATAACCTTAAATCCTTGATCCTCCTATCTCCACTCCCTCACAGGCATTCCTGACCTTGTTTGGCGACCTTTACCCTTACTCTTGAAAAAAAAATTAAATTGTGTGTGTGTGTGTGTGTGTGTGTGTAAGAGTGGCATACAAATGCCACCCTCTTTCCACAACATGAGCCTTGGGGATTAATCTCAGGTTGTAAGGTTTGGCAACAAGTGTCTTCCCACTGAGTAATCTCACCAGCCCCACCCTTAGCTTTAAAAGAACACTTGTTGGGGGCTGGGGTATGGCTTCATTACCTAAATTAAACTGTTGTGGTCAAGGAGGTGGGAAGAGGACTGGTGAGGAGGAGGTGTCAATAGGCCTGTGGGCCTAGATGACTAATTTAATTCTCAACTCTCAAGGGACATAAACGGAAACTGTTGTTTGGGTTTTAGTTTAGTGTGTGCGTGTACAGTAATGAGAGCCTGCGCCCCCACGAATGTTCAAGCAGAGGCCAGAGCACAGTGTGGAGTGCCGCCTTTTGTCCTTCTCTGCCTATTGCCTTGAGACATGGTCTCTCACTGAACTGGAAGCTGCATGCATTGGCTAGACCTGCCGGCCTGCGTGCTTGGGAGGTGTGCTCACCTCAGTGCGGAGGGTACAGCACAGGCAACCAAGCTTGGCTTTTGGCCTGAGTGTTGAGGAGTTTGATTTTAGGTCCTTGTCCTTGCAGACCTGTACAAGCCCCTACAGTGGAATGAGTTTTTGTCCTTTTTTAAGTTTAAGTTATTTATTTAAGCCATCTCCTCTTACAAGCAAAGGGATGGAAGATCAGAGTAATGGTCACCATCTGATAAAAGGAAAGATGAGCTTAGTATCCAATGGGCTTTTGTGGTTCACACAGAGTAAGGGTCCAAACCAGTGCTGTGGTCCCTTGTTGCCTAGGGGAAGATCCAGGTTTTCTTTACTTATCTTCATAGCCAGTTGGAAGTGGGTTCACATGAGGGTTGTAGAACAGGGTTTGGTTACCATCTCCCCAGGGGAAGGGCTTGGTCCTGATGTGGAGATGGGGGTAGGCGACAAAAGCGGGTCTCTCATACTCTTCTGTTGCGACTTCAGGAAAACGTTGAGCAGGCTCACTCCCACCCCAGGCAGCACCAAGAAGTAGGTGAGGGACTTCCACATACTAGCTGAATCTCCTTGCTGTGGGCGCCACTCAACATGGGCCGCCTTGGGAGGGCCCAGCCCAGCAGCTGAGAGACTCGAGATGCACACAACACTGCCAACGCCATCTTGGAACTCGGGTTTTTGTTCTGATTCTACTTTTTTTTTTTTTTTTTTTTAAAGACAAGATCTTACCATGTAGCCTGGCTGGCCTGGAACTCCATCTGTGTAGACCAGGCTGGCCTTAAACTCTCTGAGATCTGTTTACTTTTGCCTCTTGTGTGCTGATATTAAACAGCAAGTGTCACCATATCTGGTGACAGTGGAATGTTTTACATACCCAAATGACAGACACTGATTTCTTTTTATCAAAATCCTCAATGTTCTTTGTCAAATCTTTTTTTCTCGGACTCCCAAGAGAACACTCATCTTTTAGAGATGCCCAAGTCCTGAAACTCTCTCAAATATTATAAAATCTGCCATTGATAAGACACTACTAGACTGATCATTCTCAATTTGTAGAGTGAACTGGAATTGTCTGGGGAAGCTTGAGGAAAGGGGACATTCTGGCTCCTAGATCCCAAGATTCTGAGTCAAAAGGCCTTGGGTAGGAGCCAGCATTGTCCATTTCAGCAAGAGTCTAAATCAGTGGTTCTCAAGTTACCCGAAGGGCTTGTTCAAACACAGATTGTGGGCATGACTTGTAGTTGAGAGACAGAAGCCTCAGCTTGTCTGAGGCTGTAGTCTTGATCCCCAGCACCACTAAAGTTACCAGCAGCAGCACCCCAAAGCTGGCTGTGGAGGTCACTTACAGGTTTCAGATTCAGTCAAGTCTGAGGCAGAGTCCAAAGATATTCATTGCTATCAAGTTGTCAGTGATGCTGATGGTCCAAAATACACACCATGAGATCCATGGTCATGGGGGTTGGGGTGGGGGTTACTAATAAATGTGACCCCTGAAACTGCACTTGGAGAATCATAAGCTCTTAGAGAAAGTGGTTTCCCAGAAGTGGTGATGCACGCCTTTAATCCCAACACTCAGAAGGTAGATGCAGGTGGATCTCTGGGAGTTTAAGATCAGCTGATCTGCATAGTGAATTCCAGGTCAGCCAGGGGTACATAGTGAGATGCTGTCTGTCTAAAATAATAATTAAAAGCAAAAATCAAAAGTGTTATCCATTGATGTGTTTATAAAAAGAGAAACAGAACGAATATGCTCTGTGGGGGTGTGGTGAAGGTGGGAATATGGTGGGGGTGGGAAAGGGGGATGTCTCCGAGGCATCCCTCACCCCCCCCCCCAGGAACCAGCCGAACAACAGTATTGTATAAAATAGAGTTTATTCAGGGCATGGGGAGGGCAGTTAAGAGGGTAGTAGGGACAGAGGAAGGCAGAGAGAGGGTGAGAGTAGAGAAATAGAGGCCGGCCATGACCACATGGAGAGAGGGGGAAGGGAATGAGGGAGCTGGGGGGGGGGAAGAGAAGAGCCCAAGAGGGCAAGAGAGGGAGGAGGAGGCAAGCAGCCCCTTTTATAGTGGGTCAGGCCCACCTGGCTATTGCCAGGTAACTGTGGGGAGGAGCATACCTGGCTGTTGCCAGGTAACTGTGGGGTGGAGTATAGACGGACCGCTGACACCTGTGACAGATGATGAGTCAAAGATTTGAGTTGTTTTTCCCCCTGGGGACCAAGTCTACAGAATTGTGGGTACCTGGGTTAGGGGATAAGAAAGGGTAGTAAGGAGAATGATAAAGCACTCGCTTTCAAGGAAGTCCTCACTGTTGGACTTTGAACTCCTCTACTGCAGGATTCTGGGGTGAAATTGTGGAGCAGGCAAATCCATTACCCACCCAATGGGAACTAGCCGCGTTATAGACATACTGAATCCGTCAGTCTATCTAGAAGACTACTCCCAGAAGTGTTCATCTTCCAGCACCTTCGGCATGCCATTGAGCAAGCAGAGCTGGTATGGTGGCAGAGGACGGCCTTGAGACAGCCAGGGCTGGGGAGGTGCAATGGGAGCTGCTTTGCATGGAGATATGTGTGCAGAGAGGAAGAGAGAAAGTGAATGGTAGCTGTACACGCAGCTGTCTGAGGAGATGGAGGGCAACTTTAGACCACTCCGATCCTAACGCACAACAAACCAACTACTTTAATTCCTTACTTTTCTAACCTTTATTTTTGTTTCATGTGTATGGGTATTCTGCCTGTATGTATGTCAGTGTGAATCCGAGGTGTTGGATCTCCTAGGCCAGTCTAGAGTTACAGATGGTTTGTGAGCTCCCCTGTGGGCACTGGGAATCAAGCCCTGGTCGTCTGAAAGAACAGCCAGCATTCTTAACCATTGAACCATCTCTCCGGCCCTCATAAATTTGGACTTTGTTTTCCCGTTGGAACACAGCTTAGTTTTGTTAACTATTGCCCCTGTCACTGCATGTGTGCCAGCAATAGCAAACGGTAAGAAGGCCTGTTCTAATCATTGACCAGGTTTCAAACACTCGGTGTGCCCAAACTGGTATGATTTCTTAATATTTCTTTCAGATTTGTAAGTTTTGAAATAATTCCTAATGATAGTGAAAAATCCAGTTTCTGAGCCAGTGAGATGTCTCAGCATGTAAGGTCACTTGCTGCCAAGCTTGACAGTCTGAATTTGATCCCTGGGACCCACATGGTGGAAGGAGAAAACTCATTCTTACAAGTGGACCCCTGTTCACCACATGTGTTCTGTAACAGAGGCATGTTACAGAATATTTGAACCTGTTTCTAGCTAGGGCGTGGCTCAACCATTAGCACACACCTTTAGCACACTCCTTTAATCTCAAACAATTAAGGTAAAGTTAGTTTGTAGAAGAAAGCACCTGTGTTTGAAAGTGATGTCTAATTAAGTGGTAGACAAAGTGATGAACAAGAAAATTATGATAGATTAGGATGTTGCAATTCTCATTAGAAGAGAAAGGAAAGGGAAGCTACTTAAGAGAGCAGTGCAGAGAGAGAGAGAGAGAGAGAGAGAGAGAGAGAGAGAGAGAGATAGAAGGAGGAAGTTTTCCTGGGACAGTTGTACAGAGACAGGTTTCAGAGAGAGAAAACAGCTAGACATAGGTGAAGACAGAACGAGGCAAAGAATGAGAAGGAGTGAAAAGATCTGAACAGATTGCCAGAGTTAGTATTGAGTGGCCAAATCTTAAATTCAGACTCCATTTTAGAGAACCGGACCTAAGTTTGAACTCAGATAAACTAACAGGCCTAACATTAGTTTCCAAGTTACCCACCAACAAAACCTGAGCCTCACTCCAGACTCCAGGTTACACCACCAACAAGACCAGCATCTCCAGGTTATTACCCCAACAGATTTGCATCCCCAGGTTACAAGCCCACCCCTGCCTAACGACCACCAAATGCAGAAGGAAGCAGAAATTAAGTTTATAATATGACTCCCAGCACCAGCCAATTATGTTAAGGCCATGGTAGCTCTCCAATTAGATTCTTAAACACACACACACACCCCTTGTAGCTTTCTATAAAGCTTTGCCCCTGATAGATACAAAACCTTCTTGCATGACAGCAGTGTGCTGGGGGCCCTAGCTAGCTGGAGTAGAATAAAGACCCTGCTGTGAGTTGCATGGGATCAGCTTCTGTTTGTTTTTGGGAGAATCACTAACCCTTCCCTGGTACTACAGTATCAGGCCAAGTGGGGCAATTCAGGAGAGGCCAATCGAGAAAAGCCGGATTGAATCAGTCAGCTTGGACAGGAGTTTGAGCCAAAACAGCTGAGTTGACCAGCCAGTCAGAAATCCAAAAGAACAAGAAAGGGTGAGTTTATTCAGCAGTAAATATCAGAGGCTGAAAACATTCTAGGCCTAGATAAGATTGTAGAGAGGACGCTAGAAGCTAGGACTAGGTTAGCAGACAGAGGCTGTGTTACATGCAGATAAAAATAAATATTTGAAAAAGGATCCAAATTTTTATGGGCAGTGGTAATACAGACCTATAATCCCAGCACTTGGGAGGTAGAAGCAATGGATTTCTGTGAGTTCAAGACCAACCTGGTTTACACAGCGAGTTACAGGACAGCCAGGGCTACACAGAAAAACTCTGTCTCAAAAACAAAACAAACAAACAAACAAAACCCAAAAACAAGAATTCCATTTTCTACCATAACATATATATACCTGATTCATCATTTAACCCAACATGACCATCCCAGAGAAGGGGAATATTAACATTTTGATAAGTCCTACATGTTTAGTAAGAGTAGGTGTTCTCACAAGGCTCCTTACAATCACAGTTTGCATGTCATAAATGACACATGCTACAGGTGTGTAGAGGATACATTTACACTCATGACTTTGCCTGCAATTGTAGGGACTGCTAAATAAGTTTTGTCTAGCAGATCGGGTTTATGACAAGATCCCACCAATTATCCCTTTGGTTCAATTGTGGATTTTTTTTCTGGGGAGGGCTTTATGTGGCCAATGGTTGTTTACTATTCAGGGGAAATGAACATTGTAATTATTTTAAAACAAACACTAGGAGAATAATTTTCTTGACACTTTGGCGTCCTAGCTTGGCAATGTCATTTTTCATCTGGACATGGAGACAATGTGTTTCAGCAGATGGAAAGATGCTATTGTAATGACATGAACATTTTATGGATGGGATCCTAGAAGGATGGCCAATGGTTTTCAATAAAATATTCAAGGAAAAAGCATCTTGAAAGGGATACATTTCCCTTGGCATCATGTGAGCCTTTGAATACACACGGGTTTGAGTGGGGTGGAGCTGGGTGGGTACCTTGTCACTTACACGAGCCAGTCCACATTTATATTGTCTCTTTGTTTCTCCCTGGCTCTTGCCTATCTGTCACTGTCACTGTCTCTGTCTCTCTGTCTCTGTCTCTCTCTCTCTGTCTCTCTCTCTCTCTCACACACACACACACACACACATGCGTGCTTCCTCTACTAAATGACCTATGTTTGCTGTCTTTTACAATTTAAATAGTTAATGATGAAAGAAATGGCTACCAGAAATAAGGTGGTTTCCAGACAAATGCCATCCACAGGGCCATAAAAAACAGACTGGAAAGAGTGAACATTTAAACCAAAAAGAACTTCAGCAGTCTCCGTCTCTGTCTTGTCCTTTTTTGGGTAAATAAATCCCTAAGATTCACACAACTCGACAAATATTCAGTGAACAAGAGATCATACCTCTGCAGCCACCTTTCCAGGAAAAGTAGTTGTTTTTTTCAGGATAACCAAAATTAGTGTTCTGAAGCTTTGCTGATAGGGCTGGGTCCCCGATCAGCAGGCAGCCAATTTATTTATTTATTTTTGTTAACTGTGATGCCCATGTGTGCTCACCACCAAAGCCCAGAACAGAGAACAGGGTAACAAGGATTGTGCCTTTAAGTAGCAGTGTCTGTACCGGGGAAGGTAGTCAGATTATGTATGGCGTAAGTATTGTTTCTATTTCTATTTCTTTTTCTACTGTTTCTTCTTCGTTTTCTTTCTCCTTCCTTTCTTTTTTTTTCCTTTCCTTCCTTCCTTTCTTTTCTTTTTTCTATTTTCTTTCTTTTCTTTTTTTTGAGACCAATCTATGTGGACCAAGGTGTCCTGGAATTCAAAGATATCCACCTGCTTCTGAGTGCTGAGACTAAAGGCATGCTGTACCATGTCTAGCTTAATGTCACTATTTCACTATTATTTCAGTAGAAAGATATCACAATGTGCAAGGTAACATATACAAACGAGTACACAAGAAGGCCTTGTCACCCTTGGCAGATCATGGGAGGCTTCCAAAAAGAAGTGACACTTTCATTGAGGCCCAAAGAGTAGTGGACATTTATTAGATGAAAGAAAGAAAAAAGGGAGGCAAATGAGATGCTAGAGAGACTCAAAGGCCCTGTAATAGATGAATGGGAATTAGTGAAGTCGTGGGAAAGGAAATCAGAAAGAGGTGTGGGCAGGGGGATGGGCGGGGGAATGGGCAGTTTGTGTGTGTGTGTGTGTAGTGGATCATGCAGAGACCTCCTAAGATATCTGAAGCACAGCTTGGACATCATTCTAAGTGAAAAAAGTGGAGGAGCCTTACATGGAGTGAGGCGGTGCTGGGAAGCAGTCAGAGGCAGACAGGCAGGAGGGTGAAGACCTGGGTCAGAGAACCAGGATGCCTGCAGGGATTAATGTTTGAGTGGAGGTAGCAGGGAAGACAAAGGAAGCTGACTCAATTATTCAGGATCTAGCTACAACTCTGTGTGACTCTGTTTGTCACACACACACACACACACACACACACAGTTTCCGACAGGGTCTCACTACAGAAGTCTAGCTAGTTACAAACACGTGATCATCCTACCTCAGCCTCCTGAGTGCTGGGATCACAATTAGACCTCTACCTTCAAGTAGCAACCTATTTAATGTAGTTTCCAAGTCTTCAGAATGACACCTTGGGGAGATGTGCCACACTCGTTCCATGGTTGGGACTGCCACCTCCTGTCTAATGGTATAAAGCTTTCAGGCATCAGTTCTCAACCTGTGGGTCATGATCCCTTTTACATCACAGTTCACAGCAGTAGCAAAATCGCAGTGACGAAGTAGCAACGGAATAATGTTATGGTTGGGGTCCCCACAACATGAGAAACTGTATTATAGGGTTGCAGCGTCAGGGAGGTTGAGAAGCATTGCAAGGGAAACACATGCTTGAAAAAAGTGTTCATTTATTCGGTGTACATTTTTAAAAAAGGATGTACGGTGGCAGTCCTACCCGGCTGGAGCCACACACCTTTGCTTTTACTCTCTTCACGTTTTAGCATCATCAACATATTCACCCACTAAAATGAATTTAGAGACGCCATGAAATCTCAGATGAAAAATGAGAGATGTACTCAGCCAACCTCCCATCCCATGCTACCTAGGTCAAGGGCCAAAGCAGTCAAGCCTTTGGATTTGGGTTGGTACAGTTGGGTTTATTGTACAAGTTCCTATTTTAGTAGACAGGTCCCTGGTGGTAGCATTAGCTAGTGTTTGCGTGTAAGCTGAGTGTTTATCACATATCAAGTATTTATTGCACACGTCTTTGGTTATTCTTCAGAATGTTACATAAGGAGAGTCACAGCTCATTCCCTTAACAGAGGGCTGGTAGGGTGTAGAGGGGTTACGTTCTATCAGACAGTGGTGGCATAAGGATTTAAATTTAATTTTGAGAGGTTGGAGAGATGGCTCCCCTGTTAAGAGCAGGTACTGCTCTTGCAGAGGAAGCTGAGTTTGGTTTCCAACAACCACACAACATCCTATAGCTCCAGCTTCAGGGAATCTGATGCCCTCTTCTGGCCTCTCCGGGCCTTGTATGCATATGCACATGCCTACATATGTGCACACACACACACACACACATAATTAAACTTAAAAAAAAAAAAACAAACTTAAAATTTAGTCTTAACTATGAGAGGAAAATTCAGTAGATGAACTGAACACCTAGTGCTGATTTTAAATAGAAAAAATCTTTCAATCAGCTCGAAACCTTTGAAACAGTTCAGTTATTTTTGTATGTGCTGTGGTCAACAAGTCAAGTACAATTTTGCTAAACACAACAAGGGATTATAGACAGCTCTTTTTTTGGTTTTGTTTTGTTTTTGTTTTTGGTTTTGAAGACAGGGTTTCTCTGTGTCGCCCTGGCTGTCCTGGAACTCACTCTATAGACCACGCTGGCCTCGAACTCAGAAATCCACCTGCCTCTGCCTCCCAAGTGCTGGGATTAAAGGCGTGCGCCACCATGCCTGGCTAGACAGCTCATTTTCACACTCTCCAAACTCCTTCATTCTTCCTTGGATAGAGAAGACTACTATAAACAAATAACTTATGACAGCACTACTATAATCAAGGTAAAATTTTTAATGACTTTTTAAAAAATGAACTATTCTATGTATTAAATACTCTTTACTAGTTATACATACTTAAGATACACTTTTAGGCTTAAAATCTTATGAAGAAAAACATGTACACAATTCAAAAGCAATATCAAATAACACATGTTTAAAGCTTTTAAGTTGTTTTATTTTTTTAAAGGTAATAAGCAAGAAATGAGACATTTAAACAGATGAGTCAGGTGATTTCAGTTCTTCCATTTTACTAACTGTAATAATTCCTTTTCTTTGGATTGTTCTTTTTTTTTTTAAAAAAAAATGTATTTCTTTGCAAATAAAATTACAACAACAAAAACACTGAAGTTTTTGGAGCAAACAAAACAAAAAACAACCTGTGTTCAGGGACTCCTTAGGAGCTCTGAACAGTAGATGTGTTTTTTCAATGACAATGTCAACCCAGTGAAGCCAGCACTGTGCCTGGCTCTCACATGTTCACACATATGGTGACACACACAGAGAGTTTTATGCTGAGGACCCAAGAGAATATTTCCAGTTTTGACCTGTGAAAAATAAAAAACTAGAACAAAGCGCTCTCTCTTTTGCCCAAGAAATCTTGTCAGAGGTAAAGGCCCACAAGGCAGTTGTGACATGAAGGACATTAACCATGCATGATTCTTCAGCTCACAAACACAGTAAAAGGTGGCGTCCCCTTTAAAAGGAATGTGGTGTGTATCCGAGTGTGTGTGCAGGTGTTAGTCTTTTAAAATATGTGGAACAGCCCCCAATCATAGATGAGTAGATCTAAGGTCTAGTTAGAAATCTTTTCTACCCATACAGGGGCTCCCAAGACCTGTCATGTGTTCCAAGAAAGTCCTGGTTCCTGTACTACCCAGAAATTCATATCATAGACAGAAAGGGGAAGGCAAAAATGGAAAATATAGCAGGAAACAAAAACGTAAGAAGAGTTGCCTGCCACTCTGTTAAATGACACTTTCACACTGAGAATGAATTTCTGAATCTGATCGTGACATGATGCTCATTTTGGTTCATCAAACATATGGCACCCATTCTTTATGAGTAAATACCAAATATTACTTCCTATAATTCTACATTTATGTGGCAGGTATCCTGTTTGCAGAGCAGGCTATAATGATTTTAACTTACTGAATCATGATTTTATGATCACTCAATAACTTTTTGTTACTCTGCATGTGTGCTTGGTTTTGTTTTTGAGAAAGGGTCTCACTATGTAGCCCCGCTGTCCTGGAACTCACTCTGTACACCAGACTGGCCTTGAACTCACAGAGATCATCTGCCTGTCTCCCAAGAGCTGGGATTAAAGGCCTGGGCCCTGCTTGGGTGGGTTGTTTTGTTTTGTTTTGTTTTTTCGAGACAGGGTTTCTCTGTGTAAACCTGGCTGTCCTAGAACTCACTCTGTAGACCAGGCTGGCCTCAAACTCAGAAATCCACCTGCCTCTGCCTCCCAAGTGCTGGGATTAAAGCCATGTGCCACCACTGCCCTAGTTGCTTGGGTGTTTTTTAACATTTTAAAAATTACATGTATGGGCATTGTGTCTACATGTATATCTGTGAATTATACACACACTTGTTATCCTAACAAGACGTCATCAGATCCCCCTAGAACTGAAGTTACAGATGGTTGTAAGTCATCAGTGGGTGCTAGGAATTAAACCTAGGTCTTCTGGAAAGAAAAACAGTCAGTGCTCTTAACCACTGAGCCATCTTTTCAGCCTCTTCTCCAGCTGTTTTTTTTTTTGAGAAAGGCCTGGATGATCTGGTTAGTACCAGGTCGTCGTCAAGGCTGGCTGCTAACTCACAGCCATCTTCCTAGGATGATAGTTGTGTGACACCATGTCCAGAGCTACAGCTCTGAATCGAGATTTGATTATGCATGGTTTGGTGTGCTTGCTGACTTTCGCTTATGGACACTACAAACCATCGTAGATACCAGCCAGCTTCTGAGAGCACATATATGTCCGTTTCAGAAGCACACCGTGAAAGCTCAGAAGTTCCCAGTAGAGCACTGAATAGGACATCCAAATGGCACAAAAAGCTGAAGCCAAGAGCATTGTGCTAAACCACAACCGTCAAAGTCAAGGAGACAGCCAAATCGATTTTGTAGATGGTATATATTCAAGTACTAGAATTTTCATGTAAGTCACAACTTCTCAGATTTAATAAACAGCAAGAAGTAACCTCAGCCTTCCTACTAACCCTGCCGTTGAAATCTCACTTCCAACACATGCAAAAACATGATCGTTGCTTGCTCTTCCAAAGTACTCCTACACAGTTACATCTGTGAAGCAGACCCCCCCCCCCTTTTCTTTTAAAATAGGAAATGAGAAAAGAGAGAAGGCGGCAGAGAGGAGATGTCCTGGTTTGAATCAGAATGCCCCCTCCTAGGCTCATATATTTATTTGCATGCTTAGCCCCCAGTTGATGGGAGGTGTGTCCTTGTTGGAGGTGTGTCATTGGGAGTCTCTCTGCCTAAAGAATAAGACTATAAAGCTTCAGCTTCAGCATCATGCCTGTCTGCTTCCCTTCATGCTGATAATGGATTAGCTGGTGAAACTGTAAACAAGCCCCCAATTAAATGCTTTCTTTTCTAAGAGATGCCTTGGTCAAGGTGTCTCTTCACAGCCATAGAACAGTGACTAAGACAAGAGGGAAGGGAGAGGAGGGGAGGAGAAGCAAGGGCAGAGCAGGGGGAGATGAGCAGGGGGAGATTAGCAGGGGGAGATGAGAACAGCAGCCTTAGCTCTTGCAGGGGTAGATTCAGTGTGGCCTAAGGAGCTGAATGGCAGCCTGTAATTCTTATCACAGATCACAGGTTTTAAAAGTTCATTGAATAAGCATGTGGCTCTCAGATTTCAAAGGTGTTTGCCAGGAAATACCAAAGACAGAGAAAACCCAATAATTACCACTTTTAGGCACAAAGGGTTGAAAGAAAAAATTTTTTTTCCTTAACTCTCCACTGAACACCTAAAATTGTAGGCCACATGATGGGAATTCCACCATGGAAGTGGAGTGTGTGTGTGTGTCATTAGGTTTTAAAGTGTCACATGATCATGACTGATCCTTCTAGAATGTTTTCAAATCCTATCATTGAGCTTCAGTGGCAAGAGTGCTGTGTATTCAGTTTGGCATCAAACAGTTGAGAGCTGCTTTCATAAAACCAAAGGCACTATTGTATTTTGTATTTGAAGGCTTCTCTACAGACTTGATGGAAGGTCTTTAGATCTGGTAGCCACAGAGGAGTCTAAACGGCACCCATGGGTTCACTGGACGTTCCAAACAGATGATGAAGATCAAGACTGAATGCAAGTTGGTGCTGTGTGTGTACATTCTGGCTCCATCACTAAAACCCAGATTGTGGGTAGTTACCCCACACCCCATGTGCCCATAGCCGGAAAGACCAAAATAAGATGTCATGTCCGCTGGTGAGGACACAAAACAACAGTAAAAATGAGAGTAGCACACCACAGGGTGATTTCCCTAGCAATGGCAGGTGGTAAGCAAGAGGAGAGAGTGGCCGGACCTTAGCATTTCAGAGTCACATCTGGGACTAGAGTAACTGTGTCACACACTAACTGCCACCGCAGGGTTCCTTTGTAGTGCTGAGGAGTCCCATCTAGGGAAGAGACATTTCTGCTGATACAGGGGCCGTGATAACCTACTGATATATGGGCTCCCACACTTCATAAATAATAATATATATTTTTTTTAATTTTCCATTCTCAGATTGCTGTCTGTGTAGGATGAGGAGAACTCAGGATGTTTACTTTCAAACGTTTTCTTCCCTGGAAAATAGGATCGGTCTTACACCAACCTGTGCTTTATAGAAATGAACTTATACTGGGTTATACTGAGGTTGTTCCTTTTGCTGTATTAAAAGCAATTAATTAAAAGAAGAAGACTTTCCTTCTTTTAACCTCACAGAGATGATATGGCCCCTCCTAGTTCTCTAGGCTGCAGGAAACAAACAAATGAACAAAAATTATACAAAAGTCATTTGAGAGAAATAAAGCATTATGCAAAATGTCCCTTCCTTGATACCAACCGTATAAGCATCTAGGGATTAAGTCTGACCCCTTTGGGGACAGAAAAAGAGCTTTTTCTACTGTAGCTAGGTGCTAGGATTGTAAGGCTTCTAAGCTAAGAGCTGGCTAACGACAGTGGAAGAGTCCCAAGGCTGGCAGAAACTTGCATTTTCCTGCCAATGAAATTACCTGAAATATTTGCTTTGAGCAAGTTAAGTCTGAAACTGGAGCTGGGTGTGGGGTTACACACCTGTAGATCCAGGACTTACCTGGAAGTGGAGGCAGGCAGGTTATGAAACGTGGTCTTTAAAATACAAAACAAAAAGAACGTCCAGGGCTGGGGAGATGGACCCATGGTTAAGAGCACTTGCTGCTCTTGCAGAGGACCTGAGTTTAGTGCACAGCACCTAAGTCAGGGGCCTCACCCCTTGTAACTAACACTCAAGGGGAATTTAATGTCCCCTCTTCTGGTTTCCATCGGCACCTGCACTCACATGCCCGTACACAGACACTGGTTGAAAATACAATTAAAACAACAAAACCCAAATAAACATCTGAAGTTGTCCTTTGATTTCTGCCCCCTGCCCAGTAGTCTAATCAAGTGCTCTTGTCTGTGGAGAAACACAAATTCACATCTCTTTGCTAAAGAGATCCCTTGGGTTTTCTTTTGAACGCTTTGGTTGCATAGAAATTTCTCATGATTGAGCCCTCCTCAGAGCTCAGCAATCCTTCTGAGATACACCCTCAGACACATGCTTCATCTTGAAATGCTGCCCAATTAGCTGGTCTGAAAGCCTTTTCCAGACATGGCATGCTGTAATTATCTCGTCTGACTGTTTAGTCTCCTATATGAAATCTCAGCAAACAAGCTGCGCTTTACTGAGGTTGTATGTTTTCAACGTGTTACAGTGGGAAATAAAGAAGTCAGAGGGGTTTTAAGGAGTCCAGAAGAAAACGCCTTCAGAAGGTAACAACCTTTTCAAGGGGTTGGTAGGATTATGTCTAATGTAATCTTGATTGTGGCACATTGATACTCTCTTCAAGTTTGTTTGTCTCATAACATATATTATTGTTTTTTAATTTTTGAAAACGTTTTCAAGTTATTTTAAGTGTAGGAGTGTTTTGCCTGCATGTATATTTGTGCACACTACTTACGTGCATAGTGACTATGGAGGACTGAAGAGAGCATTAGATGCCCTGGATCTGGAGTTCCAGATGGTTATGAGCCATTTATGTGGGTGCTGGAAATGAAACCCTAGACCTCTGGGAGAACAGTCAGTTCTCTTAACTGCTGAGCCATCTCTCCAGCCCCCATTATTTTTAATATTACATTTCTTTCCTTGTGCGTATGTGGGCACACATGCAGATCAGAGGATAACTTGGTGGAGTTAATTCTCATTTTCTACCTAGGGAGTCGAACACAGGCCATTAGGCTTGGTGGCAGATTTTTTACCCCCTGAGCTGTCTTGCCAGCCCCAACATGTATTACTTTAACAGGGTATGAGAGAGCAAGTTGCATAGGAAGAGTCTCAAGAAATCCAGGTAATTATGATAGCTGCATCTACCAACAGGGGCTCATATTTGAGGGCTAGAAAAAAAGTTCCCCCCTCTCTCTCAACCCACTGGGACAATGTTAAATTCATAAAATAACTTTAAAAAAAAGATCAATAGGATTTCAGGAGAAAATAAAGAAAAGCATATTCCCTTTTAGGGATAATTAGCTTAGCAAAATATAATCAGGCTTTTGAACCTCAACAGTCACAGAGCACCATTAAATATTAACACATACAAATATCCAGGCAGCGTAAGGATCCATGTCCTTGGTCACAGACACCAGGCTGACAGTGCAAGAGGACAGTCAGCTCATGGGGTTGGGGCCCATGTATATGATGACGTGCTTCTCGTAAGCTCTTCTCATTGTTCTCTCAATCTGCTTGAGAAAAACTTGGGGGATCCGTCCACACAGGGTGTGTACTGTCTCCAAAAACTTCAGCTGCAGAGGGTAGTACATAGATTGAAAAAGATTGTCCTGAAAGGGAAACTGAGAGATAAGAAGAAAGAAAGAAGAGAGGAAGGAAGGAAGAAAGAAAGAAAGAAAGAAAGAAACTTGTTATTCAAGTGTTGTTTAAAACACAAGTCACTCTTATTAAAACACATAACACAGTGGTACAGACCCATGGAATCATGTAACTCTCTGGCCCCTCAATTCTGTTTTCTCCATTTTTCTTTAAGTAGAGTCTTTTTTTTTTCTTTTTTCTGTTTTCTTTTTTTGTCTTCTATTTGAAGTAGAATCTTCTATAATTAGGAATAACCTTGAACTTGAAATTCTTTTGCCTCCACTTCTAGTGTATTGGGATTACAGGCCTAGACCATGATGCCCAACATCCCTCAATGACCCCCAAAATATGATTTGCTTATCTTCCCCAGGCTCTTCATGTCTGAAGACAGTGCCTATATCTAAGGGGTAGAACACAAGGCTAAAGCAGACAATCATTTGAAATCTACTACAACAAAAGATTGAGTTTATTATTTTCAAAAGGTTTATTTATTTTTATTTTATGCATATGCGTATATGTATACACACTACCTGCATGCCTGGTACCCACAGAGGTCAGAAGAGGGCACTGGATTCCTTGGAACTAGAGTTACAGGCAGTTATGAGTCACTATGTGGGTGCTGGGATTTGAACTTGGATCCTCTGCAAAAGCAGCAAGTGCTCCTAACCAAGGAACAATCTCTCCAGCCCTAATTAATTAATTAATTTCCCATCCAAGAAACTTAAGGGCATGTCTATGATGGCTACAGAAAGCCAAGAGTTGAGCAAATACAAGTGTCTTAGCAAAATATTCTAGGTACCAGGCTAGGAAAGTGGCTCACTGTTAAAGCATTTGCTTAGCAATTCAAAGTTCTGATTTTGATCCATCACATATAGGGTCAAGTGTGGAAGGTTGGGGGTAAAGTAATCAAGAGGCCAAAGATCAGTGATCATTTTGAGTTTTAAAAATTCACTCAGTATTGAACATGCGAAGAATTGACTTGCTTAATGTCTCTTTACATCCCTGTTAGATATACAAAAGAGCAGTATTTTCCAAAATAAACCTTTTGGACTACTTGGAAACTAGCCCACACCAAGCTTTATCTCCATCTTATCAAAAGAGAAAGGGCAGCTGGTATATCAAGTCAAAGTTTAACTCTTGCCAATGAAAACCCTAGGAAGAAAAAGAGGGAGAAACAGATCAAAGGGCAAGCCCTACTCTAGCCCCAGAGCAGAGTGGATGGGTATCTACTTTCCTAGCACAAGTCCCCCAGTTTTTCAAGGTCACCAGAAACATTGCTTCAGCATGTGGATCAGCATGTGGACAAGACGGTGAGGTAACTTGAAAATGAGCCACACACCAGCTTGGGCTTGGGCCACAGTTGCTTTCTGCCACAACCCTTGCCAGACAACCAGAAGACCCTGCTCCACAGCCCTGGCCTCCTATCTTCCCACTTCCACCCAAACTCTCTCTGGCTCTGTTCTCAGCGACTGGCTACTACCAACCTCACAAACAGCCTGGTACCTCCTTCTTGCAAGTGTGCATTTAGTTAACATAAGCCACCATAAATCACAGCTGTCCCTTTCCTGCCCTGACTGCAGTCTAACTCTTGCCTCTAAAGCTCCAGGTGATATGGAACCCTGCCTCATCTTCTTCCCTCCCATTATCTCTCAATGATGGCTGAGGTGATGATCCTCCTGTGCCCTGGTACACCTACTTCATTTCCCACTGGGGAGTTTCCTGATTGTGTCTTCTGGTTGACAGGATCTTCCCTGGGTTTCCCCATGAATGCCCCCATCTGACCCAGTCCCAAGCTGGCACAGACTTTCTCTGACAACCTGGCTGCTGAAACATCCCACCTGTTCCTCTTAGACCTTTAAACCTTTCCATTCTGGTAGGGTCTTTCTTTCCTTGTTACAGAAAACTTTTATACCATCTGGCTTCCTCTACTAGAACAGAGATTTTTGTTTGGTTTTTTAAGTCAGGGTTTCTCTGTGTAGCCCTGGCTGTCTGGGAACTTACTCTGTAGACCAGGCTGGCCTGGAACTCAGAGATCTGCCTGCCTCTGTTTCCTGAGTGCTGGGATTAAAGGCGTGTACTACCACTGCCTAGCTAAAGCAGAGATCTCAACCACAGAGCTTGGTCTATATTGCTAGCCTTCAAATTCCGGGCAACTGGAATTATTCTTGCCTAAACTAGGCTTTATAGATGACTGTTGAAAGAATAACTGAAGAGTATCTGTCTGATGACTGTTGAAGGGTCATGATGCGGGAGCTGTTAGACCAGTCCATCATACAAACACATATATGCAGGGTTAGACTGCGTGCATATGAGAAAGAAAGTCAGCATGCTAGAAAAAGAAACAGACGTGAAATGTTTGCCGTTAGAACGGTGTCTACATACTGAATACAATTGTCGGGTGTGTGATTAAAGTTTACAAGCCATTATTTTGTTAATCCTCATAACTATCTCATTAGGATGATAATACTTTTTAAAAGCTTCTCTCTCTCTCTCTCTGTCTCTCTCTGTGTGTGTGTGTGTGTGTGTGTGTGTGTGTGTGTGTGTGTGTGCATCTTCACTCTCACATGCCACATGTGTGTACCTGTTCACAGAAGCCAGAAGAGTTTGTTGGGCTCTGTAGAGCTGGAGTCATAAGTGGCTGTGAGCTACCTGACATGAATGCTGGGAAAAGAACTCGGGTCTTGTGGAAGAGCAATTATTCTTAACCTCTGAGCCGTTTCTCCCGACCTTAGAAGGTAACATTATGTTCTTCATTTTATTTTATTTTATTTTTAAATTTTAGTTTATTATTTTTATTTCATGTGCGTTGGTGTCTTCATGTGTGTCTGTGTGAGGGTGCTGGGACCTCTGGAACTGGAGTTTCAGACACGTGTGAGCTGCCATGAGGATGCTGGGAATTGAACCCGGGTCCTCTGGAAGAGCAGCCAGTGCTCTTAGCTGCTGAGCCATCTCTCCATACCTCTATTATCTTCATTCTATGATGATGAAATCAACTGAGGCTCAATAAGGTAACAGCAGTTAGTGACTAATCAGAGGGAGATAGAATTGGGGTTTGAGCTCAGGTAAAAAGCCAGCTCTGATCCTTTTCCATATGGTAAAAAACCACGTTTTACAACTCAGTAGAAGAAGGCGGGCAGAGGGGAACACAGCTTTAAGGCAGAGTGTATTCACTCCCACGTTGATTTGGAGCTAGTGGCTTTCCTGATGGAAATGCCTGAATGAAAACTGTTTTTTAGGGCTAAACTGTGGAACCCCACTGAGTGATTACATAGAACTGTTTAAGACACAGAGTCATTAGGCTGTCTTTCTGAACCCCAGAGAGAACAAAGCAAGATGAGTCATAACTCAGCCGCAATTGCTCAATCTCCAAGCAGGGCCAGATCACTATGGAAAGCAGAGCCCATGAGCTGCCTGCTTTCTTGACTTCCACCCGTGCTGGGGATGGGTTTCCCCTTTGAGTCAATGTTTGAGTAACCAAGTGTGAGAATGTCAAGGAGTGCATAACAGATTGTGTAATTCAATCACTTGCCCTTTGAAAATGAAACAGCAGGAAACAGGAGAAGAGGTGCTTAGATACACAATAAGTGATCTCCCCGTGGGGAGGACGCCCTGGCATTTCCAGAACTGGAATTCTTTAGTAAAATGTTCATCTTCATACAGAGAGATGTACTACAGGCTGGGGGAGGGTCTCAAAGATGCATTACAGGCCAGGAGTGGCTCAGTGCTTACCACAAAGTATGAGGACCTTTGTCTGGAACCCCAGAACCCAGGAGAAGCCTATCATGGTAGCATGTATCTGTAATTCCTGCTCCTGTGATAGGATGGGAGACAGAGAGGGTGGAGTCCTCGGAATCTCATGGACCAGCTATTCTGACTCACAAAATGATAAAGGACAGAGACCCTGCCTCCACAAGGTAGAAGGTGAAGAACAACATCCAAGGTTATTCTCTGACCTGCACACATGGCTGTGGCACGTGCATATCTGAATGGCAGCACTGAGTTCCCAGATCTTCAAGAAGAAAAATATCTTTAATACAGTCTATATCAGGGGATCAGCAAACAGTTCTTGTCAAGGGGCAAGGGGGTAGACAGCAAATAGTTTGGGCATTGTGGAACCCACAGTCACAACCAATAACCTGTGCTGTTGGAATGCCAATGCAGCCAGTGGCAGTATATGAATGAAAAGGGTCACTGTGTTCCCCCATGACCTTATTTATGAACGCCAAGGCACAAATCTCGTATAGGTTCTTCATGTTGGAAAAATCTGCTGATTCTTGCTCTGTGTCTTGGAGGGACAGCTTAAGGAGGGCGCTCTTTGTAAGTACCTGCTGTTAGCTTCCTACTGGAAATCTCAACATCAAGGTAAAACATAATGGGCAACACAGAATTTCCCGAGGGAATAGTTCACACAACCCTGAATCACTCCTTAGCCTGTGTTCACACCTCTCTTCAAGGAAGAAAGAGTGGGCTCAAACTATGAGATTCCACTCCCTCCATGGCAGCATTGTACATAATATCATCCTTTATTCATGGGGGTACATTCCTACATTCTTGGTGGATGCCTAAAACCATGATGAGTAAGTACTGAACACTACAGACTGGACACCTTGTGGCCACTACATTAATGGTGGGTGAGTAACATATCCCGTGTGGATCCCTGGCAGGATGGAGCAGGATGGCATCAAATTCCATGTTCCTGGGAACATCCCACTGTTTACAACTTATGAAGTGTGTAACTCTGGAATTTTCTATGGAATATTTTTGGACCATGGTTGGACATGGTGACTGAAACCAAGCAAAATAAAACCATGGGGAAGGGGCTCTACCATACATGATCTTTGAAACCAAACACACACAGCTACAGGGCTCTAGCTCCCTATTCCTGGCTCCTCATGGTTCATGATATATATAGCTCAAGGCCTCTTGGCTATAAGAAGATTCCTAGCATCTAGGAGGCATCCACACAACCCTTACATATCCCTTTGGTAAAAATGGCAGGCACCTCTTTTTGCTTCTTGCTTGCACTTTATTTAAGTCCATAAGGGCTTAGTTGGCTGAGGATATGGCTCAGTTAGCAAAGAGCTTGTATGAATATTTAGTGACCTGAATCTGATCCCCAGCACCCACATAAAAAGCTGTGTGTGCTGGAGCATACCTATAATCCCAGGACTGGGGAGGTACACACAGTAGGATCTTTGGGTTTAATAGCCAAACCATTGCACTCTAGGTTATGTCTCAAAAAAAAAGTAGAGGGGCTGGAGAAATGGCTCGATAGTTAAGGGCAATGGCTGTTCTTCCAGAGAAAATGGGCTCAATTCCCAGCACCCATATGCTGTCCCATAATCCTCTATGATTCTAATTCCAGGAGATTCAATGCCCTCTTATGTCCTCCAAGGGCATCAGGCACACATGTGGTGCACAGGCAAAATACCCATACACACATTTAACAAAGGTGGCTAGTGATTGAGAAAAACATCCAGTGCCAACCTCTGGTCTCCATATGCACACTCACCCACACATACACATGCAACAGACACACACACACACACACACACACACACACACACACAAAGATAAAAAGAAACCAACCAGTTGCTGCTTTCATTGTGGCAGCTTCTAATTGACCAGCCTGAGATGTGATTGCTTTAGAGCTCAAAGCTGATAACCAGCATGCTTAGCTTGAACTAAAAACAATCTTATTTTTGTTGCATTCTCTTTACTTGGAACTCTTACTCTACAGGATGGCAAAAGGCGTAGGAGTTCCCTTTGGGAGTATTTGGCCTTCAAGGTCCCCATGGACCACAGCACTGGAAGCGCATCATGCTGGTAAGTCTGTCGGCTGAGTAGTCTTTGAAGAGTACACTTACATCCCGGATTGCTTCATAGAGAGCTCGGAAAGTGGGCTGCTTGTCGTCATGGTAGACACCACGGTTGCCATGCAGAACAGACACGCCTTCCCGCTCAGCCTCTTTGCAGTTACTTCCATACATGCAGTGATCAGGGCGGTAGTTCCACTGGCAGGGGAACACATAGAGACACTCTGGTGGCAACAAAGGAAGAGATACAGCTATGGTCAGTGCCGGCTGTCACCTGTGTGTCCGGTGCTTAAGACTTAATATTTGTAAACCACACATGGTGCACGATTTCAATGCTTATGAGCATGGCTTTGAGTCCCAGGTCAAATATACCACACTTGTTTAAATTCTGAGATCAGTGAAGGGCCACCCATGAGTGATGGTGGAAAAAGGCAAACAGCATCTAAAACAAGGAGTTAATGATGCCCAGTGTCTTAGTTTGTTTTTCTGTTGCTGTGATGAACACCATGACCAAAAACCACTGTAGAGAGGAAGGGGCTTATTTCATACCAACTTCCAGATAACAGCTTGTCACCGAAGGAAATAAGGACAGGAGCTTAAGGCAGGAAGCTGCAGGCAGGCACTGAAGCAGAGGCCATGGAGGAATGCTGCTTACTGGCTTGCTCTCCATGATTTGTCCACTTTGCTTTCTTATACAATGCTGGACCACTTGCCCCAAGAGGCATCACCCACGGTGGGTGGGGCCCTCTCACATCAATCATTCATCAAGAAATTAATGCCCCACAGATATGCCCACTGGCCAATATGATGGAATTAATTTCTCAATCTGGCCACTTCACTTCTAGACAGCCCAGTCTCCTCATTTGTAAAATGGAACTAACAGGAACTCCCTGATTTTTGCTTATTAAAAACTTTAAAATATGTCAGGCTGAGGGTTAAAATTTGCTTAACATTCATGAAGCCCTATGTTCAATCCCTAGAACCCCCAAGGGGGGAAAATCAGATATACGGCAAATGTGTGTCAAGCACACAGGACTGCCCAGGAGTGTCAGCAATGAATCATTTCTTTGGAAGGGTTTTGTCAAGTGGAGAGACTCACAAAAGAGGAGTTGAGATTCAAGAGTTCTCTTCAGATTAAAAACAACCCAAGTACAATTTGTGTTTCAGTGAGGCACCACCTCCTAATGGTACCGAATTCTTCCAAAACAGGTTGGATTAACTGTCCAAACACATGCATCTAGAGGGGACATTTTATGTTCAGAGCACACCAGTAGACAGCATCACACAGTACACCTGATCAGTGTTTATGACAGCCATTCCTGGATTTGCAGGACCATTCTTTACCAACTTGTGAGCCACAGATCTCTTTGGGAATCTAATGGAAACTTTAGACCCCGAGTATTGAAAACCACAAGTCAGGAAAAACACAGACTTGAAAGAACATTTGCTTGTAAGTTCAGGGCCTCGCACATCTCCTAAACACCAGCTAAGTAAACCAGCTGCCAAACCTCAAATACAAAACAAAACTCAGGAAGAAATTCAATTCACATTTTGACAGATTTTTCTGGAGTGAGAAATGCAAAATATACATGTAGTCATGGGAAGGATCTGTCTCCTGTGTCACTGCAGGACAGTGGTGTCCAGTTTTGCCAGTTTCCTTTAAATACAGGCTTTAGTCAGGATGCAGTTCTAACAGAGACAAAGGCTTGGAGGAATACTCCAGGAAGAACTAGTCTGATTATGTTAAACGTTTGGAAATCAGAATGTGTTTTAGAAGAAGATAAGTCATCTGGGTTTTGCTAGAGATAAGATCTCTTCAATGGGGGAGGAGTGATAAAGAACAAGCTGTCAAATCCATTGCTTTGGTCTGAAATAATCAAGACAGACATCTGTGTAGGTTGCAGACGACTAAGTAGCTGATAAAATCTGACTTGAGGCTGAATTGGAGCCAGAAGTGGGGCAGGTCCCAGTTTCTGGGGTGGGGACTAATTAACGCAGGCTTTTCAGCCCTGCTGCCTAGGTAAGCCAGCCATGGATTCTGCTCTTGGGTTTGCAGGATGTAGAATGGTCTGACTGGTTTAGCAGGGAATCACTGGAGGGCAGGACTCTTGGACAGCATGAGATGGGGAAAGAACAATTCTGTCCAGCAACAGGTACACTGTTACCAAATTAAAAAAAAAAAATGTGTGCAGGCATAAAAAATAAGATTTGGTCCAGGGGATAGCTTAGTTGGCAAAGTGTTTGTCATACCAGTTTGAAGGCCTGATTGATTCCCAGAACTCATGCCCAGGTATGGTACCATCTTTGCATTTTCAAGCAGAGAAGACAAGATCCCTGTGGCTTACTGGCCAGTCAGCCTAGCCTGTGTGGTGAGTACCAGGCCAATGAGAGATTCTGTCCCCCAACCAAGGTGTCTAGTACTTGAGAAACTACACCCATATATTTCCCTAATTCCATCCATTCAACCAACTAACACTTCTGAGGCTTTGCACTGGTATGTGCACACATGTCAGCATGTACATGTGCACCTCCCAGTGCTTACTCTCAACCCCTCCACCCCCTCCAGATACTCAGATGTGTCTGCTTTTTACAGGTTAACTTTGTATGGAGTTACTGTCTGAACTGTGCATCTTATAAACAGGAGGAGCAGAAGGGCTAAGCACACACCACTGAGAAGGTTGAATGTAGGCTACACAATGAGAGCCTGTCCAAAAACAAATTAAAAAAAAAATATATATATATATAAAAGAAAACAAATGAAAATTCAAGTCACTGTTTCTTGAGTCCCTTGGTCTTTTCTATTTTTCTCTCTCGAAGTTATATAAAAAAGGTCATTAACTGGTTCTCTATGGGTGATAGCCATCAGTGATAACTTGGAAGAGTCTAGCCGTGCCAGGGCCCACTTGCAGTTCTGAAGATTCATACCCAGTGGGTGCTGAAGATTTCAGGATGGCTCGTGCCTGATCATTTTAACTTTACAGAAAGGTGAGCTTACCACTCAATTACTACCCTCCAGCAACAGAATGGAGGCTTTTTACACCATGATAATTGTGTTTGGTTGTGGTGGTGCTGCACACCTATAATCCCAGCACTCAGGAGGTGGAGGCAGAACTGTTCCTTGACAGCTAGTCTGTGTGGAGAGATGCTTATTATCTCTCGTTCTCCTGTGTGTGTGTGTGTGTGTGTGTGTGTGTGTGTGTGTGTGTGTACACTGAATGAATGAAGGAATGAAGGCAGAATGGATGAGTGAACTTTACATTCTATACCGCAAGTATCTCTTTCCCGTCTCTTGCTGTATTCTTCCTTCTGCCTCTACTTCCCTTTTCTCTCCGTTCCCTGGCTGTGATTTTGTTTCTTTACCTTTTATGCCACTCCTCCACTATGTTTTCCTAATTCCATCCATTCAACCAACTAACACTTCTGAGGCTTTGCACTGAAATGATAAAAAAACCAAAGCCATAAACCACACCTTTCTCATATGGACTCTAATATCCTTTTGGTCCCTTGTGCTGTACATAAATCATGGCTTATGAGCTTCCAAGTCCACCAGTGTCCAGAATAACCCCTACTGTGAAATAACTGAATTGATCACCCATACTGTATTGTAAAGAAAATATCTTGTGTACTGTATGGATGCATCACCTGTCAATTAAAAAGCCTGTGGCCTATGGGTTAAGCAGGAAATGGAGGTGGGACATCCTGGAGGAGAAAGAATTCTGGGATAGAGCCAGCTGGGAGAGTAGCCAGTAAGATGTGATATGACAGATGCATGGTACTTGAGGACAGGTAACCAGCCACGTGGCAGAATATAGGCTAGAATAAATGGGATATTTTAAGCTATATCTAGTCAGAGAAGAGCCTAGATATATGACCAAGGTATTTGTAAATATGTTTGGAGTCTGAGTCTTATTTCTGGGAGCATGGGGCTGAGAGGAAGAACCAGGGCCTAACTTCAGCACTGTACAGCACAGCACTCACTAATGCCTGAGGCTGGCTGTTTCCACAGTGGTGCTCATTCAATGTAGCCAAACACCCAAGGCCAGAGCTCTGGGAGTCCTGGGAAGCGTGAGAATGAAGACCCAAAATCAATGAGATTTGACCTGTGTGACAGGGGCCCTCCTGTATGTATCCCACAGGAGATCCTCCTGACTCCAGTACCACATACTCAACTCCTGGTCTACCTGCCATGGGCAGGCTGGCTCTTCTCTTTCCCTTCGAGAATTCTATACTTCTTTTCTGGTGAGATGCTCTGCCTTGTCATTCACACCTGGCTTGCTTTATTTTCTTTGCAGTATTTTTTGGAAATTTGCCCAAAGTGGCAGCAAATGTAGGTGGTGGGTGGGCAAAATTGCTCCTCTGGCCCCTTGCAATTAGATCAAGGATAGTCTTATAGCCAGTCTATTTCTCTTCCACTTGAACTGTAAGAAAACCATCTTTATTTCCTGTGGTCTCTTATGTATTGCTTGACAATCAGGCTGAACTGGGCAAACAGAGAATTCTGTCAGACACTGGAATCTCTTAAGAAGAAACAATGCCACAGCCAAGTAGGACTCTGGAGTCTGAAGCAATTACTATAGTCCTTGGCAGCATTCCAAAGTCAGCCCCCAGAAAGCCTGGCTTCACTGGACCCATGTGACTATCTCTGCCCTTTGTAGCTGGTCTGACTGGAAAGTGTGTGTGTGTATGTGTGTATGTGTGATATGCATTGTGTTTTGCATGTCTGTGTGAGAATGTGGGATCCCCTGGTACTGGAGCTAAAGACAGTTGTGAGCTGCCATGTGGGTGCTGGGAATTGAACCTAGATCCTCTGGAAGAGCATCCAGTGCTCTTAACCACTGAGCCACCTCTCCAGCTCCTTGAGTGGAGTTTTGATCCCTGAGACTAAAACTCATTCATCTCAATAGAGTTCCCTTGGGTTTTGGTAAGGTTTTCTCTTTCAGTTAAACTCTGGCCAAGACTCAAACCCAGTTGTCAAGGTATGAGCTCAGGTATGAAGAGACGGCTCAGCTGGTAAAGTGCTTGTCTTGCAAGCACAAAGACCTAAGTTTGATCCCCAGCACCCATGTAAAAGCCAGGTGCAGCACCATACACCTGTAATCCTAGAGCTTGGGAAACAGAGACAGAAGGAGTACCCTTCAGGTTTACTGGCCAATCAGTCTAGCCAAAATGGCAAGCTACAGGTTCAATGAAAGACCCTGCCTCAAAAAAAAAAAAAAAGTAGGTGGAGTGTGATTGAGGAAGACACCCAAAGTCAACCTCTGGCCTCCATTTTCCACATGTGTCTTAGGGTTTCACTGCTGTGACAAGACACCCTGGCCAAGGCAACTCTTAGAAAGACAACATTTAATTGGGGCTGGCTTACAGGTTCAGAGGTTCAGTCCATTATCATCAAGGTAAGAGCATATCAACATCTAGGCAGGCATGGTGCAAGAGGAACTGAGAGTTCTACATCTTCATCTGAAGGCTGCTAGCAGAATACTGACTTCCAGGCAGCTAGGACAAGGGTATTAAAGCCCACACCCACAAGGCCACACCTCCCAACAGTGCTGCTCCCTGGGCCAAGCATATACAAAACCATCACAACATGCATGCATCACATATACATGTATGCACAGACATAAACAATCCCCCCCCCCCCCCACCCCCCACACACAATGTGAGCTTAGCCTTTTTTTCTGGAACAAGCCACTTTGGCTCACATACCAGGAAATGTCCTGTGGGACCAGTTGCCTGCACAGTCCCCATGGGCTTCATTTGCCTCCTCTTGAGGCAGCCTGTAACCTAGCCAGGCACTTGAACACCCACAAGCTTACTATCTAATTATGGCAGGAAGTTTACAACAGTTTTTAGCTAATGACTTTTACATCTCAGTAAGCAGGTTACTGGCTACAGGAGACTCTCATCAGCGCATGGCTTTATCCATAGCAACCCAATAAGCTTCACCGATAAACATGTTTATCTCCTAGGTTGTGGCCAATATCATCACCCTCTTCTTTACAATGCTAAAGGTGACACATTTTAAAAAAACAAAACAAAAAAACCCAGTTGGTTCTAGGCTGCAGAAAGTCCACACACAAAATAAATAGATGAAAAACTTATAAGGGGTGGCTATCCTTAGATGTTTGTTAGAGAGAGCTAATGTTTAATACAGTGCTTAGGTAAAGTGTTAAATGGGATCAAACAGCCACACAAAGACCAGTGATTAAGTTCACCTAACACGAACCTGAGACTGAGTTCTTGGTTCCTGACAAGGCTGTGCTAAGAACCAGGATTTTGAACAACTTCATAATTATGTCACAGTATCTTTGGCTCAGTGGGTCTCAGAAGGAGGCACCCAGGCCATCAGGCTCAGCTGAGTTGAGCCCCAATTAAAGACAAGGCACTCGAGTTAAAGTACAAAGCTGTTTTCAGTGTTATTACTGATTCTTAGCCTGTATTCTACTGCTGTGAAGAGACACCATGACCAAGGCAACTCTTATAAAAGAAAGCATTTAGCTCAGCTTGCTTACACTTTCTGAGGTTTAGTCCAGCCTCATCATGTCGGTGAAAAATGGTGGCATGCAGGCAGATAAGGTGCTGGAGAAGTAGGTGAGAATTCTATGTCCTGATCCCAGGCAGCAGAAAGAGAAAGCCTCTGGAACCTGGGGTGGCACGGGCTTTGAACCCTCAAAGCCCGACTTCAGTCTCACACTTCTTCCTAAAAGACTACACCTCCTAATCTTTTAAATAGTGCCATTTCCTAGTGACTAGGTATTGTGTTTTATGAAAAGATAGGGAAGAAGGAATGAGTATGTTTAGCAAAGGCACAGTATTGGGGGGGGGGGGGAGGAATAGGGAGCTTCTCCAGACCCATGCTGAAGCATCCTCCCCTCCTCTCCCCCCCAAGATACCAGCCACACATATCTTACAAAATAGTGTTTATTCAGGGCATGGAGAGTGGAGTTGAGAGAAAGACAGAGAAAGAGAGAGAGAGTAGAGGCCAGCCATGAGCACCAGGAAAGAGAGGGAGGAGGGGAATGAGGAGAGAAAGGGTAAGGGTCAGGGGCAGGAGGAGAAGAGAAAGGAGCAAGAGAGTGAGGAGGGGGCAAGCTGTCCCTCTTATATTAAGTCAGGCACACCTGACTGTTGCCAGGTAGCTGTGGGGCAGAGTCTAGACTAAATGCTAACACTAGGCATTCAAACATATAAGCCTAAGGAGGCCATTCTTATTCAAGCCACTGTGGTGGTTTGAATTAGCTAAGATAATAAGCTAAGCTCAATAAGCTAAGACGATTTATGGCAAAGCCACTGTGTCTTTCCAGCGGTTCATTCTCAGCTTGAGATTATGGATGGAGATGCTCATGCCAGATACTTCTAGCCATGTGACAAGAGAAGAAAGCACCCTTTTAAAAAAGATTCATATGGGTATGTGCACATGAGTACATATGCCTGCAGAAAACAGAGGTGTAATGGTTTTGGAGCTGGAGTTTCAAGCAGTTGTGAACTCCCCGATGATGTTACTGGAAACTGAACTCAGGTCCTTTGCAAGAGCAATACTTGTTTTTCACCGTGGAGTCATCTCTCCAGCCTCCAAAATGCCTTATTTAAAGGAAAGAAAGAACAGAGTCAAAATGCCCATGCTAGGATATTTGTCTGGTGCTCTAGGGTCCTCCACCCCAGTCTAAGATGTTCCCCGATGCCTCCCTAGGGCTGGAGTTGGAGTGTGTACCTTGGTTGTATACACCTATGTTGCTACTCATTAGCTTTGCTGGGAATCATTACTTCTTTCCTCTCTGTAAAAGTCATTATGGTGGTTTGAATGAGAATGGCCCCCAAAGGCTTATAGATTTCAATACTTGGTCTCCAGGGAGTGGCACTATTTGAAAGGATTGGAAGGTGTGGCCTTGTTGGAGGAAGTGTGTCACTCAGGGTGGGCTTTGAGGTTTCAAAAAAGCTCACTCCAAGCCCTGAGTCTCTCTCTTCCTGCTGCCTGCGGATCTGGATGTCAAATCCACAATTACTTCTCCAGCACCATGTCTGTCTGTGTGCTCTCATGCTTCTGCTGCTGCTGCTAATGGACTACACCTCTGAATCTGTAAGCAAGCCCCAGTTAAATTCTTTCTTTTCTAAGAGTTGCTGTGCTCATGGTGTCTCTTCCCAGCAACAGAACACTGACCATGACAGTCATTATGAAGACAGAATAAGATAAGACTTAGACCTGCACCTGTTGCTGTAAATTACAAGCTTCTCCAACCTGCCTTCCAGCTACCCAGCACCAGCAGCTTATGTCATCACCGACTGCCTCCAGGTACAGTACATTTCCATTGTTGCTAAGAGTTGCCTAGCAACACACGCATCCTTAAAAAGGTCCCTCTGGACATCACAGGTCTCTCTCATTCTTTCTGTCTCCCAGTCTGTCTCTATCTCTTTCTCTTGTGTCCACTCCGAGATGGTCTTTCGCTCTCCCGCATAACCCTCTTGGGCTAGTTATATCTGTTGCATGACCGTTAGTTGTACACCTTGACCTCAACCTGCTGCTCTATCCTGTATCTCCCACTCAGTTACTTGCTGTTATAGTGTGAATATAGAATGCCCCATAAGCTCAGATTTTGAGCACTGTTCTCCAGCTGGTGGCACTAACTGGGAACTTCTGGAGACTCTGCCTACCTGGAAGAAGTAGGTCAGTGGGAATAAGCTTTGAAGGCTCTACCTGGCCCAAGCCCACCCCCCAATCCCTGATAGCCAGGAGGTAAGCTGCGTCTGGCACATTCTCTGAGAACATGGTGTGAGCTGTTTCTCCAGATTGACCCAGATTGATAACTTCAAAACCATGAGTTAAACAAATCCCTCTTCGTAAAGTTGTTTCTGTCAGGCATTTGGTCACGGTGAGGAGAAAGCTAATGCCCTGGTACAAGCCAGTCATTATTCCCAAACTCCATGCTGGCCCTGCTAATCCCTGCCAGAGCCCTGTGACTTCTCCCCTGGGAGTGTGTAATTGGCATAAATCTAGTCTCTATGGGTAGCTGGACCCATAGCAGGTTTCAGGACTTTGCTTTAAGGCCTGAGGGGAACAGGACCAACCTTCAAAGAGAGGAATAAAGAGCATCAGTTGAAGGGGGTGCATGTCACCTGAATTCCCAGCTGGGCCCTACAGCATCAGTGGGAGGGGTGCATGTCACCTGTATTCCCTGCTGGGTCCTATGGCATCTGCAGGAGAAGGTGCATGTCACTTGGATTCCCCACTGGGTCCCATGACATCAGTGGGAGGGGTGCACATCACCTGCATTCCCTGATGAGTCCTATGGCATCTGCAGGAGAAGGTGCATGTTGCCTGGATTCCCCACTGGGTTCCACGGCAGAAGTGGGAGGGGTTATATGTCACCTGCATTCCCCACCAAGTCCCCTCCTGCTGCTAGTTGCTGGGCTGGGCCTGTGGGCATTCCTACTCTTTATTTCTATGAGATTCCATCTGTTTATTTAACCAGCATCCCTCGGACTATCTCCAGGTCCTAGAACCCCAGCTGATTGATGCACATTCACCTACAGAAAGGACAATCTCTGCTTAAGAAAAAAATGAAGGTGCAGACTGTGTACTCTCTGTGTGTGTGTGTGTGTGTGTGTGTGTGTGTGTAGGAGAATGAGTTATAAGCCATCCATACTGACTTCCTTATTTTCTTTCTTAGGATTTGATTATTTTGATCCAGAGACATATGGAATTAGACACTGCAGATCTTTCTTTTTCTGATCAACAAGTACTTTAAGAGTGACATGTAACCCAGGCCAAATCTTTATCAACATGGGTCTCTACTTCAGGAATGGAAGGACTGATGGGAGTATCCAGATTAAAATATATAAATAAAGGATTACTTTATTTCCCCTAGAGATTTTTCTCAAAGGTAACCATGGTTTTTATTTTAATGAAATTAAATGAGTTTTTAGCAAAGGCTACAAGCGGGAAGAAAGAGCTGTTATTAGATTTAGCTATTAATATGAAAACAGAGACAGAAATTTCCATCTCTCTTTGTTCTAATTATGTTTCTATTCATTGTGATAAAAACCATCACCAAAAGCAACTTGGGGAGGAAAGGGTTGATTTCATCTTACACTTCAGGTAACAGTCCAGCATTGAGGGAAGTCAGGGCAGGAACCTGGAGGCAGGAACAGGAGCAGAGACCATAGAGGAGCTAGCTCTGCTTATTGGCCTGTGTTCCAGGGCTTGCTCAGCAATTCAGAACCAGCCGCCCAGTGGTGGTACCGCCCACAATTGGCTGGGCCTCCCACACCAACCTTTAATGGAGAAAATCCCCCATAGAGTTGTCTACAGTCTGAAGGAGTCATTTTTCCCAATTAAAGTCTCTTTTCCCAAAGGACCCTAGCTTGGGTGGAGTTCACCAAAACAAAACAACCACCACGATCCCTCCCCACTCCCACCCCCAGCCACCAAGTAAAAATTTTCTTTTGCTCTAGATAACAAAACAAAACCCTGGGGACCCAAGAGCTTATTCTAGACCCCCTGCACTCTGGACATCTTAGCAGTTGCTTCACCGTGAGAGTCTGGTGCCTCGATGACAATAGAGTCATCTGGTTTTGTGGCTTATCTACTTCACACTGCACTTCCTGGAAGAACAGTGAGGCAAGACGGCAAAGACACTCTCTAAAACCAGAGTGCAGCGGTTGGAGGCTTCAACATTTGGCCTTTTGTCTCATTTGCTGGGGACCTGCCTCCGCAGACACCCAGGGGGCAGATACAGGGAACACAGGCCTCTCTGTGCGCCCTGTAGGTCTATCAATAGCAGCCCACGCCTGGAATGTTCCCTGTGAAATGAGGTGGGTATACTCCTACACGGTGGCATTCTGAAAAGAGCACTCACCTGGGTTGAAATAAAAAATAATATTTAATAAATCCTGGTCTCCCCACGTGATGGCATTTTTATACTTCTGGTACAGAGGGAGCAGCATCTCCTCCCAAGCCAGGCCTGTTGGAATCAGGCTGTTCTGGAAGAGAGAGAACCATGAAAGCAGGTGAGGCAAAGCAAGTGTGCCTTGTCCTGTGAGAATGGGGACGACTTTATCCTTTATCCTAGAGACAAAGCATATGCACATGTGGCCCTGGTCACAGAACCAAGCAAAGTAAAGCTGCGGGTAGAGGCTGGGGGGAGGTGGGATGTACCTATGGATGCAGGGTAGACCAGAAAGTGGAGAGGGCCCTATGGTTTTCTTATCTTTTCCTTTTTTTGTTTTAAATTTTGTTTATTATTTGAGTGTGTGTGTGTGTGTGTGTGTGTGTGTGTGAGAGAGAGAGAGAGAGAGAGAAAGAGAGAGAGAGAAAGTCAGAGAGAGAGACAGAGAGACAGAGAGAGAGACCATGTGCCTTGGGGTACATGTGGGGTCCTGGAAGACAGCTTCGTGAAGTTGGTTTTCTCTTACCTTTTATGTGGGTTACAGAGATGGAATTCAGGGCATCCGGCTTGTGTTGTCAGGTGGAAGCCTCCCCCCCCCCACACACACACACTGGCTGGGACATTTCATCAGCCTTTCCTGTTTTTCTTTTCTTTTCTGAGGTGTGTAGGATGTGTGAGAATGCATGTTTGTGTGTGTGTAGATACAAGCACACGTGCATCACAGCACGCACGTGGGAATGAGATGACAGCCTTCTGATAGCTGGCCCTGCCTTTTCGACCTTGCTTGAAACACAGTCTCTTTGCCGCTGTGTCTAGCTACTGACTTCCAGCATTGCTCCTGGCTGGACTTTTAGTGTGCTGGGGTTGCAGGCCATTGGGTGATGGTGTCCAGTTTTACATGGGTTCTAGGGTTCTGAACTCCAGCCATCAGGTTTATACCACATACAGTTTTACCCACTGAGTCTTCTCTCCAGATCATGCCTGTGATTTCTAAAACACATGCTGAACTTACACCTCTTTCTTAGCTTTGTCCATTTAAAAAATCATCTTAGAACTATTTTATATCTGTGAAGAAATAAAACAGTGATCACAGAGTCAAGGCATTTAATGGGGAAACCATCTTTCTTTCCTTATTCCTTCATTTAATTATCAAATTTTGGTACGTCTTGCACTACATCCCAGGCTGACCTTCAGTGGGGCCCCTGTATTCACCCCCCCAAATACTGTGGCTATAGGTGTGTGCCACCATACCTGTTTAAGAAAAATAACTTTTAAACTAAAAGTAACACACTCACAAGTGAAGTATTCAACTAGTACAGTAAGATAAAAAATTACAAAGTGTATTCCTGCTGCCCTTTCTAGATCCTATTCCCACTTTCCACCAAAGCATCTACAATGAAAAATTAAAGGTCTCTAAGGCATTTTCTGGGAATTTCTAAGGCATGAAAGTATGATTATTTTTTTCTTCACTTGAGATATTTGGACATTGTATTACTGCTAGTAATATATAGACTAGCCTGTTGTTTTTAAGTTTTTGTTTTTTTTTTAATTTATGTGTATGAGTGGGTGTGGTGATTTGAAAATGCTTGGCCCATGGGAAGTGCTACTATCAGGAGGTGTGGTTTTGTGGGAATAGGTGTGGCCTTGTTGTTGAAGTGTGTCACTGTGTAGGCGGACTTTGAAGGTTCCTAGTGCTCATGGCTGCCTATGGAAGAGTCTCTCCTGGGTGCCTTCAGATCAAGATGTAGAACTCTCAGCTCCTCCAGCACCATGTCTGTCTGCATGCTGCCATGCTTCCCGCCACGATGATAATGGACTGAACGTCTGAACCTGCAAGCCAATTCTAATTAAATGTTGTCCTTTATAAGAGATGCCTTGGTCATGGTGTCTCTTCACAGCAATGAAACCCTAACTAAGATAGATTGTTTTGTTTGCATGGACGTCTCTGCACCACATGTGTGTCAGGTGCCCATGAAGGCTAGAAGAGGATCCTTTGATACAGATGGTTGTGAGCTCCCACGTGGGCTCTGGCTTTTTTAACTTCTGAGACCCTAGCCTATTCTTTTTTATTTTTCATTGTTTTGGCATGGTGTGGATTGAAGCCTTGTATAGACCACACGCCGGCTATTCTTCCTTTTTTGGTGTATGTGTGTACAAGTATGTGTACATTCATGTGTGTGGTGTGGTGGTGCAGACTGTATGTAGGTGAATATGAGCATACATGCAAGTGCTGGTGGAGGCCAATGAACATCAAATGTTGCTTCTCAGAGACCATCTACTTGTTTTATGAGATGGGATCTCGAAGTGGCCTGGAACTTTGGGCAGTGATCCCCAGAAATCTGCCTGCCTCTGCTGTCCCAGCACTGAGCTGATAAGCCAGGTCTGGCTTTTGTTTTGCTTTGTTTCAAGACAGGGTTTCTCTATGTAGCCCTGGCTGCCCTAGAACTCACTCTGTAGTCCAGGCTAGTCTTGAACTCAGAGATCCTCCTGACTTTGCCTCCTGAATACTGGGACTAAAGGCATGAGTCACCATTGCCTGGCTTTTAGATATTTTCTGACTTTTTTTCTTTTTTTTTTAACACGTGGATTGAACACAGGTCCTCAGGCTTGCAAGGGAAGCATTTTGTCAACGAGCTATCTCCCAGCCTCCTATTCTTCTTAACACGAGGAGAATGGGGACTGCCATCTAGAGACCTTCATTTTGGTTCTTCTTATTTAATTTTTTACTAGTAGAAAAGAGACCCTGATCAGGGATGCACAGAGATCATTGTACTCACATAAACACACCTCTAGAGTCATTCTGAATGGGCGTGAGCTTTGAAGCCTTGGATAAGCACAGTTCCGACATTATATAATTCAGAAACATCACATAGTATTTCTGAATGGAGACTATGAAGTTTCACATTCCACAACCACCTGAGATTTTCTGAGCAAAATTCCACAACGTTTCAAATACTTTCCTCTGAATCCTTCCATCCTTATCCACAGCCCAGTCAGTACAGCCACATCCAAAGCATCCCAGCCTGTCCCTACTGGAAAGGCTAACTCCTGGTTCTTTTCTTTTTTTCCTGACACAGTGTTTCTCCGTGTTGTCCTGTCTGTCCTGGAACTCACTCTGTAGATCAGGCTGGCCTTGGATTCAGAGATCTGCTTGTCCTTGCCTCTCCATCACCCTTAACTCCAAGTTCTTTAGATGACATTTTCAAGCTCTTCCTTACCTTGAACTTTGTACTTCGTATTCTAGTCAAGTTCATGAGCATGACCCCTGAGTTCACCCCAGCGGAGCCATAGAAAGGATGCCGGGCAAAGCGGCTGTACCAGCCAATCTTAGGGATTTCATGCTCTGGGGCCATGGCAGCAAGCTGGGTGGAGTTAAACTGCCTCAGAAGCTTCCAGATGTCATCCACGGGTCGCAGAAAAAGGACGTCGGTGTCCACATAGAGAAGTGAGTCCACATCCTTTAAGATCACCTATGCGTTCATGGGTCGGGGAAAGGGGCCGGGACAAAACAAAACCAGGTCAGAAACAATGAAAGATGTTCCACAGGAAAAATGCCACTGATAGTGACCAATGTCGGATTCTATACCAGGTGCCACTCTTAGCTTCCATACCTCTCTCTTCCTGTCACCTTAGCATGAGTGGCAGCCAAGCAGTGGAGACTTAAGGACAGATAAACCTGGCTCTAGACTGGCCCGACTTCAGGGACACTGATCTAGTTTTATATGGGCCAGACTTTAAAAGAAATGAAACTGGAAACATCAATTGAACACTGTAGCTCTTTTCTCCCCCCCCCCCCCAAGTAAACCACTAGTCTTTCCCACTTAGTTCTTTGTTGGAATAGCCAGGTATTGACAATTCCATGTGGACACTTTCAGGCCTACCCTAAGCTCTGGGATTGAGGACTCTAGGACACTGTTTCATATCTTTCTAAAATGATGTTTTCAGCCTGTTTGGACTTGGGAATAGAAAAAGCAGGTCATTGACTGTAGATCAGGGCTTGACAAACCTCTCCTCTAGGGGGCCAGAAGACAGAATATCCTGCAGGCTCTGTTGTAGCCAGTTGGCCCTGCCTGTGTAGCCTGTGAGCAGCACTCACAGCTTGTAAGTGAACAAGGGTGTTTGTAATCCAAGCTGCACATAGGGACATTGAAAGTGGAATTTTGTATAATTTTTGGAGATCATAGAATATTCTGGCTCTAAGTTTTAAAACAAACAAGCAACCCCATAGACTTCTATTTACCAGGAAGCTTGCCATATATCTTTTCCCTAGCCTTCTCAGGTACAGGGGTGTCCCCCGAACCCACACCCTCAGCCCTGGAGTATGAAACTTAAAGCCTGCGTTAGCAATAATACTATTTATCTCATTTTGTTGTTGGTCCCCAAACTTCGGAACAGCTTAACCAGGGGAAGATTTAACTCTTTCTGAGTCCTCATTTTAGTCATACATGTTATGAATTAACATGTGTGTGCCTCTGTGTCCAAATCCACAATGAAACCCTAACACCTCAAGTGACAGCATTTGGAGATATGGCTTTGAAAGACCACTGGGGTTACCTGAGGTGGTAAGGATGCCATCATAATGCATTAGTGCCCTTTTGATAGCAGGGACCAGAAAGTGCCCTCTGTTCCTTGCACCGTTACGACACAGTGAGAAAGTGGCTGGGCGAGAACCTTTGCCCAAACCCAACCCTGTTGGCATCCAAGTCTGGGACTTTTCCCAATCATAACTGTGGGAAACATGTTTCGGTTGGTAAGGACTCAGTCACTCGTGTCTCACTGGGGAGCTATTTTGATTAATACAGCACTTGTTTGGATCCCCAGCATCTAACAGTGTGAACACGAGTACCATGCAATTCAGTTTCGTAGGGACTTCAACTGGAGTTATTTCAATGCCTACTTGACTAACCTCAGGCTCTTTCTCTCGTCTATTAGAGGAATAGATTTTATAAATCAGTATATAAAATTAAGAATAACAGCCACCGTTCTATTAAAAAAAAAATAAAACAAACTGGTCAAGCATGGTAGTGCATGCCTTTAATCCCAGCACTTAGGAGGAAGAGACAGGCAGATTTCTGAGTTCTAGGCCACTTTGGTCTACAGAGTGAGTTCCAGGACAGCCAGGACTACACAGAGAAACTTTGTTTCAAAACATAACAACAACAACAACAAAAAAACCCAAAACAAAAACACTCAAACATCTTGATTTCATTCAGAATTATGACGAATTCTGCAATGGAGCATATAACCCCAGTTTTAAAAATCTACCAATCTACCACTCAGCTGGGTGTGGTGACACATGCCTTTAGTCCTAGCACTCTGGAGGCAGATGCTGGCATATCTCTGAGTTTGCGGCTAGCTGTAGTCTACAGAAAAACCCTGTCTCAAAACAAACAAACAAATATCTCCACATACTCCTTATTTCCTATGGAAAGGTAAAACCTGTCACAGGTTAGCACTCATCTGCACCATTCAGAAACCCTAGTGTACTGTGGAGAGGCAGTAAACTCTCCACAAAAGTGTTAACAAACATCTATGGTACAAATTTGCACATCATATATAATTAGGAACCTGTTGTCTTTTTTTGTTTGTTTGGTTGGTTGGTTTTTGGTTTTTCCAGACAGGGTTTCTCTGTGTAGCCCTGGCTATCCTGGAACTCACTCTGTAGACCAGGCTGGTCTCAAACTCAGAAATCTGCCTGCCTCTGCCTCCCAAGTGCTGGGATTAAAGGCATGTGCCACCACTGCCCGGCTAGGAACCTGTTGTCTTATGCCCCCACCCCAGATCCAAGGGCTTCATGTCCTGCTAAGCTAGTCTTTCTTTGGAAGGAAACCAGAACACACCTGCTCCCAATATGAAGAACTCAGCACTCAGCTGAAGACAGGGCACAGGGGAGCTATCTGCCTGCCCTGTCTGTTTTCCTAGAAACAGGACAGAGGCTCCTAAAAACAAAGACCCTTCTAATCTTCCCCCACTAGTTCCTACCCAAAGAGAGGAGGCACATTCTCCTGTGCAGACCGCAGCAACTCAGAAACAGACTCTGCAGACTTTTCTCAACTAGGCTTTCCCCTACATGGCCCTTCCCCAAGTTCCCCTGGAAGCTCCCAGCTACATTGCAATTTATTATTCTCAAAGGGCTAGCTAGGGGGGCACGGGGAGAGGGCAGGAAGGCATTTGCTCGAAGCTGATCCCTGAGTTCCATCCTAGAGACCCATATGGTGGAGGAAGAGAACCAAGGCCTGCAAGGTGTCCTCTGATGTCTACACTCAAGCCACAGCATGTGTACCTAAACACACACACACACACACACACACACACACACACACACACCCCAAACAAACAAAGTGGTGGTTTGAATAAGAATGGCTCCCATAGGCTCATAATATTTCAATGCTTAGTCACCAGGGAGTGGCACTATTTGAAAGGATCAGGAGGTGTGGCCTTGTTGAAGGAAGTGTGTCACTGGGGGTGGGTTTGAAGTTTCAAAAGTTCTTGTCAGACTCTCTCTCTCTCCCCCTCCCTTTCTCCCTCCCTCCCCCTTCCCCTTCCCCTTTTCCTCTCTCTCTCTCTCTCTCTGGATCAGGATCTATCGCACAACTACATCTCCAGCACCATGCTGGCCATGCCTAATGCCATGCTCCCAGTCATGGTGATAACGACGGACTAAACCTCTGAGACTGTAGGCAAGACCCCAACTAAATGCTTTCTTTTATAAGAGTTGCCTTGGTCATGGTGTCTCTTCACAGTCATAGAACAGTGACTGTGACAAATAATATAATACAATTTATGGTTCTCAGTTAGATAATTACATAAGCCAGTCTTCTGCCCTGGTACCCTGTGTGTTCTGTGTGATGTATGTGTCATGTGCTGACAAACTTCCTCCTCTTACTACTCTCCTGTTTCAGACTCTGTCTCAACTACAAACTTAAGAGGATGGAGGGGGAGAATTATATTTCCTCTCCCTCACAGGGAAGAAAAGCTGAAGTACAAAAAGTATTTCAAGCTCAAATAAAGATTGCTGGGGTGGGACACATAAGCCTAGAGTAAGATAAAATTGTTTGCCAGAAGTGTTTCCGACACTGTAGAGTGTTAAAAAGAAAAAAAAAAAACTAATTTAAAACCTTAGAATTAGAGAGGGGGAGAGAGGCACTTCAACTCCTGGAGACATCCTCTTTATTGTTGTACAGAACAAGACAATTAAGGTAGATTCTACCAATGCTTTAGTTAGCCACGGGACCTGCAGAAATCTACTAGCAAATTGAAGTTCACTGACTAGATTACTATCACTGTTTTCCCTGACATTTAATCATAGTTATATTGATACTTTCTTTAGTAAAAAATTCGGTCATCAACTCTTGTCAAAACAAAAAAGGCAAAAAAGAAAACAGAAAGGAGGAAAGGCCAGGATCGGAAGAGGAAGCAGGGAGGTATCATGCCGTGAAGGGATGTCCCTCAGGAGGGGAGAGCTGATACACTTGGTCAGAATTCCTATGAACAGAGTCCTTTGCTACTCCATTGTGGTTTTAGTTTCTGTCACAAGATCTCACTACATAGCCTAGGACGGCCTTGAACTTGAGATCTTCTGGCCTCTGCCTCTCTTAAGTGCACCACCATGCCCAGTTAGGACGAAAATGGGGTAACACTTTTATTTATAACAACGTCTTATTGTTTCATGTATTTGTTTACTATTACAGACAAAGGACAACTTGCTGAAGTCAGTTCTCTCCTTTGACCATGTGGATTCTTAGGACGGAACTCAGGTCGTCAGGCTTAGCAGGAAGTGTTTCCACCAGCTGAGTCATATTGCCAGCCCTGTCTTCCCCTTTCTAACAATAACCATTTATTTGGTCCAAACATACTGTTTGTCTGCCCTAGAGGTGTTGCAGGTGTGGCTATTATGGTTAGCAGGTAGCAGAGAAGCTGGGCATTGGGGGAGAGCTGGCCCTGGGGTCATGAGAGTGGGAGAACTGGTCCTGTCTCTCACTGGCTGCAACACTCAAAGAGGTAGGCCCTGCACCTTGCCTGAGCAACAGAGTAGAGCTTGCCTTCGCTTCAGGGATTGGGGACGAACCCTCATTGGCATGAGAGCCAGAGAGCTGGTGAGCGGGCTCAGCCCCTTGCCTGTTGCAGCATTCAGGTGAGCAGGCCCTGCACCTCACCTGGGCAGCACAGTAGAGCTGGACCGATGGTGTGGGCTTGGATGAGCTGGCCTCTAAGGCATGAGAACTGGAGAGCTGGGTCTGCCCCTTGAGGCAGCAGCATTGGACAGGTCAGCCAGGGCAAGACAGGAGAGCTTGCCACCATGGTGTGGATGTGGGAGAGCTGGTGGGCTCAGATCAGATACCTATCAGGCCCAGATCAGATCAGATACCTATCAGGCCCAGATCCAGGGCTCTGAATTGGCCCATCCCAGCATCTATCCAACTGATGAACTGCTGGAGTGCATGAAGGGGCCGGTTCTGCAGATCCAAAACTACAGGGTCTTCATGACATAGGCAACAACAGATATCCAAGTGGAATCTGAGCAAGGTTTCAGTATTGATCGAGTAGCAGAAACCAGAGGTCTCAAACCAGACCAAGAAGTCATGAACATTTGCAAGCAAAGAAGTATGGACAAAATGGTATACTGTGGGACACATTGTGACCTGCTACAGTTTCCACAATGAGATTTTTTTTTCTCTGTTGTGGGGGGAGGTAACAAACAAGGGGAGGGGAAATGAGTGGGGTTGGGGATGCATGATGTGAAATTCACAAAGAGCCAATAAAAGTTAAAAATATACGGTTTGATTCTGAAGACTTTAAGGGTTAGAGCTGAGAGACAAGAAAAAATAATACCATCCAGGTTTGGTCTTGCTCTCTATCGTAATGTTAAGGGTGGCCCCTAAGACCTGGAGTCTGCACATAGAACCAAGTGACCCTGCCCCTAAGTTATTTCTGATTGGTAAATAAAGATGCCAACAGCCAATAGTTGGGCAGAAGAAACATAGGTGGGGTTTAGGATTTCCTGGCTTGGTGTTGAAGGAGAACACGGGGGGGGGGGGGGGGGGAGGGGGAAGAGGAGGAGGAAGAGGAAGAAGCAGAAGATGAAGAAGAAGAAGAAGAAGAAGAAGAAGAAGAAGAAGAAGAAGAAGAAGAAGAAGAAG